>CM037092.1:109429326-110123841 GCA_020916435.1 Oxytropis ochrocephala | reverse complement strand
TGCGTTCTCAAACTTTCTACAACTATGATACCACTATTGGGAAAAAAAGGCACACACAAAGGATCAAAGTGGAAACACAACACCAAAATTGATAAAGCACGTGAACTTCGTGGTTGATACCTCTTTGCAACATCCATGGTAACACTCCATTAAAATATTCATTATCTCAAATAAGATTACAAGTTCTATGGAAGCTTGAAAACCCACTCAAGATTTGGAAGAAATGATAATCAGTAAACACTCACTCACATGAGACTCTCTCACTGTCAGTGATCACCCACATTACACACTTTTGGGGACTTAAATGCTTTAACTTTCATATTTTCAAAAGCTTTGAAAAATTCCATATCCTTCTTCCAACTATGGATGAGATCTTTTTAATGGCCAAAATATAGATTGCAAGAACATGAAATATATTATGCATTGGAATCACTAACTTGAATTTGTGATTGTAAACTTGATTTTCTTTTAGTTTAATAAGATAGTTCGTGAGTAACTACCCTTTTGGAAGTGTTTCAATAAGATATTCAGCCATGCCAACAACAAAAAACGATAACAAACAAACTTTGGCAACATAGGTATTCCTAACAAATTTAACATAAAGCTAAATAAGAAAAACATTACCTGCACATCATTTTTGATCTGTGTTTTCATCACTAGACTTGTTGAGTTGCTCTGCATCTACAGGTGAAGGGTACTCTGCTCAAGGGAATCCTCAAAAGATTGTGTTTCTCCATTTTATATGTGCTTCTTTCTCCTAAAGTAAGTTTAAAAAGTTGTACATTGTCAAAGGAAAAATATGGAAAAGTAGAGGTCAACATGTAGAGCTGACAACCATTCTTTCTACAATGTGGAGTGCAAGTAGAGATTACACAAATATACAATGATAACTATCCCACTAAAAATGTGTCGTTTCTTGGTTTTGCTGAATTATCCCCATCCCAAATAACAAGCTCTGCCTTCTTAGGTCCCACTTGATGTTAAGCAAGTAAATAAATTTACAATTTTAATGTACTCAGACTCCCTTTCTCTCCATCTCTTTACATCTCCTCACCCTTTGTATATCTCTCTCTTCTTTTGTTATTACAACACCTACCACATCTCTCACATCCTCTCTCTCTCTCTCTTCCTTTCTATCTCTTTCTTTCCTACATTGCTCATACACCCGTGCAATGTGATATAATAACTATCATTATTCCTTAATCCTCTTAACTTATACCCCAATGCAATGTGAGAGATAGCCATTATTCTAAATCATTAATTTATACTCGTACTTATCCTTCACGACACCATATAGGAGTTGAGACCTAAAAACTAACTAAGTGCTAATAGCAGTGTCACCAAATGAATTGCATCACAATCACAACAAAATCTAAATAGTCTCGTCGTAAGCCCATTAGCTTAGTTCATACAGATAACCAGCATGCAAGGCATTTTGAACAATTTTACAAAGTCAAACTTCAATTTGAGGAAGAAGAGAACCATGCTACTTCCTGAAAGGAAAAAAATCACCAACTTAAGAAAAAAAAGAAAAAGAAGTTGAAATGAAACAGATACAGTAGCAAACTGAAATTACCTCATCGTTTGCTACTATCAGGCTCAGTAAAACTACAAACAATTCCTCTACTCCCGCTTGATCTTAATCAGTTCAAAGTAACATTAGCATTTGAAGCAAAATCAGTACCAATCACAAAATCAAAATAGATTCCTCAAAACGGAAAAAAAAAAAAAAAACAACAACAACAAACGTACCGTGTGTTCCCAATACTCTTGGAAGAAGTCCAATGACAACGGGAATGGCGAGAAGCATTGGAAAGCTGAAAACGAAGATCGAATTGAGAGCAAGAAGTACAGCGCGATAGAGGAACAACGAAGTTCCCGCGAAAAGATGCAGGTGATGTTAGCGAGAGATTCATCGTTTTAGTTTGGAAAACAGTGCTTCTAATAAAAATGAAACCTAACGCCATTCAAAGGATGAAAGATTGAAGAAAATGGCAGAGAAGAACGAACAACTAGTGCTACCCAGTGAAGTGACGCGGGGCAAGGCGAACCAATTATCCGCGTTTTTTTATTTATTTTTGGGGTAAAAATACCCGCGCAATGCAAAAAGATATTTTCTTTTTCTGTTTATAGGACAAATGTGAGCGACGAGGTTATGAGGGCCAATCATTGTTTGACACCTAAGCGGATTGAAAGACTAGATAGATTAAGATTTCTCCGGTTTTCTCTAAAAATAAAAATTCTCAACCTTCATCTAAATTTAAGCCTACGTTTGGCTCACAAAAGACAGTGAGAGAAAAGCAAAGTAAGGAAAGAAAAGAATGATAGTAGAAAATAAGATGTTTTCTTTCTTTGTTTTGATAGAAGAAAAATAAGAGGAAAGAAAAGTATATATATGTATAAAATGACTAAACTAATCTTTAATAGAAAATTAAAATATTTTTTTGACAAAAAAAGTAAAATATTTTTATTATAATCACATTAATTTTAGTGCAAGCTTAAATATGTCGTTTCATAAAAAAATTGTGTTTTTTTCTTGTTTTTTTTACCGAAATGGGAATGCATTAAAATTTTTCTTTTCTTTACTTATTTTTAAGGTAGTAAAGCAAAGAAAAAAATGGAATATTCATAACTTTTATTTCATTTTCTTTTCTTTTATTAGTTTTCGTAGCTCACAAACACATGTAAATGATTGTAAAAAAATCTAAATTTAAAAGGGAAAAGGTTGTTGGTACGAAACAAAAGCTAAGAATAGGTTTGAAGGGGAATTGGATCATCTGCAGTCAACTCTCTACTATCTTTCTCTCTTCTTGTTTTTTTTTCATAATTTTTTCAAACAAAATAATTTAAAGAGGTTGAGATTGGGTATTATAGATGCTCCGATGGAGGATTACACTTGACTAGAGTGATTGGAGGATCTTTGGTGGAGAGGATCTAGAGTGCGTTTGAAGGGGGAAAATTTTCTAATCACCACACTCCTTGTATTTGTATCTAGGCTAATTCGTATAATTCATTTCATGGCGGATGGTGATATTTAAAATGTATCCGTTTTGTCGGAAGCAAATGAAATAACAAATAAATACTATTCATGTAATCTCAAAAAAAAAAAATACTATACAGCTTATCAAAAAACAAATAAATATTATACATACACATAGTCACACCTAGATTTGAACTCGAGGGTGGCGTTTTCAAATTACTTGAAATTATCAATACAATCTCTTGTAGGACTTTGAATACATATGTCATTATTAATCTATTACATGATTGATATGAACAAAAAAATGTGTGATATATGTAAAAGCATATAGTTTACCTAAAAGTGATAGTTACAAAATAGTAAGCCTCTTTAGTAGTGTTTAGCTTCAAAGTTATTGTAAATCAATGAATATGGATCGGTTTTAGTAGTGACTTGCTTGAAAAGCGCTACTTAAAACTCAAAACACGGACCTTTTAGTAGTGTTTTCTTGAAAGTGCTACCAAAAACCAAAACACGGACCCTCGTCGATATGCTTTCTCTTAAAAACTTGGTCATTAGGTTTGGAATCGGTAGCACTTTCAATTGAAGTGTTGCTATTTGTTTCCAAAAAATTAAAAAATTAGCGTCTATTATACATTTGGGGAGTCAGGGAGCAGGGGAATGCAGAATTGCAGGCTATCCGATGAGCAGACCACCCGAGAGACAGACACCACGTCTCTGCCCAAAACCTTAAGGTATTAGGTATATGGGTCCGCTATCTGTATATGTCATTCACATGCTTCATTTTAGCAGATGTGAGACTTGCTACTAACACTTGAATTTTCAACAATCTCCCCCAGTGTGAGTCACCCACATCATGCTTCGCTCCCCACCCGCAGGCCAGAGACCTTGGCTCTAATACCAGTGTTAGGGAGTTCGGGAGGCACGGGGAGAGAAATGCAGGGATTATCCAATGAGCAGGACCACCAGAGACTTAGACACCACATCTACTGCCCAAAACCTTAAGCTATTAGGTATATGGGTCTCCTCTCTTAATTATATGTCTTTCACATAGATCATTCACTGGCCGATGTGGGACTTAGCTACTCCACTTAAATTTTTTTCAACAACTTCCCCCTCTTTCACACATTTCACACACCTAAATCCTTAGTGTCTTCACTTGTGCTTCTTTCACAGTGAACTCTTCCTCTCTCACGGTATGAACCCACTTCCCCTCACGAGACCACCTTGTTGAACTGCTCTGCTCCTCGTTTGATCACCGTGTGCCTTAAAATCTTACGAAAAAATCTCACCATTGTTACACTTTATGTAAGAACTTCATTCCACGGTCTTAGAGAATCAATCTTATTTAATCTTGGCGTGCGTTTTCCCTCTCTTGAAATGTATAAACATCTCATCTTGTGTAATCTTGAACACCCAGATTTTTCTCGCATATTAACACCTCCATTTTCTCTATCTCTCTCTTGCTATCACATCGTTTCACCTATCACATCTATCCCATATCACTCTCGATTTTTCCTTTGTCTTATTAAAGACATTGAGTTTTTCATGGAAGCCCTTGAATTTGGGTCAATCTATGATGGCAGCGACATTATAGCATGTTGAGTTGAGTTTGTATCTAGACCATTATTAACCATTTGGACTTGAGACAACCCTTAATTTGTTTGTATATGCACTCATTTAGTAGTTCATGGTACCTTGAGTCAACTATCTTTCGATTAAACTAAACACTAATTAACATTGCATTTTTTTATTTAAAATTTGAGCGATCAAGGAAAATTTTTCTTGTTATCTCTATTTCAATAAACTCATAATTTGATCTTAAGTTTTTGTAAACACAATTACACAAATCATACCTATAGTCCTTACACAGTAATTCTTCTATGGTCAAAAATCTAACATGTAGCATTTGGGCAAGACCAATGAAACAATGACAACACATTTAAAGCACATTAAAACCCAATTCTTCTATAATTATTTCTATAACTTAATTAATTGATCAGCTTGGTTAATGACTTAAAAATTTTGGTTAATTGATATTGTAAGTTGATTTTTGTCTAAAATTTTTTGTCGAATAACGTTGTCGAGCAAAAAACCACCACCTATAAATGTCATTGAATCCAAGTTCTTTAACCTTTGTGCCCCTCCAGGGCTTCTACTACAGGTACACAAACTAACTAGACAACAAAATTAACATCTCCACAAAGTGGAGGTTCACCATGCCTTCTGTTCTCAAATACTCCAATCGGAATTTACCTGATTGTTAAAGAGCTGAACTTAATTAAAATCTTTGGAGCAGAAAATAAAGTTACTGTAATTCCAATAACTATAAGAAACAAAAAACCATTTTCTACTATGTTAGGATTTTAAGGCTAACTCATCCTTACAAAATCCCTTCTAATACTTTAGCTCTAGTTTATGTGGGACTAAAAAATTTCCAATATACCAGCAAATTTTGAATAACTTGCAACTGAGATTGGTTCAACTAACCTTCACCCATGTCTAACTAAAGAGTGAAAACGAAAATCAGTTAACTTGGTCAATTCTTCTACAATGTTGCATGCACAAAAGTTGCTCCCTATGATGATCACTAACATACTTACATACAAAGAGCAAAAAACAAGGCCAAAGCAATTCATTCATTCACATATCATCTGGCTTTTGATCCCATCTACTCTTGCGCCTTCCTCTCTGTGAAGCATCACTCTGCGCAATAAACTTCTCGAGATGCTCAGGTAATCGTGGAAGTGGAAAGTAGATAAGGTCCACACTGTTATCACTACCAATCCATCCATAGTAAGGTCTACACCTTCTATGTGGAAGCTCGTCGTGTGTTTTTGAGATTCAATCATAGAATTCCTTGCAATACTGCTCTCAACATTGTTCATACATGTTTTATGATTGTTTCCTTTGTCATTATCCATAAGCTTGTCACGTTTGTTTGCAGATTCAATCATAGAACTCCTCAAAATAGGCTTCTCAACACTGCTCACAGATGTTTTATGATTGTTTCCTTTGGCATTATCCGTAAGCTTGTCACGTGCTTTTGAGGATTCAATCATAGAACTACTCACAACAGTTTCAACATTGTTCACATATGTTTTATGATGGCTTCCTTGGACATTATCAATAACCTTTTGCTTATTTTTAGACTCCACCTAATGCCTCTTCCATTTCTTCCTCTCTCAGTTGGCAAGGTTGTATCCTTAACATCTGCAAACAACCATGAGCAAATAATAATAATAATAGTAATAGAAAATAGTATAACATTAATAGTATTATTAGTCATAAGAACAAGAACAAGAAGACTAGACATTGTTTTCTTGATGTGATGGATTTAGGCAGCAAATATATTTCTGTAAATTTAAGAGGGCTTAAGGCTCATTGACTAAATTCTAGATGAATTTTGGCGTTGGAAATTCATCTCAATCGTAAATCTCACATCCCGGTAGAATGAAAATTTAAATGAAAGACATATAAGGCGGTGACCCATCTACTCAATGCCTTAAGATTTTGGGTGGAAATGTGGCATCGAGGTCTCTTGGTAGTCTGATCATCAGCTCGTTGGGGCTCCTCGGACTCCCAACAAGTGATATCGAGTCATGGTTGGGTTAGGTGGGGAGCGGATCCTAATTTGGATCAAGTCTAGCTTAGCGTGGATGACTTACACATGAGGGGAGATATTACTCAGCTCAACTTAATGAACTAAATACCAGATAATAAGTCTTGATCAGTCATGCTTATATTAATGAAGATAGATATATATGGATAACATTCTACTTTTAAAAGGGATACTGAATTTAAGTTCAAGAAGTTGCTACTCTCCAGGAAGTAAAGAGTAATGTGAATATATTCAAATGGTAAGAACTGAAGTAAGGTGGAATTAAATTACCAGTTTCAAGATTGGCAAGTGGAGTAGAGTCATGATGATCACTGGTTTGGGATGCAGAGTCCAAATAATCTCTAGCATGTAATAGAGAGTCCTGAGCCACCAGGCCAGAAGAGTTAGCTTCAGTAATCCCAGTTGTGGGAGTAGCTGCTGATGCTGTCTCAGAAATACCATCCTTTCTAGTATTATCCTGCAAAGAATCCTCCTTGTTATTCAAAGGGAATACACACAACCAACACTAACAAGAAGGGATACTATAATCAAAGTGTAGAGAAAGTATAGTTTCTCTCCAAATATTACATATTTGAGGAAAAAATTCCTTATCAGTTATGACCTATGTAGCACCACAATTTTTGCATTCAACCCACAAATGTCTAAATCTTTGTTGCATCAGTTTAAATCATCGGAACTATCTAAATCATCATCGAAATCATTAGAACTTTACTGAATCATCATACGCAATCATTAGAACTTTCTGAATCATCATCGAAATCATTAGAACTTTCTAAATCATCATCGCAATCATTAGAACTTTCTAAATCATCATCAAATCATTAGAACTTTCTAAATCATCATCGAAATCATTAGAACTTTACGAATCATCATCGAAATCATTAGAACTTTCTAAATCATCATCGAAATCATTAGAACTTTCTAAATCATCATCGAAATCATTAGAACTTTACGAATCATCATCGAAATCATTAGAACTTTCTAAATAACTAGCATTTGGATCATTAGGTACTAGTTATTATACTAGTACTCTTGCTTTCACCACTATCACCTAAAATGTAACTATCAATCTGATTTGAGAGCGAAGATAACTCTCAGTGCAACTATTAATGTTATTATTCCAATTAGATTTAATATCATAAATGTTATTTTCAATAGCAAAATATATGGAATAACTCTTACTATCCCTAACTAAAAAGTTTTATCGGATAGTAAGTGCGGTTGAAGACACGTTCGGTTTTAGAGCACATATCGTGTCGGACACCCGAATTATAGACACTTTAATCATTTGCATTTTTAGATATTTTCAAATTAAAGCGGGTGTCTCTATGTGTGTATCTATGTAGTGTTTGGTTGCCTTGTGTGAAGTGTTTGGGAGAGCTTTATGAAAACAAAACATGACACGTTCATAAAGCATTTTATTAATTTTCATAAAATCCTCAGATGAGCATGAAAAAACAACTTTATAGGAACATAGAAAAATAATTCAGCATTATTTTATCTTGTATTATAAAAACAGAACTTCATACATAACAACTTATCACGATCATGACATGTATGCATAAAATCTTAATTAAGTTATTTATCCAAACGGTAGCTTGCTGTTTTATTATAGTCTTTTACATGGAGAATTGAGTGAGAAATTTAAAAGGGGTAGGGATAACATGTGCCTACTAACTTTTCCTATACATCAGTGAGGATAGTGACCGGTAATTGGCCACATTACAAAAAAGAAAGCTTAGTAGCAAAGTTATTAACCAAACCCAAATAGAATAATTCCATAAATGTATAAACAGAACAAAAGAAATAAAAAGTTGAACTGAAGAGAGTAAAATAGAAACAAAATGAATGTTCATTACCTTCTCTTCCACGGAAATTTGTTGTTTGGCAAGTATAGTTTCAATCAATAGCTTGTAAGAAGCTTCTTCAATAAAGGCCAACCTTGATTTCCTTCATAAACCTACAAAAAACCACCATAACCACCAAAACCCACAGATTTTTAGAACAAAAAAAACGCAAAAAACAATGAAAAGATGAAAACTTTAACTATTTAGAGAAGAAAACGAACATCAAGAAGCTCATCAACAGTTTCTCGAACAACTTTTTCTCAAATCCAAGTTGAAACATTGCATCAAAAGCAGCATCCATACGCGTGTTACCAATCATCTTGTTTATCAGAAAAATGAAAACACTATTAAGGAATGGGAAATTTGGAGAATGATTGATAATGAAAAGAAGAAGAAATCATGGAAACTAAGTAACGTGTAAAGTAGAAATAAAAGATTATAAATAGAGAAAAGAGAAGGTTTAAAGTGAAAAACCTTTCTGTGTGCTCGTCGTCTAGGCGCCATTCTCAAGCTTTTTCTTCTTTCGGCAAGGAAATTTAGAAGGAAAAAAATGGAAAGAGAGAAAAGAAAGGGTTTAGCTGGGAAAAGGATCACTTGTATTTAGAAGCATGACTATATTTATCACGATCGGTCTGAAAATAAGCATTTAAAGTCGGTTCGTTGTTCAGCCAGAAACTTTTAAATGTATAATGTGTCTAAACATTTAAAGTTGGTTGAGCAATGACAGAAACTTTAAATGTGTTATTTCTTATTGGCGTATAGTGCGATTCGCGGCACTAAATCTGAGGATCGCTACCGTTTAGGTGGAGGTGCATTCAACTATTCAAGGACTCTAACTTAGCTGTAACCGGTAGTGGCGAAGAGCAAAACGCAGAAACGAGGTGGTACTGGTATGCATATGGTACGGTATCCATTAATTGTGACAGCTTTTTGTGCCAATATAGACGCAAGGATTAGAGTAACCGTAGTATTGCAAGTTTTTTTTTTTTGGTGAGTGTAGTATTCCAGGATTTTTTGATCGAGGCTATTCACGCCGAACATTAATTCTCTTGTAAGCACAGGGGGTTGACAGTTGGCCAAAGAATTTAAAGGCTGCTTGTCTCGAGAAATGATAATCGAGCTACCAATGACTTGGTTAAGGGAGGATGAGCATAATCGCTCAATAGCGTCCCTGGGTTAGTATTGCAAGATTTTATTTTCTTTCTGCCGTACCATTCATTTGAGAAAATATGGTGCGATCGTTTCATGTATGATTCCATTAATGGGAATCATACTCGGTTCCTCAATTACTACGAAAATCGTTAGTCTTTCTATTGAGTTGGTTTTCAATATCTGTCACAAGAAAAAAAACTTGAATTTGTCAAGCACATCACTTTTATTTTTGACAAAGTCTACTACAATATAGTCAAAAAATTATAAATAAAGGTGATAAATATATCATTTCCATATCTGGTCAATGTTCTATCTTATTCGCATATATCTGAGAGTGAGTCAAAACTAATACTCAGATTTCTTCTTGATTTATCACGAAGTCTTGAGAATTCTTGTGACTACAAAAATCACAATTTTTCCTTAAGTCATTTAAGAAAATAACTTTTGAAAAGTGCTATCGGGCTCTTATTGAAAAGAATAGTATAGTGTACAAAGTCAAAGTCAAACACATGTAAAAAATAGTATATTATACAAAACTTACGATGAGGCGAAGTAAACAACTGCGTTAAAACAAGTCATTGTTTAAAGAAAATTTTCACGAGACTCAACATCCTTTTATTATTTTGACAGCGGTGTATGTTGAAAACATAGTCGATAACCATCCACCAACCTTAGCATTCACCACCAATGTTGATTTGAAATTACGACAACAAATTGATAATCAATCGAGTTAGCTGCGAGGGCATAACTTGCTTTGTTCCTACACTTGCGTGTCATATGACTGGTCTCTCACAATTGAAACAATTAAATGGAGGTGCAACATCATTTCTAGGTGGTGGTAGTTGAAGTTTAGAATATGGGAATTTTGGGAGTCCCATTCGATTCTGCGGTTCCTTTGAGCCTAATTACCATTTTAATTTTTGAAATTTTTCTAGAAAATTATTTTACAATTAATATTATTTATTGCAATATATCAAAAAAAAACATAACTTCTCAAAATAATGTTATTGCTAATGAGATCAAAAGCAATTCTATGATACAAAATTATTAACCGTTAGCGTTAACACTAACGACAACAATATGAATTAAGAAAATTCATTCTTGTCGAGTAGGTTCCCAAGTAAGAGACGTGAGTCACAATGAACACACTTAAGTACAAGTCTTTCCTAGCCAAAACTTTTCCCAAACAATATGAATTAAAAAAAAATTCATTCTTGTAGAGATGATTATTCTCTTTCCGTAGAATTAACAATAATATAAAGATAATAATTCTCTTTCTATAAGACCGTATATAGAAAATTATTCTCTTTCTAATTATATATAGAAAAGTTGTTCTCTTTTAAATCGATAAATACTATAGAGAAGGTCATTCTCTTTGTATAAAAGTATTTCTTTAGCTATTTTATCTCTTCCTTTTTGTTAATTTGTTTGGTGAGCACTTGAGTGTCATTCTTTGGCAACATTTGTTTTCAATTTAATAAATAAAAAATTATTTTATTGCCATTGTTTGAATTGACATTCGTGAAAACCAAATGATCACGGACAACGAAATCGAGCCGATAATGTCTTGGTAGTCATGGTTAAATTTGAAACGTCTTAAAATTGTTGTTTTGAGCTTGAGAAAATTATTTGGAAAATCACTCCTGAGAAGAAATGCTTGGGTTGAGTCGCGGACTAGGTTGCTCTCTTTAAGACGTTTCGTGGCACTGCTCAAAATTGTGCAGGAGGCTATCAACCACGACGTCCCCAAGATAAAACATTTCGATCAAAGCTATTCTGAAATATCAACTTTGCAGTGAAATTTAGCTCAAAACTACCTTCATATTATGGTCAGAACACCACTCAAATATGAGTGCGATGACCACTCTAATATGCTACGAAGACCACTCTAATTTAAGGAGAAAGAAACTAGAGGGAGAAGAGAAGAGAAACTTGAGGAGAAAACTCTTGATCGTCAAGTTTGATTGTAATTAGCCCAGTGAAGGTCTCTATTTATAAGAGAGTTTAGTGACTTGGTGAGCAAGTAGTGGTTGGATAAGAATTCTGCGGCAAAAAAAGCGGCTCATTATATGACTCTTTAAGCTGTTCAATGTATCTAATCATTATTCAACGTATCTTGTCACTACTTATTACGCAAGTCAAGAATATGATTGTTGGTACATTTGGTGATCAAGCCACATGTTAAACATGTGTTTTAATTGAAAAGCATACAAAAATAAAAATAATTTAATTTTTGAAAAAATAATTACACCACTCATTAAACGACGGGCAGAGCCAATAGGCTTGAGTGGTCAATTGAGGATTGTGGTGGTCAATTTGTGTGTGTTCTTTGGGACACACCCAAATGTATCAATCTCCACACTTATAAACACTCTTATAGTGTCTACTCTTTCCTGTGGGACTTCCAATTTTTTCAATTCACCAACGGTTCCAACAATCCCCACTTGAATTTAAAAAGGGTTTTGAGATGTAGCGTCAAACACCTCCATAAGATTGTGCATAAGCGAGGTGTCGTCTGACTTGAACCTTTGCGTAGTGGTTAAGATTTAGATTCAACAAGATTGTTCGTAGTGCTTGAACTCTATCTCAATCATCAAAACTACACACAACCCTTTCCATATTTTACTTTTAATAAAAGAAAACATGCAAATAGTAGAAGACCTCACAAGTCATAAGCACGAAGATCAAACAAAAGTAACTTGATGCAATTTGCGGATGAACAATTGTGCTAGGGAAATATACTTGGAAAAATCTGTGGAATTTTATTAGGGAAAATCAAAGTCGCGTTAGCCCAGTGATAAGATGCAGAGAGTTTATAATGAAGAAGAGACAACCTCACCTTCTGGCCCAGGTTTTGTGGGGTTGAGTTAGGCTTAAATACGTTAAGATGGTATCGAGGCTGTCATAGATCTATCGGATACCTGCAATTAAAAAAAAAAAAAAAAATTCTAAGTAAAAATAAAAATAAAAAGGTGTGTATTAGGGAAAATCCCAAGTTATCTACAGAGAGTTTATAATGAAGAAAGCGGCCTCACGCTTCTGGTATTTGGTTTTGTGGGGTTGAGTTAAGCTATAGCGTTAAGAAATTTAAAGACATTTTTTAGAGGATTTGAACTTGTTTCTTGTTTGCGTGTGAACTTTCATATGAGTAACTTGATAGGTATCAACCTTTCGGAGGACTTTCTAGAGGCAGCATCGATCGGTTTTTCTGTTATGGCATTTCTTAATTCACTCCCATCTAAATTTTGAGAATCCCGGCGAGGGGCTAATCCTAGGAGAATCAGTACTTGGAAGCCGGTTGTGGAGTCAGTTCGTGAAAGGTTATATATCGTCTTGGCAAGGGCGGCATCTCCCTTGAGAGGTAGAGTCACTTTAATCAACTTTGTTCCTAACAGTATTACTTTGTACAATTCTTTTCTTTTTTAAATCCCTAAACTAGTTTTAAAGGTATTTGAGGTTTCAGCGCAAAAAAGGGGTGCGGATTGCTGAAATGGGATTCTGGAGCAGATTCAAGGCGGTGGCAATGGGTGCTAGATTGGACTCGTGAGCTGAGTAGTGAGGAAGCAGAGGTTGTGCATTTGTTAGAGCTTACTTTGTTTGTATGAAGTCCAACCAAGAGGTGATGGTGAGGATGGGTGGAGAATAATACTATGAAATCTTTTTCTGTTAAGTCTTTGTTATAACAGATTGCTTGCGCTGTAGAAAGTTTTGAGTCAGATTCGGAGTTACAAGCTACTCTTGATCGTGTATGGCGAGTTGCTTGTCCTTCAAAGGTGTCGATATCTTTGAATGGCATCTCTTGTTGGGAAAGTTACCCACTAGAGATGATTTAGCATTGAGGGGTGTTGTAGTGGATGCTCATAATTTGGTTGGTCCCCTTTGTTTTGAGGAAAATCAAAGTATTCTACATCTCTTTATCCGTTGTTCTTTTCCGCAAGGCATTTGGATGGGGATTGAACCCACTAATTCACTGGAGGTGTGTGAGCACATAAATTATTTTGCATGCAATTTGGCAGGTAAAATATCTCACAAAGTACGTTTTTGATTTGGATGGCGGTTTCTTGGGGTGTTTGGTTGGAAATAAATAAGGGTTTTTTCTTTGTACACCCACCACATCCCTCCCACCCCACCCATGTTTAAGCACAAAAATGTCGCTTTTAAAAACGTATTTTTTTAAATTTTTTTGGCCGATCGTATATCTCTGGCACGGGGTGTATATACGACCTATCGATTAGGCATCGTATATACACCCCACGCGTATATACGATTGGACAACCACCCTCAATCGTATATCGCCTTGGGAGGTGTATATATGATGGGCAAAAAATAAGTCGTATATATACCCCCTCGTGTATATATCGACCCCGATTGTATTTTTAAATTTTTTTAAGTCAAATAAAAATTATATAAGTCGCGAAAATAGGTTTTGTGTGTATTTTGTTAAAGCGTGGCGATGTTATCGTCGAGCGTATAATTTAAGGCTAAAAAATCGGTTTTAGGGCAACATACTCCGATCGTAATGAAACCACAGCCATTAAATCCGAAAAAATCAAGAATCAAGACTCCAGTAGAAGGAACTTCTTACGGGACTACTGACCTCAAAATCCCAAATTCCATCGTTTCTTATTTTTCACGATTTTTTAAATTTTTCATAGTCTCCAAAAAATCTGAAAAATTTGTATAGCCTTATTTTGGTTTTGTTAGATTTTTAGTGGTGTTTTATAATTTTTGGAGTAGTTTTGACTATTTAACTTAATTTTTAGTAGCCTTTTAGTAATAAAAATTAAAACAAATTATTAAAAAATTAAAAAACCCATCGTATATATCCTTTAGTGCGTATATACGATTGGACAAAAAATAGCCATCGTATATACGTACCCAAAGGGTATATACGATTTATTTTTATTTTTAAAAATAAAGTTTGAAAAGGCGTTTTGGGGTTTTTGGTATTGGGTGGGGTGGGAGGATGGGGTGGGGGTACAAAGAAAAAACCCAATAAATAATGTTCTTTTTCGAGGGAGAGTGGCAGATTCTTTGAGGGTGGTTTGGTTTATTAATAAAGGGTTATTACTTTTCCCACACCCCCCCTACTTATTCACACCCCTTCAATTTTAAATTCCAAATTTACCCCCAATTAAAAAAACAAAAAAACCCACACCCTCCTCCCTTCTCACTTTCCTCGTCTCTCACTCTCCCCTCTCTTCACTCTCCCTCCTTCTTGAACCCAACATTCACTCTCCTCTCACTCACCTTCTCCAAAATCACTCGTCTCACGATCTCTCCACTCAATCTTCTCCACCAACACTCTCGAGAGTTCTTTGGGTTATTTTGCCTCCTCTCACACTCTCTGTCGTTCCATTTTCATCAGGTATGCCTCTCCCCCCATCCGTGCATTTGGTTTTTTTACGTGTATTTGAATTGTTGAGCGGCGTCCTTGAACACATGAAAGCGAAAGGTGTTCGAATGAGTCGTCACGAACACCGTTCGAGCGACCTCATTCGAACCGTTGTGATTTGAAGCTGGCCCGACTTGTTGAGCGGGGTTGTCGCGAACATGTTCGCATGTGGCGTTCGAGCGATCGTTTGTGATGAGTTTCTCGGCCTTTTTGTGATTGGTTACATTAATTTGGTTTAATTGGTTCTCTTGATTGTTGTTTGAGGATATGGTGAGGAAGCGGAGGTGGTCATGCAATTTGAACCATCCGAAGCGAGCGGTCGGCCACCTCCTACGGTTTCAAATCGCAAAAGGAGGAAGAAGCGGGTGAACCTCAGAAGTAGGGAGTGCGTCTTGAGGGTAGAGGCGGGGTTGATGTTCCTCCTCCCCGTTTCAGGGGATATTGGGCGGGATATTGTGCGTGATGCTCAATTTCCGGCTATGAGTTAGGTGCCCTTCATCTGCTAGGCCTTCTTTTTTGCTAGGCCTTCATCTGCGAACGCCCATCTTACAGGCCTTCATCGTCAGGACATCATGAGGAGGAGGCTGCTGAGCCTCGAGGCTTTGCTCTTAAGGCGACATTCTCATTTCACTGGTGGACGGAAGATGGTTCTGTCTTGCCCACATCACGGGCACATATTCTTCTTGATTTCTATTACGGCGGGTAAGTTATTATTTTATAGTTGGTATTGTAAATTTGTTTATTATGTTGTTGAATGTTTTGGCTTATTGTGTCATTTGAATGCGAGTTCGTAGGATTTACAAACAATCCCACATGGACTGTTTACGACGATGTTTCATGTTAGGATTAGTGACACTCACGGCGAACCGGGGTTGGTTCCTCTGGTTGGGCTTGGTTTCCCATTCTCCACAGAAATTTGCTGAGCAGCATTCATAGGCGTTAGCGGCCGGATACATCATCATTCCACCTTCTTGTGGGTGAGATGAGCATCACCCCCGATGATGTATCCTGTTGCTACTACATCCCATCACTAGCCAGGTTCTATGACATGCGGGTGGACTTCGTGGCGGGAGAAGCAATTGGCGATTACTATTTGGGGCCACACGAAGATCTGTTGCCGGACTTGGGCCGTGGGTTGTCTATTGGGCTTGTATGGGTGAGGATAGGGTCTACCACCACGACCATAGGCGCGAGGAGGTGTGCTCATCTTTGCTAGGGCTACGATTCTGTATCTTTTGGGTTGCACCACTGTTTCTTGACAAGTCGAGCAACAAGGTTAAGCTTAGCTTACCTTGGTATGCTTCTTGATTTGGAAGGCTGTTGGAGACTTTCTATTTGAGGGCCATGGCCACTTGCCCATTTGTATGATCGGTGAAGGATGCTCTGAGGAAGAAAACCAAGAAGATTCTTGGTCATCTTCCTTTACTTAAGGTATAAAACATATTCTTTACTTTTAAGTTTGCTTTAGGGTTACTTTCAGATTAATAATCAACCAATTATATGTTCATTCTGAGGCTTGGATCTTTGAGCACTTCCAGTGCGAACTTTTCCTCTGGGTGGTGCGAAGAGTATGATGAGAGCGTGCCACGGCGAAAAAATGGTTGTCGCGATGATGGCCCTAAGGCCATCAAGTCCTGAACTCATCGAGTTAAACCTTGACCGGTAGGCCGTGAGGAGAGTGACACAGCAACTCTACCACGGCCATAAGGCGAGTGAGACATTTTGAGGAGGCGGCGAGTTCGAGAGGTTCATTGGAGTGGTGGGTCGCATGATCGCCACTTGCGGTCGAGTGCTCGAGCGGTTTGGGCGGAGTCCAACACATTCGGAGGATCCCGGACTACTACTAGGGCCGTCAGTACCACTATCCAGAGTGTGATGAGAGGTGGACCACGATTCGAGGACCACTTGGTGGCGCGGGGCCTCCACGTGTCTTAGTACTCCTCGAAGCGCGGTCTTGGGATACTTTCCATGGTACTCAGGGTCTCACGTCCCTTTCTATTCCTCGGCGTTATGCGACTTTGGCGATGAGCTGATATCGATTGTGATGCGTGTCTTTTATGTTAATTGCATTGATAATGTTTCTTAATCTTCTATTTATTTAAATAATAATGTTATGTTATTTGATTGTGAGATGCTACGGAGATTGCTGGATTTGGTTGATGGCGTGGATGGGACCATCGATGATAATGTCCCGAGCCAACTGGAGCATATTTAGTATCGAGAGGTTTGCTCTCGACCCCTACGTGGGTTTAGGAGGAGGTTTGGCAATGTGTATGAGAGGAGGAGGAAGCGCGACACCCGTAGGATCATGTCATAGGGGATATATGTTTGGAATTTTTGTATAATTTAACTACTTTGTTTCATTTGGTTTTTAATTTGAAATTCCCTTTCGTTGGCGCAAATTTATTGTCATTACGGTAATAATTACCGTAAAATTAAAAGTGGAGCAATTTAATATTGGATAAAACGAGAAATGAAAAACACAAATTGCAAAAATACAAGGATAGGAAATTTAAAGCGAAGCGCAGAAAAACATAATACAACCTAGTTCTCTTGAGAAGCTTAATAAACTCCAATTTAGTGCATTTTTAGTGGTATTTTCAAGTCTCTTTGAGAGCAATTATTATCAATTAAATATATAAGTGGTATTCTGCTCATTATTTTGTAGGAAAAATATTAGATAAAGAAACTTTCAAAATGAGTTGTTTATAGCAAAAAGGAGGTGTCATTAGCACAAGAATTGGGATGGAACAAGGACTTGGGCTTAATCCATTAACTAAGGCTATTGCTTTTCCCACACCCCTCCTACTCTAAACACACCCCACAAGGGTGTGAAAAGACCAAAAAGCCCGCCAAAACCTCTTTTTTTCACGAAATTTCACTGTTGAACACGGGCCTTGAGCGAGTTGAATGACATCGATGCGTGTGTGTTAAATATTGACTTCACACCTCTTGTGCGTAATTTCACTGTTGAGCGAGTCATTCGAGCGTGTTCGCATAACGCTTGTTCGAACGTTCGAGCGACATCGTTCGAGTGTGTTAAATATTGACTTCACACCTAACGTGCGTAATTTCACTGTTGAGCGAGGTCATTCGAATGTGTTGAGCGAGTCGTTCGAGCGTGTTGAACAGTCGTTGACGATCTTTAAACACGTGAACTCGGCGTTTGCACGAGGTTATTTTGAAATAAAATTTGTTAAAGGGTGTGAAAGAGTAGGAGGGTGTGGGAAAAGCAATAGCCTTAACTAAAGAAAAAGCCCATATGCTTGGCAAAGGAATAGTGACGTGAGATTGAGAAAAGAGGGATGCACGGAACCCTAGGCTTGATTATGATAAATAGCCTTACTGCACATTCAAAAAAAAAAAAAAAAGAGAGACCTGACGCAAGGAGCAGCCGCACAGCACACCACGGAGTGAGAGAGTGGAGTTTTGGAGTGCACTGTTCTTGACGTGGTGAGAGAGGCTGCGGAGGCGAAAAAAATAGGCGAAGGCTCGGAATAATAATTCTTCTAATTTCCGGGTTATTTTTATCTCTGTAATTCATGACTCTAATTTCTATTTTATTGTTCTTAATTACTATAGATACCTAAATCATCTTCTAGGGTCTTAGGTGAATCTTGCATGATTAGAGACCTTTTTATGTTCTAATTTCTAGTTTGAATTCCTGTTTTTATTTTAATTGATATTGTCCTATTGTTTTTATCACATGATTGGGATTAGCTACCATTTGCATGTTTATAATCAATTAGTTGATCAGTGGCCAAATCTTTATGAATTAGTTGGTGGACCTATAGGATAATTGGGGCTATAATTAGGGCATGACCAAACCATAATTTAGTCTTCCAATCATTAAACCTTTTTGTTCTTTATGCTTTTCTTGAATTTAAATTCTTGCATGACCAAACAAGGTTAATTTAGGAAAAAGAATATGTCGCGCGAATGATCAAGCGGATTAATAGTTTTAGTAAAGGGATTGATAATTAAATAAAATAAGGGAATTCAAATAGAAGTAGACATAGGGAATCGAAGCTTGCAAGTGAAACCGTGACCTTAGATCTCTCTCCATTTATTAAACTTGTATTTTAATTCTTGCTATTTATTTCTTTTTTTAGTTTCTACAACACTCAAACTATTTGTTCGTCTAAACAATATATAATCTCGATTAGTTTGGTACTTGTTAATTAATCCTTGTGGATCACGATAATCTTTTATACTACTTATGCGAAAAAGTACACTTGCTCTCTAGTGTGTTTTTTAACATGACAAGTTTTTGGCGCGTTCTTGATTAATTTAACAATATTAAACAAAAAGATTTTTATTGCTTTAGACATTTTTTTATGCTTTTATTTTAATTTTGTTTTTTTATTTATCCTATTAAAAAAATCAAAAAAAAAAATTACTAATACTTTCAAAGAGATTGTTGCAGATTCACTGTTTTGCGATAAAAGTCTAAATCATGGTTAAGACCTTTGGAGATTATATTAGAGCGAGAGGCACAAAAAAAAATTTAGAGAACTCATATTGGTATGTGCCTCGGTGCCAAATCCCAATTTCTCCTCCTCCTTATGACCACTTATTTGGATTATTGTGATGACTATGAGCCACCTCCTTATTCCTCCCACTTTGGGATAATCATGAGACACTACACGTGCAAAGGCAATAGGAGGAGATACCATACACCAATGATGTATTTGAGCACATAAAAGCAAACTTTGACTACATGAAGGGCCAACTTGGAACCATGAACAACGAATTTAGAAGCTTGAATGGTCAACTATCAAGTATCATTGCTATGTTATCTCGAGAGTCCAAGAAACTCCTTATTCACAAAGCGAGGCAATACAAAGAAAATATTCTTAGGATTGATGAAGAGTTCTCCATGGAAGATAATATAGAGGAAGAAGCTCTCGAGAAAGATGAAGAGACTCTCTTTTGAAGGGAGTCAAATAAAAATAATAGCTCCTCTTTGAAGGGAGTTATATTGAAATAAAAGATGATCTTGATGAGAGAACGCTTGTGAGGAGAATGAAAAAGATTCATTGGTTCATGAGTTCAAGGAAGAGGAGAAAGCCCCAATTTTTGGGCAAGTTGTTTTAAACATTGGTGATCTTTGTAATTGAGGTTAATGAGGAAATGTAACTTTAAGGAGTGGTAAAGAAGATGATGTTATTGAAGCTTTAAATTCCAACGAAAATTTATCTTCTTTAACTTCTCTTTATTTTGATGATGTGGTTGAAACTAACGGTGTTTGTGATCTAAAGATGCGGGACCTTTTGAAAAATATGTTAACTTGCGGGATCCTAACATAGTGGTGGATAGAGATAAAACAAAAATTCCACAATCCTTTGAATTTCATCCACCACATGGAAAAAGAAAAAACAATGTCAACCACATGGTTAGAAAACTAAGAAGGTGCCTTTGCGTTAGATGTAAAATTTGCTCTTGGAGAGCCACTGATTGAGCACTAACTATCGTCGGAGCTCACGACGTTAAACAAGCGCTTCGCGAGGAGGCGACTGTGTTTTATTTTCTCTCATTTTTGCTTTGTTTTATTTTGTTTTTCAAGAATAAGCTCAGTGCAAACTCTCTCGGGAAGTCACTCTTACTCTCTCATTTATTTATTTTTGTGCCAATCTAATATTTTGCATTGAGGACCATGCTTCATGCTAATGTGGGGAGGATATTATATGTTGTTACTTGATCTCTATTAATGCACATACCCACTACATATGTTGTGACATTTTTTCGGCTTGTTTTTGTATGAGCTATGCTTAAATTGAAAAAAATAGAGATTATGCCTTTAGGGGATCCCATAATTAATTTACTTGTGGACTTGTGCTTAATTGTAATCATAGCGTGAGGATGTCCTAAGGAAGGCGATAATTAGCATTTGTCCTCTTGAGTACTTTTTGCGAACTAGCTTCTAAATGTGAGATCTGAGCCTTCATAAGGGGATTGATACTAAATCATAAATTTTTACCCCTTTTCTTTCTATGAGTGTGTTTCCCAATTTGCTACATTCTAGAATTTGTCTTTTGACCATTTCAAGGCGAAAATTGATTTGCATCATGTAAAAAGATTTGGGGAATTTAGGTATTTTTCTAGCCTTAGAGTTGTTTGTTGAATTTATCCCTTAGTTGCCCCCTTTGAGCCTAATTGTTATATTTTTTCTTTGGTACCTAGATATAATTTTTTCTTTTTCTTTTTTTGGTGACCAATTGAAATTGAATGTGGAGCAACTATTGAAAATTACAATTTAGTCCTACATTTTAGTTGTCTATATTGTCGGAATGGAATTTAGTCTATGCTTTAGTTGTCTATCTTGTTAGGATGAAGAAAACAAAAGAGTGAATCATGTGCTTACAAGAATATTTTCTTACAAAGGAAACAAAATAGAAGTTTTCATGTACTTACCTATACCTCCTAAGAAAAAAATGGAAAAAATATATAAAGATAATTTGAAAAAAAAGGAAAGCAAGAAGGAGGAAAAGAGCGCATCAAAAGAATGAAAGAGCCAGAAGGAAAATAAAAAAAAGGAGTCAACTCAATAGTGAAATTAATTTGGAATTTGGACAAAAATTGTAAAATAGATAGAAGCTTCATATTTGGTTTCAAGGGTTACTATTTGTTTTTGTTCTTTTTAGCCCATTGTTTATCCCCTCTTCCTATTTCCTACCTTGCATGAATTCACCACCGCCCATTACAACCCATGAAAACCCATCTTTTGCATGCATGTGAACTATTTAGTGGAGATTTGGTCAAATTACAAGCTTATGGTAATGTGCATTTTGTTGAAACTTGAGTGTATACTTTCCCAAGTCCCTAAACACTTAGAGAGAATGTGAGCGAGTGCCATTGTTCACAGAAATGTATTCTTCAGAGACATGAGGCTCTAATTGGGCAACCTTTTGACTCCTCATATGTGATATATTACCTATTGTCTGTCATTGTGCTTCTAACTTTGGGTCCATTATTTGGCTGTCTCTATGAGTTATCTGAAAAGTTTATAAGGCCAGAAAATTTGCTTGAGGACAAGCAAAAGTCAAGTGTGGGGGAGTTGATAAACTCCAATTTAGTGCATTTTTAGTGGTATTTTCAAGTCTCTTTGAGAGCAATTATTATCAATTAAATATATAAGTGAGTGACTCTGCTCATTATTTTGTAGGAAAAATATTAGATAAAGAAACTTTCAAAATGAATTGTTTATAGCAAAAATGAGGTGTCATTAGCACAAGAATTGGGATGGAACAAGGATTTGGGCTTAATCCATCTAAAGAAGAAAGCCCATATGCTTGGCAAAAGGAATAGTGACGTGAGATTGAGAAAGAGGGATGCACGGAACCCTAGGCTTGATTATGATAAATAGCCTTACTGCACATTCAAAAAAAAAAAAAAAAAAAGAGAGACCTGACGCAAGGAGCAGCCGCTGCACACACACCACGGGTGAGAGAGTGGAGTTTTGGGTGCACATTGCTTGTGGCTGTGAAAGAGGCTACTGGAGCGAGAAAAAAAAGAGACTCAGAGACTCGAATAATAATTCTTCTAATTTCCTGGTTATTTTTATCTCATGATTCATGACTCTAATTTCTATTTTATTGTTCTTAATTACTATAGATACCTAAATCATCTTCTAGGGTCTTAGGTGAATCTTGCATGATTAGAGACCTTTTTATGTTCTAATTTCTAGTTTGAATTCCTGTTTTTATTTTAATTGATATTGTCCTATTGTTTTTATCACATGATTAGGATTAGCTACCATTTGCATGTTTATAATCAATTAGTTGATCGTGGCCGTCTCTTTATGATTAGTTGGTGGACCTATAGGATAATTGGGGCTATAATTGGGGCATGACCAAACCATAATTTAGTCTTCCAATCATTAAACCTTTTTGTTCTTTATGCTTTTCTTGAATTTAAATTCTTGCATGACCAAACAAGGTTAATTTAGGAAAAAGAATATTGATCGCGAATGACCAAACGGATTAATAGTTTTAGTAAAGGGATTGGTAATTAAATAAAATAAGGAATTCAAATAGAAGTAGACATAGGGAATCGAAGCTTGCAAGTGAAACAGTGACCTTAGATCTCTCCATTTTATTAAACTTGTATTTTAATTCTTGCTATTCATTTCTTTTTATTTTAGTTTCTTCAACACTCAAACTATTTGTTCGTCTAAACAATATATAATCTCGATTAGTTTGGTACTTGTTAATTAATCCTGTGGATACGATAATCTTTTATACTACTTACTGCGAAAGAGTACACTTGCTCTAAGTATGTTTTTACGCAACAAAGCTCTAATGCTACGGCGGATGGATTGAGGCGATTCTTGTGTTTAACGAACAATTCGAGATAAGGTTCAATCAAACCTTGGAAGCTCTCATGTTTCTCAAACATTTCTCGAGCGTCTTTGTCTTTCTTGATAGGCACGGGGCACATCCGAATACGATTCACGTGGGGTCATCTTTGCGGATGTAGGGGAGCGACATTCAATACTAGTGATTCCTTGCTCCACACCATCTAGGTGCACATTTTACGTTAGTTTTGTTTCAATTAGTGAAGGTGATGTTGTTCTTAAGCTGAAATGTTTAGTTTAACAACCATGAAACAACATACCGACTTGTTGCTGGTGGGCGATCATGTGATAGTCAACTTTACGGTGTGCGTAATGACTCTTTCCGGTATGGGTTGTTGTGGTGCGGGTGGTCTTTGTTGAAGAAGATGAATGACTTCTTACGGAGTGCGTCTTGTGTCCACGTCATGACTCTAAGATTTGTCGCCCCATCGAGCGTTAGCTAGATGTTCCATCATTGCGCGGACGTCGTCGTCGCTTTGGATCTCCATGGTGAATCTTTGGGCGGTCCCATCATCTCTACAATTGAACTTTTTGAAGCGTATCGCTCCACGTCTTTACGCCACGCTCCTGCGGGCGAATCTTCCTCTCGGCCTTTTCCTTGGTTGGGGCGAAGGTGATGTCCTTACTCATCCTGCGAGAAGACATGGTTAGGACAACGAAACCACGACACCATGTTAAATCGGTGGTGGTGACGATCCCATGGTGGTGAAGGGCGTTAGGAATTTGTCGTTTGAGTCTTGGGTTGAGCTCAATTGCCATTCCATTTTAGGAGATCGAGGATTTTGGTGAAGAAGCGAGTTGAGTTTGGTGAAGAAGCGATTAGGGTTTGGTGAAGAAGATGCGAGGATGTGAACCCCTTTTATAATAGGCATGGTGAAATGTAAGCCGTTGATTTCATTTTTAGATCACAAATCTTAGCCGTTTAAATTCTATCCGTTCGGGCACATTTTCCAAAGGGATTGACATCCACTCCTTTATCGACACATTTGGTGATTGTAAACCGTTTGATTAAAGCGCCGGTTGGAATACGAGGCGTCAATACTGTCATTACGAAGCAGTTACTGCGGCACTTGTTCGAACAACATCATTCGAACATGTTCGCGCGACCCGAATTCGAACTGTTCGCATGACCACTATTCGAGCAATTGAAAAAAGCGCCCGGGGTGTCTGTCCATATTTAACACACTCGAGCGGCTCGTTCGAACACATTCGAGCCCGTGTTGAGCAGTGGAAATTTACGAAAAAAATAGGTTTCGCTTTGGTCTTTTGGTCTTTTCACACCCTTATGGGGTGTGTTTGGAAATAGGAGGGGGTGTGGAAAAACAATAGCCTTAATAAAGTTGGTGGAAAATCCCGATACACTATCCAAGATTGGTGGAGGAAACTGCGTGCTATGCCTTGAGTGTTTAAGTCCATTCCCCGTTTGGTAGAATTACCAGGTTGGTTTGTTTGTTTTTACGGTGTTGGGGCGTTGTGAATTGTTTTGGACTTTGTTGGTTGTTGTTTCAGTTGTTGTTAAATTGTTTTACATGTGTTGTAGGTTTCATGCAGACTTTGTTGTGCTAGTTTTTTGGTCTGCATTGTTGTTGTTGTTGTTAGTTGTTACCTAACATCTGTTTTGCAGTATGTTGTTGGTGATGGGTTGATGTTTGGTTTTTGCTGGTCTAGTTTTTTTTGTTGTTTTTGTATTTTTATTTTCCTGCGTAATTGTCTTTTTTGCTTGGTTTCCTCTTGGGGTACTCTTTTTCCTCGTTGGGTCTTTTTTCCATGGGGTTTTAATTAGCTCAGGGATGTTTTAACGAGACCTCAAGATAATTGTACGGGTTGAAGTACCCCTTGTACTCCCATTATTACAATATTTTGCTTATAAAAAAAAGTTAACACTAGGCTCTATTTTGGCACGTCCCATCCGCTAGCGAATAGCAGATGACGAGTCATGTGTTTGGTAAGGACTATCGTTTAGTGTTTTTTTGAGTAGTGTTTAACGTTTTTTTCAAACGCTACTTCAAATAGTGTTTTTTCAAACGCTAGTGGATAGCATATAACGTCTCACTTTTTTTCACAATTTTACACTTACTAATTTTCTTAAATTCCCTCTCTATCATCATTAATTTTTTTTGTCATGGTTGAATAATTTAATCATGAATTAAATATATATATATATATATATATGTCATTTTAAATTTATTATCTAGTTTAACCGTTAGTTTTACCAAATACATGATTTGTTATCCGGTAGCTAATTTGCTATGTGCTCATCCGATATCCGCTACTTTTTACCTAATACATGATTTGTTATCCATAAGCTAATCTGCTATGTGTTTATCCGCTATTATTATACTTTTTTCCAAACTTACTCATATTACATCAATACCTTGAAAATATCCAACGTGAACACATTTTCAAGCTCTAGGTTAGAAGTTGATTATAGGAGATGTATTGTAGTGGCATAACATAAAATCAAATACTCTAAAGAGGAAATAGGTTAGGTAGTTTGTTTAGTATATAACATGAAGAAAGGTCACTGATCAATGAATTTTGGTGGATGGAATCATGTTTATAATATGGGCATCTTGAGAAATGATGAAAAGTTCCAAAACTGAATGAGTAGAGAAGATTGGAAAACAAGAGACCTTGCAATATTCATAAAATGTTGGCTTAAATACGTTTTTACCTCACTTGCAAATAGGGGTGTTTTTTTTACCCTTGCAAATTATTTTTTTAAAAAAGCCCATTGCAAAATCAACTTTTTGGTTTTAGTCATTACATTAGATGGGCGTTACAAAAACGCGTCTATCTAGCATTTTTAAATACGTTTTTACCCCTCGCAAATAGGGGTGTTTTGCTTTACCTGCAACAAAAAAATTAAATCTCCTTCTTCTTCCTCAACACCCACCCAACCTCATATCAACTTTTCCATCTCAACACAAACCAACGCTTCCATATCAAACCAGAACCCATCTTCTCATCTTCTTCGTCCCTCTCTCTCTCACAGAACCAGCAAACCATGAGCATAAATGTAATTAACTTTTATTGCGATTCTGATTTTAGGGTTTGTTTCAAGTTTTATGGATTGTTGTTAATGGATTGTTCTTCATCTCAAAATCAAGGTTTTATGGGTTTAATAAATGTGTGTGGTTTAATTAAACTGTGTGATGGTTCTGTGAGAAAGAGAAGCGATCTGAAAGTCGGGGAAAGTGCGAAAGAAGATTTACAACAAATACCATGTAAGTTTTGTAAAATGAATATTGGCTTCATTGATCACAACTAAATTGTTTACATTCTAGTTAACACTATCTAACTAGTAGCTCACATGATTGAGTGAAAGAGACATTGTTAGTGAAAAATATAGGCATACAAAGTTTGAACCCTGCTCCTTTATCCCCTCTAACAACTATAATACACTAATTTCTAATCACTTTACCCGTAAAAAAATACAATTAAGCAGTAAATATTAAATATCTAACACAAAGAATGTGTGAAATAGAAACAAAGGACGTACTTTTACTTTGCATTTTTATGTGGAAGCAAAAGGAAATATTATCTATCATTGCAATGCAATCGGAACATTGTTCTGTATTCCTCTCAATCTAAGAGGTCCACTTTAAGATTCTATATTCCTATACAAGCCTCAAAGACTTTATAAAAAGATAGAAGTGAAGGGGTTATGACAAGCAATAGCTAAGATTCATGGAATAGAGATAAAGGTTAAAGGTATATAAACACTAAACTCAAATAAACCTTTACAAAACCCTCAATTATTGCCCATCAAACTCAAAAACCTTTCCTAGTCACACACCTTGATTCCCTTTAATTTGCTTACAAAAATCCAAGTTTTGACTAGTCAAACATACAACAAAACTTAACCAACAAAGAATAATTATAATGGTGCCTTGAAGTTGAAGTGAACAAAGGAATCATTAATTAAGAATACTAATAATACTAGCTAAGAGCATAAGTTAATCACAACAAATTATGAATTTGTGGATAGCATATTTAGGCTTGGAAGATAAGAACAAACATATGTTGCCTGCTTTTGTATTCAAGTCTTCACTTAAACATTTTTTTAGGAATATAGTCAGCTACCCAGAGTGTCTCGTTGGTTTCAACGAAAGACTAATTTTCGTTCGTGCTTAGAATCAAATTTCACACTGACCAACAACGAGTTTGTCGCTGCGAGAGTTGAACCTAGAAGCACCAAATCAACCCCTTGTACCCAAGATAGCTCAAGCCACTGGTCCAAGAGTGTTCGTTTTTCACTAACATACATGATGTGATGTGTGTGATAATACTTGAGATTTTAGGGGGGAAACTAATTATACAGTCCTAGTAGATGGTGGACAAATGCCATTATTAAAACATGCATGCTTTAATTTAGGTATACCAATTTCCAAACACCAATCCCTATAATCAAGTTCATGGTAAACCAAAATGATTCAAAAAGCAAAATATAACAATAAAACCTTGCTACACAAGGGAACATTAGCAATTACCAACAATGTATCTATATGGAAATTCAACAAAACAATATGGAAAATACAGCTGAAACCACACAAAGCAGAAGATGCTGATGCTTCCTTGTGTATCAAAGAAAATACCATAGTTTTTTTAACTTAGTGATGCATTGTGTGGTTGGAAGGAGGTAATTTTGGGGACATTGGTAACACTTAGCAAATAATCCAAATGTGTCGACTTGCTTGATGAAATTTGTCATGCTAGCCCATCCACCAAATCCAAATCCTACAATTGTAACCCATATTACCACAAATGCATTGATCACATACATTGTGGTCCAATTTGGGATGAAAGAAGGTAATTTCTCTGCAGCATTCTGAAAAAGAAATAGAAACAAATAGTTAGGTAAAGTATAAGCTTTGAAATTGTTGAATTGTGGTTTGACTAATTATGAGGATATGTTAGGATTAAAAGTGATTTGACTTTTGAGTCTTGAGTCTACCTATGAAATCTGAAACAAACACGGATACGACACGATAGGGACATGCAGACACCGATTTTAGTTTCAAAAATACAAATAGTTGAAGTGTCGATTAATCGGGATTTGTGTCCGATCGTTACGTGTCGGACACCGGATCGCGCTTCAAGGAAGTGTCGGTCTTCTGGACCAGAAGTACTATGTAGGGTCATTTGGGAGTGTTAGGTTGACCATGGCCCAGCTCATTGTTAAAGTGTGAGACGTGTGATTGGAATAGTATCAATAGTGGTAAGAAAAAGTAGCACCAACCTCATTGTGTTCTATAAATTTCCAATTGGAATGATTAATAGAATTGGTGGGACTGGGACTTGTACTACAAGGGACATGGGAAGTCATTTTTATGTTAAATCATGAAGATGGAATCATATCCTCAAAAAAACCCTTTATTAGATGCTTTCTAAGATCATCTCATATAAAATTGCCACTCCTGGATTCCCATTCTAGCCATCTTTATTGAAAGCTTTCTTCTAAAGATTTTAGTATTTTTTTCTTTTCTTTTCGGGGTAGGGCAAAAATAGTGACCAATTTAATATGTTGTATTTTACTACTAAGGTGTGTGTATATAGAAATATATAGAAACGTGCATTTAAGTACTCCATCTGGTCTTATATATAAGAAAAAATTGCAGTTTTAGATTTTTTGAATAACTGATGCATCTGGTATATAGACCAGATACATCGATTATGAATAAATCATCGATTATTCAAAAGCGCAAAAGCTGCAATTTTTCTTATAAATAGGACCAGAATCGAAATGTTTGTAGAAACATAGATAAGATGTGGAAAGATTTGACCATTTACCTGTCTTGCAGAAGCAGATTTATAAGTGAGCATATGAGCAGAAGCAGGGATGATATAAACGGTGAAGCTAACCAAAAGTGCTCCCACAGCTGAGTTAATTGGACCAAAGAATGGGAAAATGATAGCCAAAAACCATATTGGTATCACCACTGGCAATCTTGCTAGTGCTCTTAAACATATGCTCTTTGTATCATGCATTCCTATCACTTTCTCCCACACAAAATACAATGGTGTACATGCAAATCCAAAGGTAATAAACTGCCATTCACATAAAAAAATACATCATCAATCCCAAGAAGGTAGCAATTTCGATTCTTAGAAATTTAAGAAAGCGATTCACTCTTCTTTCTTTTGTCTCATTGTCAAAGTCAAAGTAAATATTATTTATTTATAAAATTACGAAATTTGATGTTAAGAGAAAGAAACAATGTATCTGGTCAAAAAAAGTTGATGTATCTGTGGTCCAATTTTGAATCGAATCATCAAATTTAGTAAAGGAGGTTTTTTTATATTACGTAACAGAAGGAGTATGTATGGACCTGGTGAATGAGCATTAAGACGACACCGGCATCACGCCACGCATTGCGAGGAAGAAGAGAGAAAGCATTGGAATGATCCAATAGTTGATCACCAAAAGCCCAGTAAACAGCAATAGCAGATGGTAGGGTAAGAGTGAACACATAAAGAGTAGCAAAAGATAGATATATTTGAATTTCTGAGGTTTCCACATTGCATGCATGATTTCCCTGTAATAGTATAGTAGTCACATGGTCCATGTTAGTGTATGTACATTGCATTTACAACTACAAACTGAATCTGTAAATGACCCATGTGTTCTGCTTTTTTTCATCAACTTCCTTCTATTTTTACTAATATTCTTCAAATCAAAAATGAAATTGGGTTTCTTATTCCTAGTATATGTCCAAATGAGTTACAATTGTTTTCTAGCTGAATTTGTATCCTTTCTTGTTTTTTTAGTATATGCACTGTTTTACCAGAAAGGTTCAATTCATATTGCAAAAGATACAAGCTGTCAATGGAGAATTTCTGATTAATTTCTTAATAAGATATAAAAGAGTATTTCATTTTTAGTACTATGCACTTATTTTTCAAAATCAATGGTCCCATTTCCTCTTGGATGATAGTGATACCATACAAAATATTAATAAATGAGTAAATGTTGGAAATTATCATACAAAAACATAATAATTTTTATTTTGCTTATGAAACTTAACCATTCCTTTTGCATGAAAAAAAAATAAACTAGATAACTAGTACACATCATGTGGTAAAATGTCACTAGTCCAATTATTATCAAAATCATGTGCGATCGAAAGCGTTCAATGAGATCTAGGCCGTCTCATTTTGATCGAGCAGTCTAAGTTTTCAATTTTAAAAACATATATAAAACATAAAGTTAAATCTGAGGCCAAATCGATCGAAGATTGGGCGATTCAAATCTACTAAATGCATGAATGGGCAAATGGTGACTACTGCACTATATCTGTATCCCTAAATCTATATCAGTAACATGTTGGTAGTGTGTTATCTGAACAAAGAATTTCACATTAAAAAATGAAAAGAAAATAGAAAGATAAAGTTAAACTGAGACATGAAATTTGTTTATTGCTGAAGCCAGAGTATAATTGTTGAGCAAGACAATAGTACAGTGGGTGTTAAAAAGTAACAGATTTTACTGTTTTGTCTTACATATGAAGTCCTCATTAGAAATGGAGGCAAAAGCTGCAAAGAGAGATAAAAAGTGGTCGTGCAATAAACTTCTACTATCTTCAATGTTTCATTGAATTGTGACAATAAAGAAAAACTATCATCATTGCTTTGTCTAACATAATAAGCAAACAACATTAAAAAATAAGGTTGTGGTTGTGGCTTACACTGTAACGGCGTGCCCGCCGAAAGTATAGAGTATGTTTGTTGCTCCTGTGAAATAATAAACCATTTTCTTTGGGCCTGAATGAACCACATTTTCAACCTGCAAAAAAAAGTTGTTTTTTTTTTTCATGCTAAGGTAGGATTAAATGATCTTAATTTGAGAGAGAAAGAGACCCCACAAGAGAAATCATGACCAATGTTTAAAAAAGGTCAGGATTTTTTATGTCTCTACGACCGCAATTGAGGTTGTTTTGGCCACATTTATCTGTCATGGCCACAACATCGACATTTTTCATGTCTATGCGACAACAGTGCAACCGTAGGTAGGATTGCATCGACATCATTTAATTGTCATTCTATGCAAAAGGAGCGCCTGTGCTGGCAACAACACACTCTGATTAAGTGAAATTCACGTGAGTCCTACTAATTTAGTGGGAACTATTACTTAGCATATGTTTGTTTTCACGGCTGAAAAGGGTCAATCTCGGGTAAAGTGGGACTTCCAAACACATGCTTAAGTGGTGGGACCGACGTAAATTTCACTAAAGAGTGTTGAACTGAGTGTTATTAGTATTTCTCTTCTACGCAATACCGCAATTTAAAACCTTAGAAACTAGTATTGCTTACCTGGCCATGAACAAGGGCTGCAATTGTCATGTACCAAGCTGTGTAGGTGGTCATACCAAGGCCAAGAAAAGACCAAATTCTGTAGTTATGAAATGAGGGTATGAACACTGTGGTGGCACAACAAGCTCCAAATATGTAAGTCCAAGTCCTCTTATCCAAGTGGTCATTTATGTAGTAAATGTTACTGCACAGTAAAAAGTAAAAACATACATAACCCAAAAACCAAAACAACCTCTTTAGTCCACAAATCCCAGTTTTATTCTACACTTCTACTCCGATCCACTTTATAGGCCAGGATCGTGAGTTATTGATAAATCAAAAAAGTATGTATTGCCTCTTATAAAGTGAATTGGAGAATAGTATCACTAATCACATAAATGTTCTAACCAAAGCAAAAATCAAACCTTGCACAAGCTATGAGTTGAATCACAGATCCAAAGAGAAGAAAAGTACAATTGAAAGCCAATCCAATTGCTTTCCAATAAGGACCTAATAAACCCTCCAAAACTTCAAACCACTACACAAAAATCAAATTCAACCATGAATTAATCTCATTCTGTAATAAACATTTTTCAAAGTAAAAAGTAAAAAAAAATAAAAAATTACCTGAATGACATGGTTTTTGAAGCTGACATTCTCTTTCTCTTTTCTGGTTCTATACTCAATATAAAGAATGCTAATCAAATAAGCAGTCCAACTACCAAGTAAACCATAGAAAACTTGGAATATGATTCCTGATATCATTCCAAGTTGAGAGAAAGAAGTATGGTAGTGTCAATAGAACCTGAGCAACCTGCAAAGGGTCACATAATCTTAATCTCGGTAGTAAGACCGACACTTAGGTTGAAAACGTGTTCGGTGTCGGACAAAGACACCGACACCAATACAAACACTATAATAACTTGTATTTTTCAAATTAAAACTAGTGTCTGTGTCGTGTCCGGTGTCTGTACTTCATAGGATGAAACTAACACCTGAAAAAACTTACCTGATTTGATGCACAGCTAAACCAAGCATCATAAACAGAACCACCATGCCAGAAAAAGTTTTTCAAGCTAGAACTTGAACTTCCTCCTTTGCTATCTTCTTCTCTTTCATCATGCTCAATTGTTTCATTCAAGCTTGACATCATGGTTTCTTCAACTTGCTTCTCTTGTAACATTGTTTCTCAGATTATAAAGATCTTCAAAATTCAAAAACACACATACACAGTTGTACATCAACCATTGATTTAGACATTTACCAAACCAGGGTCATACTAAAAAATCAATCAAAAAATAATTACGTTCCATGAAAGATAAAATACCATGTAGAAAAAGATATACCAAAATTCAAAACTTACCTAATCTTGGTCAAAGTTGAAAGACTTTCCTTCTGAATTAAAACACAGAAACAGAGAAAATATTACTACTTATGCAGTTTACTATTTTCTTCTTCTTCTTTGGGAAAGACAACCTTATTGGGCAGCTATTACGGCAATTCAGTAGAATTGCAAGAATTGAAAAGGTGTTAACATAAATAAATATAGTTTATTTGATGCAATATTTGTGGTACTATTAAGGTAGCTGAATCACAGTCTTAAATGCTAGTTTCTATTCTGTGGAAAGGAATTGGCAGAAAAACAGCTAGCTAGGTGTTATTGTTTTTTCATTAATGAAACCAACCATGCAAGAAACAACTAAAGATGACTCAAAAACGGAGGGAGTATTTGATGAAGTTAGAAAATCGAGATCTGACAAAAGGTAGTAGTATACTTGAGAGAGTATAAAACATGCAGTTGAAGGTGTTCTTTGTGTGACACTTGATTAAAAAAATAATAATAAAAAATAGAAGAAGAAGAACACTGAGAGACAGATATATAGAGAGATGTTGGTTTGGGTTTCTTCTCTTATAGAGTGTACTTTGTTCTCTATTATGCGTTTTCTGTTTGGCTGTAAAGGTTATTGAAAACGTTAGTTCACTGGTGTGTGTAACAGGGTCAGTATCACTAGAATAATAATTTTGATAATAAATTATTAGTGTTCTGGATGGACTCGAGAGGCGTCTGATCCGATAGGTCGATATATGGCGTCTTGTAGTATAAATGTGGCGCGAATTTTGAGAATTAGGTGCGTCATTCTTACTTGTGGTCTGTTTGCTTTGCTTCACTGCTTTGATTAGGCGTCAGTGTCTTTGCGGTCTGCACCACTGTGCGGCAAGATTCAAGGACCTTGGTACAACCAATGGCGAAGTGGGAAGACTACATCGGCAACCTCTATTGGTGGTCACGATCAATTCGTGACCACGATGGGAGGCCGGCGGTATCCTACCTTCATCATGCGGCGTAAAAGAAGTCCATTCGTGGGCTTCATCACAAATCAACCCTCGGGTGGGCGCCCATCCGCAACATACCCCAAAGAGCGTGCCTCAAACTATTCACGAATCACAAGATAATCCTCGCCAAGAGCCCTCGGTACAAAGGCGCTGAGAGGACTGTCAGAGAAACGAATCTGGCCCGGCTCAACAACGGCGACTCTACCGACCGAAACTAGTTAATGCGGGAATTGATGCATCCTTACGAAACACGTGACTCGGCGTTCATGCAAATACTTCAAACCAAGAATCAACTCATTCTTGATCGAGATGAGATGATTTCACGCCGAAAGAGGTCGATTCGATCGACCAACGGCGGCCAATGGAGAGCCTGCTGCTCGCACATCCTTCCCACGGACACTCAGCGCCTCCTCGAAGGAACGTCCGCCACCGCGGAAGCACCTCTTGTCGATCTCCGGCACGCAGAATTAGGGCGCGTAGATCACCCGCTCGCAGGAACGTGCGCAGTCGCCGCTCCCGCTCTTATGATCACGATCACGCAGATTCCAGTTACCACCCTGAATCGGACCGCTCGCTCACAAGATATTCTTCTTGCGAGTCCTCCGGTTCCCGCAGGTCGAGAAGCCGATCGTGGAATTCGTGCGATGAGTTAGATGACTATCGTAACGGTGAAATCAAAGATGTATCCCAGCGACCAAAGAGACATGACCCCGAGCGACGCAGGGGGCAATCGTCTCAAATGCCACCGTTATATGGTCAACCGGTCGGTGGCGGATTCTACGGAATGCCGACCAATGAGGCATGCCTCACTATGCAGCCTTTTGGGCCGACTGAAATCCCGACCGGCCATGGACCGTTTACAAGAGAAATCTGACGTTATCGCATTCCAAGGGACCTGAGAAAGCCGCCCAACTTGAACAAGTTTGATGGTCGCGGAGACCAAGACAAGCACATCAGGTACTTTAACAATTCTTGTAATTCTGAGAGAGATGGGGCCGACGATGAAGTCCCGCTTTTCCTCGATCGCTAGATGGCGGGCGTTAGAATGGTGGGAGTCTCTACGACCCAACACCATCTCTTCTTGGGAAGGTCTTATCGAGAACCTTCACGGCCAACTACACGACCAATCGATGCCAATACCGATATGAAGAGCACACGGATCACGATTATCCGGGGGGCGATGAATCGTTGAGACAATACATAGAGCGGTTCAACGCCGAGGCCGTCGGACTCGCGACTGCTAACGGACGAGAGATAAATTGAAGTATACGAAGCGTGGTATTAGGCCAGGACCACGCATTTGCAAAAGAGTTTGGCTTAAGTCGGTACATGGACGACCATGTTCCTTGAAGGCCAAACGACCATATGGCTTATGAAGAAACAACGCTCGCTAGAAAGAGCGCCATGCGCGATCCGTAAAAAACGAGGATAGGTCACTTAAAGGACAAGACAATCCTCGTGATAGCAGGCGGATTATTGACCTATGAATAAATATCAGGAGGGAGCTCTATTTCCCCACTGGGGTTTTTTACTGAGGCCCGACCTTTGAAAGTCGTACTTTGTAATTTATTTTGCATGTAAAAATGTATGACCGGTCGCTCGCCATGTGAGTAGTAGCAGAGTGGTCGTGAGGCCACCGATCGCCCTACAATGAGTGCCATCGAAAGGCCCACAACAAATGTAGACCAACGAATGGCCTACAACGAGGGTAGGACGTCGGACGACCTACAACAAATGTGTCCGCGGAACGGTCTGCTACGAACATCGACGATAAGCGTGGCCGCTACGATGGCGACCACATTCCAACATGTGGCAGCGACCACATTCCAACGTGAGTGGCAGCGACCACATTCCAACTTATGGCAGCGACCACATTCCAACGTGAGTGGCAGCGACCACATTCCAACTTATGGCAGCGACCACATTCCAACGTGAGTGGCAGCGACCACATTCCAACGTGAGTGGCAGCGACCACATTCCAACGTGAGTGGCAGCGACCACATTCCAACGTGAGTGGCAGCGACCACATTCCAACGTGAGTGGCAACAACCACATTCCAACATGTGGCTGCGACCACATTCCAACATGTGGCAGCGACCACATTCCAACGGGAGTGGCAGCGACCACATCCCAATAGGAGTGGCAACGACCGCACCCCAACGGTTTATGACTGATCGCCCTCTTCAGGTCGGTCACGCGAGGCTAGACAGGGGGCAACGAATCAAGCCTCGAATAGGTTGCGCTAGGTCGCTTCCGGTAGGTCGGCCACCCTTCGCCTGCCATCACTACTTAGCCTGACGAAGAGATGAACATGCATGCCTTGAAAACCCCAAACGTCATCTTGGGAAACGGGAAGTCACATCGTTAAATCACCTGTCTCCTCAGCAATTAGGGGACAGATATTTTGAAAATGGTCGGAAGGTCGCGCAGGGGGCAGCGACCTCAAGACAGAGCTCGGTCCCATGCGACCTAATATCTGGCCCGCGAGCCATATCGCAGCTTTGTGTGGCAGCGCCCACACCTGACGGAGAAAACATTGGTCGAAATGCATAATTCGACCACACGTTGTATCAATCTAGGGCAACGAGTCAAGCCTTAGCACGCCCACAGGCGACCCAAGCTTGGGGGCAAGCGTGCAGGTGAACTCGAGGCCCAATACGATCCAATAGGCCCAATACTATAGCTATAAACGTGACACGAATCCCGAGAATTAGGTACGTCATTCTCACTTGTGGTCTTGTTCGCTATTCACTGCTGACTAGGGCGTCGGAGTGTCTTTGCAGGTACCACCCGAGTGCGGCCAAGATTCAAGGACCTCGGTTACAACCAAAGAAAGTGGAAGACTACATCGACCTTACACCTCTATTGGTCGAGTGCGATCAATTAGTAGTGGAGGTGTAAAAGGAAATATACGGCACTTTTCTTGTACTAATAATAGTGATAAAAATAATCACATATTTAAATTATGAGGCTGATCTATATTAAAATACTCCCTCCTGTATCATTTATAAGAGAAAAAATTAAATAAACAACATCGTTAGTGGCATAATCTATCAAGGAATACGGAGGTTGATCCCATGGCAGACCAAGATGAAGGGTTAGGAGGTTCAAATTTTTTAAACGAACGTATCACTAAAAATATAATTAAAAAAACATTAAAAAAATTAAACAAATAAATTATACAACTCATAATTGATCTCTACGTGATTTTATATATAAATTAAATAAATAAATAAGCTCACCAATGTAAATCACTAGATGGCCGTTCATCCATGTATCCCCAATTCTATACAAATTTCATGGTTTAAGCTAAAATCCTAAATTCCTAGAATTAAACAGACTTCACTAACAAAACAATAAAACAAGTAAAATTAATAACTAAGTTTCGGCACTTGAAGTCATGAACAACGTCATCTCCAATCAACAACTCTTCCTCAGTCATTCTCAAAGGAATAATAAAACTAATAACTAAACAAATAATGGAACAAACAAACTTTACTTCAAACTAAGACAAATTAGGGATTTCAGTTTCACAGAAATTAGGGCTTACCAAGATTTCAGGAAACAAATTGAAGATGAGAAGGAGACGATCCAGAAGTTGTTGGTCGCAGTCGCACACTCCGTGGGTAAGTCACCAATGGTCCGAACCACAACTAAGAGGAAAAAAATAAGGTATCATCAAAATTAGTGAACTTCTTTATTATTTTTATTTTTGGAATTTTCTTCATGGAAAATTGTGAGAATTAAATATATCTACTAAAAAAGTTATAACTTTTTTTTTTTCTAAATTGGACAAAAGAATTCTCATATAATTAATACCTGACGAGAAAGTATAGAAAAGTTACCAAATAAATGATATAAATTGTACAATAATTCTTTTCTTTAATTTAATATTAAAAATGCATTTTTTGAACCGCCAATCGGCCCGGATTGAACCGCTCAAAATGGATTTTTTTTGACTTTTTGATTTACTTTTTCTCCAAAATTTAATACTTTCTTTTATTTTTATTTAATTATTACTCATCCGATTCAACCATGGTTGAACAAGAGTGAACCAATTGAACCATGACCGGAGGTTTCTTCGATTCAATCTCCGATTCGGTTTTAAAAATATTGGTGTAAAGTTTTCTCGAGCATCTCCAATGGAGAGTCATTGTCTCTTTTTCCTTATTAAGAATCATCTCATTAATAAAAATACCGTTGTGGGTAAAAACATGTTTTGTTCCATATAATGAGAGTACTTGTACAAGAACTTTCTCTCTGTTAGCTTAAGCAGACCCCATTAAAATTTTGTAAGTTATTTGTCGATAAAGTGATGATGTTTAGTTATTTAATTTGTGATACCTATTTAAGAATTTTTTTGAAGGTGTTGCATTTGTTGGGTGCTTATTGGATACTTTAGTATTAAAAAAATATAAAAGAGTGATGTGTCCATGTAGGGTTCATTTAAAAACTCAAATAGAGAGTACTCTCTTTGTTGATGTACCTTAAAAGTATGGAGCTGCTTTTGTTTTAGTGTTTAGCACTCACATGTATCGTCATTCTTTTAGTTTTTAATATTGGTACTAGCGGTATACTCATGCCTACGCACGGGTGTTGGAGTTTTATTTTTGTGTATGAATTCAAACAAATTTAATTAGTCCGAACATTACTCCGTGAAAATCTTGACAAATTTAAAATAGACAAAATTTAATTAATCTTGACAAACTTAAAAAAATGGAATATTAAAATTTTGTAAAAATTTTAAAAAAATTAAGATAGTAAAAGGGAAAAACGAAGGAGGCATGTATTTTGTAGTGGTTGATTTGTATAGATAATGTATGAACTCAAACAAAATTTAATTGGTCCAAATATTATCCCGTGAAAATCAAGACAATTTTAAAGTTGGCAAATTTAATTAGTTCAAACATTACCCCGCGTAAAAAAATGGATTTTAAAATTTTGTCAAAATTTGAAAATTTTAAAAATAGTAAAAAGGAAAAATGAAGGAAACATGTAGATGAAATTAAAGTGGGTATATTGTGAAAATTAGAGATGACAGAATTAGAGGAAGAAAGAGGAGAAGAGAATGAAAAAGTGTGAGAGAGTGAAATTTTTTGAAAAAGTGTCTTAGAGAGAGTGAAAATGTGAAAAAGTGAAATTACTAAATATCCTTCTAATTGTTTAGTTGGAAAAAGAGTACAATTTGTATTTTGGTAGTAGGTAAATGGTAGAGATAGAAAGTTGAAAAAAGCTGTCGCCAATGGCGGATGACTTGTTGCATGTTCTGCAGCCTGGGCCCTATGTGCTTCAACACTCCGTCCCATCGTTGTTCCCTGGCGTGGGCCTTTCTTCTGTGCGCGTCGATGCTTGTTCCTCCGCGTCAGACAGGCACATGTTTTCTCCAAATGGGTCTGCCTGTGCTTAGAATCTGTCACATCTAGCTCATGTCCCATCGCTCTCAACCGCTGCCTCCCCTGTGCGCGTCGTACATAAAGCTACTCCGGTCTCTTGGGTATCTGTGCGTGACAACATGAAACCTGCGGTGACAAGTGATTTTCAGGTTTTGCTCCCTGAATTGCTGGCCAATGAAACCGCTGATTTACTACAGCTTGGCAGTTCTACGATTTTTCCTGATGTTTTTGCATCAGAGCCTGTGTGCCCTCATTGTGAGGCGCATTCCTAGAACATTAAAATTCATGATTTAATGTTTCCTGAATTGTCAGCTAGTGGAACCGCTGAATGGCCAAAGCAACAGTCTATAAAGAATACATCACCTGTTGCTGCAAGATCTTTTGCGCAAGTTGTATTCGGTTCACCGTACATGATCTGTGATATTCCAAATCAACTTCCTCGCCCGTGCATTGAAGGGGTTGAATTGACAATCTCAATTCCGGAGGAAGAGTATGTGACAGGTTTGGAAGGATGCAAGGCTCACCTTCATGGTAGAATTTTTCTCTCAAAAAGAGACACTCCTATCAAGGTAAATGCTTTGAAATCTAAACTTCAAGTTCTTTGGCAACCATAGATAAGTGGAGTCTGATTTCATTATGGAGAGGTTATTATGAATTTTTTTTCATGTGTTGATGATTTACGTAGAATTTGGTCGCAGCCTACTTGGCATTGCAAGCTAGAAGTTGCCGGTTGTTTACTGGCGATCAATTTTAATCCTTCAAATATTAAACATATAAATGTACAATGTTGGATTAGGCTTACAAGTCTTACTCAAGAATATTGGAGACCCAAAATCCTTTTTTCTATTGCTAGTTGTGTTGGAATACCAATTAGACTAGATGATACAACAAAGAGCTCGTTTGACAGATATTTTGGTCATTTTGCACGCATCTTGGTTGATATAGAACTGAAATCGGAACTTAGGAATCGAATCCTAGTTGAGAGGTCAGGTTATGCTTTCTCAGTGGCATTAAGTATGAAAAATTGTCATCCTTTTGTATGAATTGCAAGACTATCGGTCATATCACTAGTGCTTGTAAAGGAAGGAACACTTTTGCGAGGAAAATATGGCACCACAGACAGGGACGGATCCAGGAATTTCAATTCGTGGGGCCAAAATTATTTGCTATGAATATTTATAAGAAAAGAATATATAAACGCATAATCGATAAAATGATGACATCCTTACTATTAAGCAAAAAGTTTGAGATTACAAAAGTTATATCATTGTATATCCAAAAATTGAAGACACTAAAACATTTAAGATTTACAAGTGCTCTCTACGTGTCTTCTTTCATACTTTGAAAGTATTGTAAGATTTGTTCATTGTCAACACTATCAAATATATCACTCTCTATATAAGTGACCATACAATCATTTAAAAATTCATCCCCCATACGATTGCACATTTGATTCTTCACAATCCTCATAGCAGAGAAAAACTATACCATTAACCTACTACCAAAATATCAATCTTACCCTTTTTCCAACCAAATAATTTTAGGATATTTATGTAATTTCACTTTTTCAAACTTTTTCACCTCGCATATTTTTTCAAACTTTTTCACACTCTCTCATACTTTTTCAAATTTTTCACTATTTCTCACACATTTTTTCACTCTCTCATTCTCTCTCTACCTCTAACTCTATCTCATTTTTCTAATTTTAATAATATATCTACTTTAATTTCATCTACATGTCTTCATTTTTTTAATATTCCATTTTTTCTCATCAATAAGTTTTATTTAGTCTTTCACGAAATACAACAATTTGTAAAATTTGAAACTTTACTGCAATTTTGTTTTCTAATCTCTACGGAAAACATTACATATTCTTGGTAAATATTCACGGAATAATATTCGGACTAACTCAATTACAATTTGAAACTTTTTGTTTGTCTACTTTAAATTAGTCTTGATTTTAATGGGGTAATGTTCGGGCTAATTAAATCATGTCTAAATCTATTAATAAAAATAACACGACATCATCCGTGTGTATGCATAATTATACTGCTAGTATATTAGTATAATAATACTTACTTTGTCTTTATTGAGCACTATGTCAATGTGGAGTCATCATAATATTTAGAGTGGGGTCAAAATACACAATACTAATATTTTTTGGTTACAAAATTATGAAAGAAGTGGGGTCAAGTGCCCCCAATTGAGACTATGTGGATCTGTCCCTGACCACAAGTTTATGTCCCCAAGCCTCAGACTACTACTTTCCAGCAGAAAGTTGCTCAACAACTTTGTGAGGTGCATCAGCAGCACGGGGACTCTCCGAATGAGATTAGAGAAAAGGTCAAGCAACCTAACAAATAATTAATTGTACATGCCTCGGTTGCTTCAGATGATGATAATCAATTGTTATTGCCTGTGGTATTGGATACACAATAGATTCTTTGATCCAGAAGTTGCATATTGCTACTGACCCTAACACCTCTGAAGTTAGCAAGATTGGTAGTGATTCCATTCAACCTCACACCACCAGGCTAGATTCGCTATTTGCTTCAAAGTCCGGTGCTATTTCTAGTCTAGTGGTAGTTTCTAACATGAGAATTTCGGAGAGGCTTTGGGGGTGATATGTCAGATGACATGGATGGTCCTTTAACCCGTGAAACTGTTGCTGATAAGTCTGAACCAGTGGTGTCCACGACTCGGAAGAAGAAACACAAAAAGAAGTTGGTCCAGAAAACAACTGACTATAACACTCGCTCAAAGACTAATTAAATTTGTCTCTATTTCTTTTGATCTAATTTTTATAAGCCGGTCCTAGGATTTGATAACTTTCGATTTTTGGCGAGTTGGTTGGTTTTAATTCCTATTTTGAGGACTTCTTACATTTATCTAACTATTGTTTGTTAGCTTCTTTAAGTAGCTAAGTTGAAGTGTTTTTTGAGAACTCTGTTGGGGGCTCTCTATTATTGTCCTGTCTTTAGCTTCTTTTTTGCTAGTAGTTTTGGTCTAGTCCCCCTTGTGATCTTCTTTTTATTATTTCTCTTGTTATTTTTTTAATAAATTTTGGCTTGAAGCCTGTTTGCTAAAAAAGAAATAAATAGATAGTAGATTTATTAAGAACGTAACCTAGCACCTCCAAAAAAAATTAAATGAGATTCACAAATAACACACATCAACACATTATCAATAAAATACATCTCACTTCGACTCTATTTGATTAAAAGTACGGATACACTAGCAGATATCGATTTAGCTAATTTATAGTGGGTGAGGTAGCAAAATAAGCTAGCAAATTTAAATTAAAGTTTTTGGTAAAATTTGCGATTGAAGTAGTTTATAAATATAAAATTATATTATATAAATAGACATTTGTAATTAATACTTAAAAATGAAAGATAATATTCATTTAGCGAAGGATAAATTTGCTTCAAAAAAAATTTAACGAAGGATAAATGAACAATTTAACAAAACTAGTGAAGGTAAAAATGAGATAAAAAATAAAACGTTATATCTTATGAGGTTGACGTTACTTGAATAAGCGTCACAGAAATACTATCGCTAGTCAAAAATACACACCCAATGCAATATTTTGGGGATTTGAATATTTTTGTAATGACAATTATGATATATTTTTCTTAGGTAAATAAGGTATATATCACCTTCTACCTCCACTAAAGAAAATTCATAGATCCTTGAATATTTTTAAATGAGACCCACATAAATAAAGAAAGAAAGAGAAGATCATAAGAGAATCACTACTCTCTATAAGCACTACAAAATTTAACTTCACAATGGTAGTTTCTATATGATAATAATATGATATTACTATTCTTATTAGTTTTTTAATATTACAATGGTAGTTTCTATATAATATTACTATATAATAATATGATAGAGTTGTATTTTTTTATAAGTCAAATTGTATTATTGGGGTACAAACCTCAACTCGTTACAATTGGTTACAATTCATTCACCTCCATCCAAGTATAGTCTATTAAGAGGTCCTCTACACCGATCATGCTTCAGTGTTCTTAGCTCTATCCCCTGTGATATAGAGTTGCATGTTATTGTATCATGGTTTTACTGCACACTTGATAACATATTTGATAGTGGTATATTATTCTATCATGTATTAACTGAGGTGAACCAAATAATAGTATAATATAAAGTAATAAAATAACCCATATGACAAAGTTTTATAACTTTTTAAAAATATATTTAAGGTTTCTATTAATTTAAATTCATAATTTTAAATATGAATTCCTTAATTTTATTTTTATTTTAGATTCTATGTGATATTTTCTTAGATTTAATATTTAATATTTTTCCTTTTTAGACATTTATGATTTTATTAATCATTTACTATTTCTTATTCATATATTATATTTTTTTAATGTTTTATTATGTTCTAAATTACTTTTATTGCTAATTTTTATTTTTGTAGTGTATTAAACAACAAAATCATCTGTATTAAAAACATATATTTTTATAAGTTTATTTAATGAATTTAATTTTTAATTTAACTAGTATTTCTATTTTATAAATTTTAGTATTCAATTATTTAAACTTTAAACAATTTAAGAGTACCAATACATTAAAATTGTCCACGTGGACCTTGACAAGTGAAATTCTGTTTGTCAACTGAAACATAAGTTAATAGTAGAGACTAGAAATAGTGATAGAGAAAACTGTTCGGACTAAAAATTTGTAGGTACTACTAAAAGCAAATTTGTCAAGTTTTATAGTGATTATACATATTTAACCTTATATTTTAGTATATTCAAATATTTTACTGTAAATTTTTTCTCTCAAGAAACATGGAGCTTTTTTAACACAAACATGGAGCTTTTGGTAAAAGAATTAATCTTTGGCCAGTCAAATTAAAGAGAGAAGCATTGGATGTTTTCATTTGTTTATAGAGATCTATGAATAACATGTACAACATTGGCTTTCCTTATCAATTAACTAATTAAATTAACATTAACATGCTTAGGCTTGTTTGGTAAAAAGTAACGGATAGCGGATAAACTAGCGGATAGCGGATGAGCGGATGAGCTAGCGGATAGTGGACGAGCTAGCTAGCTGATAGCAATTGATGTGTTTAGTAAAACTAGCGGTTGAATTATTTGATTAATGTAAAATGACATAAAAAGATATATTTATTTAATTCATGATTACATTTATTTAATAAGGATAGAGAAGAAATTAAGAAAAATAACAAGGGTAAAAATGCCAAAAAAAAGTGAGACGCTATCCGCTAGCGTTTTTGAAAGCGCTTCTTGAAGTAGCGCTGAAAAAAAAAGCTAAACGCTACCCAAAAATGTTAAACACTAGTCTTACCAAACACGTGTACTCTTCACCCGCTAGTTCCATCCATTACTTTCATCCGCTATTCGCTTAGCGGATGAGACGCAGCAAACAGAGCCTTAGTGATTTGGGGACCGCCTCATCAACTGGTTCACTCGGTTTCTAACTTTTCCAAAATACATAACTCCAATTATAACAAGGGTGTTCTAGTCTAAAATAAATTACTCCACTTTGAAAATGAGCATAATAAATTGTTTTCTTAAGAATTATGCATAACTTTAACCAATATATATATAATTTGAGACGAATGGAGTATAAGCAGATCAAAACCCTAAAAATATAGTTGGCCGAAAAGCAACCCCAAAAATACAGTTGCTTTCACTCTAACTTACACACTCTCACCTAAACTACTTACTAACTTAGAGTCTTGCAAGTACCAACAAAGACTTCCATCAAAGTTTGGAGCACCACCACACATTTCTTAGTTGACTGTTGTGAGGTACTCTATTCACCAAAATTTTGTGTTTGAAGATTCTACTGATTCGTTATACCAACAAGTCTCACATTATTAAAAAATAAGACCAATAGTTTATATACACTCACATATGTAAACCCACTGTGGTGTGTTTTAACTTAGGACAAAACTATGAAGGCTCGCATGTCAAAACAGAAACACCTCAAAAGAATGATGCAGAAAATGACATGTTGGTCAATAGATTGAGAGACAATTGTTTTTGACACAAGAGAGAGACTACAATTGTTACTAATTTAGTATTTGATTTTTACTATTTATTTATATTAACTTACTAAAACAAATCAATCTTTTTTTTTATCATAACACTAATTCTAAAATCAATTTTTTTAATAATTTATTACAGTTCAAAAAAATAATTTAATTAAAATGATTAAATTAATATTAACCTATCTACCTTTTATTATACTAAAACTACTCAAATCAATCCACTAACAATTGACAAAAAGTTTAACCACTATAATAAAACCAAAATAGCTTTTTAGCTTTTTTAAAGTAATTTAATTATTTAACTAAAATGATTAAATTATTGCGACATTATCTAACCAAAATGTAAACAATTAGAAATGCAAGCGGCAACTAGAGGCTGTCAATGGGATCGACAACGGGAGTTCCAACGGGAGAGGCAATAGGAGAGGCATCAAGAGAAGCGACAACGAGGCGAGCGATGCACACCATCACATTTTTTTCAAAAACAAATATTTTTTAGTTTTTTTTTCAAAAAATAATTGTTAGCTTTTTTTCAATTCTTTTCCTTTTTTTAACACATTTTTTTGTAAAAAAAACAATAATTAAATTAAACTTATTAAATTAATACTAAAATATGTTGAATGTACTATTTACTTTAATCTTTTCAAACTGCTAAAATCAATTAATTTAACCACATTCAATTGTCAAAAAAACTCATACCACTAGCAAAAGTTCCTAAATTATTTTTCTTAAAAAATCAATAGTTAAAGGCTTAAATATCATTTACCCCCTCAAAAATATCACCATAATCCATTTACCCCTGTAAAATAAAAAGTTTTAAGAAGCCCCTTGCAAATATAAATTGTTTACAGTTACCCCCTACGAGGGGGGTAAAATAAACAATTTATATTTTGCGAGGAGTAACTCAAATAAGCGGTTTATACCCATTATACACTTACAACTTTGTCAATATAATCTAACAAATAGGGGATAACCGTAAACAGTTTATATTTGCAAGGGGCATTTTAAAACTTTTTATTTTACAGGGGGGTAAATGGATTATGGTGATATTTACAGGGGGGTAAATGATATTTAAACCATAGTTAAATGTCATTTTCTTTTTTCGTAATGCAAAGACAGGGACCGACGACGAGAACCAGAGGAAGATTCAGGGGGTGTTCCTTGTGTTCCCAAGAACACTCAAACATCCTACCTTAGTGGTAATACACCGTACACATTCTACCTTGGTGGTAATACATCATGTTTTAGTGTCATTGAAGGAACATCATCACTGCGCTTTAGTGTCATTGAAGAAGGAACACCATATTTTTAATCCTAGATCTGTCATTGACTAGAAGCGACAGAACGATAGTGCAACGAAAAAGCCACAAATGAGCGCCAACGGAAGCGCTAACAAGAGCGCCGATGAGAATGCATATATTATATTATATCTCATTTTCTCTTTATTTTTATTTTCTTTTATTACATTTTGCAACTTTCAACGTATTTATAATTTAAGAGCAAATTATAACAAATATAATATCACCCGTGCGGATGAATAGGTAAAATACTAGTTTAAAAAAATAAATATAGAGCGATTAATAAAGGTAAAGTTGTTGCTACATTAGATAAAAACAACTCCACTATATTTATGTTAAATAACATGAAAAAGTGAATATTTCTACTTAAAAACGTAAAAACAAAAACAGAGGGAGTATCATCTCTCATGTTTTCTGTTGAGCCTATCAAATCTGTGGTGTTTTAGTGGAGGATAGTTTGTGCATCTCTAGGCACTTCCAATCACCATTACTAAAGAATCTCCCATTATGAGGTAATCCATCAATAATTTAACTTTATCTTTTTTCTCTTGTTACATTGTTAGTATTTTCCAAGCAAATCTTAATGTAAAGAGTAACAACAAATATGAGGGAATACTAATAGATTAGATCCTTTCATGCCTCCTTCCTCTCCAATAGAAAAGTAGTGGAAGAGGAGAAAGAATGTATAGAGAATGAGAGGATCTTCGAGAGAAAGATTTAATTTTTTTTGTCTGTAGATAGAATGATAAGTCTTCTTTAAATAAATTCACACACATAAAATGAAGTTTTCAGGCTCGAGTCTGAACAACCATAGAAAATATTAAACTCAACAACACAACTTTCGTCAGTTAAGTTAGGTCTTACAGACAATCGAGAGGCAGGTAGAACTATATCTAAAAAATGTACACCTTAGAATTTTTTTTTTTAATTTCATTGAACATAGATTTATTTTTAATTTCCCTAACATTTTAAGTCATAAATTTATTCATAGAGTAATATCTAAGTAATTCTAGCTAACATTTTACTCTCATTGCAAAATTTTATTAATTCATTAAATCTATCTTACATCATAAAGTAATATCAAGAATTAATGTTATAAAATAAAAAAATGAAAAGAAATAAGAGATCAACAAGAAGATTAAAATTTTAAAAAAAAAAATTAGAAATTAGTCATTAATAATTTTTGTGTCGAAAACAAATTTATTTAAATTAAAGAAAACACAAAAAAATTATTTTTTGATAAGCAAAACTAGTTGATTGATAAAAGAGATATCGAATGAAGCACAAGAAATACTCAAACACCAAAATTGAGTAATAATGTTAATTAAATATCATACAAGAGAAGCTTGTAACACATGTTTAGTGGGAGAATTATGAATAATTATATTCATTCATCTTAAACTTGATACTTTATTAGTGACAACAACTAATTAAAGCATGTTAGGTAAGAATGCATAATTTCTTTTGGTCAAAAGGTAAGAATGCAATTAGAAGGGAGAAAAGAGAAAAAGTCTCAACCTTATCTATATTTTTCTTAAAGTTTCAAGCTAAAGATTGGATAATCCATACATGTTTGGTAAACATATAGTGGGTTCAAATCAACAGATAATGTTACTATTGTTTATTATTCTCTTTATTTCTTAATATTTTTTGAACAATATTTTCTTGAGTTGTTATTTGAAAGATCTTCTATATATCCTCTAGATTAAGTCCATGTAGCTAGACAAGACCTTATGACCACAACATCTACAATTTGTAGGGGTCCCACTTTGTGTGCAATACTCGGTACTGCGTGCAGTCATGCAATTAATAAATTTGAGATTGTCTGATCTTGATTGGACGATCCAGATTTCAATTTTGATTTTTTTATTAAGCAAATAAAAACTAAAAACTATTATTAAAATATGGATCATCTGATCTTAATCGAACGATTCCAAACTAACTGACTTCTCGTCTGTATAAAATTCCGACCGCATTTAATCCAATTCCATTTGTAGGAATGCACTATACATTTCTAATCATAAAAAATGTGATAGTATTTGATACTTTGTGTGCTGCCTTGGATTATTTTTGTGTAGCCAATAGTGAGAGTGATCCAAGAACTATAGGGTCCAAGCATAATATGATGATTAGAAGGAATTTTATGGGGTACCCACAAAGAGGGAAAAAAGATGTTAATAGGAAATATACCAACAAAAAGGAAACTATTGGATTTATTTGGTTTTTCCTTATCTTCAAAAAGCATCTTTTTTTTGAATTTTTATCCCTTTAAAACATATCTATGTGCAAGCTTTCCTTTGCTTTTTGAGGCTAAACCTAAATTTTCTCTCACTTTCAGTCTATGGAATCGACTTTATTTAGATTAGAAACAAGCATCCTAGGACACACACGCTTATGGTCTTTAGTCCCCACATTTAAGTTTAATTAAGGGTTCAATTATACGTCTAATTAGAAAGAAAATACTCATTTGTCTAATTTTTTTGTTCAGACCATTGTTGGCTACCTGCAGAGTGTCTCAATACTTCTAATGAAAGACTAATTTTCATTCATGTTTAAGATTAAATTTGCACTGGCCAATACCGATTTGTTCACCGGCAAAATTGAACCCGAAAACACCGTGTCGACTCCATATCCCAAAGTAGATTAAATTTCTTGCGCCAACAGTGTTTGGTTACTCCTTTGTCTAATACTCCTACGTTTTGAATTCATACAAATTAAATTGCCATAGACTCTTTTTATCGCTATATTGGCCAGACACATGAAGCTTGTATAGTGGGACAATAATGAAGGTAGGACCAACAATTATGAATGGTGAGCATGGAACTTGTATAATGTATGTCTCTCATCAATTTCAAAGCCACTTAGAATAGAATTCTATATATACACAGTGCTCAATCTCAATTTCTGATCCATCATTAGGACAGTGCAAAGTATATGAATGCTGGGGTAACAATATGATTGGTTCATGCCCTTTGTAGGGATGCAATTCAAAGTGACAAATGAGCTGGCTTTTATACACAAATCTATTGGATAAGCTAGTTGGCAGAGTTTTTGTGGAGGCGGATGGTAAATTTTTTGTTTTAGATCTTTAAAGTTTTGATTAATTTATTAAGTGTATTAGTGATAAAAATGTTATTTGGACATTGAATTTTAGACAAAATAGACAAAAATCAACTTACAATTCTAATTAACAAAGTTTTTTGCACAATTAAATGCACCCATAACTTTTTATGATTTTAGCGTTAATTAAAAACTTGGTTAATTGATCACTTAATTAATAATCTAAAAAATTTAAGTTAGTTTTTGTCCAATTTTGTCTAAAATCAAATGTCCAAATAACATTGTTGTGCTCTATTTTTATTGCATGCACTCTCTTTTTCTGGAAGTATATTCTTGAAGGTACGTAGGGACCATCCAACATATTTGTAAGCCTCAAGCATAGCCTTTTATGGCTAATAGCATAAAATTTAAAAAAGTATAGTGAGTGGAATTAAACTATTATCAATCATAATAATAATTATTAATGTGAGAGAAATAATAAATTAAACATCTGATTAAGGGCTCTTTTGTTATGAATTAAAAAACAAGTGATTTTGTTGTTAAATAATTTAGAGATTAGTCTGTAGAAATTTTTAAGAAAATAATGAGTTGTTTTGTATAATATAATGAAAATCACTCTTTTAATAAAAACATTCTTTAAAAAGAAAACTATACTCAAAACATGTTTTCATTTGGAGTAGTTTTTAAATTATTTTCAGATTCTCATTTTTTTTAAAAAAAAAATTGTAACAAACGGATTGAAAACTTTTAAAAGTTTCTTGGTTTATTAAAAAAGTGATTATTTTTTTTTAAGAAAAATTGTAACAAAGAGTCTCTAAACAATAATCATGCACTTGATAGGCAAAAATTAAGCAATAATCAACACACATGATAGGCAAAAATTAATTTGAGGTCCAAAAAATATTAGGAAACCTAAAGCCCTTTTATAATTGTTTTAATTACTTCACGGTTGGGTAACACTTTTGCTGATAAGCTTGTCGGGCATGGTTTTAACATTTTTGGTTTTGTCTGGTGGAACTTTCCTCCTAGATTCATTGCTGAAAATTTCCTGCAAAAACAGGTTAGGTTTGCCTAACTATAAGTTCCGCTGATTTCCTGTTTGACAGTTTTGATATCATTCTAGCCTTTTGTTTTTGGAGTGCTACAAATGATTGCTAGTACTGACTTTGATGTCAACCTAGTCGGGATGAGAGACATTATAGTAATGCTCCTACATGCCAATTTTTATTTTTCTTTGGATTGATTTCCTTTTAATAGGATAGGATTGTTTATTTTCCCTTTTGGTTGTAATGTTATTTTTATCATGGGTATTGGCTTAGTCACTATATCTTTTGTATATTTTTCACTTTTTCTTAATAAATTGTAGATGGTACTCTTTTCTTCTTGATGATTTTTTTAAGAGAATGTTTTAGTCGAGAATGTTTTAACGAGGCTACATGAATCATTTTTTGTTTAAAAATATAGAATAAAAAATTACTTCATGGTTGGGTCGGCCATGCTTGAAAGTGTATTATCTTGCTGCTTGAAAATTAATTATTTGTTGACTACAATCCAGAAATAAACTTTTGAATAAGTGGATGCATGTTGAGTCTCACTTTACATTTACACAATCAACGGTTAACTCTTTACAAATTGTGGAACTCTCTTGAGTTTTGGAATACGCTTCCAACATGGACAGATGATGTAAATGCCAGTACATTAAATAAGACACGTAAGCAATGTCACATCAGCTCTATTAGTGGAAACAAAATAGAAAACACAATTGGGTCAGTTTGGATAAACAACTTAATTAAATACTTATCATATAAGTGTTTATGCATAAATTGTATGCTAAACTATTTTTCTATAAACCATAAGTTGTTTTCATAAACTATCATTTAAAACTTATGAACATATAACATAAGTTGTTTTCATAAGCTCTCAATACTATTAGATAAGTTCAAATAAATCCTTCTAAATAGGCATTACAGATGCCAAATTATATTTCGTTAATGTGGTATTGGCAATCACTTTTAGTTGCAGCAGCATGACTGTCGAGTAATCAATGCTTTATCGATTTGAATTCCCTCTTTTCTTCTTCTTCTTCGTTCTTCCTTTTTTTGACGAATTTCTTCTTCATTCTTCTGACCTACTACTGATTTGAAATCAATTGGTCCTACAGTGTGGGTTCAATAAAATTATGAGCTTTGGGGTCATTCATCATTGCTATAATAATCTGATTGATTATTAGCACTTGTTTAGTGTTTGTTAATCCGAGTAGGTTTCTAGGAAAGAGAGGTGAGTCACAATGGACACACTTCAATACTAAGTCTTTTCTTAGCCAGAACTTTCCCCAAATAACAGTGTTTTAAGTTTTTTTTTTAAGTAAACCGAAGATATTATTGGGATGAGTCGCGGACTAGGTCGCTTTCTTTAAGACGTTTCGTGGCACTACTCAAAGGTGCAAGTAGGCTATCAACCACGACGTCCCTAGGATAAAACAACCCAATTACACTGTTACGAATTTTCACTGCATTGTGAGAAATTCACTCTAGAAATACACCCTCAATATCGTTTATGAAAACCACTCTATATGGTTATGAAAATCACTCTTAGATTGGAAAGTATCTCAAGCTTTCAAAAGAAGAAGAATAATGTTATAAGGAGAGAGAGAAAAAGTTGTGAAAAACACTCTTGATTCACAAAGTTTGGTGCAAGTTGCAAATGAGGGTGAGGAGTCCTTTTATAGGAGAAAAGTGGGAGAGGGTCGAATGGAGCCATAAAGAGCCGACGGCTCTTTCTTGACTTGGTCAAAAATAAAATAATTTTCCTTTTAAAATACAAATTTCTTTTTTAATTGACACAAGTGTGCTTCAATTTTTTCTTATTCGCGACATATAATCTTACACACATCAGTAATTAGCAGTGTTATCAAACCCGGACCGACCCGGTCGGTCAGACCGTGACCCGCGCCTGAGATCGGTTCGGTTCACATGTTGGATCAGACATGCAGTTGACCCGTGATGACGTCATCGACCCGTGCCTTTGACCGAAAATTATTTAGCAAAATGGCTTGCCTGGGTGTTGAACCCAGTACCTGGTGCCTAAGATGCAAGTTGTAACTTGTAACCGATTGAGCTACTTGATGTGTTGGTACATTGACAGCATATATTATACTTAAGTCATTCATTGTTTCTCTTTTTTGTTTAAAAACCCTTTTAATCTATTAATTATATTTATTTATTATTTACTTTTATACTTACATACATGTGTTATTATATCTGTATTACGCATATATCTTATTTAATATCTAATAATTTGTATCATATTCCATAAATTTTAGATTCTATATATTATTGAGTATGAATAATTATTCATTTTAAAATTTATATCAATATTCATTTAACTCATATTGAAAATTGAAAATATTGACATACAATATTAGATATTTCATCAGTTTTTAGTACGTCACGGGTCATGCGAGTCAACTAGTGACCCTTCGATCCGACCATTGACCCAATGACCAAGTGACCTGCTCGGGTCGATCACCGGTTCGATTTTAATAATATTGGTAATTAGTGTTGCTTATTTATAGATTGATATAAGTCTACTTTTTAATTTTTGCAATACTATAGGCCCATCTTGAGCATAGATGATTTTTTTTATACAAGATGAATTTTATAATGAACTATTATTCCGACAACAGATTTTGCTGCCTATTTGATAGATTGCAATTGTCACCGAAATATTCTCTTCGTTTTAGTTTTGTGCGAGCGATTTTTTTTTTCCTTCTCGAGTCTTTTTCAATGGGTTTTGGCTCAGTAGGTTTTGAGAAGACCTCTCCCCTTTCCATTGTAATAGTTGGGCTCCCCTTGTACTTCCTTTCAATGAATCATGGCTTATCTAAACAAAATTCTCTTCGTTTCAAATCACTACAAAAAAAGCATTATAACCGACGGAAATTAGTGAGGGAATCCAAGCCCGTCGCTAAAATACTGTTATCTAGGGAAATTAGTGAAGGACGGACCATTTGCTAAAAGGCGTCAAATTTTTTAAAAAATAAAATAAAATAAAATCCGTCGCTAATTTTGAAAAATCCCTCTCTAATATTCCCTTGACTGACCATTATGTACAAGTGGGTCTCAGTTCCCTTGCTAAAACTTAAATCCCTCGCAAAAAATCCGTCGCTAATTGGTGACCAGCCGTTGGAAGTTGGGCAAAAAAAATCCCTCGCTAATTTTGAAAATCCCTTGCTACAAATCCGTCGCTAACTTTGCGTATTTGAGCAATTAATTGCATATCGTTTAAAATTATGCACAAATCTTTAAAAAAAGTATTTACTATGTTTATTGGAAAAATGTAATTGATACTTGCTTGAAGTTCTAAAGTGACAATAAATGTGAGACAAACATTTTTTTTTAAAATGAGATTTGTGACATTTGTGGCTGACGAGAGCAACAAATGATCACCGATGTCCAAAATTTGTCACAGACAATAGCTACTCCTAACAGGTTCCAGCAAAGGGACACGTGAATGAACTAGATATGTGGCATAATGTTACAAAACTTGAGGTGTGCAGCTATGAGACTATACAATTGAATGAAGACTTAAAAGAATTGATTTAGACGACCTATACCAACCAATGCATTATCTTTTCAGGAGCCCCGAACGTAAAAGTTCCATAATTAAGCGTGCTTGATTTGGAGTAATCATGAGATGAGTGACCTTCTAGGAAGTTTTCTGGAAAGAAAATAATTCTTAAAGAAGACATACAAAGAAACATTCTTACATAACTTAAGTATGGATGTCAACCAGTAGGGTGGGCACATGCATGTAGTAGTCCTCTGTATCGTTAGGTGAAATTATCCCTCGTACTCACCCCATACCCATGTGGGTACGGGTTTTTGTGGGTAACATATATTTGCAGATACCCACATATACTCGTGAGTATTCAATAAATTTCCTTAAAAAATTTCTAAAACAAAATTTAATTTGACACCCAAAATCAACTTTTTGAATACTATTATTGCTATTCATATAATCAAAGTAGACATTTATCCTATTAAATATTTGATGACTAATATTAGTTGACGAAAGAAAATTATATAATTGTAACAATATTAACCAACAAAATTATTAAGTAGTTTTGGCTGGTACGCGTCTCCTCAGACCTACATGTACGTCATGGGATTCAAGCGCACTCCCCTGATAAAATAAAATTAGCACCGATATCTTAGGAAAAAATATTTTGCACACCTTGAAGAATATCTTTTGCAACAAGTCCCTAGTTTTGCACCAAAGTCCTTAGTTTTGCACCACTGTAATGCATCACACTCACACTATCACATATTTTATTCTAAAAATGTTTTTCTTTTAGTCTTATTTAATTTGTGTTGATCTAGTGCAACACAAGAGTTGTGAACCTGTTAAACTTACGTTATTTACATTTTTAGAGATGTGCGTTTGAAATTTTTTGCATCCCCAACCTAGGGTCTTGGATCCGCCACTGAATTAGCACGGGTTATCCAACTACCGTTTATTTTACCTGCGGGTATACCCATTTAATTACTCGTTTCGTACTTATAACATGTTTTATCTACGAGTACCCACAGGCCCAGGGTTTTTTGTCATCTTGAACTTCAAGGTTAAGGGCGAGTGATTGACGCACTCCATCTAAAGTGATAGACTTGGTATAACTCGAGTCTTACCCTCAACTATGGAACAAATTGGAGCAAACTTTATTCACTCCGTGGCCAAACTCAAAAAAACATTCCTAGACACGCTTCAGGTGCTTAATTTCATGTCGTGAATGAACTCATTTTCTCCTTTCACGCGTCTTCAAAAAATCATTGTCATAATGATTCATTAATACTAATCCCTTCAGCAACTATGAAAGGAACCAGTGTCGACACTTTTAATACTTACATACATGTTTAGGTCTAAACCATGAAACAGAAATTGCTATACAGGACATCAACAAACCACTTTCTTTTTGGTGTGGCATTATTGTATTGTAGCACCAAAATCAAGGAATTGTTACGTCAAATTTGATATGCATGTGGAAGACAAAGTCGGCAAATTCCATCAAATAATAAAGATTCATAATCCCATTTGAATTACAACCACAATCAATTTCACACTTTCATTCCATAGTTTCACGCGATTCATTAGTATTATAATAACTTTTCTTACTTTAGCCACAAAAACAATATGTGAACTTAATCTTATGTGTGTGATACCTGCTTTATAGTGGGTAGAGTTGTCCACCGGACTGTCCAATCTGGTCCGGTTCGGTCAACTCGGCCAAAACATAAAAGCCGAGTGGATTGGATCAGTCCGGTTATCTATTGAGTTATGTTTTTTTAGTTCAACCCAATTCATAACTTGGCTAGTGGGTTGCACCGGTCTAGTCCAACTTTTAATGTAGAAATTCACAAAAATTGTTTAAAAAGTATGAAAAAACGCACCTAACCTTACCCATAAATCAACTAGGCTAGGTCAAAACAGTCAGATTCTTTTCTTTTCTTAGTCTCTATTTAGCGAGTCCAACGTAACTCAACCTAGAGCACTGGATCATTGAGCTGGCCAATATTATCACTCTAACAGTGGGTATCTAACATGCATCACTTTCAAAGTATGGCTCTCTAGTTCTTCAAGGAAGAATCCACAGAATTAGACTCTCAAGTCTAATTGATAGACATCCTTCACCAGCTACTTAACCTATCATTTGAACAACGACTTGAATTTTTAGCTATTGGCCACTCAACTCAGAATATGTAGCTGCCACTCATCAAGCCAGAATTGCATGAGGTGACAATACATAGTTCTGAAAAATCAAATCATCCTAGTTTAAATATATGATGTGAGTGGAAATTTAATTAATAATGGTAAATCAAAATATAATAATGACTCTGACTAATCATAATCATGGTTATTAGACTTAGAAATATTGAAGCAAATTAGGAGATAATACTGCATCTAAAGGTATGACACACTCATAAATTCAATAACTTTAGGGTACACCTACCCTGAGATATTGTAAGATCTCCTATATATTGACGGTTTTTTTTCGTACCCCCTCCTTCTCTATGTCACCCCATAATTACTCAAACAGACGAAAATGCCCTTGAAAACTTACAAAATCAGATTTCACAAATCAGATTTCATAATTCCGAAACAAGTAAGTAAATACGGAGAAATCTTTTCGGAATCACCTGTAATTCCGAAAATCTTTTCGGAATTACCTGTAATTTCAAAAATTACAATTTTTTTTTCAATTATTAATATTTTTATTTACATTTTTTTAACAAGGCGGTAGAGCAGTAGCAGGCGATGTATGCGTAGCGCGAAGTCTCTTCTCGAGCAAAGACCGCAAATGACGACAAAGATGCTTGGGAGAGGCAAAGAGCGATATACTCCTTCTCCTGGATACTCTGAGAGGTTCGTGAGTCTGGACATGCTTCGAGCGTCGAGGCGCCAAAGAGTCCGCGCGAGTGATAGAGATGGTTGAGCTCGAGCACGAGCCTCGGCCTCGGTATGAAACGACCTCACTACCGTGACCACCCGGATTATGAGTACAATATGCGTCACCAACAGAGCACCCAGTAGTCAGATCATGACATTCCCGCTCACGGTTGGCGTGCTAGGGAGGATCATGACATTCCCGCTCCACAGGTTGGCGGAGCTTGGGAGGAGGAGGATGAGGTCGACATCGTGGGGAGGAGGAGGAGGTTGAGGAGGAGGAGGTTCACCGCCTCTAGCGTGGATCACCCACCATTATTGTTACACCGGGATACGCCTTTGCACGTCCCGGATAGATAGAGGCGAGGTAATATTTTAATTTTACTTAACAACAATTAATTACTTATTTTTAATAACGTATGGTTTAATTTTAATTTTTTCACCTCGAAAACTAAAAGTTGTATCTCACGGCCGTAAGTTTCCTAAGATTAGACCTACCGACCCCCACCCACGTGTAGCCCAGCTGGTTGCGCGTCGGGCTAAGCTTTTGAGTTGGACATCACACCTCCGAGGCGATCAACCATGAGTTGATATCTGCTTTTGTGGAGAGGTGGCATCCTGAGACTCGCTCATTCCACATGCCGCTTGGGGGAGATGATCACACCACAGACGATGTGGTCGTCTTTGCTCCACTTGCCACCGGAGAGCACCCCATTGGACCACAGCCGATTTTGATTCTGTTGAGGCTCTTCACTTGGTCGTGGATTTGTTTGGGCATGGATCAAAGCACGTCATCCGAGAGCTTAGGGAAAGCAGGGGCGATTCGAGGATCTTCTTTGTAGAGGACTCTTACAAGGAGAACATGGCACGGGGTGCTTATGAGCAGGCTGCACGGTGCCACATGCTCTTCTTGTTAGGCACCACCATTCTGGCTGACAAGAGTCACACATTAGTGCCAGTGAGGTGGATGTATCTCGCCAGATCTTCAAAGGTGTGGCGGTGATCTTGGGGTGTAGCCGCCTCACTTACCTCTACACTCAGTTGACCAAAGCGGTCTTTTATTCGACGAAGCAGTTCGGCGGATACGCGACACTGCTCTAGGTAATCAATTTTTTTTTTAATTTAAAGCTTTTAATTAAATTACCCATATATTAATAACTGCTTATTTATTAATTTAATTATTTATTTTCAGTGTTGGATATACGAGCATTTTCCCACCATCGTTGGTCGGAAAGTGTTGGCTAGACGCATCAACCACGTGCCACCACCGGGGAATAAGAAGTTTGGATAAAATAAAGTTGGTGGACTTTAGGAGCGGATCGATAACTTGCACCGCGAGAATGTCATTCTCACCCTTTATCATGACCACATGCGAGTGTTCCTTTGTCGAACATATCCATTTCTGAGAGGGTGGTTGATTTGGGGCGATGATCCGGTTCCTACATGCCGCATGCGGTGCGTTGGCGATTCGGCAGGCGGTGCAGACGATCCCTTCTCCACCCATTCATGGGTAATGCTCCATCTCCTGGCGAGATCATACGGGGTTGGTGATGTATCAGATTCGGGCGCGGACTTTTTGGCGGGGTGGTAGAGAGGCAGCCTACCACGGCGAGTGCGATCCTAATTACCTACCTTGGTACAGTCAGGTAAGCAGGGTGCGTCTTACTCCGGTACCAGAGCCACAGCCAGAGCCAGCTCAGGATCCACCATATCATCAGGAGCCTGTTGTCCCATAGACATTAGAGGAGAGGTGCAGAGCGCGTGATTGGCCCGGATGCCCTAGATGTCGCCTGCTCACCTACTTCACGTGCTTATTTTCACCATTTTTAGACATTTTGGACCCATAGTTGTATTTGTACTCGTATTTTATGTTGGGCATTTTGTATATTTTGACGTATTGTTATTTAAATCGTAAATCGCTCGTTTCGTATTTTAAAAATAAAACGCGTTTAAATCTTATTTTAATATACAAATTTTTTTTAAAAAAATTAAAAATTAAAAATTTGAATTATTTTCGAAAAGGTAATTAGGTTCAAAATTGAGTATTTCGGATTTACCACAGTAAATCGGGTAAATCTGAAATACCCAATTTTTGAACCTAATTACCTTTTTAGAAATAATCTCAAATTTTTAATTTTTTTTTTAAAAACGGGTTTTAACTAATTATGGGGGTAAGATAGAGAAAGAGGGGGTGCGAAAAAAACCCTAAATTGACCTTTGTGTGACCCACCAAAGCCTAACTTAACTTTATTTCAGTCAGTATATTGAAATTGGACCATACACTACAATTAAATGTGCCTAAATACAATCACTAAAGCACACACCTGTTGACAGACAATTGAGAGACAATAGAACCCCATTATTCGTGGTTTCGTGGTTAAGTATGTTTTTTTTTTTTTTTTTTTTAGATAAGCTTCGTGGTTAAGTATGTAATGTCTCTTTCCTCACAATTATATTAGAAATTAAGGGCGAGGAAAGAGACAGAGAAAGCAATGAACAATTGTCATGATTTTAATCTTTGCTTGAAGGGAAACATTTAGTGTAAATTCAGTGTTTTAAGTCTCGTATAGCGAAGCATAGCGGCCGACTTAAAAGTTAAAACTGCTATAGCGGAATGCAGGAAGACCTCTATTTCGAAAAATCACATTAAGATACTGGATCAAACAACCCACATTTTTTTATCAAACTGGTATTTCGTTTAGTGTGGCAGAGCACATGCCTAAAGCTAATAGCTATTATTAAATACATTACCAAATTAGTGACATAGCAGAATGCAGGATGACCTCTATTTTGAAAAATCACATTAAAATACTGGATGAATATTATAGGCGTAAAGTTCCCACGAATGATAAAAAGGGTTTTATTTTCGGTACCTCCCTAATTCCCTACCACACCCCCATAATGTCTCAAATGGACAAAAATACTCCTGAAAATTTACAAAATCACATTTCACATTTCAGAAAACATAATTTCGAAAAAAGTAAGTAAATTCGAATGGGATTTTCGGAATTACTAGGTAATTCGAAAAAATTTCGAAATACCTCGAGTGAGGTAATTAGGTTCGAGATTTATGAACCTAATTACCTCACTTCGAGGTATTTCGAAATTCTTTCGAATTACCTAGTAATTCGAAAATCCCAATTTTTTTTTTTTTTTCAATTTTTAATATTTTCTAATTACATTTATTTTTTTAACAGTGGCGAGTAGACGATCAGACAACGTAGAGCTAGCAGAGTCTTCCGGAGCAGCACCACGCAGCCGACGACGAGCACAGTATTCTGGGGAGGCGAGTAGTAGCAGTACTCCTTCTCCAGACACTTTACAGAGGCTCGTGAGTGCATGGGCATGCTTCGAGCGTCGCGCGCGAGAGCCCGCGCCGTGCGAGTGGTAGAGATGGTTGAGCCTGAGCCTCAGCCTCAGCCCCGGTATGAGCAGCGGATACAAGACCACCCTGATTATGAGTACCATATGCGGCATCAACAGGAGCACCCAGAGATGTATCATGACGGTTGGGAGGCTTTGGAGGAGGTTCAGGAGGAGGTTCAGGAGGAGGAGGTTGAGGAGGAGGATGTTCGGGGAGGAGGTTGAGGAGGGGAGGTTCAGGGAGGAGGAGGTTCACCGCCCCACTGTGGATCACCCACCATTGATTATACATCGATATGCACCGCTGGCGTCCCGGATAGATAACGTATGGTTTAATTTTAATTTTTTTTTTTAATTTTACTTAACAACAATTAATTACTTATTTTTAATAACGTATGGTTTAATTTTAATTTTTTTAGCCTCGGAAACTGAAGGTTGTATCTCACGGCCAGAAGTTTTCTAGGATTAGACCTACAGAGCACCACCCACAGGTGCAGAGCACCAGTTGCGTGTGGCTAAGCTTTACGAGTTGGACATCACACCTCCAGGGGCAATCAACCATGAGTGATATCTCTTTTGTGGAGGTGGCATCCCGAGACCTGTTCATTCCACATGCCCTTTGGGGAGATGACAGTCACCTTGGATGATGTGGCCGTGCTGCTCCACTTGCCGCTGGATGGCACCCCATTGGACCACAAGCCAGATTTTGATTCTGTTGAGGCTTTTCACATGGCTGTGGATCGTTTGGGCATGGATCGTGCATCGTCATCCGGGAGCTTAAGGATAACGAGGCGATTCGAGGATCTCTGTGTAGAGGGGACGCCTACAAGGCGAACATGGCACGAGGGTGCTTATGAGCAGGCTGCACGGTGCTACATGCTCTTCCTGATAGGCACCACCATTCTGGCTGACAAGAGTCACACATTAGTGCCAGTGAGGTGGATGTATCTGCTTCAGGATCTTCAGCAGTGTGGCCAGTGGTCTTGGGGTATAGCTGCTCTTAGTTACCTCTACACCCAGCTGACGAAAGCGGTCTTTTATACGACCAAGCAGTTCGGCGGATACTCGACACTCCTCCAGGTTTGGAATTTATTTATTTTTTTAATTTAAAACTTTTAATTAAATTTAACATATATTAATAACTGATTATTTTTTAATTTAACTATTTCAGTGCTGGATCTACGAGCACTTTCCCACGGTCGTTGGTCGGAAAGTGTTAGCTAGGACGCATCAGCCACGTGCCACCAGCTGGGGGAACAAGAAGCTGGATAAAGTCAAGTTGGTGGACTTTAGGGCGCGGATAGATGCTCTGCGGTGGGATGTCATCCTCACCCTTATGATGACCACAGCGGATGTTCCTTTGTCGAACATATCTGCTTGCGTGAGGTCGTTGCTTTGGGGCGATGACGCTGCTCCCTACATGCCGCATGAGTGCGTTGGCGATTCGGGCGGCACAGAGGATCCACTAGAGCACCCATTTCGGTAATGCTCCTCTGCGACGAGATCATACGAGGGTTCCGATGTATCGAGTTGGCGCGAGACATTTTGGCGGGCTAGTAGATTGGCGGGCTACCACGGCGAAGTGCGATCCCGATTACCTTCCTTGGTACGGTCGGGTAACGAGTGCGTCTTACTCCTGTGCTGCACTCCACGTGCGAGAGCTGCAGAGCCACAGCCACTTCGGGATCCACCATATCATCGAGAGCTTCGTTGTCCCGAGACATATGAGGAGAGGTGCAGAGAGCATTTGCATTGACCCGGATGCCTTAGATGTCGCGACGCTCACCCACTTCACGTGCTTATTTTCGATCATTGTTAAACATTTTGGACCCATAGTAGTTGTATTTGTACATTATATTATTTTTTTATGTTGCTCATTTTATATATTTTGACGTATTGTTATTTAAATCGTAAACCGTTCAGATCATAGTTCCAAAATATAACGCGTTTAAATATTAATTCAATATACAAAGTTTAAAAATTAATAAAAAACTAAAAATTTGAATTACCTTTTTAGAGGTAATTCAAATTTTTATGTTTATGAACCTAAAGTACTGCTTTAAAGGTAATTCCGAAATTATCAATTATTTTTGAACCGGAATTACCTTATTTTGAGGTAATTCCGAAAAATTTGATTTTTTTTTTTTTTTTTTAAAAAGGCAGGGGTATTATTGGAATTTTTTGGATTATGGGGGTGTGGGAGGGAATGAGGGGGGTACGAAAAATAAGAGCCTGATAAAAATACTGAAAATTCTTACTATCCCACATTATTAACAATAAAAAGTCGTAGGTGTCTCAATAACATAATAACAATAACCTAAACTAAATAACAAAAAATCCTTAAACTAAATTCCTAAATTCGATAAATTGAGATTAAGAAGATGCTGTCATTACCAAAACAGGGACAGAGAGCAAAGAGAAAGAAACTTAAAGAGAACAGAGAAGCACCGACGCATGAACATAGAAGAGAAGCACAACACAGAGATGTGAGTAGAGAAGAAGGATAAGATCAGTAACCGTTTATGTGAGAGGAAATGGAAGGGTTTCAGAAACAAAGTATTTTGAAAAGCAGCATTTAAAAAAAATTATGTAGAGGGAAGGGAAGAAGTAGTAACTGTTAGGGCTTATTTCGTTTCCCTTGATAAATAAATGAAACACATTGTTTTGATAAAACACCAAAAGTGATTGGAAATACCAAAAGTTCCCTTAATGAAACACAATTTGTTGAAAATTAGGGTTTTTTTTTTCTGTGGGTTTCTTTTTATCTTCAACCTTGAGCGCCGCAAAGCACTGTAACGTCCCAATGATATTCACTGTAACAGCGTCCATGCTAAAAACTCTACTCGACGCCACTGTCGTAGTGGCCGAACGCCGCTCTGCCCCACCCTCCCGTGATAGCACCGATATTCAAAACCCTTACAATTTGGCAACAACCTTCCTTGCAAGTTATGTTGGGAATTCACTTAGAATTTCCAAATAATATTTAATATTAATAGTGATGGAAAATTCACGAGACACCTTTGAAGCTCAATGAGTTTGGTGGTGGATCCATGTGGGATCATTGTATCGAAAGTTCTTTAGGCGTGTGGGTTAATCCGTTGACATGTGTTGTTTTCTCCAACAAGTTAGACAGTGCATGTATATTGAAAAGTCCTGATTTGGATGGATATAACTGACTGAAATGAGGTAGCATGAAGGGGTTTAGTGAGTACATCAACCAATTGAGCTTTAGAGGCAACTCGTAGGAGATGAATGACGTCTTTCTGAACTTTCTCCATAACAACATGACAATCTATCTCGATGTACTTTGTGTGTTCATGGAAAGCGGGGTTATGCGTAATTTTTACTTTATTGTATATAAATAATGTAAATCTCGAAGCTTGTATGCCCTGTAGATGGGCTAGCTTTTGTTCGTGTAGGATCAAAAAATAGATTATGAATTTATGATGGAACGTACCAAAGCAAAACAAAAAATGTCACATATTCTTTCTTTTTACATGTGCTATCTCACCTTTAAATCCAAAATCACATTGTTCAAAATTGTTCCTATGCGGCCCCATATTAATTCATGCTAAGCTAGAGATTATCTTTAACTCTAATCTTCTGATTGGAAATGGCATTTACAAGGAAATGAATTCATAGATAAAGCTAATAAACAAAAGGGAGATTCTAATTCTAATTAATCATGGATCAAATCAAATCAAGTCAACTTTGGTTAGGTAATATTGAATTGACATTAACTTTGCATGCCTTTGCTTTCTGTTAGAGTACTCTTCTTGGTGGATGCTTGCGTGCGATTCAAAGACCCACTACATTTTCTAAGAACTATATCTAGCAGCTTTACTATTGTGAAAAAGAGATTCTTAACATTAGTTGCATGCAGCAAATAACTTGGTGGATGGATTCCCATCCATTTACTTACATTCTAAATTCCAGTTTTATGTGTTTGACTGCATCCTTATCCGTGTAAAGCAAAACATCCACTTCACTTGGTGGATAAATTAGTGTGTTTTTACTATGGAGTTGTAGAAGAAATGAATCTCTCTTTAACCCACGTGTAAAAAAATGGGAAGAAAAAGCAAGTGAGCATAGAGAATTTCATGTATATATGCAACTACAAAATTATTGCACACATCACGAATAATACAATAGGTAAACAATATAGTGTTTTAAAGATCAGACTAATCCAACAGTTCAACTCATTAAATCATGACCCAATACAATGTATAGTTCGGTTAAAAGTTTCTAAAAGTGATTGAACCATGACTCAAAAGTCCAACCAATTTAACATTCGGTTCAGTTTTCAAAATATTGGTATAGTGATGATTGCCAAATAATAGAATACGAGAATGTGAAAGTCGAAAGATCATGGAGCCCCATCTGTAGATAGGTTTTATTAGGCATTAGCTAAGGGTAAATAGCTCAGAGTAGAGCAAAATTCATGGACAAATTGACAAAACTTAGGGCCTCTTTGGGAGTTTGGGAGAGAGGGGAGGACTTGAAAAAAATAGGAAAGATGAAAGACAAATGAAAAGAATGGTGTACCATCAATTTCGGCTAAAAAACATTAAAAATTTCGGAATTACCTCTAAAAAAGGTAAATCCGGTTCAAAATAGGGGGTATTTCGGATTTACAACCCCTATTTTGAACCGGATTTACCTTTTTTAGAGGTAATTCCGAAATTTTTAATTTTAATTTTTTTAAAAGTTTTTATATTAAATTAAGATTTACACGCGTTTTATTTTTAAAATACGATACGAACGATTTACGATTTAAATAACAATACGTCAAAATATATAAAATGTCCAACATAAAATAGGAGTACAAATACAACTATGGGTCCAAAATGTCTAAATATGACTGAAAATAACGACGTGAAGTAGCAGGTGAACGGTCGACATCTAGGGCATCCCGGGCCAATGCAGCTGCTCTCTGAACCCTCTCCTCTAAAGTCTCTGGGACAACGGGCTTCTCATCCGCAAATCGGCTCTGGGCGTGGGTCTGCACAGGCAAGTAAGGCGCACCAGTTACTCCGATCGTACCAAAGGTAGGTAATCAGGATCGCACTCGCCGTGGTAGGCTGCCTCTCCTACCCCGCCAAAAAGTCTGCGCCCGAATCTGATACATCAGCAACCCCGTATGATCTTGTCTAGAGATGGAGCATTACCCGAAATGGGTGGAGAAGGGATCGTCTCAGACTTCGCCTCGAATCGCTAACGCACTTCGCTGCGCATGTAGGAACCGGTCATCGCCCCAAATCAACCAAATCAGAAATGGATATGTTCGACAAAGGAACACTCTGCTTGTGGTCTGCATAAGGGGTGAGGATGACATCCTCCAACTGCAAGTTATCGATCCGCTCCCTAAAGTCCACCAACTTTATTTTATCCAGCCTTCTTGTTCCCCAGCTGGTGGCACGTGGCTGATGCGTCCTAAGCAAGAATTTCCGACCAACGATGGTGGGAAAATGCTCGTATATCCAAAGACTTTGAAAATAAATAATTAAATTAATAAATAACCAATTATTAACATAAGAGTAATTTAATTAAAAGCTTAAATTTAAAAAATAAATACTTGATTACCTGGAGCAGTGTCGCGTATCCGCTAAACAGCTTGGTCGTATAAAAGACCGCTTTCGTCAACTGAGTGTAGAGGTAATTGAGAGCAGCTATACCCCAAGAACACTGACCACACTGCTGAAGATTCTGAAGCCGATACATCCACCTCACTGGCAGTAAATGGTGACTCTTGTCGGCCAGAATGGTGGTGCCTAACAAGAAGAGCATGTAGCACCGTGCAGCCTGGTCATAAGCACCCCGTGCCATGTTCTCCCTGTAAGAGTCCTCTACAAAGGCGATCCTCAAATACTGCCCCCTGTTTTCCTTAAGCTCCTCGATGACACTAGCTTGATGCATGCCCAAAGAGTCGACAGTCAACTGAAGAGCCTCAACAGAATCAAAATCGGGCCTGTGGTTCAATGGGGTGCCCTCCAAATGCAAGTGGAGCAAAGACAACCACATCGTCGGTGGTGATCACCATCTCCCAAAGGGCATGTGGAATGAGCGGTCTCGGGATGCCACCTCTCAACAAAAGCGAATATCAACTCATGGTTGATCGCCTGCAGAGTGTGATGTCCAACTCAAAAAAGCTTAGCCTCACTCAACCAAAGGGGCTACCCGTGGGTGGTGCTCTTCGTGAGTCTAACTTTAGGAAACTTCTGGCCGTGAGATACAACCTTTAGTTTCCGAGGCTGAAAAAATTAAAATTAAACCATACGTTATTAAAAATAAGTAATTAATTGTTATTAAAAATACGTTATCCAGGACGCGCAGTGCGTATCCCAGTGTAACAATAATGGTGGGTGATCAACAGCTGGGGCAGGCTGAACCTCCTCCTCCTGATGCTGACCCTCATCCCCCAAGCCTCGCAACCGTGAGCAAGAATGTCATGATACAACTCTGGGTGCTCTTGTTGGTGTCGCATAAAGGTACTCATAATCTGGGTGGTCACGGTGAGGTCGCTCATCACCGGGTCGAGGCTTAGGCTGAGGCTCAGGCTCAACCATCTCTACCACTCTGGCGCGGGCTCTCTGGCGCCTCTGACGCTCAGAAGCATGTCCAGCAGCTCTGAGCCTCTGTAGAGTGTCCGGAGAAGGAGTAGCACTCCTACCGGACATATCGCTCTTCTTTGGACTCCCAAAGATCTTTGTGCTCGTCGTCGTCGGCGCGGTGCTTTGCTCCAAGACTCTGTGTTCGCGCTACACCGCCCTGGTCGTCTACTCGCCACTGTTAAAAAAAAATTGTAAATAAATAATATTAATAATTGAAAAAAAAATTGGCATATTTGTGAACCGGATTTACCTCACTTCTAAGGTAATTCCGAAATTCTTTTCGGAATTACCTGTAATTCCGAAAATCTCTCCGTATTTACTTACTTTTTTCGGAATTATGAAATCTGATTTGTGAAATGTGATTTTTGTAAGTTTTCAAGGGTATTTTCGTCCGTTTTTTCGTAATTATGGGGGTGGGATAGACAAGGAGGGGGTGCGAAAAAAAGCCATAAATTTCGACTGGGTGTTTATTTTTTTTCATAAAACCAAATCCGATCAATTTGGAGGAACTCAAAAATGTATTGGATGATGGTTTTAGAAGGTTTATGTAAATTCTTCAAATCAATCATATAATAGTATTAATATATATATATATATATATATATATATATATATATATATATATATATATATATATATATATATATATATATAATCATAAGCATTCTCTTATCATTGTCTACAAAATGACTCTATCAATTAAGGTGAAAGATTTGTATTGTTTTATTCTACTCCATTTCCCTGAAAGACCTCCTCTCCAAACTCCCAAAAGAGGCTCTTAATCATAAAAATTATTCGAAGGCAAAAGGTTAGACTCATGCTTCTTACACACTGCTTTTTTTACTCACACACACCACCCAAACACGTGAAATGCCCAATGTACCCTTAATGAAACACTGTGTTTTAATTGTTTTTGCGGGATAATGAGGGATCAGTTGATTAGCACCGAACCAATTCGGTTGCTAACTATCGAGTTACATTATTTTGCATCGCACACCTCCAAAATTGTTCTGAATTGGTTTGATGGTTAACCACCGATTAGTTCGATTTTTAAAGTCCAAACTTGTGTGATGTTCCTACCATCACTATCATTTCCACTTTACATTTGAAGAAAAGAAAAAAAAAACTTTTGCTTTCTTTACTGGTAGAAGATCCATTCCAGAGAAACAGAGAGAGAGGCCTTAACCAAAGAAACCCCATTGAAAACGACAGCATCAGCAACGTCTGTTATTTTGCAGGGCTTAATTTGACTCAAGCAAATCTCAATTGCACAAAATTGTTTAATATCCGAACTAGTTCAAAATCTCTAAATCAATTTGACTCAAGCAAATCTTAATTTGACTCAAGCATCAGCAAATCTCCACCACTCAAATTGTTTAATATCCGAACTAGATCAAAGTCAATTTTCCCTGCAAATCTCAATTGCACAGTTCAGTTCGGTACTTAAGTACTAAACCAGTTCAAAAATACAGCGTGGGGTTTGGAAAGGCGTTTCACGTGAGGGTATTTTTAGAATATTTGAAAGTTAGGGTGTGCACTGACTAACTGGTAGTGTGTAAGAAGTATGGGCCAAAGATTATACCAATCTTTTTTTTGGCCATTTTTTTAGTAGAGGCTTTTGAGCTAGGTTTCAGGCTTTCAGCTCATCAAAGTTGGGCTTTGATGTTAATGATTTTGGTTAATTTTTTTCAACCCCCACTACCATCCATCATACCCCACCCCCCCCAACCCATTTGAAAAACCCAAAATACCCTCAAGCCTCAACTAAAACCATCAACCCTATCTCATTTCACACATATTTCTGTTTTCTCTCAAAATACCTCCAAGAATTCTCCAAATTTTTTGTTCGTCGGAATTACGTAGATCCGTTTCAACACAAGTAATTCCGATGACTAAAAATTCTCACAGCGGATTTACGTAAATATGTTTGGATTCCTATTTATCAAAACAAATTTAACTTAAATCTGATTGTAAGAAACGAATTTATGTTGCTTTTTTGATGAATCTGTTGTTGTGTTATTGTGAAACAGATTTATGGTAAATCTGATGGCCAAAAACAACAGTAAATTGCACAATATTTTTTTTAAACTGATACTTTAATTTTTTTAATTTTTTGTAGTGGTTTACAGTAGAGTCTGTGGCAGGATACCACATAATTCATATGGTTTAGTGCGAGGGGACACGTGGTGTTGAACAGGAAGATACTCCAAGGAGCACACCCACGCGAGTCTGAAACGTCGACCATGCTTTTGCCTGAGATAGACTTTTTTGGGGGCGGCCGGCACCCAACGGCTGGTCAGACGACTACCAAAGACTGCCGACTAAGTGTACTAGCGGCGACTTGACCAACACCAAAGATGGTCGGAGGTCTACCATCAGGACTACCAGGCTAATGATTCGATGATAGTTACGATGGCGAGATTGAGGATCGTGATGCAGTCAAGCGAGCAAATTTCTTTTTTGGATCGAGAGATGGTCAGGTGCTTACTGGATTTGAGAAGCATGTACCATCTCATATTCTGAGAGGCCAAGTAATTTTTTTTTACATAATGGTTAAATTTATTTTTTTACATAGTTTTATTCTTATATGTTTAACGTTTGTTTCATTTTTAATATATTCACTTGCAGGGAACACTGAAAGTATCTGCACATGGCAACAAAATCGGTAAATACCGCTCTCTACCATAGGATGTTGGATTCTATCAGTATGTTCATCAGTCAGGTTTAGTGTCCCTCGTGACTTCCGCTTTCACCATTATTGACCATGAGCTGAGATCTGCTTGTTGAGAGATGACACCCTGAAACTAGTTCATTTCACCTACCATTCGGTGAGATGATGATCACTTTGGATAATGTCTCATGTCTGCTTCATCTACCCTTGTTGGGTCGTTTTTCTATTGTCCCACACCATTCACTCGCACATCATTGACATTGTCATTCAACTAGCAAGTAATTTGTTGAGGTGACTCTTACTGAGGCTACACAGGAGTCCATTGCCAGCAAGGGAGGCTATTTCACGTTTGAGTGGCTATTGGGGTCTCTCTGCTCGATCACATTCAAAGACGATCGTGAGGTTTTTCTTTGAGTGGCTATCGGGGATGAGCATTTTTGCGATGAGCGACAAAAACAAAGTGGATGCGATGTGGTTTGTTGGTATTGGAGGACATTGACCTGATTGGTTCACGGGAGTGGGGTTCAGCTTCATTGACATATCTGTATGAGCAGCTGAATTGTGCATGTTTGATGGGGAGATGCCAACTAGGGAGTATGCAACGCTCATTATGGTAAGATTTACTATTGTAATATGCTTTAAAACAATATCTCTTTATTATATGTTGTTGTTTTTAACGAGTTTGTTATTTTTTGTTCATTTCAGACATGGATTTTTGAGTATTTCTCCAACATCTGTGTCTGTGAAACTATCGATAAAGTACCTGGCGATCCACATGCTGGGAAGTGGAGGAGGGGGAAGATTGATGCTGTTAAGCTTGAATAGTATCATAGTAGGTTGGATGCATTGACTGAAGATGATGTTATTTGGATACCCTTCCACTTTATATAGGGGCATTTGAGAGTTCGATCCTTTCACTTTATATAGGGGCTTCATTAGGGTACCATCACTGTTCCCTACATGCTGGATAGGTGCCTCGGGAAATTTGGATACATCCAGACTATCCCCTGTCATACGCTTGAGGGTTGTCCACACTATAGAGAGGTCATGATTCAAATTGCAAATTGGAGTACTAGTGTTGCAGAAGTTTTTAGCACAACTACTACAGCCAGGTATATGGGTGAGGTTCATCCTCTTTACTTGCCATGGTACTTGTCCATATCAGTTCCCCATCTAGCACCACCACCAGCACCAGGAGTCTTGGGGCCTGAGGTTCATTCCTCTTGAAGTCAATGAATGTTATGTCTCCTCTAATGGTGTTCTTCTACCAGATCCCACTTTGTATCATACATTGATTGATTGATACTAGTTTGAGATGTCTTATCATTACTAGTTCTGATATTTCTTACGCAATGAATATTGTTGGTCATTTTGTTGTTTGTCCTACTGCAATGCATTGGGAGACTATTCGTCACAATCTTTAGGTTCATCCTCCAATGAAGAAGATCCCACTTTGTATCATACATTGATTGATTGATACTTTAGTTAAATGTTATATTGTTATCTATCGAGTTATTCTTGATGTCTTTAAAACAATAAATTTCGTAGTTCTTTTTGTTCTTCGTCTTCTTCATTGGAGTTATGCCCACCGTTGACAAAGATATGAAGTCAAACAAATACCACCCATTTTTGTGTATTTCCTCAATAAAGCTTTCCATTATCATTGTGAAGATGGAAATATAACTCCAAAGGCAAATGGGATTGGGGTCCAGAGTCATATTTTCCTTCCCCATGTGGCAATGCATATGGGCTTAATAGCATCCTATGCTGTGGGCTGGCCACCGCCAAAGCAACAATAAGGTGGGTGTACTATCACGTGCTTGTCACGCTACGTGTATGGGGCCTACCAGGTGGCCTAAAAAGCTTTGCTGATTTGGATTACTGAATGAATTCACAAATGGGAATGGGACAAACACAAATACCATATAACGGCTATAAAGCACAAAAAGGAATTAAAGAGAGAAAGAAAAAAGGATAAGTTTAATTATCTCTTTATTTTATTTTTTTGAGGAAATTATCCTTTTATTATCTACCCCTCATAGTCAGTCTCATACACATCGTTTATCCACCACAGTCTTGCCCTTTGCCCCTCATGTGGAAACAAAATTAGGATGGATTCAAAATTAAGAAATTAAAAAAACACGGCCGTTCTATTAATTTAGATGTCTTTATTAACGACCGCTTCAATTTTAACATCTTATTTTAATCTAAGTCGTATGTTTATCTAGAAATGAGAAATATTTATGAACACAAAATGTGATATTCTAGATAAGTTCTAATAAGATATATGCATAAAATACTAGGTAAGCATATTTGGATAACTTGAGCAAAGGAAAAAAGAATTTTTGTTGTCGTGTACGTCCAAGAAAGGAGTAAATGAGAGTTTGGATTCCACATGAAAAGTGTCACATATAGAGCCAAAGTTCCATCCATCTAACACTATTGTAACATGGCGTTGAGTTAACGACCGACTACAAGGTTTTCGAGATGATGATGATTCTAAGAGGGTCGTTGCACTAGCACCACCTAAAATTGTTCAACGTCAACCATTTTTTGATTCCAAACAAAGATAAACCGTCTTCTCCTACAACTCCCTTTCTTGTCCTTTTTATGTTAGGTACTATTACGGATAAGTTCCATGTGCTTCTCCATTCCCACCATCTCTCCTCCATATTTATTCATCAAATTTCATAAATTGTTAAATTAAATAATAATTTTTTGAATTCAAATTAAAGTTATATTACTCGTTCTTTGTTTGTGCCTTTGCCCTTTTGTCTAATAATTCCATCCTAGTCCACACGTCTTTCTTTTCCTTCAAACTTCCATATCCTCCTTCTCTCATAAGTATAAATACCCTTTTATCTTCCTTTCTCTCTTCTTCAAACAAACACCAACAACGTTTGTTCTCTTCTTTTCCCTCATTCATTCACTAAACTCTATTCTTCTCTGGCTTTCTAAAAATGGTTGATTTAGAATGGAAATCAAAGATGCTAAACACAAACATATCTCCCAAACTCCCCCTCCTTATGCCACAAATATCTTCTTTACCCCTACCGCCAAACGACATCACCGCAGCGTCGTTTCCTGTTTGCGCTGCATACGACAACTACCTTCGTCTTCCACACCTAAGAACTCTTTGGGCCTCTAAAGACTTCAATAATTGGGCCAACGAGCCCATAATAAAACCCGCTTTACAAGCTCTCGAAATCACGTTCCGTTTACTCTCAACCGTTTTCACCGACCCCAGACCCTACGCGAATCACCGCGAGTGGGCTCGACGCGTAGAGTCACTCGCAAAAGACCAAATACACCTCATCGCCATCCTCTGCGAAGAGGAGGAACAAGACCCTGAGACACGTGGCAAGGCTCCGCTTAGTGACGTCAGCGAAATAAGCCAATTCAGAAGCTACAGCGAGGAAAGCCTGCTTCCAAAACTCGCCACGTGGCGCAAGTCAAAGGACGTAGCTCAAAGAATCCTTCTTTCCGTGGAATGCGAGATGATGAGGTGTTCGTATACGTTGGGTTTAGGAGAAGCGAATATACGCGGGAAGAAAGTTCTCCGTTACGACGACGTTTGCAAGCCGAATATTCTACACTCGTTGGAAACGACGCCGTATGATCACGTAGGGAATTACGAGAATAGAACACTGCACGCGATGCACCAGATTGTGGAGTCGTGGACACGTGTCTCGCGAGGGTTGTTGGAGAGAGTAACGGAAGCGATTGAGAGTAGGAAGTTCGAGAAGGCAACGAGTGAGTGCCACGTGGTGGAGAGGATCTGGAAGCTTCTAGCGGAAATTGAAGACTTGCATCTAATGATGGATCCTAATGATTTTCTTAGATTGAAGAAACAGTTAGGGATGAGATCGTGGAGTGAAACGGTGCCGTTTTGTTTTCGGTCGAAGGAGTTAGTGGAAATAACGAAAATGTGTAGGGATTTGAAGCAGAAGGTGCCGGAGATATTGGAGGTGGAGGTGGACCCCAATGGTGGGCCCGGAGTAATGGAAGCGGCGATGAAGGTTTACGTGGAGAAGAAGAGTGGGTTTGAGAAGGTTCATTTGTTGCAGGCGATGCAGGCGATTGAATCGGCGATGAAGAGATTCTTCTATGCGTATAAGCAGGTTGTGACGGTGGCGATGGGGAGTTCTGAGGGTAATATTGGGAATAATAATTATGACTCGATGAGTCAGATATTCCTTGAACCCACGTATTTTCCTAGCTTGGATGCTGCCAAAACGTTTCTCGGGTATTATTTGGAAAGTAAAGACAATACAATTGCTTCGTAATTTTATTTGATATGATATACTTATACAAATTCAAAGATTAAAAAGAAGTATTCTTTTCTTATATGATGATTTGAATTTTGCTATAGCTAGGTACTTGTAACTAGCAAACAATTTTTGTCTGTAGAATATTAACTTTTTTTGGATCATGTTGCAAATTCAAATCAACAGTTATTTTTATTAGAGACCACCAAGTCAACAACAACAAAGTCAAAGATAATTGTTACTGCTGTGCAATTGATTAACATTCTTCCTAGTACAGCTCATAAACCTCCTATATCACCTCATCAGGCCTTATACAATAAACAACCAATTTATGATCACCTTAGGGTCTTTGGATGTAGTGTCTATCCCTTTCTCAGGCCTTACAACAAACACAAACTACATTTTAGAAGTGAGGAGTGTGTTAACCTTGGAATTTCACCTCAACACAAAGGTTATAAATGCTTAAGTTCCACTGGCAGAATTTTCATTACCAAAGATCTAATCTTTGATGAGACAAAACTACCATACACCAAATTATTTCCCACACAAACTTTTGCTACCTCCTCACCTTCCACTGAAACTTTCATATCTCCTCCACCACCACTGTTACATACCCCTATACCTACATCACCTCCTCCATCAACCTCACAAACCACACATCCCTTACCTGCCACCACTAATGCAATACATACAGACACTTCCAGTCCATCACTAATCACTGCTACCAATCCTTCTGTCAATCCTCCTGTCACCCAAGTATCTGAGACACTCCCACCACCTCAACCTACATCACCTCCTCCTTCTACAACATCAACTCACCCTATGCTAACCTGCATAAAATCGGCAAGACAAAACCTAAGGTTTTTCGGCCTATAGAAACCTACAACTGTTAAATGTGCCCTCATTCATCCTCAATGGAGAACGCCATGCAAACCGAGTATGAGGCTCTAACCAAAAACAATACCGGACTCTAACCACTCTCCCACCACATAGAAACCCATAGGTTGCAAATGGGTCTTTAGAATCAAAGAAAACTCCGATGGAACTCTAAACAAGTTCAAAGCTAGGTTGGTAGCCAAAGGCTTCCACCAAATTGAAGGTAAGGATTTCATTTGAAACATTTTCTCCGTAGTCAAACATACAACTATTCGCATAATTCTTACTCTTGCCTTGACATACAATTGGACTATGCAACAAATTGATGTTAACAATGCGTTCATCAATGGCTACCTTGATGAAGAAATATACATGAGCCAACCCCGTGTTTTCAATCTACCGATCCTACACTAGTTTGTAAAGCGAATAGAGCCTCTATGGCTTAAAACAAGCCCCAGGGCACAGTATCAAAGACTAACACAACAATTAGTTAAATTTGGCTTTGTTGCTAGTAGGTGTGATCACTCTCTGTTTGTTTACTCTCACTATGGTGTCACACTCTATGCTCTTGTGTATGTGGATGATATCATCATTACGGGTTCTTCTCCCAAGTTAATTTCTGAGCTCATTTCAAAGTCGCATCACACATTTTCTCTAAAAGAACTTGGCTTTCCGACTACTTTCTCGGTATTGAAGTGCGAGAAAACATCCAATGGTTCATCGCTTTCTAACACAGGTAAATACATTAGAGATCTGTTAGCAAAAGCCAATATGCGAATGAAATGGCAAAGTCTACTCCTATGATTTCCTCTCTAAAACTAAGCAAGAAAGGGACGATATTTTGCAAGATGCTCACAAATCTGAGATCCATGGTAGGGGCCTGCGCAAGATGTGACACTTACAAGACCGTAAGTAGCCTTCACGATCCAACAAACTATGCCGGTTCTGTCATCTCACTTGAATCTCACCGGTTTCTTTGTCAAAAAGAGTTCTAAGATACTTGGTCGGTGATCGCGCACACTATGGCATTCTCGCTCCAACCACTTTCGTTGAAACGAATTTTTCCACAAGAGTTTCTTGTGATAGTGGATCGGGCTAGTGACCCGGATGATAGAAGATCTACTTACGGGCTTTGTGTGTATTTTGGGCCTAATCTAGTTGCATGGATCGCCAAGAAACAAAGCCTTGTGGCTCGGTCCCATCTTGAGGCGAGAATACGAGGGGTATAGCGCACAGCTACCTCTGAATTGTTGTGGATTCAATCCGCTTTTAAGTGAACTGAAAGTTCCTTTTCGCATTTCCCAACATTACTCTGTGATAACCTTTTCACCGTATCATGTTAGCACATAATCCTATTCTACATGCCAGGACCAAGCATATTGAACTTGATATTCATTTTGTACGTGAGAAAATAGCTACTAAAACTCTGAAGGTTCAGCACATTCCAGCAACTGCACAAGTTGCAGACATTAGAGACCACTGCCTTTCTTCAGCTCAGGTCCAAACTCAGAGTGATTCCCACTGTTGAGCTTGCCGGGGGAGTATTAGAGACCACCAAGTCAACAACAACAAAATCAAAGATAATTGACAACTCAACATCCAAGTCAGCAGCCCAACTAGACAGCAAGGACACTACACACGCAGAAGATGAAGCTAACACCACTTAGTCAAAGAGTAAAGCAACGCTGCAAACAATTTAGTCTTATCTTGTAGTTAGCCTTAGTCTTATCTTGTAGTTAGCCTTTTCTGTTTTGGAATCTGTTAAATTGTATAACAGATTAACAACTTTCAGTTAGAGAGAAATAGCTTGATCTATTCTCATATAAAACACCTTCTGTAATTGTATCATTTTACAAGAGAAATAATGAAAACTGAGTTTTCAATCACAGAGTGATTTCTATAATTTTGGATCATGTTGACTGACTTAAGAAAGAGTATAAAAACAAAAAGAAAAAATCTCCAAAAACAAAATAGAAATTATGTATTTAAAAAAGAAAAATGATATACTTTTGTAATAGTCTTAACTTGTTTTGAAGGACACACAAGTGATGCGAGGGAGGGGCTTATCTGAGCTAGGAGATGATAATAAAGGGAGTGAAAGTGGTTAAGAAATGGAAATTGGTCTGTGGGGACTCATGAGTGAGTGATATGTATAGTGCTGCAATTCATGTTACTGTGAAATGGGAAAAAATGTAGTTGAAAGCTAATAAACCAAAGTGATTGGGCAGGTTTGCTTCTCCACTTAAGTGATTGGGTAGTTGAATGCTGCAATTCATGTTACTACAGCATGTGATTTTGTTTCTCCACTTGAGGAGGGATCCTGATTTTTTTCCTAACTGGTTTTTTCTTCTCACTAATCGGTGAGATCTGCCACAAACCAGTTTTGCATTGGAAGAAAAATGGTGAATAATTGGTGAGGTCTGCCTACCATTTTCTTGGAGAGAAGAATATAAGTCAAATTAAAGGAAAAAAACATCCTTCCCACCTAAGCAACCTCTAAAAAAAGGAATGCAAGTTGAACTTAGATCTAACTTTTTTACTTCCCTTATGCCAAAATGCAATTGAAAGCTCATATAACTTGGTTATCTAATGTCATATGGCTAAACTCACTTGGTTCTCCCACCAATTCAGAATTTGTGTCCCTGAGAACATAGCTCTAGCTTTTTTGTTCCATCTTGTGGAAATTGCTGAATGCTACAAGTCAAGTTCTTTCACTCAAAGGGCGTCTAACCTCATTGTTGTGCCTCAAGTTGCTGACACTTTTGTTGTTATCCCCAAATCTTCATCTCCAAATTGAAGTTGGGTGGGTATAATTGGAATTTAACATTGGTTTTAAGTAACATAATAGCTCACAGGTACTAAAACATTCACATCAATGTTGTCAGCCGTGTTAAAATGTGTCAAATCAGTTGAAACTAAGACCAAAATGAATTAAAAATATATTTTGCATGAATTTTTTTTAAAAATTATTTTTGCAAGGACTAGAATGAATTTTTGTAGAGACCAAAATGATAATTAAACCCGTATAATTTTACTCAATAAAAACTAGATGTACGTTATTTTTAATTTAACTAGCATAAAATAAACTCGGTAAACAAAGTTACTACATAGTACTAGCATTACACAATTTGAATACATAGATTTAGATCATAAGTGAGTCAATTTAAAATTATTGTCGAAAAATTTAAAATTTAGTTTGTGTCAATATCTCAAATTATCTATGAATGCAAATTGTGTTATCTCTAGAAATTATCCAAATAGGGTTGGGTGGTGCAGAAGTTGATGCGGATGACTAGCATTGCAATTCGGATCGCTGAACTATTCAAAACCAAAAAGTGCATGATCCACTCAACTAACTATCAAACAAAAATCCATCCTTTAATTAAAAAAAATACAAATTCAGAAAGCAAAATAAATAATATCTCAGTAAGTATCTCACAAACCTATCTCATTGCCACGTTCGTCAGACCACACGTGTTATCCACTCCTCTCTTCACCTCAACAAACAAAACCCTCGTACGTCTCATCAAAATCTTCACTCTAAAAAAAGTACTCTTCTGTTCAATTCTGATGAACCCCGATTCCAAATTTTAGATTTTTATACTTTTTTTAGTAAAAAAACAATAACTTTTGTCTTCACGCATTTATAGATATGTCTCTTTTGATCAAATGTTGTATTGATCTGATTGAATTTTGATATTGAAATTAAAAAGAGAAACTTTTTGTGTAACACTATTAAAAAGATTTTTATTCTACACGGTTTTCTGATGATTTCAAATAATCTCTTTTTAGATTTAATAAAGATTACCTTTTGGGTTATTCGTTTTCTTTAGTGTTATTCATAGTTTCTGTGATTTTCTAGAAGATTTTTGGTGTGATCGGAAAATGGGCTCAAGTTTCTCTCCCAATCCTGAATTTTGGAAGCTCAGAACCCTTTATTCTCCTTGTGATTCAATGAAGACACAAACTGTGGTTTCTTCTTTTTCACTGAAACATGTCACTGAGAGAAACAACAACAATAAGAAGAACAAGAACAACATGGTATGTCGATTGGTCAATGGTTTTGGTTTCTCTATCCCGAGGGTACAAAGAATAAAGCATGTTTGTTCTGTCAATTTTGATGAATTTTTTCACTCTGAAGAAATTTTGGAGCCTTCTCTTTTAGGTATAAAACCTGAGGCACCAAGTTGGCCAGAAAGAGAAGAGATTTTGAGACTAAGTTTTGAAAGGAAAGTGAAAAGTGTTGGAATTCCTTTATCAATTAGGATGATCAAGAAGAAGCTACAATTAGAACAAGGTTTTAAAGATGCTGCAACTTCAAGTGAATTGATGACTCAATGTTCTGTTAAGAAAACATTCTCATCTATGTTGTTTATCCTTCATGAGCTTCAAAATCATGCCTTGCTAACCAAAGAGACAGTTTGTTGTGAAGACTTGAAAAGTGTTATGGCAAAATTACAAAGAGAATTGGATGATTCATTTGTTTGGTTGTTTCAACAGGTTTTTTCGGAGACACCAAATCTTATGGTTGATGTTATGGTCTTCCTAGCTAACTTCTCTGTCTTGTCTATGAGTAACAATGTTAGTAATTCAGAAGCTGATGTTGATGTTGATGTTGGTCAAGGTGAATTTGTGAAGGAGTTGACAGAAGAGGAGGAAATGTTATGGAATTCTATGTTAGAGGAAGTTTCAAAGATGGAAACTTTGGACCATGAGACAGTGAGAATGTTTGTGGCCCCAGTGTGTGTTGAGCTAGAAGGGGATCAATATGAGGAATATGAGAAAACTGAGCTTTATTATAAAAAACATTTAAGACTTACACCTTATAATTCCCTTCTCATCTCTAACTATGCACAGTTCCTTTTCCTTGTCATGAAGGACAATGATAGGTGACTTCTCATAAACTTTTTTTTTTGTGTGTGATAAGATCTGGTTTGCTTTAAATGATGCTGCATAGTATATTTTGGTTATACTCTTGATTAGGAAGAAAGAGAATTTTTGTGCATTTATTTTGGCCTAGAGTGGATGGAAAAGACATTTTGCAATGTTTTAACAGACAAATAGTTAGAGTAAGAAAATGCTAACAATATTGTGGTTGTTGTCCTTTTTTCTAATTGGAGAATGCTTTATCATCTCACCACTCACTTCATCCATGTATAGTACTACAAAAGTTTAATTGGGAAATTTTGAATTAGTCAAAATTGAGCAAGGTTTTGAATTGCAGTCGCGGTATCGGTCACAACTGCCTTCCTCCTTGCAAATGATAAGACATTAAAAAAATGTCGTGATTTTGATTGTGGCTGCAGATTTCCTTTTAAAACCCCAGCGGTTTGAATAATACTTTGTTGTCTTCATTGGTGTGGGAAAACTTCTTGGATCTGGATCCTCTACTGCGTGCAGAATAGACCGTCTCTCGAGACGGTCCTCGCTGCGCAGCACAATTCTGCGTGCAATAGAAGATCCAGGCTCAAACTTCTTAAGTGAAAACATATACATGCATCATCAAGTTTCTTGGTTAACCTCTTTGTAATCTACAATCTACATGGTACTTTAGTACTAGTTTATTTTCCATCATTTGTAACATTTGAAATGGATACAGGGCAGAAGAATACTACAAACATTCAGTGATGGTAGAGTCACCAGAGGCAGAGGCATTCAGTAGATATGCTGATTTCTTGTGGAATGTAAGAAATGATACATGGGCAGCAGAACTGAGATATTTACAAGCAATTGAAGTAGAACCTAATAACTCTCATTATTCATCAAAGTATGCTAGTTTCCTTTGGAACACTGGTGGACAAGACAGTGAAGACTCGACTACTGGTTTTCCTATAGAAGAATTAGACAACTTACAAATATGACTCTGTCCATATTATTATTCGTATAAATCCCACTTGCTTTTGCATTTAAGGGTTTTTTCCCTTGGCCTTTTTGGTTTTTCTTGGAAAGTTGTTACTTCCAATTAGTTCTTGTTTAGTTTTCCTTTTACCCTATTGCAGTTAGTGACTCATGCAACAGCTATATTTATTTATAGTTAAAATATGAAGATATGTCTACTTTCTATGAAGCACTAACACGGACACCAGCCACGATATAGATACATAGACACCAGCTTTATCCAAAAATACAAATAATTGAAGTGTTAATATTGGTGTCCGACACAATACATATCGGACACCAAATACGTCTTGACCAAAAAGTCGATAATTCGGTATCTACTTAGTTGTTTACTACTTTACTTAGTTATTTCCCATGTCATAAATATGAAGAATTAGTTGCTATTCCAATGTCATGATCTTTTACTATTCAATAAGATCATTCAATCACTTTTTTGTTTTTGGAGTTTCTCTCTTATCTCTGTTACCTCTAAACACAATATGAAGTTTCATTTACTTAGGGTGTAATATCCCTCAATATTCTACAATGAAATTATCATGCATTGGGACAAAAAGCACCCAACATAGAATGCTGCCTAGCATTACATGTCAATAGTACAAGGAATCAATCTAAGGTGGTATTTGCTACATTAGCGACAAAATGTAAGAATGTGTATAGGATTCAATATCTTACAGCTAGCTCTATGACTAACGTGAAGGTGGTAACTCAACTAGCTACTAATTGACAACAGTGGAATTTCTAAAACTGCAAAGAAAATTAAAATCTACGGATCACCAAAACCAGATACTGCGACTATCAACTGCCTTTACTGAAGTATATATCAATGGCATATGACCAAATGCTGCAGTAAATCTGTTGACACACTCTGTTCTTCTTTCACTATGACCTCCCAAACTACTAATTCCAGTTGATCCAATCTCAAATATTTTCCCTGTAATAACAAAGAAAAAAAACACACCAAGTCAACATATAGATATATCTTTTGAGCATACTAAACACATATGAAGCACCGACACAGACACTAGACACTAGACACGACACGTGTTGGACACCAGACATGTCTTCAACCTAATGTGTCGGTGCTCTGAGCTAAACAACACGTCTAATATTGGCTCCCGAACCACAAAATGAATCTAACAAATGTTTGAAAGGTGAAGAATCCTTAAATGGGGGAAGTTTAAACACAATTCACTCGGAAACAAAGGCATAATATATACACTTCTAGCTACTGAAGTTGAGGAACTTCTGAATTAAACAAGTAAAGAGAAAATAAAAATAAAATTCATGCAACTGCAATGCAATTGTTATAAGATATGGCAATGTTAAATTACCTTTAACCCATATAGGGGGTGCCCCAGTTGCATTTGCAACAAGGAAAGACATTGCAATATCTTCACAATTCCTGGTAAATCAATTGAATTATTGAGCAAATAACATAAAAGTTGGAATTAAAATTTAGAAGATTGAAGTCTGAAAAAAAAAAAGAAGGCCAGTTAGTCTTAGATAAAAACCTGTTCTTGGTTATATATTCTCTAATTGATGATGGCATCTCATTTGTATAGAGAGTGAAATACTTTTTGTGAAAAAATGCTGCCTTGGAGAGCACCATGCTATATGTACCCGTCCACCACACAGACCACCATCCACCATATCTAAATTTGTCTCCATCACCTTTCTGCAATCACATTGAATAACTTGAAAAATCAGCCTTAATTTTTAATTTTTTTATATTATTCCTGTCACTGCATTAATCTCATGTTTGAGCCCCAAATGTAAAAAAATAAAAATAAAAAATAAAAATAATAATTATAGTAGATAGATGAAATTTACCAACGAATCCACCCAATGGACACGAGGTACAAATCCAACCATTGTATCAGGTGCACTTTGCCAAACATCAAATGCAAATTCCACCGAAGAGCACGGAAATATAACATCATCATCAATTGAAAAGACAGCATCTGTTTCCAAATCCTTAATTTCTTTGAATCTGTTGTTCAAACTGTCTTCCTTGTGAATATCAAACCTCAGTTTCGCATGTCGTCCCTCTCTAGACTTGGACTTTATAGCTTGGTGCAGAAATTTTAGAAGACCATCTGACGGTGGATCGGGTTCACTCCACACAATATGTACCGATTCAAGTCGAGGACACGATGAATAATGCTTGATGGATTGCTTTAGGAGATCATATCTCTTCCATGTGTTCATTACAATAGAATATCCTTTCCTGTGGACATAGAATAAAATATTCATGACTTATCTGATGCTACAAGCAACAAGCGCTCAGCACTCTTCTAGAAAATAAAATAAAACTTAAAAAGTCAACCTTAGACTACATCCCACTCATTTATATAACAAAAAGAAGAGAAATTAAGAAACAAAGGAGGTTTGCTTTATTATTCAGATGAATTATCTCTAACAAGGGTAAATACAAAGGTTTCCTTTATTATTGAGATGAATTATCTCTAACAAAGGTAAATACAAATGTATTTATGCCAGAAAGCAGGCATAGTACAATACAGTAGCATTTTTTTTTAAAAAAAATGGCCGCAACTGTGGTATGCAAGATTGTCTAAATCGAGAGTTCAAGGAAACTCGTTTAAACCCGGTAGGGTTTACTCGCATTTACAAGTTGACTCGCAAAGTCAACTAAGTGGAATCACAAAAAATTCGAGTTTACGTAGAAATGTGTCGACAAATGAGTTAACTCCAATTGGGGACCCGAAATTGTGGAATCGTGCGATTCCACGAGTTAAAACTAGAAATTATCAACCTTGGTGGTATGGACCTTAACATCATGGTATTTGATTTTTTTCACGGTCATGATCTAGACCGCAACAATATGGTATGTGATGTCTCTACGACCATAACGCGACTGCCAGTGAGGCCACATCGGCCACATTTGATCGCAATTCTCTACAATCCAACTACAACCAATACCGCGACTTGCAATTCAAAACCTAATACAAACTCAAAGTCAATAGTGGACCTACAAAATGGTACAACCCAGCTATGTAATCTGAACAATGGACTCTAAATAATAAGACAGATGCCCTCGTCATTCTCATTTCAAAGTCCAAGGTATAATCCCACTTCACTAGACCCAAATTCATGATGTAACTTAGTAATCCAAATAACCAAACCCAAAATTAAGTTTTCTTTCCCCCTTTTCTCCAATTCCATATGGTGAGTTGACTTTAAAAGCTCATTAACTAGTGATGAATCTCATAAATCATAAACATTAAACTCCCCATAGCATACATAATGCCATAACAGATTGTGAAAAAAAATCCATCTAAATAACCAAACTCCTCTAAAACGATGGATACTTTTTTTTTTGACAGTTAAAACGATGGATACTAAACATTAAGTTTACTTACTAAATGAATTTATTACCAACTTTTCAAATCTACATATATGCAAAAGAAACAAAAAAAGACCACCAATACAAATCAAACAGAATCTTAGTTCCCAACACTTAATTTGGAAATTCCTTAAACGAAACTGAAACTTTGTAATTTTCCTACACATCCAAAAAAGAATATTTTACCGTCATAACTTAACCGATCTCAATCAATACACGGTGCTAAGGTCAAACCAAACCGTTTTATTTCCTTTGGCGCAATTATCCTAAACCCAAAATAGAAACTACAAAACTAGCAGGTAAAGTAAATGAAGCAAGTAATGAATTAAATGAGAAATTAAATAAACAAAAAATAATAATAATAACGAACCTGGAATCAGGGAAACGACGTAGAGGAGTTTGATTGTTCCATGATAAGAAAGTCGAACCAGTCGTGGAAAACGCAAGAAGCATCAACGCAACGCAGCAGAAGAGCAAAAGCTTGATCTTCACTGATTTAACGGTTGAGATCGCAAGTAAGCGAAATCTCTGTTCAATCCGACGGTTTAACCAACAGCTCCCTCTCATCATACAAAACCAGTTATTATCCTTCTAAATCAAACCGGTCCGGTTCAGTGGCGAGCCAACACGCTCTCCATCCGAGCCGGAGCTTCGGAACCAGAAGCAAATAACGGACTCAGCCTCGGAGCAAAAAACGGAAAATGTTGATTCGGATTTAAACGGAGGAAGAAGAAGTTTGAAGTGTTGTTTTGGATTTAGCGTGTGAAAGTGAAAGAGAAGGTTTGTTGTTGTTTCTGTCACAGTATTGTTAGATCACGTTTGAGTTGACAAAGAAGAATGGATTATTGAAGAAGAAATGAAAAAAAATTGAAATTGAAAGTGATTCGTTGTTTTTCTTTTCCACTGGTTGGGTTACGACAACGCATCGATCGATTGGGAACATAAATGAAGGTGATGAATGACACGTGGATGATTTCTTCGCCGCTTGATGATTGGATCGGATTAAGACGATTCCGTCGGCTATGGTGTTTCTGGGATCGGTGCTTCTCTTTTCACATTTTTGTTCTACACAAGCAATTTAGTGAAGGGATTATTTTTTTTATAAATAAAAAATAAAATAAATATAGGGAAAGCATCTTGTGTTGCTTAAAAAATGTGAACGCATCTGAATGATGGGCAAACCAAATCTCAAAAAAAATAAAATGAAATTTCAGGTCTTATTTTTTATACAATGTTGTTGAATTTGATTTGCATGATGTAACCACTCTTTAAAATAATCAAATAAATACTCTCTCCGTTACATAATATAAGTAAAAATTAGTCAATAAAAATTGATGTATCTGGTCTGAATTTTGGACTAGATACATCAACTTTTGTTGACCAATTTTTGTTTATATTCTGTAACAGAGGGAGTATGAAATATCATAAATGGACTAACATATACAGTCAGTACGAAATTTGATAATATATTAGTTTTGTGTGAAAGTATTGAGACACTCTATGAGTATCAAACAATTATTGGAACAAAAAAATCTATTAGGAAAACGTTTCTAAGTGAAGCCTAAATGACATAACTTAACTTTTAGTACCTTATAGAGAGATATAATAAATTGAAGGAAAATGGGTTTTTGATATTAACATGAAAATTCACATTTCGACCACTCGAATCCAGGTTGAATACACATTTATGACTAACTTTTTATTAATTATTCGTAAAACACTTTACGAATAAATACATCATATCATCATGTCATAATTAAAACACATTTATGTCTTTTAAATATGTTTATTTGGTGGGTAAATAAACTATTCCATCCGGTCCTTATTATAAGAGAATTTTTGGAGAAACATTTTGTTCCAAATATAAGAAAACATTTCAAGTTTTAGTGTATAATTATTGTTTGGATACCAATTTTGTCCATATTAATTTCTTTCAATAAATTGTTTTGGAACTAGTGCATTAAGCTTCCAAGAGTACATGGGACTAGGGTAACCAAAAAAAATGGGAACAGTGCATTAATGCCGACTTGAGGGGAGTTAAAGTTGAGTAATGGGTATTTTTCAGAGTTTACTTAAAAAAGACAAGAATTTAATGAGCTCGTTGATTTTGATGGTTTTTGTATTTTTTTTTTCTTATATTAAGGACTGGAGGGAGTATGTCTTTTAATTTATCAAGTTAATTTGTTGTAACGGAAAGCTAAGTTAATTTGTTTCCTTGAAGGGTGTACGACTTAACTTTTTTGGTAATAGGTAGTGTGTGTTTGGTTCTGCAGTGACGAAAATTAATTATGACAGAATTGATTTTGCAGAATTGATTTTAGTTAAAAGTGAGTTGAACTTGATGTGATTTTTTGGTAATAGGTAGGGTGTGTTTGGTTCTTGTAAACGTGATTTTTATTGAAAATTGTTGTTTGGATAGATTAGATTAGAATTGTTTTTAGGTGTAAAATTACCAAAATGGTTCTCAACTTAAAATTACATTAGAAACATTTTTTTGACAAATAATTTATTTTTTTACAAATACATTAGAAACTTAAAATTTGATAAAATAAACAACACAAATACAAAATAAACTTATAAAATATCTAAATTAAAATCACAATTAAAGATTGGAGAATATAATTTAAATTACATTACATATGCAAGTTAGGGGATATTATATAGATTTAAATATTTTTTATTATTAATTTTATGCATTGGTCACAATTTTTTATTAATTCTATGCTGATAATAACTATTCGATTATTATCAACAACGCAACGTCCATTAAAAAAAACAATGCAATGTGTATATTTACTTCTTTTGGTCTTTCACTCTTTCTACGTGTGTGCTGATTGGGTTGTATAAAAAAAATTTTAAAAAAAAACCTAAATGATGGGCCTTGAAGCCAAAAAAAAATTGGGCTTTAGAAGAACCCGATAACTCCATCGTCTCTAACCTAACAACCACCGTTTTTCGAACAACACGGAAATGCAGAGTAATGGAGTTTAAAATCGGACCATCTTCCAGGTGAGAAATGGGGAAAAATTGAAACTTTGATTGTGAGTAGAGGGCAAATGAGGTAACATATTGCAAAATTTTCAGAATCATTTCAAGTTAGAAGTAGAAGCTTCAAATCCTAGCTTCTAGGTAAAATCGATTTTGGGGCCAAAATTGATTCTTCTCCTTTGAATCCAAACATGAAAATTTCTAGAGAAATCAAGGTTGCCCATCTTAAAAGTGATTTTGGCTCTTCCCACCGCCAAACCAAACACCCACGTATACGAATTAACTTAAAAAAATATTAAAACAAACGTTGAGTTACGTACAGTAGTAGTATTTTTCTTTTCTTAAATAAGTATTTTTTTTAACAATAACATGCTTTTTTTCTAAAAAAAATAATAACATGTTTTTTAAGCCACAAAAGGCATATTATCGAGTTGTAGTTTAATAATAACATGTTTTTTAAACCACCATCGCCCACGGTGACGCCTTCGTTTCTCCCGTCATACATCGTCGTTCTGTTGTCGCACCATCATCCTCAATCGCGTGCGCACCTGGAACCCATTTTTACGGGTTTGTGTTTTTTTCACCATTCAAATAAATCTGTTTTTGTTAGTGTTTTTCATCTTTCTTTCACTGGTTTCTGGTTCCATTAGACGAACATTGTGATTTTAGGGTTTGTTTTGTTTCAATACTTGAGTTTAGTTTGTTACAAAAACTGATTTTAGGGGTTTTTTAGTGCTGTGATTTTTGGTTCCATTTCGTTTTCCCGCTTCCTGTTGGGGAGTCCGGGGGAGCACCAGGAGCAACAACGAGCTATCTAATGAACCGGACCAACAAGAGACTTGGACGCCACATCTCCACCCTAAACCTTAAGGCGTCAGGTATATGGTTCCCCTCTCTTATATATTCTTCATATAGCTCATTCCTAGCCGATTTGGGACTAACCACTCACACTTGAATTCTCAGCATTCTCCCCCCAAGTGCGAGTCACCCACATCGCTAGTCTTGACCCAAATTAGGATTACACTCATACTCCCCCACCAAGCTGAACCATTGCCCTGATACAACTTGTTGAGGAAAAACAACATTAGGATTTGGGCAACCTACTCCGATCGTAATTAAACCACAACCATTACATCCGGGAAAAAAATCAACGAGCATGACTCCCTTAGAAGGGAATTTTTAATGGGATTACGGGCTCAAAATCCTAAATTCCATCGTTTACTATTTTTTATTAATTTTTTTAATTTTTCATAGTCTCCAAAAAATCTAATTTTTTTTTATACGTACTCAAAACGTATATATGATTGGAATTTTGAATTAAAAAAGTAATATGTTTTTAAGGGTATTATGAGATTTTTAGTGGTATTGGGGGGTGGTGGTAAAAAAACCAAAATAAAAAAGTGGGTATGAAACACATGACCTAACGAGAGCAGCTTTTAGTTGATAACAAAATATAAACGAGATTTACATACCAACACATGACCAGGTTCAGTATTCATTGTGAAAAAAAAAACCGTTCGGCGTTCTTCGCACACCACAGCGATGGCGTCCACGATCGACTCCCGTGACGTAGACGAGGGTTTCGGTGGAGAAACCTACAAACGGAAACGTGAACAAGCGCAAGCAATCGAGGACGCTAAGATCAATGCAGTCTCCTCCATGGAAATCGACGATGCTATCCCTCCACCGGCAAAGAGATCAGCGATTTCATCATCATCATCATCATCATCAGATCCTGCGTCGGTAAGGGTTCGGGTTAGCAGGAAGGCGTTTCTTGCAATTAAAGCTGAGTACAAGAAGAAGAGTGATGAATGGAAGAAGAAGCAGAAAGAGAAGCAGAAAGAGAAGATTCTTAGATCTGGTACTAATTTTGAGACAAATTCTAAACCTAAAATTAAGAAGAAGAAGAAGAGGATTTCTTCGTTTAATCAGAATGCGTTGGTCTGTCATATGATGAAATTGAATTTTTAATTAATGTATTTGTGTGACCAGTTCTAGTTCTAGTAGGTCAAGTGCATTTTCCTTGCATTTTATTATTTTACTTTGCTAATTACTGGTTAGTAGGACTAACCCTTGTATATAGATATAATAATATGCTACACTTTTCTTTTGTATTCGCATCTTTACGATTTCAGCAAGGCATTCTAGAAGGTTTAAGCTGTACTATTGTGTATTAGCCATTAAGAAAACTAGCCCTACGACCCGTTACGGGTTGTCTTACAATTTGTTAAAGTGTAAACCTCTAAGGAAAATAAGCATAAGAACAAAAGTAAGAGCATAAACATCAGTCTAATCACACATATTAGATGAAGTCATAACACAATCAGTTTAAAGTTGTAAAATAAATAACAACCTATAATAACATTATCCATATTCATCAAATGTAACCATAAAAACTTAATCCATAATGCCGTCTTACCGGTTCGAGAGATTAGTCTTTAGAGTTGCACGTAGATGATACTCAGTTTATATCAATAAAATGTACACATGAAAACTTAACTCATAATTAAAGAGAAAAGAAGACAACATAATTAAAAAGTGAAACATATACGTGAGGCCTCATGCGAGTTTGATTTAAAAGTAAATATTAATTTAATTATGCTTCTAATACTTCTTGATGCGAAATTATCTAAATAAAGAAGAAAATACCAATTTGGATATGCAATTTTTTTTTCAAGATTCTAAAGTACCCAAAACACACCGCCTAGAATCACACTTTATGTATTTTGCCATGAAATTGTTTTTCCATCAAATAGATTATTGACGAACGAAGTATTTGAATATTTAAAAAAAATTCTGAATACTAAAGTAACCCAAAACACACTGTCTAACATTTCACGTTACGCGTTTTGCTACAAAATAATTATGTCCCCATCAACTCATCAAGTACACTAAAACACACTATTTAACATCCAACTTTAAAATATAAAAATATAAAAAACAAAAAAAAACGTAGATTAGTCATCGGTAAAACTCTGTCGGGAGGATATAACCACACACGCCGACAAAACCGAGTACTCATGGCCAGCCAACTTCCCCGGTGTACATTAGTCATCGATAAAGCTGATGAAAACTGCACACTAATTAGATAGTAACAAAAAAGTAAAAGAAAGGGAAAAAAAAGCCAAAGTGAAAAAATCAAGAGCTGTAAAAATCATTTAGATTGATTGGCTGAGAAAATAATAGCTGTAAAAATCAAGATGTAATTTATAAATTGATTATCAAAGGTTGTGTGTGTATAGGTGGTGGTAGGTGGAACTATGAAAAATTGATTGGTGGTGGTTTGATGATAATTTGATGCGCTAAAAGGCTCTAATATGACGTACTCAAATTAAGCCAAATCATAAAACCAATTGCACAACAAAAAATTGACATGCTGAACAAAAAATCATTCCCGCGTGAAATTGGAAAACCATGTCAAGCCGCATACATTAGTAAGATATCTCTCATAATTGATTGTACTATCTCATCATTGAATGAATGCAATCTAATATCTATTTATACAAAAATATCTCACTTAAACTACCAACATTAGTCATTTATTGGACCAAATTTATAAATTTAACGGGACAATCATTTTAAACTTGATGGTACAAAATTGCAGAATACCTGCTTTTTTTAAAGACTTAGTTCAATCACTATGTTCGCGCGCACACACACAGACACACACACTCTCTCTCTCTATCTCTCTCTCTCTCTCTATCTCTATCTCTCTCTCTCTGCCACTCACGGTCGCTCTCATCTCTGTGTCACTCTCTCCCTCTCTCTCACTAATTTTCTCTTCTCCTTCACGACAAACCGTAAACCACAAAATATAACTCACTTTCTTTCAATCTCATCATCCAATGTGCCATGGTCAAAGAGAGGATAGAGAGATTCGGAGAGGGAAACACATAAAGGGAGAACGAGAGAAAATGAAAGAGGGAAGGAAGAGAAGAGGGGAGAGAGGGATGGGGATCGAGAGAGAGAGAGAGGAACGAAATCGTGGTGAGAGAGAGAGGTAAAGGAGAGAGAGTTGCGAACAGAGATGAGGGAGATATAAACCCTATATATCCCCCATCATTATAATTTCAGCAACGCATTCTAGAAGGTATGGGCTATATGTACTCTTGTGTACTAGCCTTTAGAAAATCTCTCTCATGATTGACCGTACTACCTCACTATATATCCACCATCATTGAATGAATGAAATCAATCATTGAAACATAGTTTATTCCTCTCTCTCTCTGCTACTCTCATTATTACAAGCAATCACTAGATTCAATATTGGTTCTCTTTCCGGTGTCATTCCTTCCATTGAAGCCCCTTGAGCGAATCTTGAGCCCCTTGATGGAAAGAAAGTCAAGGAGTGGCTTTAAAAGTGCAATTGGTTCTTTCTTCTCGACGAAACACCATCGGAGTCAAGAGTTCGATTGGCTTCGATTCATCTCGAGGGATTAGCGCTGCAATGGCATCTCAACTACATGAGAGGAAGGTTCGACGAGTATCCCCTATGGCCTCAGTACTTCGCTGATGTGAGACGACGATTTGGTGACCTGTATGAAGACCCCTTAGCAGAATTGGTGTAGCGGTGCTTTTAAATGGCGGAATGGTGTGGCTGATTTTTTGCCAACCGCCATAGAAAATTTGTGAGGGGAGGCCCGCCATGGAAGCACCATAGGATGCAATAGCATGTTTATTTGCCGAAGTTACACTCCAATATGGAATTGCTTGCAGTGTATTCTTTTCTAGGTTGATGTCCCTATGTGTTTGTCTGTCCATTTGTGCTACGATGAACTCAAATTATATGCTTAACGTACACTAACAAATCATTTCACATAGTATTATGGTATTTAATAACAATAATACTAGTAAATTTTAGACTAAAGTATATTTTCGGTCTCCCTGTAAGTAAGGAGCTAAATGGATAAAAGATAAATATTTATATTTATATGATTCTAATCTTGAATACTAGGCCTTTAAATGTCTATTTCATATTCACTTTATGGCTCCGTTTGGTAAAAAGTAGTGTCTAGTAGATAGCGGACGAGCTAATGGATAGCGGATAAGATAGCTGATAGTAGAGCCGTCAATTTGGCCCACGTGGGCCAACCCATCCCCACATGACCCTAGGGCCAAAAGACCCATGGGCCCCAAAGCTCCTGTATTTGGTAAGAACACGCCCACCAATACTGAATGCTGATTCTGATGCCACTGTAGTAATGGAAATGCAGAGCATATCACGTGCATGGAGAGTATGGGAAACTTTTTCTCATTAATCTTCCAAGATTGAAGAACATCATATTCTTCAGGGTGTTCTTCATCAAGATCGATCTTTGGTTCTTTCAAATACACCTCTATTTCAATCTTACCAATAGGAGAACAAGTTTCCCTTAGATATTGATTGAAACCCTGTATGCATAATAGATCTATATCAATATCAATAATCTAAACATAATTTAGTAATTCAATGTTAAATTAGCATGAAAAACTTACAATTTTTGTATGCGCTTGGGCGTGTTCTCTCTCCACTAGAGATAGACAATGAGGTAGCATCGATGGATGATTGAGAAAGAGAGGTATTGGAATTAGTGTAATTGGTTGCATATTCTTCATAAAGTTTGTCAAAGTTATGCATCACATGTTTGACCTTTTCTAAACAAGTTGAAGGGTAGAGTTCTTCATAGCAATAAGTCAAAAAGGTAACCTTCAACCGTGGGTCAAGAATAGCTCCAAAAGCAAGTACAACGCTATAATTTGTCCAATACTTGTCAAATCCTCATAGACATTTCCTTAATTTTAACATTTCTACTTCGTTAATTTCGATTCATGAAATTAATTAGCGTTTTGTTATTCTAATAAAAGATAAGTCGAGTCATGGACATGTGACAAGCGTGAAAACAATTTATAATTGCTTGAGTAAATGATTATAGGTATTATTGATTGGATGATATGAATTATTGTGTGATTGTTTGGGTAGGAATTGGGTTAAGTGTGATTTAGAGTCAAAAGGGCATTAAGGATTTTCTCCACCCATTTAACTCTCACTCAAAACTCAACAAACATGTCCCTCCTCTCTTTTACAAAATTGAAAGGGTAAGAAAGTGAGAAAGAGAGAGAAGAGTTGAGAGAAAGGGAGAGAGAGCCGAGAGTGAGAGTGATAGGAAGAGGAGAGGAGATATTCACCATTTGTCAATGCATGTAGGCAAATCTTGTACCAATCTCTTTCATTTTCTTTCGTCTACTCAATGACACTTATTTTGTTCTCTACTTCTCCACCAAACTCTCATCACCATTGTAGAACCTTCAAGCTATTAAAGACCAAAATGAAGTCTTGAGTTTCTAGTGGCTTGCATGCTCACCTTAGAACAAGAATAGAGCTTTGGGATAGTCATTTTGTGCATTGGGGTAGCAAGAGAAAGAGTTCAGTTGCTGAGTTGAAAGTGGTGGAATTCGAGTTTCGGTTCGGAGAACGGTTCGTGGAGTTTCGTGTTGTAGTGATGCCTAAATTTCATATTGCAAGTTGTTGCGATTTTCATCGCAAGAAGGTGAGTTCTACTCGCTTAGGGTTTTTCGTTATGTTTGGTTTGTTGAATGTTATTGAATGGTGGTCTGGAGAGCGTGGGAGTGAGAATTGTGGAGAGCGTGGAAGTGATGAAGCGAGATGACGGCGAGAGTTGTGAGAATCATGAAGTGAGAACTGTGAGTCGAGAGTGAGAGTTTATTTTTGGGTCAAAAAAGTGGGCTACCAAAAAGCCCTGGCCCCACCCACTCAAAAAATTTAAAAAGTGGGTTGGGGTTAAAACAAACCCCATTTATTTGGGGCCTAATTTTAATGGGGTTTAATAGTAGCCCAAGTGGGGAGGGCTTGGGGCAATACTGACACCTCTAGCTGATAGCAAATGATGTGTTTGGTAAAACTAGCAGTAAAAATAGCTGATAAATGTAAAATGACATAAAATGATATTTAATTAATGAATAAATTATTTATCGATGAAAAAATATTAATTAGGAAAGAGAATTAATTTTAAAAAATAAAACGGGTAAAAATGTCAACAAAAAAAAAAAAGTGAAACGCTATCGGCTAGCGTTTGAAAAAACACTACTTGAAGTAGAGTCTAAAAAAACGCTAAACGCTACCCGAAAAACGCTAAAAGCTAGCGCTTGTCAAACATGCGGATAGCAGATAAGTTAGCGGATGACGGATAAGCTAGCTGATAGCAAATGATGTGTTTGGTAAAACTAGCGGTTAAAATAATTGATAAGCTAGCTGATAACAACTGAGGTCCTTTTTTCTCTCTTTTTCTCATTTGTAACCAAAAAATAGTTGATAAATGTAAAACTACATAAAATTATATTTAATTAATGATTAAATTATTTAATGACTATAAAATATTAGTGAGGAAAGAGAAGTAATTTAAGAAAAACAAAAGGGTAAAAATGTCAAAAAAAGTGAAGCGCTATCCGCTAGCGTTTGAAAAACCGCTACTTGAAGTATCGTCTGAAAAAACGTTAAACGCTACCCGAAAAACGCTAGTGCTTACCAAACACGCGTACTCTTCACCCATTAGTTTCATCCGCTATCCGCTAGCAGATGGGACGTGCCAAACAGAGGCCATGGCTTCATGTATTTTTTACTTTAAAAATTATCGCATTAGAATTGCATGTTTATATGACAACAACTACCACATTAGAATTGCATGGTCATGTGACAACAAATACCGCATTAGAATTGCATGTTTACAAGATAAAATTCCATTTATATATATATATATATATATATATATATATATATATATATATATATATATATATATATATATATATATATATCCTCCTCACCTTCTCATTTTTCACACACTCACAACCAATTACTCGCTTTCTATAAACTCACACCTCTCTCTTTTTGAGACAAGACAAGGTATGGTGACAATCCACCACCTCCTCCTAATGAAGATGAGAGAAAGGAAGAGTCCGAGAGTGAGAAAGAGGTGGAGGAGAGTGAGAAAGAGGTAGAGGAGAGTCCGGAAGAGATCGATGATGAAGAAATTTCGTGGTGGAGGTAGAGACACCGAGCAAGAATCATCTCAAGAATTCCGCAACTTCTATGACGAGTATCCCGAGGAAGATCCCGATTCTGAGCCACCAAGAAGAGGCGGGAGGTACACGCCTACCAAAGCTTTGGAGTAGTGATGAGAATGAGGATGACGCTGATAAGAAGAAGGATGAAGATGATGTTGATAAGAAGAAGAAGGATGAAGATGATGCTGCTAAGGATGAGAATGATGCTGAGAATTAGGATGAGGACGATGCTGCTGAAGATGAGGATGAAAATGATGCTGAGGATGAGGATGAGGATGAGGATGATGCTTTGAGGAATAGAAGTGAGTGGGGGAAATGGTTGTAATAGGTAGTTAGTTATATGGAGTTTGTGTGTTATGTTATTAATCTGCATTTCTTATTTCTTTCTTTCTTAAGTTTAGTTTGTTTGGTCAAGTGGGTGGCAATATAGTTTGTTATCCGTCCATGTGTATCGTGATTCTTCATTATTATATATTAGATGTATAACACCCAACCATTTCCATTTCACTTAGTATTATTGTTTTTTCATGTCATACGATAATAGAGAGTAATGTTATTTAAATTAAAACCCTATACAAGAAGCTATTGTGTAAAAAACACATAGTTTTTGCAAGATTCTTGTAAAATTTCTTTTGCCATAAGTACTACTAGAGAATTATATTGACATTGGCTCAAAGTCATGTTGTTCTTTTGATAGGGCCCCAAGTGAGATTTTAGGCCCAAATAGGTAATTAGCTAATCACTTGTCCAAGTAGCCCATGTGAGGGAAAAGAAGGTGAGTTGGCTGAGTGTAAGAACAGACCTGTATAAAGGGTTGCAGAGAGAGAGAGAGAGATAGAGAGAGAGAGGGTATGATTGAGTTTGTTAGGAATTCGGTTAGCAGAGTACTACTCTCTGGAGGGGGGGTCTGTCAGCTCAGTTGAAATTTCTATTAAGAGAGAGAAAAATTCCCGTAAATGCTTCTGTCTCAATTCTGTGGGTTCTATCACCTTTACATGGTTCAAGAGTACATCGTCGATTATATTATATCCTTAGACACTTGGACAATTAACATGAAAAGTCCTTTAACTATTTTTGTCAGGGAACTAATGAGTTATCCTGATTCTGAATCAGTAGTACCATATATGTTGATCGCTTTTGAAAAATAATTGAATCAGTACCATCTGAGCATCTAGACCTCATGAAAAAACAGAGCACGATAAAATGAAAGTTCTGAAAGCATTCTAACATGAAGACTGTGAGGCAAATGAACAATCACAAAAATCTCATTTATCCTCACTGCAAATTAAAAGGATGTTTAGATAATACATGTTCCTTGTACAAGGGAGTTAGAGAATTGAACTTCAGCATCCATATGGCTTGATGGGTAATGGGGTAATTGAATGAATGTCCCTGAGTTTGATATTTTCATTGCTAAAGACAATAACTAAGAGCATATACAACAAAGTTTTTCATTGTACTTTTTTCTAATTAAATTCATGCATCCAGAATATTTTCTAATTCTTAAATGATAGCAGAAAGCAGGAGCTATAGTTTTTCAACTAAAACCAAAGCAAAGTCATAGAAGCAGAAAAATAGTGTATTATCGTGTTGTAGACGGCAACTTGAGCATCTTTTAACACTCAAATCAACTGGATCAAGACAATGAAGTTAGTTACAAGTTTTCATATTTCTTGGCATTTTGTAGATTGGGTTGATGAGATATTTCCAAAGTACACAGTTCATCTCTTTTAGATTTGCTACAATGACATTTATTAGACATTCAGCAATATAAGACTAGATGAACATCAAGAGCGCTATTTCATGCAGCAGTATCAATATGATTATCTTTTTAAATAAAGAGATTTAAATTTAACATTGACCTATTGATTGTGCACAAGAAGTCAAGAACCCTCACATTCCACAAACCAGATCCCATGCATAATACTACTCTGGTAACTTTTATAAGAAACATTTGTAGTTTTAGATTCAATAAATAACTGATGTATTTGACTTATATTATACGACTAAAAGAAAGGCATTAGGGTTGCACAGCCTCCAAAAGTTTCTCATAAACTTGTCTAGCAGTCAAATCCTCCACCACAAGAAGCTTTGACTTGTTATTCCATCCTCTCTGAAGAGTCATTTGACTCAATCTTAAACCCAAAACCTTTCCCATAAACTCTAAGGGTATGTTTGGGAGGGGGGATTTGGGAGGGTTTTGGAGGGGAGGGCTTTGGAGGGCTTGGTCTATATTTTAATATCTATTTGATATTTTAAAAATTTGAAAGAATAACATGATAAATAATGATAAAACATTGCTAATGACATTTCATTTTTGCTTAGAAACATTTTATAGCTTCCTCAAATTGGAATTGAAAATCAAGCCCTCCCCTCCCCTCCCCTCCTAAACCCTCCATCCAAACATACCCTAAAAGTTCATTGTTAGCTTCTCCACGAGTTGCGGGAGCAGCTACAGTGACTCGAACATCATCAACATTTACTCGGGTGATTGCAGAACGTTGTGCACGATCCTTGACTTCAATAGCAACTTGAACAAGTCCTCCTTCAAGTTGGGATATGCAGGGTGGAACAGGTGCATCCTGTGGGTTGGTCTCGGCGTGACATGATCTGAGTCTTGCCGTCAAGGACATATATGAAGGAGGAAGATTCAAAATCTTGTTCAGCGCGATAGCAAACAAAGAGAGACCACAGCCTATACAATTCATGCGGAATTGTTTCTCAACTTTGCCTGCCTTTGTTGGGTTTGGGGAACAAAGCGATTTAGGTTGCGGATGGAACTGCAGGTCGGTGCATGTACCGTAATGGGGATAGTGAATATTAAGCCATTGAGGCCATGGAAAAGGTGATAGAGTTCTAAGAATGAGTTTCAATTGAAAATTGGAAAAATAAACTCTATTATTTGATTGATGGTACAAATGTATTATATACAAGTGTTTAACTATAGTTATCTTTAGTTAATCGCAATGTAAAAATTAACTATACATGTAACTACTTCTAAACTAATCTAGTTAAGTTAGTTAGACACTAACTAACTTCTAAACTAATCTAGCTAAGTTAGTTAGACACTAACTAATTTATAATTCCTAATACTCCCCTCGAGTTGGAAGAGAGATGTCAAGATTTCCCAACTTGGAGATGAATGCTAAGACAAAGTCAACAACAAGTCCAAATATACAACAAAAGCTTCATCCTCAATAGTGCATATGATCTTGGGGATATACTTGGAGATGAGATGTTGGGATATACTTGTTCCAAAAATTTGCTTATCGGCTTTGAGGACGCTATGACTCATTTTTGAAGCATTTGATCCTACTACTACTATGAGACATTTTGCATTAGGAGTTTGGAACACTACAAAAAGGAATGCATACCACTTGGCGAGCACGTTAAACAACCCAAACACATTCCCCGGATTGAACTCCACTCGGGCTTGTCATAACAATCATCAAAAATAGAACTCCTGATGAGGAGCCGATAGCACACTCATTCATGAAGTAATCATATGTAAGCAAAGGATTATGTGCAACAAGCAATGCTTTGAGAATATGTAATATAGCATTGCCCGCAGCCAACAAAATAATGACATAGAGCAAGCGAACTGAGCCCATGATCCTCTCACTTCGAGAGCCGGGGAACCAAAGGCATCATGTTGAAGAGAACATGAAGCGGTGAACCGTGGAAAAGTATGGTGGTATAAATACTGTAAACTTGAAACCGTGATACAACAGCAGAGGGCAATAAGCATATCTCAGCGAATGAATCATATCCAACCAAAAGGCAAACAAAGCGAATTACTCCACAGACACCCACCACTGCAGAAGTAAGAAATGGAATGCTTTCCCACCATTGATTTAACCTAGTAGGCAACCCTGCCTCAAACGATATTTGGTCTCATATTTCTTCAAATAGGCAGCACAAGGAGACAAGCAAAAAATATCTCTATGAGGTATTTCAGCGAACAGCTTGAATTCTGTCTGATTCAAGATCGAGAACAAAATCGAAACTCGATCCAAAAATGAAATTGGAACTCCGATTCAAATCACAACCATCGGGAATCAGAATGAAAGGAGGACAATGAAGCGAAATTGCAAAACTGATGTGCAAGAATCGCAAACAAAAATGATGATTACCGATACAAGAATGGCAAACAATTTGTGTCAAACGAATTAGAAACGGAACAAATGAAAGCAAGTTGCACAAAGAGAAACTCTCAAAGAACCGAGAGGAAGGAGAAAAACGCGATTCTGATTGAAAAGCGAATGATAGAATCAAAATCGATTCAAAGAATTTGCAAAAAATTGGGGAAAACGCAAAAAATAAAGGAACAAATTCGAAAAAGCGAAATTGAAACAAGAAATCAGAACTGGTGAGCAAATCAAAGAAAACAACGCACAAAGGTTGAATATCAATGAGGAAGAAGTTGAAATTGACCGAAACATGAACCAAAAGAGAAAACAAGAGGAAAAGAATGGAAAAGAAACTAATAAGATGAATATAAAATTAAAAAATTTCTTATCATACCGCAATGAGCCCCATTCTTCATGAATCGCAAGACAGTAGAAGGGATTCACGTGAAGACAATGGAGGAATCATTGAGGAGAAAGGAACGAGGAAACTATATCGCTCTGATACCATATTAAGCCATTGAGGCCATGAAAGAGGTGATAGTAGGGATGGCAATGAGGCGGGCGGGGCGGGAGTACTCCCCACTCCCCGTCCCCACCTCCCAAATTGTCCCCCGTCCCCATCACCGTTCCCCGCCTCGGGGACATTTCCTCCCCCATCCCCATCCCCACGGATCACCACGGTCCCCGCGGGAACCCTAAAAGTTTATTAAAAGTTAGCAAAAATATAAATTAAAATATAATAAAATTAGAAAAATATATAGAAAGTAAGACTAAAATTCAAAAGTTTAACATTTTAATATAAAAATATAAATGTCGATCTTACTTTTATATTTTAATATTTAGAAAGTATAAAAGTTAGAACAATTTAATATTCTATTAATATTTTAAATTAAAAACACTTATAAAAAGACTAAAAAATTAATTACTTATAACATAATATATATCTATAATAAGAATATTTATGTAATATATTCGGGGCGGGGGGTATGATCCCTATCCCCACTTTGTCTGCGGGGGGTTTTCTCCCCCGTCCCCATCCCCACGAGGAAAAATCTCGCCACTGGGGCCCCATTCGAGCGATCCTCATGAGGATCCTACTTTCGGGTAGAAATTGCCACCGCTAGGTGATAGAGTTCCAAGAATGAGTTTCAATTGAAAGAGATAAAATTGGAAAAATAAACTCTATTATTTGATTGCTGGTACAAAGGTTTTATATACAAGTGTTTAACTATAGTTAACTTTAGTTAACTGCAACAGAAAATTAACTATACATGTAACTACTTCTAAACTAATCTAGTTAAGTTAGTTAGGCACTAACTAACTTCTAAACTAATCTAGCTAAGTTAGTTAGACACTAACTAATTTATAATTCCTAATAGGCAGCAACCTGCTTCCCTTCTTCTCTCCCTGTTTTAGTGAAGGCAGACCTTGACGACCCTCTTGACGACCCTCCTCGGGACAACTCCCCCCGTACTAAACCATGAAAATCAATTGGTATCCTCCCACGAACTCTCGTGTAAGCCATTACACAACCATTCAAATTAAAAAAATATTAGTAAAAAATATATACTATGAAACGGATTTACATGTAAATCCGTCTATAGCCATAGATTTACATGTAAATTCGTTTCACAGTGAAATAAACTACGAAATTACAAATTTAACAGGTAAATCTGTTTTGAAAAGAAAAAAATTAAGCCGTCAGATTTATACTTACTTCTGTGTCGTCGGAAGCATGTAAATCCGTTAGATATGAAAACGAGAGAAAATGCTGAGCCAGATAATGGAAAACGGAAGAATGACAAAAAAAGGTAAATGTTTGGTGATTTTGGTATTGTTTTGAGGGTAATATTGTCTTTTCCAAGGGGTTGGGGATATAGTGGGTGATGACGAGGGTTGAAAAAAAACACCCATTTTTCCCCAACCAGCATCCCCTATTCCCCCACAACCTGTATGAAAACCCCAAAATACCCTCAAGTAATAACAAAACCCTCAATCTTATATCATTCTTCACATTCTCCCCAGCCAATAAATCTCCGAAAATTTCAATCCAACGTATTTACCTAAATCTGACGAGACGGAAGTAAGTAGATTCGCCGTTGAAAATTTACTACAGCGGAATTATGTAAATCCGATTGTGTTATGTACAATTTGAGAATGTAAATTGAAAATAATAAACCATCAATCTTCCACCTATACATCCACATGTCATTCCACGTCACTAATTACGTCACATTCCTTTTAATCCACGTCAGCTTCGATGTCAACATGTTATTTCGAAATATATCACCAAAAAAGCAGAAGTTGGGGATCGAACTCATTCCCCCACGCTACCACCTCCTGACGTTGACCATTTGAGCTACCACAATTTCGCTGTTTACATCAGCCCGGTGTCGCCTACTCGCATTTATTAAAAAAATAAAATGTAAATAAAAAAAATTAAAAATTTAAAAAAAAAGGGGGGGTTTCGAATTAAGAGAATTTCAAAATTACCTCACTTTTGAGGTAATTCCGAAATTCTTTTCGGATTTACCTATAAATCCGAAATTCCCCCCCCCCCCTTTTTTTAAAAAAAAATGTAATTTTTGTAAGTTTTCAAGGGTATTTTCGTCGGTTTATTTAATTATGGGGGTGGGAGTAACAAGGAGGGGGTTGGAAAAAAAAACCTAAAAAATAAGCAAAAGTAAAAAAATGAGCATTTTGAGAACCAAGCTCAAACCTCTTTCTCTTTGTCTCTTTGCTTTTTCCCAATTTACATTAACCAAACAGCTTTGTTGGTACCACCTACAAGTTGTCTTTGATTCAGTTTTTGCCTCCCACTACTCCACTATCTTGCACACTGAAAAAGCATAACAACCAACAGTTTGTGTCTCATTATGCAAACGGAGCCATATAAAGAGAACCAAATTAGAGAGAGAGGGGGGAAGGAAAAACCATCAGAAAAAAAAACTGAGAACACAAATTGGTGAGAAGGCAAAAACAAAAGAGAGAAGAAATACATGAAAACCCATCACAACTTTCAACCTCCATAGCCACAGTTTTCTCCATAATCATCACCTTCAAAACCACACTCACCTACACCACAAAACCCCACTATAAATACAATACACACACTGAGGGAAAAGGGGGGAGGAAATGAAAAAACAGTGAGCAGAACAACAATATTCAGAGAAAACAACCTCACCCTCCTCAACCTCAAATCAACTCTAACATAAACACACACATAGACAGAGACAGAAAGACACATACATATACAAGCACATACTAATACGCAAGAACAAACACAAACACAGTTACAACACAAATACATACAAACTAATAGCCACTTCAATCTCCTACACAACAAACCTTCACTCACAAACACACACAGCAACTCAGAAAATACATTTCAGAGACAGAGACATACACTTAAACACGAATACCGTAGCCACCATAGCCATCACCCTCTTCCTCCATCGAGTCCCTTTCACTGTTATTATTTTTTATTATTATTTTCTCTTAATTGTTTTAACGTTAGTCTTTTTATTATTAGCTTTATTAAACACTCAACCACAAATTCGTTTATTAACATGATCACTATGGGTTTTACTCGTTTGATCGTTAAGAACAGCTTTAGTTTTCGAATGGTTTATTAGTTGTGACCACTTTGAGTTTACTTGTTTGGTCATTGCGAACGTCTATCCAATTTTCAAAAATATTTCAAATAAAAAACACCAATCCACAAATATTTTCTACCCAACAACTACGTAGCCTTTGATTCTCTATCCCGAGATACGTAGGAGCAGATGGGCCCCACATCTGCCAAGTGCAATAATAAAAAAATATTTTTTTAGTCTTTTTGTAAAATGTTTCTTTGATAGCTCTCAATAAAATTCAAAATAAATAATTTTTATTAAGTCTTTTTTAATTCATTTCATTATAAAAGGGAAATAAATATTTTTGAAGTTACTCTAGTTTGCACAACTAATCAGAGGTTACATTTTTCGAAAGGATGTTGTGGGGTGCTAAAACATTCCCCACACATAATCGACTCCCGAACTCAAAATCTGATTTTCAAGACCGTTTTCTTTTTAATGGGATTTTTCAATGTTTTCCCTTATAATTAAATATTGGTGGCGACTTCATTGAATTGCACGAGAGATCATTCGGATTTTTCGGGTGCAACACTAGGGCATATCAGAACATGATTGTTCAAAATATTAGATAAAAGCAAAAAAAAATCCCAAAAATACCGTGAATAAAGGTATTTCCGGAGGTAATTAATAAACAAACCGGAAATACCATTTTTAAAGGTATTTCCGGGAAATTTAAAAAATGGGTTCCCCAATTTACGTTTTCCTTTGCTGTTTCCAGAGGCAAAAATAACGAACCGAAAATACCTTCAAGCTTGATAAATCCGGGGATGCGTAATAAAATTCCCGGAAATACCTAAAATTGTGATAAATTCGAGAATCTTAATAAATGGTGGGGTCTGATATGTTTTTTTGTGAAAATGACAAGGGTAATTTTAGGATAAAACGTATTATGGGGGTGTGATGTATATAGAGGGGGGTGCAAAAAAAACCGATAAAAATTACCCCAATATTAATTGCGAAAGTGGTCCAATTAAAAGCGGGTATTGACAAAAAAAAGGGTCTTTTTTTTACCCCCACCACTTCCCCATCTACCCCCACGAGCCCTGCGAAAAGACCAAAATACCCTTAACAAAATTTAAAAACCCCAACATATCCTGCACTCCAAAAAAAAATTTTTACAGAGGGTCAGATATATACACCCCCAAATCGTATATACCATTTGGGGGTGTATATACAATAATAATAAATTATAGAATTAGATATATACACCCCCAAATGGTATATACGATGGTGTATATACGATTTGGGGGGTGTATATACGACTCCTCTATTTTTTTTGATTCAAATAAAAATTAATTAAAAAATTAAAAATATATACTTTTAATAAAGATAAATTAGACATGAATAATTTAGACCTAAAAATAGGTTTAGTGTGTATGTGTAGTTCGTTAACACGTGATGTTATACGTCGAACGAATAATTTAGGCTAAAAAATCGATTTTGGGCAACCTACTCCGATCGTAATTAAACCACAACCATTACATCCGGGGAAAAAATCAACAAGCATGACTCCCTTAGAAGGGAATTTTTAATGGGATTACGGGCTCAAAATCCTAAATTCCATCGTTTACTATTTTTTATTAATTTTTTTAATTTTTCATAGTCTGCAAAAACTAAATTTTTTTTTATACGTACTCAAAACGTATATACGATTGGAATTTTGAATTAAAAAAATAATATGTTTTTAAGGGTATTATGAGATTTTTAGTGGTATGTGGGGGTGGGGGTGGGTGTGGGGTACTAGGAGGGTAATGGGTGGGGGTAAAAAAAAACCAAAAAAAAAGTGGGTATGAAACACATGACCTAACGAGAGCAGCTTTTAGTTGATAACAAAATAAAAACGAGATATACATACCAACACATGACCAGGTTCAGTATCCATTGTGAAAAAAAAAACCGTTCGGCGTTCTTCGCACACCACAGCGATGGCGTCCACGATCGACTCCCGTGACGTAGACGAGGGTTTCGGTGGAGAAACCTACAAACGGAAACGTGAACAAGCGCAAGCAATCGAGGACGCTAAGATCAATGCAGTCTCCTCCATGGAAATCGACGATGCTATCCCTCCACCGGCAAAGAGATCAGCGATTTCATCATCATCATCATCATCATCAGATCCTGCGTCGGCAAGGGTTCGGGTTAGCAGGAAGGCGTTTCTTGCAATTAAAGCTGAGTACAAAAAGAAGAGTGATGAATGGAAGAAGAAGCAGAAAGAGAAGCAGAAAGAGAAGATTCTTAGATCTGGTACTAATTTTGAGACAAATTCTAAACCTAAAATTAAGAAGAAGAAGAAGAGGATTTCTTCGTTTAATCAGAATGCGTTGGTCTGTCATATGATGAAATTGAATTTTTAATTAATGTATTTGTGTGACCAGTTCTAGTTCTAGTAGGTCAAGTGCATTTTCCTTGCATTTTATTATTTTACTTTGCTAATTACTGGTTAGTAGGACTAACCCTTGTATATAGATATAATAATGGGTATTATTTTTCGTACCCCCCAAATTCCCTACCACACCCCCATATTATACGTTTTGGACAAAAATGCCCCTAGGAAAATATAAAATTTGGAATTACTGAGTGAATTGGTAATTCTCCTAAGAGATAAAAAATTTGGAATCACCAAAAATTGAGGTAATTCCTGTTCAAAAATTGTGAGCACCTAATTACCTCAATTTTAATGATCGAAATCTTTATCTCCTTAGAATACCTAGTTTTGAAGGTATTTCAGAAAAATAAAATTATTTAATTAAAAACCAATTAAAATTAATTAAAGACGCGTTTTTCGATCACGAAACGATACAATACATGAAATTGATGAAAAAATAACATAACGCAACAACAAACGAAATAAAAACACGGTACAAACTAGTGAGATGGTGGTTGGAGACGTCCGAAGGATCTCAAAGAATGAGCGGTCGCTTCCGGTTCGACATACTGGTTGAATAGGACTCGCATCCGAAATATGTCAAAAGTGTCCATCATCACTCGAGCGTCATCGTTGTTCTTCACATCCATGGTGGACCATCGAACACGATTATTATCGCGCCATAGTCGGGTAGCGATAAATGATCCGGTGACTTCTCGCCACACCCTCCAAACACATTCGTTGTTATTTTTTCTTTCGAGCTTCAAAGGTGATGTCGCCCTTAAGCTCGCATAAAATGGGGTTTGGACTCTCGAAATAGACACCATTTTCTCTGTTTGTTATTGTGCCCCTGATGGTGAAGAGCGGTGAGTGCGAGAATCACGAGTATTGTGTATTCAGTGATCCATGCAGAGAGTGTTGTGTGTGTGTGAAATAAGTGAAATGGAAGGGTGTATTTATAGGAAAAAATGAAACCCTTGAATGAATTTCCACCGATTGATGAAAAGTGGTCGGCAAAATCTGGACCCTTTAAAGTGTTGGGAAAATCTAGATCGTTAAAAGTTGTCGGCAAGATCTAGGCCGTTAATTAGTAATGAAATAAAAAAATGTTTTATTACTTGAAAAAATGACTTTTACCTATGTTACGGTCAATTTTTACCATGCGTAATTTTTTTAAATTTTTTAAAAAAATTACAAACTTGTAGAAAAAGTATAATACTACGATATTGAGGTTAAAAAAGCGAGATACAAAATTATTTACGACTTGTAATTGTACACCAAAGTGGCCTAAAAACATGTTTTTAGTGTTAAAAATGACTTTTTTTGACACTTGTTTATTATTTCTATCCGTTACTTTCGATTTTTTTGACACGTGGACATAATTGTTTTAAATCGATTAAATTTCTTTGACACTTGTGGATTATTTCTATCTCATTACTCGATTTTTTTGACACGTGGACATATTTAAATATTCTACGATTTGTAACGTGTACAAAAAAACCAACAAATAATAATGTGAAATTATATAAACAATCAAGATGTGATATCTACATAATCATATGGTGTCATTTGAACATAATCTGGAACATAATCGGGAACAAAAGAAGACCATAATCGCATGCGTCCAACGTATGGATATTGCCACGATCTAGCTTCATCCGAGACGTGACCCCCGAAGGATGTGCGGGAGGATAGGGCTAGTGTGGTTCAACTTGACAAGAATCCAATGATTCCTATGGATGAACCCAACACAAACCAACCGACTCATTTGGAAATACAATCTCCTCAAAGGGAAGAATGTCCAGCTTCTCATGAAGCGACAACATAACCACGGGTCTCACGATATCTAGTAGCTATGACATGTCACGTATGCGGCATGGTCATCCACTTCTCAATAGGTTGTTCTATCTCTGTTTGGGATAGAAACTAATGAATCTCTAATGTTCGAACATTGTCACCCATCAACCGTGTGTCTTGAAACCAGTTGTCATCCATCTCACTAATTAAATCATTCAACCATCCGCCAACCGTGTTCAGACCCGGTCTAGTGAAGTAGAGATGCATCTAAAGCCACGATTTCCATCCCCGCGACATTGATAATGTCGTCAATATACCTATGTAAGAACTCCGGAAAGTGACTTACCAAGTGGATGTCATCTTTGTGCCCGCTCCTTTGTTGACCTCTCGTGACGGTAGCTCGATGGTACTTGTGATGCTAGGCGTAGTGGGACCGTCGGGAGGTATCTTTGAAGGTCCATCGATGGTACTTGGAAGGACCGTCGGGAGAGGTATCTGTGTGGATTTTTCTAAAGATGCATCAACGTGCTCCCACGCAGATGGATCTCTCTTCACGCGTCATACTCTTTCTTCTTCTTCCCCTTCTTGGTGCACCCCTAGTTTTGACTTTGTGGCTAGGTGGAACCATGGATGTAGTGCCTCTGAATACATAATCATCAAGACCTCTCTTCCAAACACATCTCTCCTCAAGGTGCATGTCATTCCACTGCCTCCAAATCTCCTCTACTGTATAGCTTAAGTCACCTCCTTCTGACGCTTCTTTGATCCGCTCCTCATCCATTGCCTCCAAACTCAGTCTCTTCCAATGAGAGTCAATAATGTCCAATGGTATTGGTAGTCCCATTAGGTGTAACCTACCAAGTTCACAAGAACAAGGTAACCCATGAGTAACTTTAATGACACAACTACATGATGCCAAAGTGTCATCAGTGACTCCACTCTTTCTCCCTTCACCAGCTTCTTAATTTGAGCATGAACATTTTTGTTGATATGATATCGACAAAGCAAATTCACTGACCTCGGAAACACAACCTTGATAGCGATCATCAAAGCCTCCTCACAATCGGTGAGGATAACTTTGAAAACACAATTCACACGTTCTATTAGAAATGGAAAAAATAAAAAAGCGGTTATGTAATGGCAAAAACTAAAGTCAGTTAGCATTGACTTACTTGAGGAAGTACAATATCACACAGCATCAAATCTCGTAGGCTCTGCAGCACCCACGTGTAGTCATCATAACGCTCATGAGACGGATATGCAAACGCAAACGCGAAATGTCAACTCGGTGGAAGTGACACCAACAATCTCCAAAGCAGAGGCAATGCATACTTGTTGGTCTTAAAGGTACGATCCATAATCAAAACAAATGGAAACATCCTCAATAACTTAATACTATCGAGGATGTGACCACATGATCTCTCTCAACAATATCACTACCTTTAAGTCGTCTCGTCCAACACAAGTAATGGTTCGCTCAAATCGGTGTCATAAGGCTGCTGCATCTCGGTCATATTACCTCTCTTTCCTTCCGAATATTGGCGCGGGTTCTATACAACCGAGTAATGTTGCTCAAGTTGTTCTTAAATTTGTTCTTTAATGCTTCAAGACTTTTGGATGCTTTCACTCCCAGGACAGATGCTCCCAACAATTGATCGCTCGTCCTTGCTAAACTTACCAAATATAGCTGCTCCAAACAAAGTCTTATGAGGCTCATGATTGTGAATCCCATCCACCACTCTCACCATCCAATTAGAACTAGGAGGCAACATTGGTTTAGCTTTCAATCGAAACCTACAACCACATCTTTTCGAACTCTTGTGTCTACCCGCAGAACACCCAACATCTACTCATTTGTATGTGCCCCTGTCTCTCACGACCATAAAGAACCTTGTTCTTTTTCCTTTCCCATTCTCCGTGCCTCTCGATCGAACAATAACCACAATGACTCCGTTCGCTTTCCCAGTATCTCTAACCCAACGTGTCATTGCATCACGAGTGGGAAATATCTCAGATGTAGTAAAGGCACCGGTTAAATCTGTAATAACCATCTATTTAAAAAAATTAAAATGTTAAAAAAAAAAAAAAAAAAAAATTTGAAATACCTTTTTAATAGGTATTTCCGGTTCATAATTGTGAACCGGAAATACCTATTAAAAAGGTATTCAAAAAAAAATCTAATTTAAAAACACAAAAATTCGAATTACCTTTTAGGAGATAATTCCGGTTCAAAATTGTGAACCGGAAATACCAATTTTCTCGCTAATTAGGAAAAATCACCTACAATATTTCTGAAATACCTCTTTTTTTTTGGTAATTCCGAATTTTTTTTTATGTAGGGCGATTCGTTTCTTTTTAAATGCCAGGGGCATTTTAGGCATTTTGATACTTATGGGGGTGTGGTCGATAATTAGGGGGGTACGAAAAAAAATAGCCTATAATAATATGCTACACTTTTCTTTTGTACTCGCATCTTTACGATTTCAGCAAGGCATTCTAGAAGGTTTAAGCTGTACTATTGTGTATTAGCCATTAAGAAAACTAGCCCTACGACCCGTCACGGGTTGTCTTACAATTTGTTAAAGAGTAAACCTCTAAGGAAAATAAGCATAAGAACAAAAGTAGGAGCATAAACATCAGTCTAATCACACATATTAGATGAAGTCATAACACAATCAGTTTAAAGTTGTAAAATAAATAACAACATATAATAACATTATCCATATTCATCAAATGTAATCATAAAAACTTAATCCATAATGCCGTCTTACCGGTTCGAGAGATTAGTCTCTAGAGTTGCACGTAGATGATACTCAGTTTATATCAAAAAAATGTACACATGAAAACTTAACTCATAATTAAAGAGAAAAGAAGACAACATAATTAAAAAGTGAAACATGTACGTAGGTCTCATGCAGAGTTTGATTTAAAAGTAAATATTAATTTAATTATGCTTCTAATACTTCTTGATGCGAAATTATCTAAATAAAGAAGAAAATACCAATTTGGATATGCAATTTTTTTTTCAAGATTCTAAAGTACCCAAAACACACCGCCTAGAATCACACTTTATGTATTTTGCTATGAAATTGTTTTTCCATCAAATAGATTATTGACGAACGAAGTATTTGAATATTTAAAAAAAATTCTGAATACTAAAGTAACCCAAAACACACGGTCTAACATTTCACGTTACGCGTTTTGCTACAAAATAATTATGTCCCCATCAACTCATCAAGTACACTAAAACACACTATTTAACTTCCAACTTTAAAATATAAAAATATAAAAAAACAAAAAAAACGTAGATTAATCATCGGTAAAACTCCGTCGGGAGGATATAACTACACACGCCGACAAAACCGAGTACTCATGGCCAGCCAACTTCCCCGGTGTACATTAGTCATCGATAAAGCTGATGAAAACTGCACACTAATTAGATAGTAACAAAAAAGTAAAAGAAAGGGGAAAAAAAGCCAAAGTGAAAAAATCAAGAGCTGTAAAAATCATTTAGATTGATTGGCTGAGAAAATAAGAGCTGTAAAAATCAAGATGTAATTTATAAATTGATTATCAAAGGTTGTGTGTGTATAGGTGGTGGTAGGTGGAACTATGAAAAATTGATTGGTGGTGGTTTGATGATAATTTGATGCGCTAAAAGGCTCTAATATGACGTACTCAAATTAAGCCAAATCATAAAACCAATTGCACAACAAAAAATTGACATGCCGAACAAAAAATCATTCCCGCGTGAAATTGGAAAACCATGTCAAGCCGCATACATTAGTAAGATATCTCTCATAATTGATTGTACTATCTCATCATTGAATGAATGCAATCTAATATCTATTTATACAAAAATATCTCACTTAAACTACCAACATTAGTCATTTATTGGACCAAATTTTTAAATTTAACGGGACAATCATTTTAAAACTGATGGTACAAAATTGCAGAATACCTGCTTTTTTTAAAGACTTAGTTCAATCACTCTATGTTCGCGCGCGCACACACACACACACACACACACACACACACACTCTCTCTCTCTCTCTCTCTCTCTATCTCTATCTCTCTCTCTCTCTCTCTCTCTACCACTCACGGTCGCTCTCATCTCTGTGTCACTCTCTCCCTCTCTCTCACTAATTTTCTCTTCTCCTTCACGACAAACCGTAAACCACAAAATATAACTCACTTTCTTTCAATCTCATCATCCAATGTGCCATGGTCAAAGAGAGGATAGAGAGCTTCGGAGAGGGAAACACATAAAGGGAGAACGAGAGAAAATGAAAGAGGGAAGGAAGAGAAGAGGGGAGAGAGGGATGGGGATCGAGAGAGAGAGAGAGGAACGAAATCGTGGTGAGAGAGAGAGAGGTAAAGGAGAGAGAGTTGCGAACAGAGATGAGGGAGATATATAGCTTCAAAACCCTATATATCCCCCATCATTATAATTTCAGCAACGCATTCTAGAAGGTATGGGCTATATGTACTCTTGTGTACTAGCCTTTAGAAAATCTCTCTCATGATTGACCGTACTACCTCACTATATATCCACCATCATTGAATGAATGAAATCAATCATTGAAACATAGTTTATTCCTCTCTCTCTCTCTCTCTGGTACTCTCATTATTACAAGCAATCACTAGATTCAATATTGATTCTCTTTCCGGCGCCATTCCTTCCATTGAAGCCCCTTGAGCGAATCTTGACCCCCTTGATGGAAAGAAAGTCAAGGAGTGGCTTTAAAAGTGCAATTGGTTCTTTCTTCTCGATGAAACACCATCGGAGTCAAGAGTTCGATTGGCTTCGATTCATCTCGAGGGATTAGCGCTGCAATGGCATCTCAATTACATGAGAGGAAGGTTCGACGAGTATCCCCTATGGCCTCAGTACTTCGCTGATGTGAGACGACGATTTGGTGACCTGTATGAAGACCCCTTAGTAGAATTGGTGTAGCGGTGCTTTTAAATGGCGGAATGGTGTGGCTGATTTTTTGCCAACCGCCATAGAAAATTTGTGAGGGGAGGCCCGCCATGGAAGCACCATAGGATGCAATAGCATGTTTATTTGCCGAAGTTACACTCCAATATGGAATTGCTTGCAGTGTATTCTTTTCTAGGTTGATGTCCCTATGTGTTTGTCTGTCCATTTGTGCTACGATGAACTCAAATTATATGCTTAACGTACACTAACAAATCATTTCACATAGTATTATGGTATTTAATAACAATAATACTAGTAAATTTTAGACTAAAGTATATTTTCGGTCTCCCTGTAAGTAAGGAGCTAAATGGATAAAAGATAAATATTTATATTTATATGATTCTAGTACTGAATACTAGGCCTTTAAATGTCTATTTCATATTCACTTTATGGCTCCGTTTGGTAAAAAGTAGTGTCTAGTAGATAGCGGACGAGCTAATGGATAGCGGATAAGATAGGCGATAGTAGAGAGCCACAATTTGGCCCATGGGGCCAACCCATCCCCACATGACCCTAGGGCCAAAGACCCATGGGCCCCAAAGCTCCTGTATTTGGTAAGAACACGCCCACCAATACTGAATGCTGATTCTGATGCCACTGTAGTAATGGAAATGCAGAGCATATCACGTGCATGGAGAGTATGGGAAACTTTTTCTCATTAATCTTCCAAGATTGAAGAACATCATATTCTTGAGGTGTTCTTCATCAAGATCGATCTTTGGTTCTTTCAAATACACCTCTATTTCAATCTTACCAATAGGAGAACAAGTTTCCCTTAGATATTGATTGAAACCACAGTATGCATAATAGATCTATATCAATATCAATAATCTAAACATAATTTAGTAATTCAATGTTAAATTAGCATGAAAAACTTACAATTTTTATGCGCTTGGTGTGTTCTCTCTCCACTAGAGATAGACAATGAGGTAGCATCGATGGATGATTGAGAAAGAGAGGTATTGGAATTAGTGTAATTGGTTGCATATTCTTCATAAAGTTTGTCAAAGTTATGCATCACATGTTTGACCTTTTCTAAACAAGTTGAAGGGTAGAGTTCTTCATAGCGATGAAGTCAAAAGGTAACCTTCAACCGTGGGTCAAGAATAGCTCCAAAAGCAAGTACAACGCTATAATTTGTCCAATACTTGTCAAATCCTCATAGACATTTCCTTAATTTTAACATTTCTACTTCGGTTAATTTCGATTCATGAAATTAACTAGCGTTTTATTATTCTAATAAAAGATAAGTCGAGTCATGGACATGTGAAAAGCGTGAAAACAATTTATAACTGCTTGAGTAAATGATTATAGGTATTATTGATTGGATGATATGAATTATTGTGTGATTGTTTGGGTAGGAATTGGGTTAAGTGTGATTTAGAGTCAAAAGGGCATTAAGGATTTTTCTCCACCCATTTAACTCTCAGCTCCAAAACTCAACAAACATGTCCCTCCTCTCTTTTTACAAAATTGAAAGGGTAAGAAAGTGAGAAAGAGAGAGAAGAGTTGAGAGAAAGGGAGAGAGAGCCGAGAGTGAGAGTGATAGGAAGAGGAGAGGAGATATTCACCATCTGTCAATGCATGTAGGCAAATCTTGTACCAATCTCTTTCATTTTCTTTCGTCTACTCAATTACACTTATTTTGTTCTCTACTTCTCCACCAAACTCTCATCACCATTGTAGAACCTTCAAGCTATCAAAGACCAAAATGAAGCCTTGAGTTTCTAGTGGCTTGCATGCTCACCTTAGAACAAGAATAGAGCTTTGGGATAGTCATTTTGTGCATTGGGGTAGCAAGAGAAAGAGTTCAGTTGCTGAGTTGAAAGTGGTGGAATTCGAGTTTCGGTTCGGAGAACGGTTCGTGGAGTTTCGTGTTGTAGTGATGCCTAAATTTCATATTGCAAGTTGTTGCGATTTTCATTGCAAGAAGGTGAGTTCTACTCGCTTAGGGTTTTTCGTTATGTTTGGTTTGTTGAATGTTATTGAGCGTGGGAGTGAGAATTGTGGAGAGCGTGGAAGTGATGAAGCGAGATGACGACGAGAGTTGTGAGAATCGTGAAGTGAGAACTGTGAGTCGAGAGTGAGAGTTTATTTTTGGGTCAAAAAAGTGGGCTACCAAAAAGCCCTGGCCCCACCCACTCAAAAAATTTAAAAAGTGGGTTGGGGTTAAAACAAACCCCATTTATTTGGGGCCTAATTTTAATGGGGTTTAATAGTGGCCCAAGTGGGGAGGGCTTGGGGCAATACTGACACCTCTAGCTGATAGCAAATGATGTGTTTGGTAAACTAGCAGTAAAAATAGCTGATAAATGTAAAATGACATAAAATGATATTTAATTAATGAATAAATTATTTATCGATGAAAAAATATTAATTAGGAAAGAGAATTAATTTTAAAAAAATAAAACGGGTAAAAATGTCAACAAAAAAAAAAGTGAAACGCTATCGGGTAGCGTTTGAAAAAACACTACTTGAAGTAGAGTCTAAAAAAACGCTAAACGCTACCCGAAAAACGCTAAAAGCTAGCGCTTGTCAAACATGCGGATAGCAGATAAGTTAGCGGATGACGGATAAGCTAGCTGATAGCAAATGATGTGTTTGGTAAAACTAGCGGTTAAAATAATTGATAAGCTAGCTGATAACAACTGAGGTCCTTTTTTCTCTCTTTTTCTCATTTGTAACCAAAAAATAGTTGATAAATGTAAAATTACATAAAATTATAATTAATTAATGATTAAAATATTTAATGACTATAAAATATTAGTGAGGAAAGAGAAGTAATTTAAGAAAAACAAAAAGGGTAAAAATGTCAAAAAAAGTGAAGCGCTATCCGCTAGCGTTTGAAAAACCGCTACTTGAAGTATCGTCTGAAAAAACGCTACTTGAAGTATCGTCTGAAAAAACGCTAAACGCTACCCGAAAAACGCTAGTGCTTACCAAACACGCGTACTCTTCACCCACTAGTTTCATCCGCTATCCGCTAGCAGATGGGACATGCCAAACAGAGGCCATGGCTTCATGTATTTTTTACTTTAAAAATTATCGCATTAGAATTGCATGTTTATATGACAACAACTACCACATTAGAATTGCATGGTCATGTGACAACAAATACCGCATTAGAATTGCATGTTTACAAGATAAAATTCCATTTTATATATATATATATATATATATATATATATATATATATATATATATATATATATATATATATATATATCCTCACACTTCTCATTTTCACACACTCACAACCAATTACTCTCTTTCTATAAACTCACACCTCTCTCTTCTTTGAGACAAGACAAGGTATGGTGACAATCCACCACCTCCTCCTAATGAAGATGAGAGAAAGGAAGAGTCCGAGAGTGAGAAAGAGGTGGAGGAGAGTGAGAAAGAGGTGGTGGAGGGGTGCGAGGAAGAGATCGATGATGAAGAAATTTCGAAGTGGAGGTAGAGACACGGAGCAAGAATCATCTCAAGAATTCCGCAACTTCTATGACGAGTATCCCGAGGAAGATCCTGATTCACGAGCCACCAAGAAGAGGCGGGAGGTACACGCCTACAAGGCTCTTTGGAGTAGTGATGAGAATGAGGAGGATGATCTTTGATAAGAAGAAGGATGAAGATGATGTTGATAAGAAGAAGAAGAAGGATGAAGATGATCTTTGCTAAGGATGAGAATGATCTTTGAGAATGAGGATGAGGACGATCTTTGCTTTGAAGATGAAGATGAGGATGAAAATGATGTTGAGGATGAGGATGAGGATGAGGATGAGGATGATGCTGAGGAATAGAAGTGAGTGGGGGAAATGGTTGTAATAGGTAGTTAGTTATATGGAGTTTGTGTGTTATGTTATTAATCTGCATTTCTTTCTTTCTTTCTTAAGTTTAGTTTGTTTGGTCAAGTGGGTGGCAATATAGTTTGTTATCCGTCCATGTGTATCGTGATTCTTCATTATTATATATTAGATGTATAACACCCAACCATTTCCATTTCACTTAGTATTATTGTTTTTTCATGTCATACGATAAAGAGTAATGTTATTTAGCCAAAACCCTATACAAGAAGCTATTGTGTAAAAAACACATAGTTTTTGCAAGATTCTTGTAAAATTTCTTTTGCCATAAGTACTACTAGAGAATTATATTGACATTGGCTCAAAGTCATGTTGTTCTTTTGATAGGGCCCCAAGTGAGATTTTAGGCCCAAATAGGTAATTAGCTAATCAGTTGTCCAAGTAGCCCATGTGAGGGAAAAGAAGGTGAGTTGGCTGATTGTAAGAACAGACCTGTATAAAGGGTTGCAGAGAGAGAGAGAGAGAGAGGGTATGATTGAGTTTGTTAGGAATTCGGTTAGCGAGTACTACTCTCTGGAGGGGGTCTGTCACCTCGATTGAAATTTCTATTAAGAGAGAAAAATTCCGTAAATCCTTACTGTCTCAATTTTGTGGGTTCTATCACCTTTACATGGTTCAAGAGTACATAAATCGATTATATTATATCCTTAGACACTTGGACAATTAACATGAAAAGTCCTTTAACTATTTTTGTCGTGGGAACTAATGAGTTATCCCGATTACGAATCGATAGTACCATATATGTTGATCGCTTTTGAAAAATAATTGAATCAAGTACCATCCGAGCATCTAGACCTCATGAAAAAAGCGAGCACGATAAAATGAAAGTTACGAAAGCATTCTAACATGAAGACTGTGAGGCAAATGAACAATCACAAAGATCTCATTTATCCTCACTTTGCAAATTAAAAGGATGTTTAGATAATACATGTTCCTTGTCCAAGAGAGTTAGAGAATTGAACTTCAGCATCCATATGGCTTGATGGGTATGTTGGATTAGTAGTCACACGTGTTAAGTCACTCACATGTGTGGTGCAATTAGTTAGTTAGGAGAAAGTAAATTGTGGTTAGAAGTTAGTTAGAGTCTCATGCTTTCCCAAATTGTTAGGGATTCTGTTTCAATCTAACTTCAATATATACTGTGTAATATCTCTATTACAGTAAATGAAAGATTGCACTTTCTCAATTCTTCTCTCCCAGTCTTAACAACTGGTATCAGAGCTCCTTAGGGGGCCTGATCCGGAATCGCAATTTCGTGTGTGTTCGAAGAACGTTCGTGATAGTGTGTGCAATCAAAGATTCATTCATGGCAGAACGAGAATTTCTCACTCCCGCAGTCCCCAAATTCGATGGGTTTTACGATCATTGGGCATTACTCATGGAAAATCTTTTACGCTCAAAAGATTACTGGAATGTGGTGGAAAAGGGGATACCGGCATTACCGACGGAGGATGCAACGCCGGAGCAAGTGAAGGCTACTGAAGAAGGGAAATTGAAAGACTTAAAGGCGAAGAATTACCTCTTTCAAGCCATCGAAAGAGGAATCATTGAGACAATTTTGTCAAAGAACACTGCGAAGGATATATGGGACTCAATGAAAGAAAGATATCAAGGCTCAACAAAGGTGAAAAGGGCTCAGCTTCAAGCACTGAAGAAGGAATATGAGCAGTTGCACATGAAAGAAGGAGAAGGTGTAGCAGAGTACTTTACAAGAACGCTTGTGCTGGTGAACAAGATGCGCGCACAAGGCAAGAAGATGGCAGAACCTTCAGTGGTGGAAAAGATCCTTCGCTCTATGAGTATCAGGTTTGAATATGTTGTTTGCTCAATTGTTGAATCTAATGATATAACTACTATGTCTTTAGAAACTCTTCAAAGCAAACTGTTGGTGCACGAATCAAGAATGAAAAGCCTTGAAACCCATAAAGGGAAGAACATGCTTTAAAAGCCACTGTGTAGGAGGAAGAACTGGCAACAGTAATAGAGGAAGAGGTAGAGGTAGAGGTAGAGGGAGACAAGGTGGAAAAGAACACATAGAGTGTTATAAATGTGGAAAACTAGGGCATTACAAGAATGAGTGTCCTAGTTGGGAGGAAAGTGCTAACTTTGCCGAGTTTGATGAGGAAGAAGCAATCTTACTCATGGCAATCAAAGAAGAAAAGAATGATACTGAAGACAAGTGTGGTCTATGGGTGCTGGACTCTGAACATTCTAATCATATGTGTGAAGAAGAAACAATGTTACCATGGCAACTAAAGATGAAAAGAAGTACAATGAAGGCAAGTATGAGCTATGGTTCTTGGACTCAGGGTGCTCCAACCATATGTGTGGAAATAGACACTGGTTTTCAAGCTTTGATGGGACTTTTACTGAATCGGTGAAGCTTGGAAATGGGACTAGGATGGCTGTGAAGGGCAAAGGGACAGTGAAATTGAAGATTGAGGGGATAGTACAGTATGTCACTGATGTATACTATGTTCCAGAGTTGAAAAACAACTTGATAAGTATCGGGCAACTACAAGAAAAGGGGTTGAAGGTGGTGTTTGAGGACAATGAATGCAAAGTGTATCATAAAGAGAAAGGCCTCATCATCACCAGCATTATGACCAGAAACAGGATGTTCATCATCACAGGTCATATCATTCCTCTTGCTCTTTTTACTAATTCTAGTCACAATGATCAAGATAGTAATCTTGCACACTTGTGGCATTGTAGATTTGGCCACTTAAGTCATACTGGCTTAAGGACTTTAATTCAGAAAGAGATGGTTCAGGGGCTTCCACAGCTTCAAGAATCAGCTAAAACATGTGATGACTGCCTCAAGGGAAAGCAACAAAGAGAAACCTTTCCTAAGGAGAGCAAGTGGAGGGCAACCAATGTATTGGAGCTCATACATTCGGATATATGTGGGCCAATAACTCCAGAGTCAAATAGCCACAAAAGGTACTTCATTACCTTCATAGATGATTTTAGTAGGAAGGGGTGGGTATATTTTTTAACAGAAAAGTCCAGTGCTCTAGAAATATTCAAGAAATTTAGAACTATGGTTGAAAAGGAGTGCGGAGAGGTCATTAAGTGTCTTAGGACGATAGAGGGGGTGAATTCAATTCCAATGAATTCAATACCTACTGTAATGATAACGGAATTAAGAGGCAACTTACTGAAGCATACACCCCTCAACAAAACGGGGTGGCTGAGAGAAGAAATAGAACTATTTTGAATATGGTAAGGAGTATGCTTTACAAAAAATATTCCTAAAGAATTCGGGCGAAGCGATTAATTGGTCAACCTATGTCCTAAATAGAAGTCCCACCCTAGTTGTCAAAGACTGTGTACCTCGAAAGCATGGAGTGGAATTAAACCATCATTAAGCACTTTAGAGTATTTGGTTGTATAGGATTTGTTCATGTCCCTAATGTACATGAAAAAAACTTGATGATAGGAGCATCAAATGTGTGTTATTGGGTGTTAGTGAGGAGTCCAAGGCGTATAAACTATACAATCCAATTACTAAGAAAATTATCATTAGTAGAGATGTAAAGTTTGATGAAAATGAGAAATGGCAGTGGAATAATGAGAAATCTAATGATAATACTGAACCTGTTGACAGTAATGCAGAAGGAATAACTCTTGAAAAGGAATGGGAAACTGGTAGCAATGGAAATGTTGAGAATGGGGCTGAGAATAGGCAAGATGAGAATGACACTGCAATTACCAATACCTCTGGCAGTAACTCTGAAAATGAGACAAGAGATAGTGAGACAGAGCAAGGTGAAACCTCTGGGTCTGAGAATGCAGAGAATGAAGGAAATGAACAAAGAAGGATAAGAAGGCCTCCCTCTTATCTTAATGACTATGAGACAGATGCTTTTAGCTTAGCTGTTATAAGCACTTCAGATCCAATGTGTTATGAGGAAGCAAAGGACAATGTGGTTTGGCAAAAGGCCATGGATGCAGAGATGGAGGCTATAGAAAGAAATGACACATGGAAACTTGTGGACTTACCTCCTAAAGCTACTGCTATAGGAGTTAAGTGGTTATACAAAACCAAGCTCAATGAGGAGGGAAAAGTGGAGAAACATAAGGCAAGACTCGTGGCAAAAGGCTATGCTCAGAAATATGGCATAGATTATAACGAAGTATTTGCACCGGTTGCTCGTTGGGACACAATTAGAACCATGCTAGCTGTGGCTGCCATCAAGGGGTGGAATGTGCATCAATTGGATGTAAAGAGTGCCTTATTGCACGGTGACTTGACTGAAGATGTTTATGTATCTCAGCCTGCTGGATATGAAGTAAAGGGTGCAGAATCAAAAGTTTACAAGCTCCAAAAGGCCCTCTACGGCTTGAAACAAGCACCAAGGACATGGTATAGCAAGATTGAGGCGTATTTACAAAAGAAGGGTTCTGCGGTGCCCACATGAGTACACGTTGTTTACTAAAACTGATGCTAAAGGGAACATTGTGATGGTCAGCCTATATGTGTATGATTTGATTTACACCAGCAATGATGAAGCTCTATGCCTCAAGTTCAAAGAGTCAATGAAAAAGGAATTTGAGATGAGTGACTTGGGGAGAATGAAGTACTTTCTCGGTGTAGAAGTAATTCAAAATGCTCAAGGGATAGCCATGTGTCAACAAAAGTATGCTGGTGAGATACTTGCAAGGTTTGGCATGGAAAATTGCAAACCTGTTGGTACACCTATAGTTCCTGGCAGTAAGCTTTGTAAAGATGAACTTGGAAAGGCTGTTGATACAACAAAATACAAGCAAATGATAGGATGCTTAATGTATTTAACAGTTTCGAGACCCGATTTAATGTACTCTGTAGGATTGGTTAGCAGGTATATGGAGAGACCGACCGAAATCCATCTAGTTGCAGTTAAGAGGATCATGCGTTATGTGAAGGGAACTATGAATTCTGGTATTCTATACCAGAGAAAGAGTGGCAGAAACATGTGTAAATTGGTTGGTTTCACTGACTCAGACTTTGCAGGGGACACAGATGACCGAAGGAGTACAAGTGGATATGCATATATGTTGAAACACAGTCTTTGTATGTTGGAGTTCCGAAAACAACTCAGTAGTAACTCGCTCTACTACTCTTGGCGCGAGTTTATTGCAGCAGCGACTTGTGGGTGTCAAGGTGTGTGGATGAGAAGAATCATGGATAGTCTAGGAGTGCACCAAGCCGATGCTACTATCGTATCTTGTGATAACACTTCAACCATCAAGCTATCAAAAATCCAATTGCTACATGGGAGATCCAAACATATAGACACAAGGTTCCATTTCTTGAGGACTTGTGTAAAAACAAAGTGAGACTTAGTGCACTGCAACTCCAATGATCAGGTAGCAGATATAATGACCAAGCCCTTGAAGCTCGAGACATTCATCAAACTGAAGAAAATGCTAGGAGTCACTGTTATAGAACACTAAGTCTTATCTGCAGATATAATGTACTAGTTTCTGCATAATTGTGCTGTATTTTTCTGCAAATATTTTGTGTAATCTGTCTGCATCACTTTGTTTAGCGACAGAATGATTAGGAGAGGCATTGTTGGATTAGTAGTCACACGTGTTAAGTCACTCACATGTGTGGTGCAATTAGTTAGTTAGGAGAAAGTAAATTGTGGTTAGAAGTTAGTTAGAGTCTCATGCTTTCCCAAATTGTTAGGGATTCTGTTTCAATCTAGCTTCAATATATACTGTGTAATATCTCTATTACAGTAAATGAAAGATTGCACTTTCTCAATTCTTCTCTCCCAGTCTTAACAGGGTAATGGGGTAATTGAATGAATGTCCCTGAGTTTGATATTTTCATTGCTAAAGACAATAACTAAGAGCATATACAACAAAGTTTTTCATTGTACTTTTTTCTAATTAAATTCATGCATCCGAATATTTTCTAATTCTTAAATGATAGCGAAAGCGAGGAGCTATAGTTTTTCAACTAAAACCAAAGCAAAGTCATAGAAGCGAGAAAAATAGTGTATTATCGTGTAGACGGCAACTTGAGCATCTTTTAACACTCAAATCAACTGGATCAAGGCAATGAAGTTAGTTACAAGTTTTCATATTTCTTGGCATTTTGTAGATTGGGTTGATGAGATATTTCCAAAGTACACACAGTTCATCTCTTTTAGATTTGCTACAATGACATTTATTAGACATTCAACAATATAAGACTAGATGAACATCAAGAGCGCTATTTCATGCAAAGAAGATCAATATGATTATCTTTTTAAATAAAGAGATTTAAATTTAACATTGACCTATTGATTGTGCACAAGAAGTCAAGAACCCTCACATTCCACAAACCAGATCCCATGCATAATACTACTCTGTAACTTTTATAAGAAACATTTGTAGTTTTAGATTCAATAAATAAGCGATGTATTTGACTTATATTATACGACTAAAAGAAAGGCATTAGGGTTGCACAAATTTCCTCCAAAAGTTTCTCATAAACTTGTCTAGCATCAAATCCTCCACCACAAGAAGCTTTGACTTGTTATTCCATCCTCTCTCAAGAGTCATTTGACTCAATCTTAAACCAAAACCTTTCCCATAAACTCTAAGGGTATGTTTGGGAGGGGGATTTGGGAGGTTTTGGAGGAGGGCTTTGGAGGCTTGGTCTATATTTTAATATCTATTTGATATTTTAAAAATTTGAAAGAATAACATGATAAATAATGATAAAACATTGCTAATGACATTTCATTTTTGCTTAGAAACATTTTATAGCTTCCTCAAATTGGAATTGAAAATCAAGCCCTCCTCCCCTCCCTCCTAAACCCTCCATCCAAACATACCCTAAAAGTTCATTGTTAGCTTCTCCACGAGTTGCGGGAGCAGCTACAGTGACTCGAACATCATCAGCATTTACTCGGGTGATTGCAGAACGTTGTGCACGATCCTTGACTTCAATAGCAACTTGAACAAGTCCTCCTTCAAGTTGGGATATGCAGGGTGGAACAGGTGCATCCTGTGGGTTGGTCTCGGCAGCGACAGTACTGAGTGCGCCGTCAAGGACATATATGAAGGAGGAAGATTCAAAATCTTGTTCAGCGCGATAGCAAACAAAGAGAGACCACAGCCTATACAATTCATGCGGAATTGTTTCTCAACTTTGCCTGCCTTTGTTGGGTTTGGGGAACAAAGCGATTTAGGTTGCGGATGGAACTGCAGGTCGGTGCATGTACCGTAATGGGGATAGTGAATATTAAGCCATTGAGGCCATGGAAGAGGTGATAGAGTTCTAAGAATGAGTTTCAATTGAAAATTGGAAAAATAAACTCTATTATTTGATTGATGGTACAAATGTATTATATACAAGTGTTTAACTATAGTTATCTTTAGTTAACTGCAACAGAAAATTAACTATACATGTAACTACTTCTAAACTAATCTAGTTAAGTTAGTTAGACACTAACTAACTTCTAAACTAATCTAGCTAAGTTAGTTAGACACTAACTAATTTATAATTCCTAATACTCCCCCTCAAGTTGGAAGAGAGATGTCAAGATTCCCAACTTGGAGATGAGATGCTAAGACAAAGTCAACAACAAGTCCAAATATACAACAAAAGCTTCATCCTCAATAGTGCATATGATCTTGGGGATATACTTGGAGATGAGATGTTGGGATATACTTGTTCCAAAAATTTGCTTGTCAGCTTTGAGGACGCTATGACTCATTTTTGAAGCATTTGATCCTACTACTATGAGACATTTTGCATTAGGAGCTGGAACACTACAAAAAGGAATGCATACCACTTGGCAGGCACGTTAAACAACCCAAACACATTCCTGGATTGAACTCCACTCAGGCTTGTCATAACAATCATCAAAAATAGAACTCCTGATGAGGAGCCGATAGCACACTCATTCATGAAGTAATCATATGTAAGCAAAGGAATTAATTTTTTTCGAAGAATTACATATATTAAGGTAATTATATAGATACATATAATAGCATATTTTAAGTTGACATATTCTTGCTTCAAAAAAAAAGTCTACATATTCTTACTAAAATATATAGATATTAAATATAACATAATAAGGTAATTGAATGAGAATTCGCACCACCTTACTAAATATATGGAAAAAGGTTGTTGTTTGTATAAATTACTAAATAGATATTACCTTTTTACTAAATAGATATTACCTTTTTAATACAAACAACAACCTTTTTCCATATAGATACTAAATATAATTATCAAATCACCTTTTTCCATATAGATATTAAAAAGGTTGTTGTTTGTATAATTAATATAATTACCTTTTTAATATCTATATGGAAAAAGATTGTTGTTTATATAACAACAACCTTTTTCCATATAGATACTAAATAGATATTACCTTTTTAATATCTATATGGAAAAAGGTTGTTGTTTAATATCTATATAGATATTACCTTTTTACTAAATATCTATATTAAATATAACATAATAAGGTAATTAGCCTTTATTTGGACGAAAGGCTAATTATATGGAAAAAGGTTGTTGTTTGTATAAATTACTTCTATAACAATTGATTGGGTATAAATTGTATTTAAGAGGATGAATGAAAGGTGATTTGATAATTATATTAATTTAAAAAATTGATGTTAGAATTTGTCAAAATTGATGTTAATTGCGATTTAAGGGGATGAATTAAATCGCACTATAGGTGATTATTCTTTTATAGGTTTGGTGATTATTCTGTCTTTTATAATTGTATAACAGTTGATTGGGAATAAATTGTATTTAAGAGGAAGAATTAAAGGTGATTTGGTAATAATGCTGAAGTAAGAATTGGCAACATTTTAGATTTAAAGTCGGATATTCTTTTTATATAGGCTTATATCCGACTTAAAATAAGACTTTTAAAGTCGGATATCCTTCTTAATCCGACTTTACATGTATTCCAGAGATATCATAACACGTTACAATAAAATTTTTCAAGTCGGATTATTGAATTTATCCGACTTTAAATCCGTCTTTTAAAGTCGGATTATTGAATGTATCCGACTTTAAAACCGTCTTTTAAAGTCGGATGTCCATCCGACTTCAAAATTTTCAGACTTTCTAAGTCGCCTTAATAGAAGTCGGATGCACATCCGACTTTGAATGTCCAAAATATCCGACTTTAAATCCTCTTTTTTTACTAGTGACGTGTCAGCTCGAGATTGGCTGGAATTCAAATGTCTGTTACTTCGGTTGGAAAGATAAGCTTGGCGCCAAAGCTTTGATTCAACTCGGTTTATATAGTTTTTCATTCTGTTGTAATCAATAACAATTGTAACTGATTCAAGGGATTGAGAGCGAGTGAAACACGGGAATTCAGGGAATAGGGAAGCGAGGGGGTGATCGATTGTATGTTCTTGACATTGATGTTCATCGAATAGCTTCAAAGATTAATGCAGCAAGAAAGGTGGTAAGAAAGGTAGCAATGAAGACACTGGAGATGCTTCCATTGCATCTGATGGATACGACAGTTGTGAAGTCTTGTGTGCACAAGGTGACAACTGTGAAATTCTAGGCAAGCTAGAATGTGATGAACCAGATGATGAATGGTGTGAAGCATTGGTTGCTGCTGATGATGAAAGAGTTGAATCAAACTCTACTGCATCAACTTCTGGTGAGGATGAATGGATACTTGACTCAGGTTTCTCTTATCACATGTGTCCAAGAAGGGACTGGTTTGTTGATTACAAACCATTCAAAGGTGGAAGAGTGATGATGGGAAACAACAAGGCCTGTGAGGTGATTGGAATAGGATCTGTCAAGCTGTTACTAAGTGATGGTACAGTGAAGATGTTGACCAATGTAAGGCATGTTCCTGAGTTAAAGAGATCATTGATATCATCGGGAACACTTGAAGTCGTGTGGGCTTGCTTTAAAGGAGAAGACTCAAGCTTGAAGATTATGAAGGGCTCGAGAGTTGTGATGAAAGGTACAAGGAGAAAAACAATTTGTATGCTTTAATGGGAACCACGAAGGATCGTGAATTGAATGCGATCGAGTTCAAAGGAAGATAAAACACTCACATGGCATCAAAGACTTGGCCATATGAGTGAGAAAGGCTTAAAGGAACTTGACAAGCAAGGTTTACTAGGTGGAGACAAAATTGAAAAGCTGGAATTTTGTGAACACTGTGTGTTTGGCAAGCAAACAAGGATTAAATTCTCTGTTGGTGTACACAAGACAAAAGAAAAGCTTGGATACATTCACTCAGATCTCTGGGGGCCTTCAAGGACTCCAACACATGGAGGTAAGAGGTATTTCATAACTTTTACTGATGACTTTAGTAGGAAAGTTTGGATTTACCTATTAAAAACCAAAGATGAGGCATTTCAAACCTTTGTTGATTGGAAGAAAATGGTTGAAACTCAAAGTAACTTGAAAGTTAAGGCACTTAGGACTGATAATGGGTTAGAATTCTGTAATGAAGAGTTTAATAGGTTCTGTAAAGATAATGGAATCTATAGGAACTATACAGTTAGAAATACACCTCAACAAAATGGTTTAGCTGAGAGATTAAACTGAACACTGCTAGAAAAGGTTAGGTGTATGCTATCATGTGCTAAGTTGTCAAAATTGTTTTGGGGAGAGGCTGTTAACACTGCATGTTACCTAGTAAATAGGAGCCCCTCTACTGCACTTAATTTCAAGACACCTCAAGAGGTGTGGTCAGGTCAGGCGCCAAATCTCAAGCATTTAAGAGTATTTGGGTGCCCTGCATATTTTCATGTTAATGAAGGAAAATTAGAACCTATAGCCAAGAAAGGTCTATTCATGGGGTATCCTGATGGAGTGAAAGGATATAGAATTTGTTCTATTGATGAGAAGAAATGTATTATCAGTAGAGATGTGACTTTTCAAGAGTCAATGAATATGAGTGGTTCTAAAACCAGTGAGACTCTAGAGCCAAGTGTGGAAAACAATGAATTCCAACTTGAGGTGGAGTTAAACCACAAGCCAAACAATAATGTAACAGGTGAAAGCATAGCTAGTGATCAAGCTATGCAAGATATGCAAGGTGATTCAAGTTCTGAATCAGATGACAGTGAACCAGAAAATGAATACTTGCTGTGTAGAGACAGAGAAAGAAGACAAATTAGACCTCCCAGAAAATTTAGAGATGAAGCAGCCACTGCTTATGCTCTAAATACTGCAGAATGTGTTATGAATGAAGAACCAAGTTCTTATCATGAAGCTTTGGCAAGTAAACACCACAAACAGTGGCTTACTGCTATGGAGGAGGAAATTGAAGCTCTGCACAAAAATGAGACCTGGGATTTGGTGAAGAAACCATCTGGTGTGAAGCTTGTGGGGGTGTAAATGGATATACAAGAAAAAGGAATGTATGACAGAGAAGGATCCACCTAGATTCAAGGCTAGGTTGGTAGCAAAGGGTTATACACAAAGAGAAGGGATTGACTTTTCTGAGATATTTTCTCCAGTTGTGAAACACAACTCAATTAGAGTTCTCTTATCTCTAGTTGTGCATTTCAAATTGGAACTAGAACAATTGGATGTGAAAACAGCCTTTTTACATGGTATTCTAGAAGAGAAAATATACATGGTTCAGCCAAAGGGATTTGAAGCAAGAGGTAAGGAAGAGTATGTGTGTCTATTGAAGAAATCTCTCTATGGTTTGAAGCAATCTCCTCGACAGTGGTATAAGAGATTTGATTCATATATGTTGGACATTAAATTCAATAGAAGCAATAGTGATAGCTGTGTGTATTACAAAAGGCTAGAAAATAGCAACTACATCTATCTATTGCTCTGTGTGGATGACATGTTAATTGCTTGTAAGGATAGTTCTGAAATTTCAAAACTCAAGCTACTCCTAAACAAGGAATTTGACATGAAGGATCTTGGCAAAGCAAGCAAGATTCTAGGAATGGAAATAAGCAGAAATATTCAAAAGCAAAGCTTAAGCATAACTCAACAAGGTTATGCAAAGAAAGTGGTTGACAGGTTTAGCATGACAGAAGCTAAAACTGCAAAGTTGCCTATTGCTGCTCATTTCAAGCTCTCTCAAGAGGATTGTCCTTCATCAGATGCAAAAAAGAAACAAATGGATCAAACACCCTATGCAAGTGCTGTTGGTAGTCTTATGTACACAATGGTGTGCACAAGGCTGATTTGGATTATGCTCTAAGCCTTGTGTTGTGAGATACTGAGTTGTGCAAGTGTACACAATCGAAACAAGTAATAAAGTAGTAAGTACAGTTCGTCTCCACAGGGATTGGTATTAATTTTAGAGTTTAAGTGATACTAGCTCTTAGTGAACCGAGTAGCAAAGGTTTGTAGTAACAGGTTATCAGTTAAACAGTGAAGGTTTTAAGAAAACAGTAAAAGCCGAGTTGTAGAATGAGAGAGAAACAAGTCGGATTGCCTTTCCTAAGTAACTTCCCAATTAGTACAGCGCTATAACGTTACACGCTATAGCGTCAAGCTATTGTGCAATTGCTTTTGTGCCTTCGGATCACTCACGCCAGGGTTTCATTACAAGATTCCTATGTCTAGGTTCTAAATAAATTCACCCCTGTATAATAAAAACCCACAGCCCTTGCTCTATGAACTATTGCATTTCTATGTCTAGAGGAAGAAAAATCTATTTAAATGTCTTTAAATAAACTTTCGTTCATATCAAGCTTTGAAGTCGATCCATGGACCATATCTGAACCCACGGATTTACCCATTTTAGCTGATCATTTCTAATACAAGTTTGAAAGAAGTATAACACAAAGATTGAAACGCAAAGCATGCAATATTATAACAACAGTACTAATGGTTCATTACAAAGTTCCGAGCAATCCAACTTAAAGTATTTAGCTCATGTTTCGCATCATCAAAGCAATACAAGCTGGAAAACTCATACTACTTAAAATGAAATGAGAAGAACCGGTGGCAAAAGATACACACCGAGGTTCCCAACTCATTCACCGTGATGACACTCAAATGTTGAGTTAATACCGAGAATAAAAACAAGTGAAAAAATTACAAGAAAAACGAAAACTAAAAATGTTCAGTAATGCAGAAAATCTCTCTGTCTAAAACTCTCAATGTCCAAACTTTCTGTGTATATGTTTTGTTATCCCCAAAGATCTGCTTTTGTAAAGGAAGAAGGAGTTGTTGGAGTAGCTCACGCGCCTGAACTTGCGCAGAGAAGGAGGCATGGCCGATTCACCCACTGGAGCTATCGCTCCACTTACCTGGCGCCAGGTGGCCTATAAAATCCATGAATATCCGTTTGTACCAGTGCATAGTAGGTCTGAAAACAAGGCATGGAGCGAAGAACTTGGCGCCAAAGAAATACACTATATCGCCGCAAGCTTATCCGAAGCTTCCTCACGCCGACCGCTGCGCATTTGCGAGGTCTCTCCCGAGCTCAATGATTTGGCCGAAGCTGCCTCATGACGCTATAGCGTCAAGCGCTATAAGCGCTTTCTTCTGCACACTCACAAAACAAGTTAAAATGCTCAAAAGGGCACCAGATGTGCCGAGTTCACTCAAAAATGAATCTAACCCTTATTTTCCTTCAACTATACTAATTAGAGTAATAAGACACTAATATTACTTGAGAACTTACTTGATTTGCATGGATAAGGGCATAAATAACTCATATAAATATGAGTCATCACCTTGTCAGCAGGTACTTGTCCAATCCAGGGCAAGAACATTGGTCTGCTGTTAAATACATTCTGAGGTATTTGAATGGAACAACAAATGTAGGTCTTCAATACAGTGAAGGATCTAAAGATTCAGGTGGAGTGGAAGGGTATGTGGATGCTGATTTTGCAGGTGATCGAGATAAAAGAAGATCCCTAACTGGCTATGTGTTCACCTTGTTTGGAAACACAATCAGTTTGGAACAGCCGAGCTCTTGTTTCAGGTAACTACAGCTTTTACACAATATTCTAAGTCACTGACCACCCTAAGACCTTCGCACCTAACCTTTATATAGCCCGAGCACCCCCAAACTTTGCTTCAAAAACTCTTCAAGTTTTTAGTTAAGCCTTGATTTCACCTCGGTTAACTCAGACTAGCCTAAACCTCAGATTGTCCTCGGCTAGCTAAGTTTCTCTTTAAGCGCAAAGATTTTTATGTGTGGGAGCAGCAATAAACACAGATATTATTTGAACGCATGACTATTCTTTACTCACTCACATAATCATCACTAAGATCAGCCCGAACAGAAGGTTTTCAACAAACATAAACTGGAAACAAAGCTTTGATCATGCAATTCTTACTAAAACAGAAAGAGATTTTTTTTTTATAAAAAGGTCCTCCCCCCCAAATAAAATGGAGCAGTGTCCTCACTGCTGATTTGGACTGGGGAGAGGCCCAGGACTTAACACAAGACAATTCAACAAAATTTTAAACAAGTTCTAACATTTGTGAAGCGCAAAAACAACGCTATAGCGCTTCACAATTTATTTCCGACTATAACTATCTATACTACAAAAGAAGGGTTTGAATTTATTTGAAATTAAAGCCAGACCTTGTTCTGGCGCTTACTCGGCTTGACTGGGTTGGCTGGGCGACTTTCTTCTTCTTCTTTTCTTGCTTGCCTTCTTCAGGAGACGAAGCAACCTCATGACTTGGGGATTTGCTCTGTGGAGGTGGTGTAAAACTCTTAACGCGAAAAGGCAGTATTGACTTTTGTGGTCTTGGTTCTTCTTCACCCAAGGGAGATATTGGTTGGGATTCTGTTTGCGCTTCATCATATTTTGCACTTTCAGCTCCTTCCTCTGCTTCTGGGTTGTCCTCACTAGATTCCTCCTTCTCAGACTCAGTGCTCAGCGCCTCCTCATTGCTGACCTTCTTTTGTTCTTGCTCTGGACTTTCCACCTTCTTCAATCTTCGGGCTTCGCCCTTTTCTTGGCTTCTTAGGGAAGTGTCCTTGGATGCCCTTTCCTCTTGCCGAGGTAGTTCATGCTCTGCCGAGTTGGTTCCTCGCTCACCTTCATCATCTAGAATCCACTCGGGAACACCGGTGGCTCTATTAACTCCTTTCCTCTGAGACGAACTTCTCAAACACAGTCTTCTCCCACTCAAATTTTGCTTTTCACGAACTTCTTTGAGTGCTCACGCCTCTTTTTGATTGATTCAACGCTATAGCATCGAGACGCTATAGCGGCACTCCTTAGCCTTGGCTTGAAAACAAGCGGTATATCCCAAGAGGGTTCTTCTTTCATCCCCGATTTCTATCTCAACCTCGGCTACTTTGCACACACTTCGGTAAATAAGACATGGAAAATACAGTTACCTTCTTTCTTTACTCTGCTCTTCTCAATCTCCTTAGCAATTATTTTCCCTACATCAATGCTTTCTCCTTCCGCACTGCATCCAGACTATCACCTGCATCCTTATCCACAAAGGTGGTGTGAGAAGTAGGCATAAGAGAGTGTCGGATGAAGGTGAACCACATGGCGCCTCCTCCACCGTAAATTGCTTCTTCAATTTGAATTCAAACCAAATTTCTCCCGCACGGCATCCTCAAAGACAAATTCTCTTTTTACTTCCTCCATTTCTTCTCCTCCCCATGTGTTGATTTTATTCTCAATAGCCTTCCCGAATATCCCAACTTAAAAATTCGTTGATTGCGCTTAGGCTAAAATCAACAACTTCACCCCTAACCATAGAATAGGTTTGGGACTTTCCTTCCTTGGGAGGGAGAATGCCCTGATAGAATTCCCTCACTAATGGTACAACATAAGCTCCACGATGCTTGGCAAAGCTTGCCCATCCTAGCTACGATCCACGGCGGTAGTGAAAACATCGGGGGCCTTCTCGGTTTGAAAGCCCTCTCTCTGCAATGAAATTCATTCGCAAAAAGCGAGATGGATCGTTGTGTGGATCAGAGGATTTTGAGGAACTGGGCTCAGATGCCTTGGTTGGTCTAGGGGATTTTTCAATGGTGTTTTTTTACCATTTTTTCACAGATTTGGTTTTAGAGATGTTAGTGAAATTTGAGTGAGTTTGGATGGCTTGAAACTGATGAAGAGGAAGATAACGGTCACTTCTTTGAAACTTGCGAGAGAGAACGAGAGCGGGTGGATTGGAATTTATAGGAAATTTGGGACGTTATGAAGTTACCGTTGGGGATGGCTAAGTTACCGTTGGAGAGTTGATGAAACGTGGCACGCTATGGCGTAGCGCTAAACAGTATCATAAATGCGCGCCACGTTACCAACTAAAAACCTCTTCTCGGCCAGTTCTCCTCGGCATTCCACCTTGACGCTATAACGCCACTAACACACGTAATGCTGTAGCGCTAGAATGTTCAACAATAATTTCTAACATCCTATGTCCACACCTGCAAAAAACAAAAATTCAAACTCAAACAAAAAAAATTCTGGTTAGTTAAACATTGGGTTGCCTCCCAAGAGCGCTTGCTTTAAGAGTCTTCAGCCAGACTTCCTCTTTAATGTTAGAGGTCTTGAAGATCAATAGTGGTCTTGTCCCTAACCACTTGTTCACCATGGTAATTCTTCACTCTTTGGCCATTCACTTTAAAAGTGGTGTTGGTTGCTTCATCATGTAAATCAACAGCTCCATGGGGGTAAACTTTTACCAATTTGAAAGGACCAGACCATCTCGACTTAAGCTTTCCAGGAAATAATTTGAGTCTCGAATTGAAGAGCAACAACTTGACCTCCTTCAATCAATTCTCTTCTCTGGATCTTTTGTCATGCCACGCCTTTGTCTTCTCTTTGTAAATAGTTTGAACTTTCATAGGCCGAGTGCCTAATTTCTTGAGTTCATTCAATTGCGGCATCCTCGGCTTTCCCACCTCATCATATTCAAAATTAAGTTTCTTTATGGCCCAATGAGCTTTGTGTTGTAATTCCACCTAAGATGGCAAGCTTTCCCATAGACAAGTCTCGTAGGCGACATCCCCGAGGTGTCTTGAAGGTCATCTGTAAGCCCATAAAGCGTCATGTAAGTGCACCGACCAATCCTTCCTTGAAGGTCCCACCATCTTCTCGAGCATCCTTTTGATCTCTCTATTAGACAACCTCGGCTTGACCATTTGATTGGGGATGATAAGCAGTGGCAATTTTATGTCTGACCCCATATTTTCCGAGTAGAGATTCAATCAACCTGTTGCAGAAATGGGTTCCCTCATCACTGATAATGGCTCTAGGTGTTCCAAACCTGGTGAAGATGTTTTTACAAGGAACTTGCTCACCGACTTGGCGTCATTATTTGGGAGAGCAGCGACAACCTCAACCCACTTAGAGACGTAATCCACGACCACCAAGATGTATAAATTTCCATGAGAAGGAGGAAATGGCCCCATAAAATCTATACCCCACACATCAAAGAGTTCAATCTCCAATATGTTGGTCAACGGAATTTCATGCTTGTTGGAGATATTCCCAGTCCTTTGGCACCTTTCACACCTCTTCACCATTTCTTGAGCATCCTTGAACACAGTCGGCCAATAGTATCCGCATTGCAGCACCTTAGCAGCTGTTCTGGTTCCTCCGAGGTGTCCACCACAAGGAGAAGCATGACAGTGCTCTAGTACTTGTGGTTGTTCCTCTTCTGCTAGGCACCTTCTCAACATTTGATCTTGGCATTTTTTATAGAGGTATGGCTCATCCCAGTAGTACTCTTTGACTATGTGGAAAAACCTCTTCCTCTGCTGTGGTAATTCAAATCTGCGAGCACAATTAAGACACCAGTTGTTTACGATGTCGGCAAACCAGTGCGATGCACACCAATGACCTCATTATCTTGCGCTATAGCGGCAACCGTTATAGCGTTACTCGCTTTCACAACTACTGCTAACAGCTTTTCATCAGGAAAGATCTCCTTGATTACGCCAAATGTTTCTCCTGCATTTTCTCCTTCAAGTCTAGACAAATGGTCAGCAACTTGGTTCTCCACCCCCTTTTTATCATGAATTTCCAAGTCAAATTCTTGGAGGAGGAGAACCCATCTTATTAGCCTAGGTTTTGCATCTTTCTTTGAGATCAAATACTTGATGGCTGAATGATCAGTAAAAACAATAACTTTCGTGCCAACCAAGTATGATCTAAATTTATCGAAGGCAAAGACCACGGCTAATAGCTCTTTTTCGTTGGATCGTAATTTAACTCGTGTTTCAACAAGTGTTTTGCTTGCATAATAAATGGAATGAAAGATTTTATCATACCTTTGACCGAGCACCGCTCCAACAAAGATAGTCGCTTGCATCACACATGAGCTCGAATGGTTTACTCCAATCAGGAGCAACAATGATAGGTGCAGTAATCAGAGCTTTCTTTAACTTCTGGAAGGCTTCAAGGCATGCATCATCAAAGTTGAAAGTGGTGTCATGCTGAAGTAGCTGACACAGCGGTTTGGAAATTTTCGAAAAATCTTTAATGAACCTTCACCTAAAAGCCAGGCGTGTCCTAGAAAACTTCGATGCCTTTAACACTTGTGGGAGGAGGTAATTTTTCAATGACTTCGATCTTTGCTCTATCAACCTCTAGTCCCTTCTTTGAAATTTTGTGTCCCAAGACAATATCCTCCTGCACCATGAAGTGGCACTTTTCCCAATTCGGGACAAGGTTTGTCTCTTCGCACCTTACCGTGATTTCTTCTAAGTTCGTCGAGCCTTTGTTGGAAACTCTCCCCAAACACCGAGAAGTCATCCATAAAGACCTCCATAGATTTTTCAATGAAATCCGAGAAGATAGACATCATGCACCTCTGGAAGGTTGCAGGTGCATTACACAGACCGAATGGCATTCTTCTAAATGCAAATGTACCATAGGGGGCATGTGAATGTAGTCTTGTGTTGATCCTCGAGCACTATTGCTATTTGATTGTAACGAGTAGCCATCTAGAAAGCAATAGTATTCCTTACTTACCTGCAAGCCCGTCCAACATCCGATCAATGAAGGGGAGAGGAAAGTGATCCTTCTTTGTAGATTTATTCACTTCACGTAATCCATGCGAGATCCTCCACCCGATTCTGAGTCCTCGTCGGAATCAACTCATTCTTGTCATTAGTGATCATCATTTGTTACCCCACCTTTCTTTGGAACGCATTGCACGGGTGATACCCATGCACTATCCGAGATAGGATAAACAATGCCCGTGTCTAGCCACTTGAGAATTTCCTTCTTTACCACTTCCTTCATTATCGGGTTTAGCCTTCTCTCTGCGCTCTTCAATGTCAGTGTTTAGAGTTCTCCTCCAAAACAATTCGGTGCATGCGAGATAGTTGGACTAATCCCCTGGATATCAGCCATTTGCCATCCAATGGCCTTCTTATGTTTCTTTAGCATTGTAACGAGCTCATCCTCTTGATCTTTGGTGAGAGCCGAGGAGATGATTACAGGCAGAGACTCATTTTCCCCCAAATAAACATACTTCAAGTGCCTTGGTAACTCCTTAAGCTCCAGGATTGGTGGTTGAATAATGGAAGGGACGCATTTCTTGAGGTTTGAGTTTTCTTGTTCAAGTGACTCATATCTTCTGGCCCAAACCTCCTTCGCAGTCAACCCCTCTTCTTGAGTTGCTCCTTCATCAATCAATTCAGGCTCCTCATCGTTTGTCAGAACCTTTCCCAAGTGGTCATTAGTCTTTTGAAAATGTTTTTGAACCACTTGGTCAAGAGAAACAACGAAAGAGCATTCTTCAGTGTTGTCTTCAGGGAGCTTTAATGCATTCAGAACATTAATCTTAACCTCTTGATCATTAACCCTCATTGTTAACTCTCCCTTATGCACGTCGATGAGTGTCTTCCTGTAGCGTAAATGGTCGCCCTAAGATGATTGGTATGTCCTTATCTGCATCAAAGTCCAAAATAACGAAATCCACAGGAAAAACAAATTTGTCAACTTTGATTAAAACATCTTCTAGTATCCCCTCAGGATAGGCAAGACTCCTATCAGCAAGTTGAAAGGATACTGAAGTAGGTCCAGCGATTCCTATACCCAATTGTTTATAAATAGACTTAGGCATCAAGTTTATACTTGCTCCTAAGTCACATAAAGCTCGGCCTGAATAAAAATCTCCAATGGAGCAGGGTATAGTGAAGCTACCAGGATCCTTTAATTTTCTCGGAAGCTTATTTTGCATTAACATGCTGTATTCTCCAGTCATAGCCACGGTTTGAACTCTCCAAGCCGTCTCTTCTTTGTGAGAACATCCTTCATAAACTTGGCATAATTGGGCATTTTCTGTAACGCTTCCACCAAAGGAACATTTATGTGCAGTTGCTTCAGGACCTCCAGGAACTTGTTGAACTGTTTGTCTTCATGCGCTTTTTTTAGCCTTTGAGGATAAGGTGGAGGAGGGTATTCAGGCCCAAGTTTAGGTTCCGGTGTTTTTTCCACCGCTATAGCGTCAGGCGCTATAGCGTCAGCAAAATTCTTTTCTTTTTCAGAAACACCTGACCCTGAACTTTTGGGTGCCTCCTTCACATCCTTACCACTTCTCAGAGTTATTGCCTTCACATGTTCTTTGCCTGGTGCATGAGATGTTGAGGTTTCAGTAGTGGAAGGAAGTCCACCACTTTGCCTTTGAGTGAGAGCAGAAGCAATCTGCCCAACTTGGTTCTCCAAAGTCTTTATCGATGCTTCATGGGTCTGCATAGTTGTCTTACAATCACTAATAAAAGACCTCAGCAAAGATTCCATGGAGTTGTCTATAGCTGGAGCATTTTGCCTTTGATTCTGTTGAGCTGGAAAACCTGGGGGAATAGTTGGAGCATTAGCGCTTGTGTTTGCAGTATTACCTCCCCCCCATCTGAAATTGGGGTGGTTCTTCCAACCGGGGTTGTAGGTGTTAGAATAGGGGTTGTTGCCCTTGTTGTACCCCACATAATTCACGTGTTTGGATTTGTGGTGCATTCTTCATAAAGGTGACCTCCCCCGCAATATACACAACTAATTTCTCCAGGGGGAGCTTGTTCAATAGCAGCTGCAGTTGCTTCCTTTGGCGCTATAGCGTTAGACGCTATAGCGTTTGCAGTACTCAGATCCTTGATCATATTAGTCAGAGTTGCCACTTGAGCAGAGAGAGCAGAAACTTCACTAACTTCATGGACCCCAGCTACCTTTTTGGCAGGATTTAATCTTTCAGTAGGCCATGACGAGCTGTTTATTGCAACACGCTCTATAAGATCGCAAGCTTCATTGTAGGAGGAGTTTAAAATCACACCTCCAGATGAGGCGTCTAACATAGATCTCGTTGGTGCTTCCAACCCATTGTAGAAGGTTTCCATTTGGATTACTATCGGAATTCCATGTCATTTCCTCCCAAGTGGTGATGGAATTAGACTCCAAAGAATTTAACCAAGCTTTGGCTCTATCTTTTAAAGAATAAGGAAAAAGTTTGAGTCTAAATGCATCCTCACTTACGCCAGGGATGATGAAATTACTACACACTTCCAAGAAATTCTCAAATGTGCAAATGGATCCTCTTGAGTAGATCCTCCGAATTGGCCATGAGTTTGGAGCATTTGAAACATCATTGATTTGAACTCAAAATGAGTAGCCAATTCTGTGAGGTCGGGTGATGCTTGTTTCCATTGAGGTCGGATCAAAAGCAGCGTAGTCCCTCATTGGCCTGTCTCTGTCATTCACCATTTGATTAGGACCTTGGTTCATGAACCTTTCTCTATACCAATATTCATCGTGCGGTTCCGTGAGCGTAAAAGGACCTTGCCTTCCACCTCTCGGAGTTCTTCCTCCTCTTGAGTTCTCGCCTCCAAGTGAGTAGGAGTTCTTCCTCCTAGGGTGCCTCTACCACATTGCAGCGATGTCGTGTTCGGACATGGTTAGCCCGAGGTGTTGTAACCTCTGCTTTGTTGTCTCAACCTTCGAATCTTCTCTCGGGCTCGTGGTCTAGTTCGAATTCGGTGGATCTGCTGCGGGCATACGCTATAGCGTTTCTCGCTATCACACCGAAACAAATACTAAAGTAACACTTCACTAAGATTGCAAGAATTCTTAAACAATAAAAATTAAATGCAATCCCGACAGCGGCGCCAAAAACTTGTTGTGAGATCTGGAGTTGTGCAAGTGTACACAATCGAAACAAGTAATAAAGTAGTAAGTGCACAGTTCGTCTCCACGAGTTGGTATTAATTTTAGAGTTTAAGTGATACTAGCTCTTAGCGAACCGAGTAGCAAAGGTTTGTAGTAACAGTTATCGGTTAAATGGTGAAGGTTTTAAGAAAGCAATAAAAGCCGAGTTGTAGAATGAGAGAGAAACAAGTCGGATGCCTTTCCTAAGTAACTTCCCAATTAGTACAGTAGCTATAACGTTACACGCTATAGCGTCAAGCTGTGTTGCAATTGCTTTTGTGCCTTCGGATCACTCACGCCAGTTTTCATTACAAGATTCCTATGTCTAGGTTCTAAATAAGTTCACCCCCAGTATAATAAAACCCACACCCTTGCTCTATGAACTATTGCATTTCTATGTCTAGAGGAAGCAAAATCTATTTAAATGTCTTTAAATAAACTTTCGTTCATATCAAGCTTTGAAGTCGATCCATGGACCATGTATGAACCCACGGATTTACCCATTTTAGCTGATCATTTCTAAAACAAGTTTGAAAGAAGTATAACACAAAGATTGAAACGCAAAGCATGCAATATTATAACAACGATACTAATGGTTCATTACAAAGTTCCGAAGCAAATTCCAACTTAAAGTATTTAGCTCATGTTTTTGCATCATCAAAGCAATACAAGCTGGAAAACTCATACTACTTAAAAGGAAATGAGAAGAACCGGTGGCAAAAGATACACACCGAGGTTCCCAACTCATTCACCGTGATGACACTCAAACGTTGAGTTAATACCGAGAATAAAAACAAGTGAAAAAATTACAAGAAAAACGAAAACTAAAAATGTTCAGTAATGCAGAAAATCTCTCTGTCTAAAACTCTCAATGTCCAAACTTTCTGTGTATATGTTTTGTTATCCCCAGCATCTGTTTTTGTAAAGGAAGAAGGAGTTGTTGGAGTAGCTCACGCGCCCAGAATTTGCGCAGAAGGGAGGCATGGCCGATTCACCCACTGGAGCTATCGCTCCACTTACACAGCGCCAGGTGGCCTATAAAATCCATGAATATCTGTTTGTACCAGCTGCATAGTAGGTGCTGAAAACAAGGCATGGAACGAAGAACTTAGCGCCAAAGAAATACACTATACGCCGCAAGCTTATCCGAAGCTTCCCTCACGCCGACCGCTGCATTGCAGGTCTCTCCCGAGCTCAATGATTTGGCTAAGCTGCCCTCATGACGCTATAGCGTCAAGCGCTATAGCGCTTTCTTACTGCACACTCACAAAACAAGTTAAAATGCTCAAAAGGGCACCAGATGTGCCGAGTTCACTCAAAACAGAATCTAACCCTTCTTTTCCTTCAACTATACTAATTAGAGTAATAAGACACTAATATTACTTGAGAACTTACTTGATTTGCATGGATAAGGGCATAAATAACTCATATAAATATGAGTCATCACCTTGTCAGCAGGTACTTGTCCAATCCAGGGCAATAACATTGGTCTGCTGTTAAATACATTCTGAGGTATTTGAATGGAACAACAAATGTAGGTCTTCAATACAGTGAAGGATCTAAAGATTCAGGTGGAGTGGAAGGGTATGTGGATGCTGATTTTGCAGGTGATCGAGATAAAAGAAGATCCCTAACTGGCTATGTGTTCACCTTGTTTGGAAACACAATCAGTTGGAAAACATCACTCCAACATGTTGTTGCCCTATCTACAACTGAAGCTGAGTATATTGGAATTACTGAGGCTGTGAAGGAAGCTCTGTGGTTGAAGGGATTGGTAAATGAATTGGGAGTAAAGCAAGACAGTGTTGATGTATTTTGTGACAGCCAAAGTGCCATTCATCTAAGCAAGAATCATGCTTATCATGAAAGGACAAAACACATCGATACTAGGCTACATTGGATCAAGGATGTCATCTCTCAAGGTACAGTGAAGATTAAGAAGGTTCACACATCTCAAAACCCAGCAGATTTCATCACAAAGGTTTTTCCTCAAAGCAAGTTCAAGCTATGCTTGAATTTGTTGAATGTTGGTTAATTCTAAGTGAAGTTTTGAATTAAGCTGTCGTGTAGTTCTTGTTGCAGAGGTTAAAGTGTTGCCAAGGTGGAGATTGAAGTAAGAATTGGCAACATTTTAGATTAAATAAGCGTGTGCCACGTGTCAGCTCGAGATTGGCTGGAATTCAAATGTCTGTTACTTACACTACAACAGAATTAGTATATAGGCAGCGCTTTTGAGCGCTGCTGAACGTGGCGCTGGGTATTCCACTCCAACAATGGGCAGCGCTTCCTAAAAAGCGCCGCCCATTGCCCAAACACGTCCTCAAATAGGCAGCGCTTCCTAAAAAGCGTTGCCCATTGCCCAAACACGTCCTCAGATGGGCAACGCTTCCTAAAAAGCGCTGCCCATTGCCCAAACACGTCCTCAAATAGGCAGCGCTTCCTAAAAAGCGCTGCCCATTGCCCAAACACGTCCTCAGATAGGCAACGCTTCCTAAAAAGCGCTGCCCATTGCCCAAACTTGTCCCCCTATAGGCAGCACTTCCTTAAAAGCGCTGCCCATTGTTTAATTTTTTTTTAATTTTTTTCAGTTTTTGTGTATTTTCCTTTTTAGGGATCGCATTAATTTTGCTTAATTTGGTTTTAGGGATCGCATTTGCAATTTAGGGTTCATCGGTTAGAAATTGGGGATTTGCGATCAATTCAACAATCTGTGTTGAATTGATTCTTAATTCTTTGTGTGTTTCACTCCTTGAGTGTTATAGAATCGATCTTGATCAAAATTCATAATCTGTAACTTGAATTTCACGTATTTGTACATAAACTTTGCATAACATGTGCATACTTTTTATCTAAAAAATTGACTAATTAGTAAAACTTGTTTCTTAAATGTGAAAAACAAACACCTTGTCATCTTACACATCTCAATCCATTAGCTAAAGCATAGTGCAAAATTGATCACTTGGTAGTTTTGTTTCGAACTCATTCACAAACCTGCATATGAAAAGAATACAACATCAATCCAAAGCAAGTAATAACAAAAAATGAAAAAGTAAAGCACTTCCATCGGATATGTTAGGCAACAAGACCATAGGAAAGCTATTCTATCCTCTGCGCTTAAATCATAACAAATTTTCTATTCTACTATCTCTACTTAAATAATATTATTAGAATAGCTATTTCCTCTGCATAAATTGTTTTTCTGTTGAGAATTTGAGCAAAGAAGACCAAACAATCTAGGAATTCACCATAGATAGTGTTTACATATAATTGCAGGTACTATATAGTACAATCGAAATTCTAAGAAAGCCCTTCTTAGAATTCGTATATAAAATGCAAGGTGGGAAAGCTACGATCAATTGGATTGCTATAATTCTTGTGAGAAATAAGAACTCCCATAAATTCGTATATGAACTCTTATCACGGTGAAAATTGGCTCCTAATCACCTAATACCGCAAGACATGCATCTATGATCGACAACGATGCAGACAAAAACATGTACCACAAATATAGAAATGATTGATCTATATCAAAAGCCCAAACAGTCTTTGAAACTTAAGCATTTTAACATGCCAAAAATCTAGAGCAGATGGTTATATTACAAAACCAAAAGGGTAAAATTAAAATACATCAACGATTTTGCTAGATTTATAATGAGTATATTTGACTAAACTTTCTCAAGACCTAAACTAATTGTAATAGTGCTCAAAGACAAGACAAAGACCTAAGAGAGTAGATGACAAAAACAATGTTTGGGAAGCCTATATAGTCTTTGGGGATGAGAATGGGGTTCTAATGCTCGATTATACTATCTTGTGATCTCTGGTGTCTTTGAACACATGCTCTTAGCCAAAGAGGAGGGAGGCAGATGTGCCAAAATGCTACCTCTGAGATGATTAAATGCTCAGATTTCTATATGTCTATTTAATTTATACATAAAATGTATACAAATTGCAAAGGACCAAGGAATTTGAGTGAGAAAAGTTATTGATAAATTGTTTGATATCAAACTTTAAGTACCAAGTAAAACACAATAGTTAACTTCTTTATTTCGGTTGAGGAACTTCCAATCGTTTGATAGCATTACATTTTTAAAAAGTGAGAATACAATTAATATATCATGTTTATGGTAAATAAAGTAAAATCCAGATCAAATTTCAATTGCATATATCCGAGTATCGGTCAATCAAGACACGTGTAATCTAGATTTTGAACTCACGGGTTCTTCATGGGCTTGCCCAACCTCCAATAACTGCTCAATGGCTGTGTTTATAGTCATATATCTGGGTGGTTCATAGATTTTTCTTCCTCTAAAATGAACAAAACGTGAAGATAAATTAAAACAATGAAAAAACCGTTATAGACAAAGATGTATAATAAGAGCAAATCACTCAATCACATGATACTCCTCAAAATACAAGAATGGTTGCTAGAGAACCTCTGCAACCAATATTTAATTACCGCTATAGAAACTACATCAGCAACAAAAAAATGACCCATTAGAAAACAAACCTGGCCAAAGATTCAAGTGTTGGCTCCTTCACCCGAATATCTGTAGCAATACCAAAGTGAAATTTATATTAGATTTTGTTGTCAAGAAACAAAAAGGAATAACCGTTATTAATATTATACATTCCAAAGAAACGAGATGTCCCTCTAATGCACTCATTGATAACTCTATTTTATATAGAGTATTTCATATGTTTAAACTTAGTATTTGCTCTCTTTCAAGTAATAATAAAGAGTTTATATAGTATTTTATGTGATATGTGATATATGATATCTTGAGTGATTTGAATGGTTATAGTTATTATTAGGCCATTTTGGATATATTGTGGTATGTTTGATGTTTTTGTTCGATCAGATCTCAATGCTAAGCTGCATCAATGCTCTGCAGACGATCCTGCATCAAAAGCGCACTACTTGGTGAATAAGCAGCCTGTTTCATATGCACCCACATGCAAAGTGATGACCTCCTGCTTGGTTCTCTGATGCCATCCCACCTTGTATAGTAGGTGATAACTCATATTTATATGAGTTATTTATACCTCTAATCATTAAATTAAGTAAGTTCTCAAGTAATATTAGTATAGTATTTAGTGTATTTATGTGAATATTAGGTAAGGAAGGGCTAAACATCTTTTTGTTATGAATTTGGCACAATTGGTGCCCTTGTGAATGTTTTGATGAATTTTGTGAAGTAGTGCGGTGTTTAGCGTTATAGCGTCTAACGCTATAGCGTCAAAATAAGCGATCACCGAGCATCTTTAGGGAAAGTGCAATTTTGGCGCCAAGCTCATTAATCCAAGCTCCATATCTTATGATCACCGTGCGTCTTTGACATGTGCGGATTTTATTGGATATGTGTGGACACTTGGCAATGCATGAGAAAGGAATAGTGGAGTTGGTGAAAAAGCAACTATCACCTTTCTTGACTTTTGAGGAGATTGTACCACATGCTAGCAAGGCTAGAAGATTTATGCCGATTTTTCCTTCCCTTCCCACGGATAGTTGTTGTTAGAGATAGTTACTTTTAGAGAGAGTATTGATAGAGAGAGAAAGTGTGACATTTCTTCTTCTCCATTGATACCCCTTAGAGCTTTTGTTATTTTTACTTTTCTTCTATTGTATTTTTCTATCTTTGTACTCATGGTGTAAAGGTCGATGATGAGCCATCTTCACGTGGATGATTAGGAGACTTCAAGAGTGTATCTTTTGCACTTGTAATTTCCTCTTTACTTACGGTAATGCAAGTATTCTCATTTGTGTTATTTTGATGGGGCTCAACATGAGCTAAACTCTTTGAGTTGGGTTGCTATAGCTTGTAATGAACCATTAATGCTTCGTATATAATTTCTCACGTTTTGTGTTTTAATCCTTGTGTGATTATTCTTCCAAACTTGTTTTATTCTTGGCCACGTAAAACAAGTATTTCGTGGATTCGGACATGAACCATAGAAAGAACTCAAGGATTAATATAAATGATAAGGTTGGTTGAAGACATTTAATCAATTTTTGCTTCTTCTAGACATAGATGTTGCAATAGTTTATAAGGCATAAGTGTGGGATCTTGATTATACAGTGGGTGAACCTATTTAGAACCTAGATATAGGCATCTTGTAGTGAAACCACAGCGCTAGTGACCGAAAGGCACAAAATATTTGTAACAGTAGCTTAACGCTATAGCGTGTGACGTTATAGCGTCTTGTTTTTGGGGATTTACATAGTGAAGGCAATCCAACTTATTTCTCTCATATTTTTAACCACTCTTAGTTTGTTACTTTAAACAACTCTTATTAACTTGAACTTTGTCACTCAACTTATTTGCTACTTGTTCCCCTACGTGTAATTCCTTTTTAAACTCTAAAATTAACATCAATCCTCGTGGAGACGAACTTTACTTATCAATATATTACTTGTTGCGATTGTGTACACTTGCACATCACCTTTTCGCACAACAAGTTTTTGGCGCCGTTGCCGGGGATTGCATTTAATTTTTATTGTTTAAGAATTTATTACATCCTTAGGGAGGTTTTACCTTGGTATTTTTCTCGTGGTGTGTTACGGGGAAGTGCTATAGCGTCCGATGCTATAGCGTATGCCCGCATCGTAACCACCCACTTTTGAGTTTGATCCTGAACCGCAGAGAAGATTCGAGAAGGCTAAGACGCCAACAAAGACTACAACAACTCGGACCAACTATGTCCGAGCACTCCAATCCTACTGCTAGAGGTTCAATGGGTGGAAGAACACCCTCTCAAATAGGAAGACGAGGCCAAAGAGGTGGAAGGCAAGGTCCTTTTACCCACACTGAAACTGATGATGAATACTGGTATAGAGAAAGGTTTTTGAACCAAGCTCCAAATCAAATGGTGAATGACAGAGACAGGCCAATGAGAGATTATCTTTGATTTGATCCACGATCCATGGAGACAAGTATCACTAGGCTCATTGTGGATCGCTACGCATTTTGAGTTCAAGCCTATGATGTTCCAAATGCTCCAAACAACTGGACAATTTGGAGGTTCCACTCAAGAAGATCCTTTTGCTCACCTGAGAAACTTTCTAGAAGTGTGCAGCAATTTCATCATTCCAGGAGTGAGTGAGGATGCTTTCAGTCAAGTTGTTCCACTTATTCTTTAAAAAGACAGAGCAAAGGCTTGGTTGAACTCCTTGGAGTCAAATTCTATTACAACTTGGGAAGATATGACAAAGAAGTTTCTAGAGAAGTATTTCCCACCAAACAAGAATGCTAGAATGAGAAATGACATCACATCCTTCAAGCAAAAAGAAGGTGAATCATTGCATGAGGCTTGGGAGAGATGGAAGGAATTGCTTAGGAAATGTCCACATCATGGAATTCCTATAGTAATTCAAATGGAGACTTTTTACAATGGACTAGAGGCACCTACAAGGTCTATGCTAGATGCCTCATCTGGAGGTGTGATCCTAAACTCCTCATACAATGAAGCCTGTGAGCTTATAGAGCGCATTGCCATCAACAGTTCTTCATGGCCTACTGAGAGGCTAACTTCTACAAGGAAAGTAGCTGGGGTTCATGAGGTGAGTGAGGTTTCTGCTCTCTCAGCCCAAGTGGCTACTCTGACAAATATGATAAAGGAGTTGAATACTGCTAACGCTATAGCGCGTCGATGCTATAAGCGCTGAAAGGTCAATCACTGCAAAGAATTGAACAAGCCCCTCCTGAGAAGCAAGTTGTGTTTACTGTGGAGGAGCTCATTTGTATGAAGAGTGCACCACCAATCCTGCTTCTGTAAATTATGTGGGGTACAACAAGGGCAACAACCCTTACTCCAATACATACAACCCTGGTTGGAGAAACCATCCTAATTTCAGGTGGGGGGGAGGAAATAATGCTAATACAAGCACAAATGCTCCTGCTATTCCTCCAGGTTTTCCAAGACAACAACAACAGCAACCTCCAAGACAAAATGCTCCTGCTCCTCCAATGGATAACTCAATGGAATCTCTGCTAAGGTCGTTCATCAGTGATTGCAAGACAACAATGCAGACTCATGAAGCATCTATCAAAACTCTAGAGAATCAAGTGGGACAGATTGCATCTGCTCTCACTCAAAGGCAAAATGGTGGACTTCCTTCTACCACTGAACCATCATCATCTCATGCACCAGGCAAGGAACATGTGAAAGCCATAACCACCAGAAGTGGTAGGGAGGTAAGTACTGCACCTAAAAATTTAGAGTCAAGTGTTGCTGAAAATGAAAAAAAATTTCCAGACGTTATAGCACCTGACGCTATAGCGTCAAATGCAACAAAAACACCTGAACCTAAATTGGTGCCTGAATATCCTGCTCCCCCTTTCCCTCAAAGGTTAAAAAAGGCACATGAGGACAAACAATTTAATAAATTCCTTGAGGTGTTAAAACAATTGCACATTAATGTTCCTCTAGTTGAGGCATTACAACAAATGCCCAACTATGCCAAATTTATGAAAGATGTTTTGACAAAGAAAAGAAGGTTGGGAGAATTTGAAATCCTGTGGCAAATGATCGGGAATGCAAAGATGTTGATGCAAAACAAACTCCCAGAAATTAAAGGACCTGGTAGTTTCACAATACCCTGTTCCATTGGAAATTTTTATTCTGGTCGTGCTTTATGTGACTTGGGTGCAAGTATAAACTTAATGCCCAAGTCCATTTACACACAATTGGGCATAGGAACTGCCAGGCCTACTTCTGTAAGCCTCCAGTTAGCTGATAGGTCACTTGCCTATCCTGAAGGAATACTGGAGGATGTTTTAATTAAAGTAGATAAATTTGTTTTTCCCCGTTGACTTGTTTATCTTAGATTTTGAAGCAGATGCAGAGGTACCTATCATATTAGGTAGACCATTTCTGGCAACAGGGAAGACACTCATTGATGTACAAAAAGGAGAATTGACTATGAGAGTTAATGATCAAGAAGTTAAGATCAATGTGCTGAATGCATTAAAACTTCCAGATGTCAATACCGAAGAGTGTTCCTTTGTGGTTTCTCTTGACCAAGTGGTCCAAAACATTTTCGAAAAACTAACAACCACTTGGGAAAGTTGCTTAACAATTCAAGAAGAACATGACTTGTTGGAAGAAGAGGAATTTCAAGAAGGCAAGCAAGTCGTGAATGAGGTTTGGGCTAGAAGATATGAGTCACTAGAGCAAGAGAACTCAAACCTAAAGAAGAGTGTGCCTTCTATTGTGCAACCACCGAATTAGAGTTGAAGGAACTACCCAAGCACCAAGTATGCATACTTGGGGAGAATGAAACTCTGCTCATTATCATTTCTGCATTTGGATCAAAATCAAGAGGTAGAGCTCATCGCAACTCAAGAGGCACAAGAAGGCAATAGGTTGGCAAATGTCCGATATACATGGGATAAGTCCTACAATCTGCATGCACGAGATTGTGTTGGAAGAAAATGCTAAACATAGCATTGAAGCACAAAGAAGGCTTAATCCCATTATGAAAGAGGTGGTGAAGAAGGAAATCCTCAAGTGGCTAGATGCAGGAATTGTATATCCTATTTACGACAAATTGCATGGGTAAGCCTGTGCAATGTGTTCCCAAGAAAGGTGGTGTCACCGTAATCACAAATGACAAAGATGAATTGATTCCCACAAGAACAAAGTGGATGGTTGGAGGATTTGCATGGACTACGTGGAAGTTGAACAAAGCCACAAAGAAAGACCATTTCCTCTCCCCTTCATTGACCAAATCTTTGGGCGGACTTCTTTGGTAAGGACTATTATTGCTTTCTTGATGGCTACTCGCTATAATCAAATAGCAATAGTTCTGAAGACCAACAAAGACCACATTCACATGTCCTTATGGCACATTTGCTTTTAGAAGAATGCCCTTTGGACTGCAATGCCCTGCAACTTTCCGGAGATGTATGATGTCCATATTCTCCGACTTCATTGAAAAATCTATGGAGGTTTTTATGGATGACTTCTCTGTGTTTGGGGATAGTTTTCAGCAGTGTTTAGACAATCTGGAAGAAATATTGATAAGGTGTGAGGAAACAAATCTTGTGCTTAATTGGGAGAAATGTCACTTCATGGTGCAAGAAGGAATTGTACTAGGGCATAGGATCTCCAAGAAGGGCCTAGAGGTGGATAAGGCCAAGATTGAAGTTATTGAAAAATTGCCACCACCTTCAAGTGTCAAAGGTATAAGGAGTTTCCTTGGGCATGCTGGCTTCTATAGGAGATTCATTAAGGACTTCTCAAAGATCTCAAAGCCCCTATGTCAACTCCTTCAACATGACATCACATTCAATTTTGATGAAGCTCTGTCTTGAGGCATTTCAGAAATTAAAGACGGCATTAGTCATCGCACTTTGTTATTGTCACTCCCGATTGGAGTAAACCTTTTGAATTGATGTGTGATGCAAGTGACTATCTTTGTGGGAGCTGTGCTTGGTCAAAGGTATGAGAAAATCTTTCATTCTATATATTATGCAAGCAAAACACTTGTAGAAGCACAATTAAATTACAACATCACGTAGAAAAAGAGCTATTAGTTGTGGTGTTTGCATTTGACAAGTTCGGATCGTACTTGGTGGGCACAAAAGTTATTGTTTTTACTGCACCACTCGCCATCAAGTACTTGATCTCTAAGAAAGATGCAAAACCAAGGTTAATTAGATGGGTTCTCCTCCTCCAAGAATTTGATTTGGAAATTCGTGATAAAAAGGGGTGGAGAGAACGGTGTTCTTGACCATTTATCTAGATTGGAAGGTGCGGTACATCACGGGGTGAAATAAAAGAAATCTTCCCGGATGAGAAACTGTTGATGATGATTGCAAAAATGTAACGCTATAGCGGTTGCCGCTTATAACGCCGCACGCTATAGCGCGTCTCAAGATGATGCTCCTGGTTTGCGGACATTGTGAATAACTTGGTGAGCGCGGGACCAGTGCTCGCAGATCTGAATTACCAACAAAGAAAAAGGTTTTTCCATATAGTCAAGGACTATTATTGGGATGAACCTTTTCTTTACAAGAAATGTCAAGATCGCTTGATAAGAAGGTGCCTCGCGAGAAGAAGAACAACCTCAAGTGTTAGAGCATTGTCATGCTTCCCATGTGGTGGACACTTTGGAGGCACTAGAATCGCTGCTTGCAAAGGTACTTGCAATGTGGGTATTACCGGCCTACATTATTCAAGGATGCTCGGGAATTGGTTAAGAGGCGTGCAAAGTGTCAAAGGATCTGGGAACATCTCAAACAAGCATGAAATGCCCTTAACCAACATTTTAGAGATTGAACTCTTTGATGTGTGGGGCATGGATTTCATGGGTCCCTTTCCTCCTTCTCATGGGAATTTGTACATATTGGTGGTCGTGGATTATGTGTCCAAATGGGTTGAAGCCGTGGCTCTTCCCAACAATGATGATGCCAAGTCGAGTTAGCAAGTTCCTTCGTAAGAACATATTCACCGGATATGGTACACCAAGAGCAATTATCGGTGATGAGGTTTCTCACTTCAGAATAAGTTGATTGAGTCTCTATTGGGAAAATATGGAGTGAGGCATAAAATTGCCATCGCATACCACCCCCAAACAAATGGGCAAGCTGAATTGTCTAATAGAGATCAAGAGGATGCTTGAAAAGATGGTGGGACCTACAAGGAAAGATTGGTCAATCCATTTGGATGATGCATTATGGGCTTACAGGACAGCCTTCAAAACACCTTTGGGAATGTCTCCCTACAGACTTGTATTTGGGAAAGCTTGCCACCTCCCTATTGAATTACAACACAAAGCTCATTGGGCCATCAAAAAGCTCAATTTTGATTTTGATAGGGCAGGAAAGGCTAGGCTACTGCAATTGAATGAGCTTGATGAGATTAGGCATGCTGCCTATGAGAGCTCAGCTATCTATAAGGAGAAAACAAAGGTGTGGCATGACAAGAAGATCCAGAACAGAGAGCTGATTGAAGGAGGCCAAGTGCTCCTTTTTAATTCAAGATTAAAATTGTTTCCTGGCAAGCTTAAGTCCAGATGGTCTGGACCATTCAAATTGGTCAAAGTCTACCCTTATGGTGCTGTAGAATTATATGATCAAGCAACCAACACTACTTTCAAAGTGAATGGTCAAAGAGTCAAGCAAAGCGACCATGGTGATAATGTGATGAGGGACAAGACCTCAATTGATCTTCATGATCCCTAACATCAAATGAAGAAGTCAGGCTGATGACTCTTAAAACAAGCGCTCTTGGGAGGCACCCCAAGGTTTTATTAATTAACATTTCCTTTATTTGTGTTTTATTTTGCAGGAGAAAGAATTTTGGTGTTGAGGAATTTGGGGAAGTTGAAAGCTGAAAGTGTGATAATGACGCTATAGCGTCAAGAGGTGGTAAATAGCGCGGAAGAAACGCCATTTTAATTTAAAAGAAATGGGTCGGTTATCATACGTGGCACGCGCGCTCTGTGCACTTCAACCGCCTTACCCTATGCGCCACGTGTGACAAGCCCGATCATTTCGGTCTCTCCGCCCCATCAAACGGTCACATCATTCAATTCCCATAACCTCTCACTCAACCACTCTCTTCTCTTCCTCCCCTTCTAACCGTTGAATCTCTTTCTCTTTCCCTAACCCCAATTCTTCCATAACTTCATTCCTTAATCTCTGCAAACCGATCCCACAATCAATTCCAAAAATTCACAAATTTCTTTCATTTCTTCCAAAATCCCAAAATGGTGAAGAAACACTCCATTGAAAAACCCCGAAAAAGACCAAGACCTCTGAACCCAGTTCCTCAAGAGCCATAGACCCAAAGGACGATCCTGCGCGCTATTGGAAGATGAACTTCATCGCTGAAAGGGGTTTCAAAACAGAAAAGGCCCCTGACGTGTTCACATCCACTGTTATAGCGTTAGGGTGGCAGAAGTTTATCAAGCACAGAGGGGAATATGTCGTGCCTTTGGTAAGGGAGTTCTACCAGGGTATTCCTCCTCCAAAAGGGGGAAAGCCCCAAACTTATTCTCTCAGTCGAGGAGAAAGCAATGAGATTTCAAATCAAGTTCCATAAATGACTACTTCAAATTAGGGTATTCAGGCAAGTCATTGGAGAAAAAGCTTGATTCCTGGGGCTGTGAGGAGATGGAGGAGGTCAAGAAAAGAATCTGCGTGGAGGAGGCAACATGGGAGAGATTTGGATCTGAATTCAAAGTTAAGAAGGCATTTCTGGTAGATGAGGCTGCCATGTGGTTTACCTTCATCAGGCATTCACTCATGCCTACTTCCCACACAACAAATGTGGAGAAGGACAGGTTGATAGTGCTTGATGCTATCCTGGAAGGTGAGAGTATTGACGTGGGCAAAATCATTGCAAGGGAGATTGAGAAAAGCAGGCTGAAAACTGACGGTAATCTCTACTTTCCTTGCTTAATTACTGAGCTATGTAAACAGGCTGAGGTTGAAATTGAAATCCGTGATGAGAGGAGAACTCCCCAAGGAGATATTCCTGCTGTGTTCAAGCCCAGGCAGAGAAGTGCTAGCGCTATAGCGTCTGATGCTATAGCGCTCAATCAGTTGAAGAAGAATCAACAGACTCTGTGCAAATTTGTTAAGGCTAAGTTTGAATGGGAGAAGGCTGTGTTAGAGAAATTATCAAGGGGCAAGGAGTTAATGGAGCCCCCTGTATTCCCAGAATGGCTAATTGAAGATGAGGGTGTGAAGGAGCCACCCCAGGCAAAAGAAAAAGTAAGTAAGAAGGCTGCTGCAGAAACAATCAAGAAGAGAGCTAGGAGCCCTGCCACAAGGAAGAGCCCTGCTAAGAAGAAAGCAAAGGTGAGCAGTGAAGAATCCCTCAACACTGAGGATTTAGAAGAGCTCAGTGAAGAAGATGAAGAGGAGACAAGGAGGGTGATGAAAGAAGTCAATGATTCTGAAGAGGATGAAGATTCAGAAAGTGAGGAAAAGTCTGGTGAAGAGAGCCCAGAGAAGGAAAAAGAATCTGAAAGTGAAGAAGATGAGGAAGTATCTGCTGATCCCACTCCTAGCCCCACAAGACCACCCTCACCACAAATACCCTCACCACAAGCCCAAGAACAAATCATTCCTGAAACTCCACAGTCTGCACCAACCATACCTCCACCAGAGCCAGAAAAACAAAAATCACCCTCACCTACAAAAGCACCAAACCTAAATGAGCCAAATGGCTTTGAACCATCACCCAATCCCCAATTCCAACAACAGAACAAAGCCCACCACCGCATCACCACAACAATGCTTTCCCAAAATCCTGCAGGAAAGTTGCTTCAAGCGCTATAGCGTCGATGCTATAGCGCTGAACCTCGATCCAAGTCCAAAGATCTTACGTATCAAGTGCAACAAAGACTCCTAGGCTTAAACAAAAGCCCAAAGGAGTCCTCAATCAAAGACTAACATTCTTGCAGTAGTGAAGAAGAAGCTCAAGCAATGGCGAGAAAGTCCTCCCGGGAAGTAGCCCAGGCCCGGTGCCATCCGCACTCCAGCGAGTGTCGAAGGAGAAGCATATGGCGGCAAAAAAGGCCAACCTATGTATCTGCAAGAAGGAGCCCAGAGCCAAGCCGATCGTGATTGAGGAAGTGGATGAAGAAAGAGTGCGGCAAGAAGCCACGTTAACTGGGAAGGAAGTGTCCGAGCAGAGAAGGAGGCGGCTAGCAAGCTAGCGAGATGATGAGCGAGAAAGAGAAGGAAGCGCTGGTGGCAGCGCTATAAGCGTCTGAGGCTATAGCGTCGAGGAAGAAACGAAGGAAGAGAAGAAGAAGAAAAAAAGGTCAGAAAAGCCTCCTCGACCATCCGTGTTAGCTCAAGAACTGTGTCAGTGCGGTTAAGAAGTGAATTTAATTTTCTCACAGTATAAGTTTAATATTTTGTGAACAAGAATAAATTGTGAAGCGCTATAAGCGCATCTGCCTCTTACTTCACAAATGTTTTAAGTCTTGAATTACTTTATTGTGTGTTAAGTTCAGCCTCTCCTAGTCTTTAAAGAGCAAAGTGAGGACACCGCTCACTCTTGTTGTGGGGAGGACCTAAAGTTGTTAATGTTTTTGTTAATGTTTTTCAAAATGTTCTTTTCAAGTGCCTCATTTTTAGGTATAGTCATTGAATGCGTCCCTTTGGGCTAATTGTAATGATAATGGTGTGAGTGAGTAAGAGAGCTAGTGCTTTTGATGAAATCTTTGCTTATTATTGCTCTCACACGTAAATCTACTGTGCTTAAGAAGAAACTTAGCTAGCCAAGGACTATCCGAGGTTTAGGCTAGTCCGAGTTAACCAATGTGAGATCAAGGCTTGAATAAAAACTTGAAGAGTTGTTGAAGCATAAGTTTGGGGGTGTTTGGGCTATATAAAGGTTAGGTACAAAAGTCTTAGGGTGGTCGATGACGTAAAAGTTTAATGTAAATATGTTGTAAAGTCAGTAGTTACCCAAAACAAAAGCTAGGCATGTCCCAAAGCAAGAAAGAGGCAAATGAAAAAGGCAAAAAAAAATGAAAAAAAAAAAAAAAAAAAAAAAAAAAAAAAAAAAAATAGAATAATTCTTTGAGGAGCCAAGTAATGAGGGGCTACAAATAGTAAATCTGTTATCTTTGTTCAAGCGCTATAGCGTCTAACGCTATAGCGTGAGTCGCTTAGATTCAATAAGTTAGGAACACCGACCATAGACTTGAAGTGCCTAGTTAAACCCTTTGTCATGCCCGAAAAATCCCCATTCCCGTGTGAAAATGATAATCTAGTCATTGTTTTGAAAGAGTTCTTGATTTTACCAAAAGAAGACCATTCTTTCCAAGGCTAAAGAGAAATCCAAATCTAGCTAGGAATTGCAATGAGTCAAGAGATCACACACACACTTTTGAGCAAGAATAAGTCGAGAAGTTGAATAAATGCATTGGTGTGTTGGTATGAGTGTGAATCGAATTATTAGCCCATTGAGAAAATGTTTGAGTGAGTATGCTTAGAAATGAAGTGTTGATCGAGCATGTGTGTTGTAAATAGTATCGGTTTGTTTGTCTTTGCAAGTGTCATTACTTGAGGACAAGCAATGGTTTAAGTTTGGGGTGTGATAACTCATATTTATATGAGTTATTTATACCTCTAATCATTAAATTAAGTAAGTTCTCAAGTAATATTAGTATAGTATTTAGTGTATTTATGTGAATATTAGGTAAGGAAGGGCTAAACACCGCTTTGTTATGAATTTGGCACAATTGGTGCCCTTGTGAATGTTTTGATGAATTTTGTGAAGTAGTGCGGTGTTTAGCGTTATAAATCTAACGCTTATAGCGTCAAGTAAGCGTGATCACCGAGCATCTTTAGGAAAGTGCAATTTTGGCGCCAAGCTCATTAATCCAAGCTCCATATCTTATGATCACTTTATGCGTCTTTGACATGTGCGGATTTTATTGGATATGTGTGGACACTTGGCAATGCATGAGAAAGGAATAGTGGAGTTGGTGAAAAAGCAACTATCACCTTTCTTGACTTTTGAGGAGATTGTACCACATGCTAGCAAGGCTAGAAGATTTATGCTGATTTTTCCTTCCCCTTCCCACGGATAGTTGTTGTTAGAGATAGTTACTTTTAGAGAGAGTATTGATAGAGAGAGAAAGTGTGACATTTCTTCTTCTCCATTGATACCCCTTAGAGCTTTTGTTATTTTTACTTTTCTTCTATTGTATTTTTCTATCTTTGTACTCATGGTGTAAGGCTGATGATGAGCCATCTTCACGTGGATGATTAGGAGACTTCAAGAGTGTATCTTTTGCACTTGTAATTTCCTCTTTACTTACGGTAATGCAAGTATTCTCATTTGTGTTATTTTGATGGGGCTCAACATGAGCTAAACTCTTTGAGTTGGGTTGCTATAGCTTGTAATGAACCATTAATGCTTCGTATATAATTTCTCACGTTTTGTGTTTTAATCCTTGTGTGATTATTCTTCCAAACTTGTTTTATTCTTGGCCACGTAAAACAAGTATTTCTGTGGATTCAGACATGAACCATAGAAAGAACTCAAGGATTAATATAAATGATAAGGTTGGTTGAAGACATTTAATCAATTTTTGCTTCTTCTGCACATAGATGTTGCAATAGTTTATAAGGCATAAGTCATGGGATCTTGATTATACAGGGGTGAACCTATTTAGAACCTAGATATAGGCATCTTGTAGTGAAACCACAGCGCTAGTGACCGAAAGGCACAAAATATTTGCAACAGTAGCTTAACGCTATAGCGTGTGACGTTATAGCGTCTTGTTTTGGGGATTTACATAGTGAAGGCAATCCAACTTATTTCTCTCATATTTTTAACCACTCTTAGTTTGTTACTTTAAACAACTCTTATTAACTTGAACTTTGTCACTCAACTTATTTGCTACTTGTTCCCCTACGTGTAATTCCTTTTTAAACTCTAAAATTAACATCAATCCCTGTGGAGACGAACTTTACTTATCAATATATTACTTGTTGCGATTGTGTACACTTGCACATCACCTTTTCGCACAACAGTAGGCGCCTACCATTCACACATAGCTATAGGCATAGCTTTGAAGAGTCACCAACATAGGGACACATGTTCACACATCAATGAACCGCCCTATGTGATTAGTCAAAGATTTCAACATGGATAAACCTCTGGAAAGCAACTACAGCTATGATCCACTCAAGATGACTTCAACATGAATGAAGGAAGCACCTCACTTGAAGGCTATAAAAGGACCTCACATCTTCATTTGGAAAGATATCACAATCCATAAGTTAGATCAAAATTTCAATATACATAGTTAGTTTTTATATTTTTAGAGGAAGAGGAAGGAATTCATAATTCCTCCTTAACTCATTTTCATAGTGTTTGTATAGTGCTAAGGAGTAATGCTAGTGCATTGCTAGAAGACTTCATACAAAGGTTTTCAACATTTGTAACTTTACTCTTGTTGTTTCTCTTTTTGTGATTTCTATATATATAAACATGGTCTATTCAGTTTATATATATCTTGCAATGTCTCTTGTTAGCTAAACATTTCTTAGTTGGAATGTTCTAATCATTTAATGAGCTTTTAAGTAAGTATGATGTATGTATGTATGTTTGTACTTTAGTTCTTGCTTGATAATCTTTTCAAAACTTATTTTGAACTTGATCACTTAGAATAAGTAGATTTGTAAATGACCAGAAATGGCTTACAATTAAGAACTCAAGAACTAATATGGGTGAGTGTTTTACATAAAGAAAACTTTGTGAAAACCATGCTAAGTCCTAGACATAGGATAGTATAGTCCATAGGATAATTGTGGGTACTTAAAATACAAGAGTGAATTCACTTAAGCAAATTGGATAATTGTTAGGAGGCAAGATTGACACTAACACCCCTTTCTTTACTGCATAGAACAAGGATCATAAGAGCTGGTAATGATACTCTGAAGAAAGTGACCGAAAGGCACATAGCTAATGCAACAAAGATTCATCAAACAGCATCACATACTGCATCATACACTTATAAGTAAATTACTTGATGAAGACATTCCAACTAGCTTTTCTCTTTTACACTATCAACATTTTTTACTTGCTTTCTTTCTAACTTAATTGTGATCATCAAACAAAATCCAAAATTATTTTGTTACTTAGTGACTTTACACTTTATTACTTTATATTATTTTAAAAGTGAGTTTTTCAATCTCTGTGGGTTCGATCTTTTTTTACTACTTGTTTTTGGACAGTGTATACTTGCACACAAGTGTATGTGTTTTCCATGCACCACTCATCTATTATTCAGTTATCATTCATCCTATTCAGTTGTATCATAATTGATCCCATTCAGTTGTATCATAATTGAATCAGTTAGAGATCTATTTTCTCTCAATTCCTTTTCTCCCTCTCAAGCTATGGAATCCATCGACTGCAAGGACCAAACATGGGCATTGACTGCCATTTTATCAGATTCACTTGTCATCTCAGCACGAACTAACAGATGTTCTCACAAAACAAAACAATTGGACTGTTCCCAGTGTGATGAGTTAAACTTTACCTCCTTACTTAAGGGGGAGTTTTACATTCTGTTATGACAGTTAAGTTGAAGTTATCTAGTTAAGAAATAAATAATGAGTTAGGTATACGGATGTCAATTTATCATTCATTCCATTCAGCTGTATCATAACTGATTCAGTAAGAGAATTGTTTTGTCTGGTCTTTCTCTCTTTTCTTAACTTACTCTCTCCAGGTAGTTAAAAAAACTCATCCCTTGGAGGAATTAGTCAGACATTATAGTGGGATATTGTACCTAATTCAATAATAGTACAAAGACAAACTTCACATATAATGATTTACATAAACCTCATTCACAGACATCATAACATGAAAATGTAGAGCCATCATTCAGAATATCCCAAACACAATTTCTATCAAAAATTTAATTAAACTTTCAAACAAAACAAATATAGAGCCATCATTCACAGACATCATAACAAGTCAATCCAAACGAGTCCTAAATTAATCATGCGTTCATAAGACTAAAACCAGTATTCTAAGAAAGAACTTGCCTGCTTCCTAAGTTGCCATAAAGGGTGAAAATAAGATTATCTTCCTCTTCAGTGAAACCACCAAGTTTGATATGAGGCCTGAGATAGTTCAACCATCTTAGACGACAACTCTTTCCGCAACGCTTTAGCCTAAAATCGCAACCGAAAAACAGATAAATGGAGCGAAAACAGATCATAAAGAAAGAGATTTGAAGGAGAATGATGTGAAAACAGATCATAAAGCTAGACCATCTGACCCAACGACTTGAATCCACCGTAAAAACAACCTATATGTTACTCATAAGAAGTTGACAAAGATAAACTCAACTAAGTCAATATTTACACAAGGTAAACACTAATCGGTACTTAAGGATATAGTTTATGAGATGTCATCTCATTGATAAGAGTTTGATCTTGTAACCTACACTACAACAGATGAAGCACAGGGATCATCCTAAATGTGAATAGGCATCCCCTTCATCTGCAAAACTTGCAGGTTTCCCAGATGAATTAGGTGTAGAATGCAGACATTGTAATTACCCAAAAAAAGAGAAAGAAACCACATTTTGAGATCAAATCAGCAACACTATCTATCAAATCCTATAATTAATGGCATAATGAAGGTAAACTGCTTAATGTTTCACCTAATACATAGCAAGAGAAGGAATTTATCAGCTAAATGAAAACAACCCATTTGTCCTCCTTCCTTAACATCACTACACTAGCTTATTCCAATCAACAGAACATCTTAAAGCAATGGCATTAATAACAATTTAACAACCAATGATAATTCATAATGAAAAGTACCTAAGAATGTTAATGGCCATTGCCGTGATCATCATGACCATGACCATGAACCTCCCATGGATGCCTCCAACCCTAAAATAAACAGAAGAAAAAAAATCAAAAACCGAAATAACATAACATTAGACACAAATACAAATAGAATAGAATAAAATGTGAGTGAAGTTTTCTTGATAGTGTTAGTTACGAAGACTACAGACCATCTTGCTTTGCTCTGTACAAAACCCAAAACCTGAAAGAAAAAACAAAAAGGATTAAATTAAAAGATGAATTTAGAGAAATGGATGAAAGAAATTGAAATTAGGGTAAGGGAGCGATAGAGAGAGAGAGAGAGAGAGAAAATGACTGACCAGATCTTAACCCTAATTCATAGCATGAATATCAATTCATTTTGATGATTCGCTGTGGAAGTCCTTCAAGAATGAGGTCAATCTCAGAAATCAGAATGAAGGAAAGCAAAAATCTAAAACTAAAACCTAAAATAGAAGACGAAGAGAGGGAGAGGGGGAAGTGGAGGAGCTGACGGCGGCGACGGAGTAAGAGGGGGGAGACGAAGAGGGGGAAGACGAAGAGTGGGGAAGAGAGGGGAGACAGAGATGAAGTTGTGTGAGAGAAGATAGAAGGTCCGTGAGAGAGAAAAAGAGAGAAAAAGAAACTCAACGTTTTTTAAAAACGCTGGGTATTGGGAGAACGTGTGACCCAATACCCAGCGTTTTTTAAAAAGCGCTGGGTATGGCTAGTGCGTTTAAAGGCGATGGGCAGCATTTTTTAAAAAAACGTTGGGTATGGGTTAGCTGTTTTGGCCATCCGTGGCGTTTTTACTTAAAGCGCTGCTTATAGAGGCGCTCTTTTTTGACAAATCTGGCGTAGTGTTCGGTTGGAAAGATAAGCTTGGCGCCAAAGCTTTGATTCAACTCGGTTTATATAGTTTTTCATTCTGTTGTAATCAATAACAATTGTAACTGATTCAAGGGATTGAGAGCGAGTGAAACACGGGAATTCAGGGCATAGGGAAGCGAGGGGGTGATCGATTGTATGTTCTTGACATTGATGTTCATCGAATAGCTTCAAAGATTAATGCAGCAAGTATTAAGCGGTTGCTTAATTCCCCAGAGGTAGGTATCACTCTGATACCGAACTGGGTAAACATTTCTGGTGTTGTGAGTGTTGTGCCAAGGGCAAACATTCCTTGTTTTGAATGATAACAAATTACAAGTTACTGATAATTTACTTGAGGTAAAGCGCAGGAAAAATATAAGAGCGCAAGGCGATGAACAAGAGAGCTTCGGAAGCTAACTCAAAGTTGTAGAAGCTCGGACGAAAAGCCGCTCAAGCATTGAAGACTTATATCGCTTTGCGTAGGACTCATGTAAGATCGTATTACCCAAGTCTTATAACATTCGTAGTTGAGAGATGATGATTAAAAATAAAATTGTTTTAGAAAAATGTTTTCTTTAAAATCATGGTCTGTATGCTTTGAAAAAGGAAAGAAAACAATCATTGATGACTTTGTGTTTTTAAAAGTGCAAAATCGATTAATGGCTTGATTAGTATAGCCCAAAATCGATTTCCTCTTCCTTGGAGGCAAGAAATCGATTTCCACTTGTTTTTATAAGCCATAAATCGATTTCCCACTTCCTTTGGTAAAGCCATGAATCGATTAGTGGCACGCTTGTTTTTAAAAGACTTTATTTTGGAAAAACAACTTTCAACGGTCATATTCTCTTAAGTGATATAAATAGAAAACCTAGGGTTTTCACGTAACTAGGTGAGAGAGAACAAAGAACAAAACTCGAGCCGCAACATCTCAAAAAAAAAAAAAAAAAAAAAAAACGTGAAACTCCTAGAAACCTTTGATCATCTTCTTCGTTCTTCAAATTTCATTCTAGGGTTTTCATCATCATATCATCTCTCTCAACTCTTATGGTTATACACTTGATTGATCGATTATAGTTTCAATTGTATTCATCTTATTTCTTGGCGTTTGGTGTTCTTGTGAAATCTGGGAAATTGATTCTTGGGTGGTTCGATCGGGAGATTGGATCGTAGAAATCCTAAGCGGGGAGCTCGGGTTCTCAATTGGGGAAATTGAGAGGTTTTATTGTTGCTTTGAAAAGTGGCGTAAGTTGTAAGACTTTGAAGAAGCATCTTCACCATTATAGTGTTATTTTCCCAAAGTCCAAAGGTTGCAAAGCCGAGGTCGAGGAGTAGGACTTCAATCCGAACCTCGAAAAATCGCGTGTCATTCTTTCCTTTATCTCTTTATTTATTCTTGCACTTTTCATTCTTGTTTAGTTGTTATTAGCGTTTACTGTTAAATTTATATTGCAACCGTTGAAATCGATATTAATGTTAGTTGCTTTGTTTTGTGCTATTAAGATAATCGTTGTTAACAGTGCATCTCAATTTCTATATTACTGTTAAGTGAAATATTTGTTACTGTAAAATTCAATTTTGACTTGTTGTTGTTTGGTTTCAATATAACCGTGTTTACTAAATTGATATTACTATATCAAAATTGACATTACTGCTACTTGCATTGTTTCGCATTATAAGTATAATCATTGTTAGTGTGTTGCGTTACTATTGATGAGTTCGATATTATCGCATTTGTGTTACTGGCTATATTGTTAACAGTTATAGAAATTGAATTGCTGTGTATTCTCTACATTATTGTTACCTGTTGCATTTTGCCATTGCTGCTATATAATCAGAGTTGTTTTTCTACACTGTAGTAACTGCATATTAGATTCTAGTTTAAACCCTTTTCCGCATTGGTTTTTAAACTATCATCAAACTTTTTCTGAAAATTCAAAAAGTATTATTTTTAGCCTATAACCTTATTCACCCCCCTCTAAGGTTATCGTTTAGTCCAACAATTGGTATCAAAGCAGGAAACTGCATATAGAGCTTAACATCTCGCATTTTTCTGATCATGGGGTCTTTTATTAAAGAGGGAATGTCTTTTAATAGGCCACCTTTATTTGATGGAACTAACTATGACTACTGGAGTAGTCGAATGAAATGTCATGTGCAGGCTATAGATTTTACACTGTGGAGGATTATTGTTGATGGACCGCTCACTCCAATGAGGATCAAAATTACAAAACCAGGTGATGCTGATGTTGGTGATTCCACAAAAACTCAAGCAACCGGTAAAGCAGAAGAAGTACCTGTTGAAGACATCTATACCATTGACTTGAGTGAATTGAGAAAGTCCGAACTTGACAAAATCTCCTTGAATGCCAAAGCAATGAACATTCTACATCTTGCACTATGTGAAGAAGAATATGGTAGGGTAAAAGGTTGTCGATCGCTAAGGAAATGGGATTGTCTAGAAGCTACTCATGTAGGTACAAGCCAAGTAAAAGATACAAAAATCCGAGTTCTTACTTCCGAGTATGAAGCTTTCAAGATGAAGGAAGGTGAAATCATTCTTTGCCATGCACCGCAGGCTGAATTTAATTGTTAACAACTTGAGAGCACTTGGTAAAAAGTATTCTACAAAGGACTTGAATGGAAAGATACTTGCGTCGTTGACTGGTGAATTTTTTCCTAAGACATGTGCTATCACTGAAGCTAAGGATATTGGTACTCTTCCTACTGAAGATTTAATTGGGTCTCTTCTAGCATTTGAAGTGGTGTTGGGTGCTAAGAAAACCCAGGAAAAGGAAGCGGTAAAAGAAAAGAGGTCTCTTGCTCTTGCGGCTGGACAGTCTTCTAAATCAGGAAAGAAAGTGGTTGAATCTGATGATGAATCTGATGAAGAAGACATGGTTATGCTTGCTAAAAAATTCAAAAAATTCATGAAGTTCAACAAAGTTAGGAAAGGTGATTTTTCAAAGAAATCCGGGCATAACAAAGGTGATAGTCATGAGAAAGGAGACGACCAACCAAGATGTTTTGAATGCAACAAACCGGGTCATCTCAAGGTTAATTGTCCAAAACTTAAGAACAAATACCCAAAGAAGAAAGCAATGAAGGCTACATGGGATGACACAGGCCGAGGGTGAAACGAGAAGAAGAAGAGGAAGTTGCTAACGTTGTTGGTCTTGCAGCCAGACATTACTCTCGACGATGATACATGGGACAATCTCGCAGCGATGATGTGAAACCGATGATGAAGTGATTGCTTCAAAGCTTGCGTGTCTCATGGCGAGTGACTCAACTAAGGTAACAAATTCTAATCCTTCTTTTTCTGATTCGATGATTCTTGTGATGATGATAGTAGTTGTCAAAATGTGAGTGAGGCTTTTGAGGCTCTTTATATTGAACATGAAAATCTTTTGATAAAAACTATGAATTTGAAAAAGAGCAACAAAAGCATGTCTACTCAAATCGAGACGCTTGAGAATGAGATAGCTAGATTGAAAAAGGAGCTACAAAATGCCAAACCTTTCAACCTTGAATTTGTAGAGCTTAAACAAATTTTTGAAAAAATCAAGATCGAAAATGAAAATTTAAAAGATTCTTTAAAAGGTTTGAGGTTGGTGAAAATACCTTGACTAAGTTACTTCACTCTCAACATGAATATGTTGATAGGAGAGGTATTGGTTATAAAGGTGAGTCCAGCTCCCCAAATTTAAAAAGGGATATGGTATTTGTAGCTGCTTCTTCAAGTTAGACACGTAGTTCATTCTCTTGCACTTATTGTCAAAAAGGAAATCATAATTCTCTTAGATGTCCTATTCGCAAACTATGTGAGCTTGGCAATCTTATACCGCTTGCAAGAAACCAAGGTGGATTGTGAAAACAAACCCCGAGAACTAACCTCCATGGACCCAACCAAATTTGGGTACCTCGCACTAGTGTTTGATTTTTCCTTTGTAGGTGCGTAGACTATCCAAAAAGGGAAATGTATGGATGGTTGACATGGTGGGTGCTCAAGGCATATGACTCGGTGATGCTTCACTATTCTTGAAGTTAAGCAACAAGGCTAGTGGATCTGTGAAGTTTGCCAATAATGAAACTGCCGTGTAATAGGTAAAGGTTGTGTGGGTAAGGAAAACACAATCAAAATTAGAAATGCTTTACTAGTTGATGGTGTTAAATTTAATTTACTAAGTGTAAGTCAACTATGTGATAATGACTTTGATGTTTATTTCTCAAAAGATAAATGTCTTATTGTGCATGAAGCTTCTAACTTTCACATTGTCGGTTTTCGTGAAAACAATGTTTATTATGTTGATTTTGACATCATTGGGTGATGATATTGTATGCATGCCTTCTTTACTTGATGATGTGGATGTGTGGCATAGACGCTTAGACATGCTAGTATGGAACTTCTATCTAAATTATGTGCAAATGAACATGTTAGAGGTTTACCCAAACTTAAGTATGAAAAAGGTCAATTATGTGATGCATGTCAATTGGGTAAAATGCATAAAACTTCTTTCAAATCAAAACCTGTTATTTCTACCAAAAATGTGCTTGAATTGTTGCATCTTGATTTATTTGGTGAAATTGATGTTGTAAGTCTAGGAGGAGCCAAATATGTGTTTGTAATTGTTGATGATTATTCTAGATACACTTGGACTATTTTACTTGCTAATAAAAGTGATGCTTTCAACAAGTTTGCTAAGTTGTGCGTAAAGTTACTGAGAATGAGAAAACTTAGCTATCAAGGAAATTAGAAGCGATCATGGAGGAGAATTCAAAACTCATCATTCAAAACTTGGTGTGAAAAGCATGGTGTTGATCACAATTTCTCACCTCAAGGACTCCTCAACAAAACGGCGTGGTGGAAAGAAAAACAGACCATACAAGAGATGTGTAGAACAATGCTAAATGAGCACAATCTTCCTAAATATTTTTGGGGTCACGCAGCTTGATACAACATGTCATGTGCTAAATCGAGTCTATCTAAGGCCATCTCTCAACAAGACTCCTTATGAATTGTGGAATGGTAGAACTCCAAATATTTCATACTTCAAAGTTTTTGGAAGTAAGTGCTACATTTTAAATACAAAGGATAAGTTGGGTAAGTTTGATGCAAAATCAACGGAAGGTATTTTTATGGGTTATTCTAGTCATAGTAAAGCTTACATCGTTTACAATAAAGTTGATAAATGTTTGCAAGAATCTATTCATGTTTCTTTTGATGAGACTAACCCTTTGCAAAGAAAGTTGATGATGAGGATGAGGTAGTTGAAGTGGTCAAAAGAAGAATGCCCGAACCTAACAAAGGAAAGTATCAAAGAAAAGGAGATGCAAGCGTAACCTCAAGAAACAGATTGAATTGGGCGAGAGCCCCAAGACATCGACGATCATCTCTATGGGAGAACGCATGATGACTTGCCTAAAGCTTGGAAATCAGTTCGAGATCATCCCATGGAGCAAATTATTGGTAGTCCATCAAAGGGGGGTAACAACTCGTTCTTCTCTAAATCTTTTATGCTTTCATAGTGCCTTTGTCTCTCAAACAGTTCCAAGAACATAAAAGAAGCTCTAGGTGATCCGAATGGGTTGTGTCAATGCAAAAAGAACTCGAACAATTTGAACGAAACAAAGTTTGGCATTTAGTCGAAAAACCCGCTGATAGAACTATTATTGGAACTAAATGGGTTTTTCGCAACAAACTTGATGAAAATGGTGTTATTTTATTAAACAAAAGTCGTTTAGTTGTTCAAGGTTATAATCAAATTGAAGGGGTGGATTTTGAAGAAACTTTTGCTCCAAAGTGGCTAGGTTGGAATCCATTCGTATTATACTAGCCTTTGCTAGTCACATGGATTTCAAACTACACCAAATGGATGTCAAAAGTGCCTTCCTCAACGGATTTTTAGAAGAGGAAGTATATGTAAAACAACCCCTGTGTTTTGAAGATTTTGAAAATCCAAATCATGTTTTTAAACTTGACAAAGCCCTTTATGGATTGAAACAAGCCCCCAGAGCTTGGTATGAGAGATTAAGCAAACATTTAATTGCAAATGGTTTCAAGAAGGGTAAGATTGATTCTACCTTATTCCTTAAAACCAAAGGCAAACATCTCATTGTAGTTCAAATTTATGTTGATGATATTATATTTGGATCTACTAATGATGAATTGTGCAAGGAGTTTTCGACATGATGACTAGTGAGTTTGAAATGAGCATGATGGGGAGTTAAACTTCTTTTGGGACTTCAAGTGAAACAAATGAAAGATGGAATATTCATCACCAAAATAAGTTCTCAAAGGAGTTACTAAAGAAATTTGGCATGAGTGTTGCAAAGGCAATTGGCACTCCAATGGCGATCATGACCAAATTGGACAAGGATGAACAAGGTAAACCGGTAAATAAAACAATGTATCGAGGTATGATCGGTAGTCTTTTATATTTAACCGCTTCCCGAGCACGATATTATGTTTCTTTGTGTGCCCTGTGTGCTCGATTCCAAGCATGTCCAAAAGAATCACATTTAAAAGTCAGAAACGGATTCTTAGATATGTGAAGGGAACCACGGAGTTTGGATTGTGGTACCCAAATCGAGTCACTTTGATTTGGTCGGATTTTCTCGATCTTGATTTTCTTTGGTTGTACCTTAGATAGAAAAAGCACTAGTGGAACTGTCATTTCTTAGGACCTTGTTTAACTTCCCGGTCTAGTAAAAAGCGAGAAACAGTGTTGCTTTGTCCACCATTGAAGCCGAATATGTGGCGGTTGGAAATTGCGTTGCACAAGTTTTGTGGATGAAACAGACTTTGGAGGATTTTGGTTTGTTATATGAAAATGTACCTGTTCTTTGTGATAATACTAGTGCCATTAATATTGCTAAGAACCCCATCCAACACTCTAGAACTAAGCATATAGAAATTAGACATCATTTTATTAGAGATCATGTTTCTAGGGGGAGCATAGAATTAAAATTTGTAGGCAGACGATGACCAACTAGCGGACATCTTCACAAAACCTTTAAATTGAAGCTCAATTTTATAAAATCCGAAGAGAGCTAGGTATGCTTGATTTTTCTAGTTTGTGATTATGTGTTATGTGGTCCCCTCCTTTTTGATGAAAACAAAGGGGGAGAAATAATTGTTATATAATTGTTTTATGCTATGTATGTTTATTTTTATTATTTTTCTTTATGCTTGTGCTTAGGGGGAGCGTATGCTAATGTTTCTTGTTTATCGCCTCCCTATGCATAAGGTAATTTGTTATCATCAAAAAGGGGGAGTTTGTTGTTTGGTTTCAATATAATCGTGTTTACTAAATTGATATTACTATATCAAAATTGACATTACTGCTACTTGCATTGTTTCGCATTATAAGTATAATCATTGTTAGTGTGTTGCGTTACTATTGATGAGTTCGATATTATCGCATTTGTGTTACTGGCTATATTGTTAACAGTTATAGAAATTGAATTGCTGTGTATTCTCTACATTATTGTTAACTGTTGCATTTTGCCATTGCTGCTATATAATCAGAGTTGTTTTTCTACACTGTAGTAACTGCATATTAGATTCTAGTTTAAACCCTTTTCCGCATTGGTTTTTTAAACTATCATCAAACTTTTTCTGAAAATTCAAAAAGTATTATTTTTAGCCTATAACCTTATTCACCCCCCCTCTAAGGTTATCGTTTAGTCCAACAGTGAGTTTTCAATTTCGCTTAATTCGCTTGATTCGAGTTTTTCCCCAATTCTGGGAATTTAGGGTTCATAGATCAAATTCAATTCAATTCGATTCAATCTTGCATAATTGGTATAATTGATCCGTCAATTAGCTACCATAGGTCTTTGCGATAGTTGAATCAGATTCCACGCAGTTTCGTGCTTGAATCTCAACAAATGCTAATTCGAAAAATTGATGTTAATTGTGATTTAATGGTAGTGTTGAACATTTCAAAAAACGGATGATGTGGGACCTGTATAGGTACACGTCATTTTAATTATAATAAGGTGGCATATTAATTTGCGTATTAGGTGGACACGTTAGGTGATTGACATGTAAGCAATTAGGCCCATTGTTTCATTTTCTTTTGTATATATATTAGATTAGATTAGATTAGATTAGATTAGATTAGATAATAAATAAGCGAGGCCTTTAAGTCCCCATTTCTTTCGTTCATTTAAAAACTGTCAAAAAAAATGGATTTCTGAAATTTTTTGAGTTATTTTCTCACGGTTACAACGCAGTACGCACGGGTGGTTCAAAAAATTGACACTGGATTTGTTGTTCTTCAATCGACCCTTCCTCTTCAACCTGTTGTTGTTCGCGTCTGACGGAGGGAATACCCAGGTTGAAATTGACACAGCATCTCATAATTCTCATTCCCGTGCGCTGGCTGGTATTTTACATGATTTGAGTTGATTGGAGTTTCACCATCCTGTTTCTTTTCGTTGTATCTATACTAATGAAGTTTGGTCCAATTGATAGATAGGTTTACAAAAATAATGTTGAAATTGTTAGAAAATATATAGTATCAGATAGTGGCTTTGATTTTTTGTGTTTTTTGAAGAACGTGTGACTTTGGTGTGTGTGATAGATAACTTGGATAATATGGTGTGCTTGCATTGGACTTGTTTTACTAAAAATGTTTGAGATTGTTCTCAGTTCTTGCCAAATGGGTGGAGCTGCTAGTGCTATTATTTTGATTGTGGGTAGTAATTTTGATTCAGAAAATTAGGATTTAGAGATTGCAGGTCTAATTTGAATATTTTTTGAATTTAAATGGGTGGAGCTGCTAGTGCTATTATTTTGGACTTGTAATTAAGCACATTACGCAAGTGTTATTTGGTGGTCTGCAGCAAATATTTTGGATCTGAGTTCAAGGGTATCAATTATCTATTTTCGGTGGTCAACATTTTATGTCTAGTGAATTAAGCATGACATTTAAAACAGGGCAATTTTGGCACTGGATTAAAGACGACAGTGGTGACATTTTGCAGATTTCTTGGTTTTGTTAATGTCCCCATTATTCTTAGCAGTTAATGAGTAATTTTTTGAATGTCGCAGGAGCAGCAATTGCTATTTTTTTTTATCTGTAATTAATCACATTTAGCATGTCATTTATGTTTTATTTGTCTTGGTTATTCACAGGGAGCTGGCTGGGATGTATTCTAGGATCTGAAATTAACCCAATTAAACACTACAGTTTCAATTTAATTCACAGAAATTCTTAGGAAGCTGGATGGCGTAATTCTAGGAGATGAATTTAAGCACATCAGTTATACCTGTTGCTTGTTTTTAATTATTTAATAATTTAATTTTGTCAGTCAACATTTTTGGTGTAGTGAATTAATAACGTCATTTATAAATTAACCCAATTAAACACTACAGTTTCAATTTAATTCACAGAAATTCACAGGAAGCTGGATAGCGTAATTCTAGGAGATGAATTTAAGCACATTAGTTATACGTTGCTTGTTTTTAATTATTTAATAATTTAATTTAGTCAGTCAACATTTTTGGTGTATTGAATTAATAACGTCATTTATATTGGGTTGATTTTGTCACTGTAAGGAAGAATGAAAGGAAGGAATAGGTGGAGATGCAAGTGCTACTTAATTTGGATATTACTTTCCCCACTACCCCTCCTACTCAAACACACCCCCTAACTTCTAAAAACCCCAAATTACTCTCAATTTAAAAAATTCAAAAAAATAACCCCCCCCACTAACCCTCACACCCCTTCACTCCTTCACTCCTCTCACTTTCCCCACCCAAACCGAACCCTATCTCTCACTCTCCCTCTTACTCAACTCCTCCAAACTCACTCAATCTCCCCCAATCTCTCACTCAATCTTCTTCACTAACACCCTCAAGAGTTGTTGGGTTTTGTTCGCGTCCTCTCAATCTCTCTATTCGTTCCATTTTCATCCAGGTATGCCTCTCCCCCTTCACTGCGTTTGGGTTTTTTTCTGGAAAACCGCAAGGTTCGAACGACGTCATGCGAACAGGTGAAAACGAAGGTGTTCGAACAACACCATTCGAATGAGGTCATGCGAACCTGTGGTGTTCTGATTTGTAAATTTGGCTTGTTCGAACGGGGCTATTCGAACATGGTCGAATGAAGCTGTTCGAACAGTCGTTTTGCAGAATAACATTTGTTCTTTGGCTGGTTATAGTGATTAATTGGTTTAATTTAGGGTTTAGGTTAGTGATTAATTGGTTTAGTTGTTGTTGTTTCAGATATATATATGGTGAGGTCTCGTGGCGGTAATTCGCAACAGCCACCTTGTAGGCCACCAATGACGGTTTCCAAACGCAAACGGAGGCAAGATGTTGCTTAACCTTCCCGGGGTAGGGGTAGGGGTAGGGGCAGGCTTGAGGCCCCTCCTCCCCCGCCTCCGGTTAATGATGTTAGAGTGAGGATATTGGCTTTGGACATTGGCGTGATGCTCGAATGTCGGCATTGAGTTAGTCGCCGCCTTTCGGTGGTGTTCCTTCATCATCCGGACATCGCCAGTGGCGCGCACATGAGGAGGAGGCCGATCCTTATCGGGAGGTCGCTTGCTCCTGGGCCACATTCCCATTTCTGGTGGGCGCAAGATGGTTCGGTAATGCCCACTTACGGGGCGCATATTCTGACAGATTTCTACGCTAGCCGGGTAAGTTATTGTTATATAATATAGTGTTGTAAATTTGTTTCTTATGTTGTTGAATATTTTGGCTTATTGTGCAATTTGTCAATGTAGGTTCGGCCCGATTTAAATACGATTCCACATGGATCTGTTACCACTGTGGTTCATGGTAGGATTAGGAAGACTGAACGCTTCGGGGTTTGTCCCTCTGATCGGAGTTGGATTTCCCATTCTACACAAGGGGCTGCTGAACGCATTCATAGAGCATTGGCAGCCGGATACATCATCATTCCACCTTCATGTTGGTGAGATGAGCATCACCCATGATGATGTATATCCCAGCTGCTACACATCCCCATTACTAGCCAGTTCTATGACATGCCTGACTGGACTTCGTGGCAGGGAGAGCAGCTGCTGATTGAGTATTTAGGGGCCAACCCCGAAGATTCCCCTGACCAGACAGCTAGGCGAGGTTGTCTGTTGGTCAAGTATGGTTGAGGGATAAGATCTACCACCCAGCCAAAGCTGACGGGCGGTGGGAGCATGCTATTAGGGCCTATCTTCTATATCTTCTGGGTTGCACCTTGTTCGCAGACAATTCTGGGAACAAGGTTAAGCTTGGCTACCTTGGTATGCTTATTGAGTTGGGTGGTGTTGGAGACTACTGCTGGGGGGCGATGGCCCTTGCCCATCTATATGATCCGCTAAAGGATGCTACAAGAAAGACAACGAAGAAGATTGCTGGTCATCTTGCTCTACTCAAGGTATAAAACATATTCTTTATTCTTATGTTTGTTTTAGGGTTACTTTCAGATTAATAATCAACTAATGATATGTTCATTACAGGCTTGGATTTTTTAGCACTTCCAAAGTGCAAGTTTTTCCTCTTGGGTGCTAAACCCAGAGTATGATGACAGTATGCCACAGGGCGAAGAAATGGGTGTCTGAGGATGCCCCTGGGGCCATCAAGTCAAAGATGATCGAGAGGATGTCTTGGCCAGGCTAGATCGTGAGGAGGTCACACCGGGACCCCTACAAACCCATGGCGGGGATAGACCATTTGAGGAGCTAGCTAGGTTCAGAGGGTTCATACAGAGTGGTGGGTTCATGGTGGTCCATTTTCCAGATCGAGTCCTCAGACAGGTTGGGCAGGTACAACACATCCCAGAGGACCCCAAACCTCCTACTCGAGTCGTGCAGCCTCTACAAAAGTGTGAAAAGAGGTGGACACACTTGAGGCAGCAAAGATTGGTGACACGGGGCCTCACTGTGTTCGTGCACTCCTCAAACATGGTGCGGGCTACTTCCTTGGTTTTCCAGGGTCTCACATCCCTTTATCTCCCTTGAACATTATGTAGAGCTTGCGGATGAGCACGATACCATCGAGGTACGTGTTTTTTATGTTAATTGCGGTTATTAGTTTCTTAATCTTCTACTTATTTTAATAATAGTGTTATGTTATTTGGTTGACGTGATGCTATCGGAGTCTGCTGGATTTGGTTGATGAGATGGAGGACCATCAATGACAATGTCCCAGAGCCAACCAGAGGCGTCTTTGAGCGCATCAAGAGGTTGTTCAACCCTTTCCGTAGGCTTAGGAGGAGGTTTTACCATATGTATCATAGGAGGGGGCCACAACACACAAAGTAGGGATGTTTTCTGGATATTTATATGGATCTTTCGAATATTTTCTAGTACTTTGTATCATTTCGTTTTTATGGATATTCCTTTACGTTTTATATTTAAGTCTATTTTTATGGATGATTTATTTTAAATTGCGCAAATTTCATTTCATTACAAAAAATTAACAGAGAATGAAAGGCTAGTAACAACCATAAACAACAAACTAAACAACCATAAGCAAACATAATCTGTCATTCTGCAACACCGGTTCGAAAGCAACACCCTTCGAATGCACGTTCGCGCCAAGCTAATGTGAACATGTTTGCGTGACCCTATTCGAACAAGTGAAATTAGGCACAACAGGGTGTGAGTCAAAATTTAACACACTCGAACGGCTTTATTCGAACCTGTTCGAAGCCCCGTGTTCGAACACGTGAAATTTCTTAAAAAAAGATGATTTGACTGACCTTTTGGTCTTTTCACATCCTTATGGGATGTGTTTTGAGTAGGGGGGAGTGAGAAAAGTAAAATCCTTTTATTTTGGTGTATTGAATTAATAACGGCATTTTTTTTAATTTCAGCTTGAATTAATAACATTTTTGGTGTATTGAATTAATAACGACAGTTTTTTTAAAAATTTATTAATTTAATTTAGACTGATGTGTGTTCCATGTAAGCAGATTTTCGTTGACACACAATTATTATGTCGAAATTACATGTCAGATGAGGTGGCTAAATGTGGGACTGACATTTGTAAATTGGTTTTTTGATCATGCTCTCATTTGTTTATAGTATAGATAGATATTGATAGATTCTGGTGAAAGACTTACTTGATCTCTCACCTTAGAAACCATAAAAGAAAAAGTAATAGATAATTTTGTGTTTCCGCTAATAATGATGAATTGATGATGATGATAATAACATTAAACAACCGCAAGAATTGGTTTTCCTTTTGCTTTCAATAAAAGGTTAAGTGATTGAAAAGCAATTATAAAATGAACTTATCCTTCCCTATTAGATAAAGCGGTGCAAAAGTTAATTTAGCCATAGAGTTCCTTTCATAATACGTAACCCTGTATTAATTTTCTGTTTTTGTTTATTTTCCAATGGATTGAATTTTTTTTGGAAAATTGAAGACAAATTAGGAATTTTATAAGTTATGGCATGACATAAGATTAAGTCTGTAGCTTTATTATCAACAAAAACCTGTGGCTCTAATTTCTTAGACGGTCTCAAGAATTAAAATATGACTTAATTTAACATTTGGTGAAATTTGAGAATGATGATAATATAATATAAAAAGTGAAATAATCACCCACTTCTCAAAGTTTTATCCACACAATATTCGAATATGGGGTATGCTTCTTTAAAATGAAAGAAAATGACACCTATCAGTGACCACACAAATATTCAAATCTGTGGTAGGCTTCTCTAAAATGAAAGATAGAGACACCTTTAGGTGACCACAGAGCCGTTATTTGAGAATATTTTAATTTTGACTAACAAAGAGGGCAATTTTTTATGGGTGTTTGTTTTCGTACCCCCTCAACATCACCCACACCCCATAATATCCCAAACTGACAAAAATACTGGCTTAAAATTTACAAAAATTACATGGTTTTGTTAAAAAAAAATTACAAATTTCTAATTACTCTAAAAATTTTAATTAATTACCTCAAAAAATAATGGAATTTCTGTTTACTGTAATTAGAAAAGATTTTTCGAATTACTCAGAAATGAGGTAATTAGGTTCACATTTGTGAACCTAATTACCTATTTCTAGTAATTCAAAATTACAATTTTTTTTATTTCGAGCGAATAATTTAAATTAAAAAATCGGTTTTGACAAACATACTCGATCGTAATGAAACCACAAATTATTAGAAGCGAAAAAAATCAAGAATCAAGACTCTCTGAAGGGACTTCTTACGGGACTACTACCAAAATCCCAAATTCCATCGTTTACTATTTTTTACGATTTTTTTAATTTTTCATAGTCTCCAAAAAATCTAAAAAAATTTGTATAGCCTTATTTTGGTTTTGTTAGATTTTTAGTGGTGTTTTTATATTTTTTTAGAGTAGTTTTGACTATTTTTAGTAGCCTTTTAGTAATAAAAATTAAAACAAATCGTATATATATACGCACTTGCCTGTCCCGGATTGGCGGGATGCCTTAGATGTCGCCTCGCTCACCTACTTCACGTGCTTATTTTCATCATTTTTAGACATTTTGGACCCATAATTGTATTTGTACTCCTATTTTATGTTGGTCATTTTATATATTTTGACGTATTGTTATTAAATCGTAAATCGTTCGTATCATATTTCCAATAAAACGCGTTTAAATCTTAAGACCAAAATATAAACTTTTAAAAAAAAAAATTAAAAATTTCGGAATTACCTTTTTAGAGGTAATTCAAAAATTTCATGATTATGAACCGAATTACCTTTTTAGAGGTAATTCAAAATTTAATTTTTTGAACCGGAATTACCTTATTTTGAGGTAATTCAGAAAAATTAAATTTTTTTTTTTTTTTAAAAGCAGGGTATTATTGGCATTTTTGGGTTTATGGGGTGTGATAGGGAATGAGAATGCATTTAAAACAAACACCCTTTTTATAAGTAAAATTGTATGAAGGGAGTACGAGACGTATTCCAACCCAAATACATATAAGCAAAGTTGTCAAAATCGAGAGTTCAAGTAAACTTGTTTTTCCTAAGTGATTCGACACGTAAACTTGACTCGTAGATTCGTACGAGTTTACCTAATATAAAAGTAATATATACGTGACATATATACTTAGATAATACTATCAGTTCACTAATAGTTTAAAATTTCAACTCTACAACAAAACAAAATAGCAAATCACCACCATAATAAAGTATTATAGACTTTTATCAAACTACATAAATTATCACAGTAAATCATAAATTCATAACTTCCTAAATATATGTAATTAGTAAAATCGATTAAACTCGGACGAGTTTACTTGAGTTCTGAGTTGACTCATAATTTTAGGTGAGTGAAATCGCTAGAAATTCGAGTTTACTTAGAAATGAGTCCACAAGCGAGTTAACTCAAGCATTAAAGATGTGATTCCACAAGTTAAAACTAGAGTTTAACAACTTACAAGTAAAATGGATTTCACGTTGTTGCTCCCCCCCCCCCCCCTCTCTCCTTCTGCATATGGAGATGGTGAAATGGTTTTTGATTTTCAGAAACCATTCTAATGGAGAAGAAGATGTCCATGGATCAATTTGTCCCAAAATGTGTAGGGACCAATATGTCATTTTTTAAAAAATTTCAAAATCTATCAAGCCATCGACCAATTTAAGCTAAAATAATGTATTACGATAATTAACATGACACGTTGGCCCGTATGAGACGTGAGATGAGGTGTTTAACACTTGATGGACCAATGTGTCCTGTTTTAAAAATGTGAAGAACTAATATGTCCCGAAGAAATTATAGGGACGAATTTGTCCCACAAGAAAATTGTCAGGGACTAATTTGGACCTTTAGTCTAAGTTGTAAAAGTCAGAAACTTAATTAATATTAAGTCGTAAAAACCAACTATTAGCATTTGAAAATGTCATGAATTAATTAGAAAAAATTGTTAATGTAAAGGATTAAACTAATCTTTTCTTAAATTTGAGCGAGCAAACTAACTATTAACTCGAATAAAATAGATCATGAATGAAATGCGTGTCAACAATTCCTAATTTTTTCTATCAATTAAAATCAATTTTGGGTGTGAAATCCACAAAATTCTATACAATAATTGTACATCAAGAATGGTTCTACATTTATCATTTATATTAAATCATTTTTTAACAAACTTTTAAAATACCATAACCAAACACAAATCAATATATTTAGACTTAAATTTTTTAAAATCAAATATTCTAAAAATCAATTTTACACTATGAATCCTATCCTTTGAAAATCTAAAAAAAGATGGATCAAAAGTCTTGAATCCTATCCTTTGAAAATCTAAAAAAAGATGGATCAAAAGTCTGAGTGAATCTGTAACAAAAATCTTATTTTTGTGAAAAAAAAAAATTGATAAATCGACAAGTTCTGCAACCTCTGTGTACCAATTAACCAAGCTTTTGGTGATTATAAAAACTTGCTTTTTCACGATTTTAGGCGTGGATTAAAAACTTGGTTAATTGATCGCTTGGCTAATAGTCTAAAAAACTTGGTTAATTGGTGTTGTAGATTGGTAACTTGTCGATTTGTCAAAATTTTTTTGTCAAAATAGGAAAGCATATACAAATTGCCAAAAGGTTTTCTGAGCTGCCTAGCTATGTTTGTATGTGTTTCTTAATTCAAAGCCACAAAAGAAAGATAAAGTAGATATGAGGAGGGCCCCTTACACCAAAAATTGCCTGGATTTGATGCTTCTATAACATTTGCCAGACTAGAATGACAAAAATTTGGCACACCTTTTATTCATTAATCAAAGTGATCAAGAACCGTTTTTTATTTTTTAATGTTATCTAGACAAGTCATTGAGGCTAATCAAGTTACTAAACTAATACGCATTAGGTAATGCAATTACTATAATAATGTTCCTAGAATATTCTAATTGTTTCTTTTGCTTTTTGGCTAACAACTACTGTATCTAATGTTCAAAAAAAAGCTAGTACTATACTTAATTAAAAGGCAAAAAATAAAGTTAACGTTATAGTGGTGGTGCCACATCAAGATTTTTAGACTTAATCATTGTCTCATCGAGGAAGATAAAACAAAACAAAAAAAAACAATAATAAAAATGCTCACTGCGCTCGAGAAGAGAAGAGAAGAAAATTTGTAATTTTAATTAATTGATAATTGACTTTAATAATGAAATTGTGATTAATTAATTGTTGAGCCATGTGCTAACCATGTTTACAAATAATTTCTCAACAATGAAAAAGATTTTAATATTCGAAATATGTAAATTAGGGTTTTATGACTTTTATCTCTATTTTTTTGGTTGTTGTTTTTTCGAAATTCACCAATTTATCGGTAACTAATTTACCTTCGGAAACTTAATTGGTCACGTTTATTTGGTTTTGTCAATCTTTGTGACTCTCATCTCTCAACAGAGTTTTTACCACACCTAAAATTCAAAACTAAAATCTTGAAATGGAATCCAAACCTAATTACTCCTCCAACCAACCTTGTTGGTATGACTTTTATCTATATATGCTATTCAAAGTAGAGAGATTATTTAACTTTTGAATAATATTTGTTGTTGTCATAAGTAGCAGCCTAGCCTATCACTAGGATTGTTTGCGTGTTGTTTATAATTTTCCAATCATTATATGCAATGCAAAAATACAATATCTAGCATCTATTCATAAGGTCTATTCTCAAAAATCTATTTTATAAAGTCTAGCTTAAACGACCCATATCAAAATTGTTAAATCGGATATCATCACTAATTCTTAAGTTAGAATTCGAGACCTCGTAATTTTGTGTGTGACTTTTAGGTGACACTTTCTACATTATCTATCAAAAAAATACAATAAGGTTCAATTTGGCAATATCAATCCATATAGCGAATAACTTATAGCAGATGATCTTTTTGCAAGTGTTTGATAGGACTATAGCTTATAACATTTTTTAGTAGCTTATAGTTTTTTTTTTGAAACACTATTTGAAGTAATGTTTGAGTTTATAAGTTATAGGTTTTCATTTTTTCTCATTTTTATCTTTGTTACGTTGACACTACAACAGATTTAGCCAATGGGCAGCGTTTTTTTTATCCATGTGCATCGCTTCAGTATTGCTAAGCGTGGCGCACTGGCGATTCCACTCCAACAATGGGCAGCGCTCCTTAAAAAGCGCTACCCATTGCCCAAACGCGTCCTCAAATAGGCAGCACTCACTACAAAACGCTGCCCATTGTCCCAACGCGTCCTCAAATAGGCAGCATTCCCTAAAAAGCGCTACCCATTGCCCAAACGCGTCCTCAGATAGGCAGCACTCTCTAAAAAGCGCTACCCATTGCCCAAATGCATCCTCAGATAGGCAGCACTCTATTAAAAGCGCTGCCCATTGCCCAAACTTGTCCTACTATAGGCAGCACTTCCCTAAAAGCGTTGCCCATTGTTTAGTTTTTTTTTGTCTGTTATTGTGTATTTTCCTTTTTATATTTGTAATTTACCTAGTCATATACAACCAATACAATACAACCCAATCAAATCTATCTATACAAATAAATAACGATAAATCTATCTATTCAAATAAATTAACGATAAATCTATCCAGTCAAGCAGTAAACATATCATCTAAATACTCATAATAATTGACCAACAACTTGATGATAGAGAACTTGTATTTCTCCTAATAAATGTATATTTCATATTATTGTACATCAAGAGTACATATATGAACAAAGAAAAATTTAATTTTCCACCCATTGAATTCAATGACTGCATCTTGTACATTAGTAATTCAAGTAAGAAGAAACACAACTATCTTAATATAAAAGTAAAAAAAAAATTATACATTATGGGAGAACCTGAAAGTGAAATAGGAGCCAATGTATCACAAAACTATTTAATATGTAACCTTACACATAGATATAAATGTACACAACCATTGCTTGCTGGTGGAAGTTAGAATAGAGGAATTTATTCAGTAATCCCTTGTTTGCTTGGGGGTTGCGACTTCCTCTATGCTAGCAAAAGAAAAAGGTGATAACATTAACAAAAATAAGCAAAATGACACAACTCTAGAAATGAAATGCAAAGGAAAACCGAAAAGCATAATTGAAGAAATTTTCAACAACAAAGAAGGAAAAAAGCTATTATAAAAATAAAAAAACCAAAGCAGAGGATAGACAAAATATTATGTGGATATTTGATGCAAAACCTGTACCTATAAATGAATTGGTGTGTTACTTCGCCATTCCATTTGTCACCTATGAATTCACCCCTCACCTGTGAGTGACAAATTAAAGTAACACACCAGCCAAAGTTGAGAGCATTGGTCTCTAAGCAATCTATTGACAATAACTCTTTATCATTAATATCATCATGACAATAATACAAATATCCTTACCGAGATGCATAACAATCGAGTCGGCATGCCTATGATAGATGAAAGCCTCATCTTGCCATGTTAGGTGACTCCAAGTAACTACTCCATGCCTTTGAATATAAATTTTAAAGAGCAAAGTGAATCAAATAATATACTAAACTGATTGCTAAATCAACAGCAATCTAAAATAAAGCATAAATTCAACTAAATCATACATTACATATAATTTTTTAGAAGTAACACAAAGGTATTGAAACTGGTTGGTGAATTGAATTGAAAAGCCAAATAACACACAATTGATTCTTTATTCACATTCTTATTCCTCTCATATTAGAATTTTTTTTCATTGAAAAAACAGGCATATGAGCTAATTAAGGGGTACTGAAAAAGGGGGAAAAGCATACGTTTTTAGTTTTTTTGACCCATGTAAAAGGACCTAGTTTTTTTTTTTGAAGAAATTGACTCAAAAAATTAAATCAACAACAAAATAATGACACAAGGAGGAAGAAGAAGAAGAGGAAGCAAACTTGAGATTTTCAGCCTTGTGGATTGAAAATAAAAACCCTAAAACGAAAATCCAACTGCAAATCATCAAAATATTTCCAGAAAAAATTAAATCAACAACAAAATAATGACACAAGGAGGAAGAAGAAGAAGAGGAAGCAAACCTGAGATTTTGAGCTTTGTGGATTGAAAATAAAAACCCTAAAACGAAATCCAACTGCAAATCATCAAAATATTTCCAGAAAAAATTAAATCAACAACAAAATAATGACACAAGGAGGAAGAAGAAGAAGAGGAAGCAAACCCGAGATTCAAAATCTCTCACCTTTAGAAATAGACATGGATTTGGAAGGAAGAAGAAGAGAAAAAGAGTGTTTGAAGGAGAGAGTGAAGAGGTCGACTCAAATTTTTTTTGGAAGTGAGAGAATACAAGTTCTCTCTATCATCAAGTTGTTTGGTGAGATGGAGAGAATGAAAGAAGGGTGTAGCTATACTCAGTATTTTTTAAGAAGCGCTGGGTATTGGGAGAACGCGTGAAGCGATGAGCAGCGTTTTTTAAAAAGCGCTGGGTATTGGGAGAACGCGTGAAGCGATACCCAGCGTTTTTTAAAAATCGTTGGGTATTGGGAGAACGCGTGAAGCGATACCCATCATTTTTTAAAAAGCGTTGGGTATTGGGAGAACGCGTGAAGCGATGGGCAACGTTTTTTAAAAAGCGCTGGGTATGGCTAGTGCGTTTAAAGGCAATGGGCAGCATTTTTTTAAAAAGCGCTGGGTATGGGTTAGCTGTTTTGGCCATCCGTGACGTTTTTACTTAAAGCGCTGCTTATAGGGGCGCTCTTTTTTGACAAATCTGGCGTAGTGTGATTAAGTTCATCATATATCCTCCATTAAATGAATATTTTCTCTCATTTTTAAACATTAATTACAAATGTCTATTTATGTCTTTTTATATTTATAAGCTAGCTAGCTCATATGCTATCAACTCATCCACTATAAACTAGTTTATCGGCCATCCGCAATCTAATATTCCCTCCGTCACAATTTTTTTGATGTTTCAGCAAATGATATATAAATGAAAAAACATTAACTAAGCAAATATATAAACTAAAAAACCCTCATTTGATACCTTGACCATTGTTAAAGTTTTACACTTTCGAAGTATGTGTATATAGAAGTAGCATGGATGGTGAGAATATTCACTTTTGAAAACTCAAAAATTCATTAATACTTGGATAGTGATAATTCACATTTATAAGTGGAGACATTTTGGTTTTGGTATTGGTGTTTAGTAAAAAGTGGAATATAATGATATAGTTGGAAGTAATTGATTAAGTGAGCATTGAATTTGTAAAAGATGACAAGTTTGGGGACAAAATTAGAAAGTTAAAACATTAAAAGATACGAGAACGAATACTTTTTGACAAACATAGCCTTAACAATATGGGAAAAACCCAAGTCCCATTGACTAGATATATGGTCTCAAAATAGTTTATAAGTGGGAGGCATCCCTCACCTTATAAGTCGGTGTTCCCAACTATTTCCTTGGGTGAGATCTAGCAAGAACACGATGAATGGAGTAAGAAGTGAGATGTAGAAAGAATCAAAAATAACATCAGTCCTCTTCATTGGCCTCTCGGGTTTATATTTATATTACAAGGTATTATTAATGCTCATAAGTATTACACATAAATGTAGCGAGATTCTAGGCGAGATTCTCGGGCTTTCCTAATATGGTTCGCCGGTTCTCTGCTCATAGCCGAGCCTGGGGATGACGTCGGCTCCCTGGTCTCGGGGAGTCCCTCGGCCTGCGTGGCCGATGATCCCTCGGCTTCTTGGGTCGAGGTGTGGCCTTCATGGGTCGGTCCTCTGATATGCCCAATCGTGTCGGTTAGGAGGCTGCGTGTGTCCGAGCCTCTCTGAGCGGTCGGTGAGAACAACCAGGCCATGGGGGTTGAGTTAAATCTAAACCACATTCTAAGATGGTACCAGAGTCTATCCTAGATCCTCCGGGTCACCCACCATTATTATCCATGCACTAAGCCCAATAGTGCCGGCGTGAGGGGGTGTATTGGGAAAAACCCAAATCTCACATTGACTAGAGATATAGTCTCAAAAGACTTTATAAGTGGAAGACATCCATCGCCTTATAATCCGATTTTGTAGAATTGAGTTAGGCCTAAACCACATTCTCAAATTAACCTCTTGGGACACCGGACACGTGTCATTTCAGAGGCGCAAGTTTACGTGATTATTCGATGTGATCATCTTGACGATGATGGGCACCGCCCAGCTGCAACCCAGTCAAATAACACGTGGAATTTGGACCAGTATTTTTATTTTACCTTCGGTTTATGTTTCATATTGTTTTTTTTTTTGGAGTAAAAGAAATGAACGATATAATCGTTAAAATTGTAGAGGGACGATCCTAGTGAAAATTTATAATTTCAATTTTTTTAAATATTAAATATGTTTTTATGAAATCTAAAATATTAATTATGTGCACTAATAGAATAGCAGAATTTGAATGAACACAACAAGTTAGTTGTTTTTGTCTGAACAACATTAATCGATGTTCCACTACTGCGCAGAACATGGTCGGTCTTACCATAAGTGATTAAAATCACTCCAGCTAGGACAAACCCTTCAATAATGATTGGTCCCTATCCAAACCACAATAAAATACTCAACATATTACGCAAAGTAGGACCCACCACCTCCACCTTCACTTCCATTAACTAGAAAAAATTCCGATTATAAATCCGCGCACCTCATAACTCACTAACACACCACTCACACAACACAACACAAAACAACCACGGAAGGAAGCAAAAGCATCTAGAAGAGATGGAAGCAAAGGAGCAGGATGTATCATTGGGAGCTAACAAGTACCCAGAGAGGCAGCCGATTGGAATTGCGGCTCAAAGCCAAGATGAGCCGAAGGATTACCAAGAGCCACCACCGGCTCCACTGTTTGAGCCGTCTGAGCTGACTTCATGGTCGTTCTACCGAGCTGGAATAGCTGAGTTCGTTGCCACTTTTCTGTTTCTCTACATAACCGTCTTAACCGTCATGGGGGTTGTTAGAGAAGGCTCAAAATGTAAAACCGTTGGTATTCAAGGAATTGCTTGGGCTTTTGGTGGCATGATCTTTGCCCTTGTTTACTGCACCGCTGGTATCTCAGGTATATATAAAATTCATCTTCCTATTCATATATTTATTTCTGGCTAAATTTTCCAAAATAATTAAATAATTGAAATTGCAGGAGGACACATAAACCCAGCGGTAACATTCGGTTTATTTTTAGCAAGAAAATTATCATTAACAAGGGCAATATTCTACATGGTGATGCAATGTTTGGGTGCTATAGTTGGAGCTGGTGTAGTGAAAGGTTTTGAAGGTAAAACAAGGTTCACAGCTCTAAACGGTGGTGCAAATTTTGTGAACCCTGGTTACACAAAAGGTGATGGACTAGGTGCTGAAATTGTTGGTACTTTTGTTCTTGTTTACACTGTGTTCTCAGCCACTGATGCTAAACGTAGTGCTAGAGACTCTCATGTTCCTATTTTAGCACCTCTGCCTATTGGGTTTGCTGTGTTTTTGGTTCATTTGGCTACTATTCCTATTACTGGAACTGGTATTAACCCTGCTCGAAGTCTTGGTGCTGCTATTATCTTTAACAAGGACCGTGGTTGGGATGATCACGTAAGTTAATTAATTTTTCAATATTTGTTTAAATTTAGAATTTTGTATTAATTTATTATTAATTATTTGTATTTTTGCAGTGGATCTTCTGGGTGGGACCATTTATTGGAGCAGCTCTTGCAGCTCTGTACCACCAAGTTGTAATCAGAGCCATTCCCTTCAAGTCCAAGTGATTGATTGATCGAATCCAACGGTTCTAGATCAATCAAGTTTGGAGAACCATAATCAAGTCATGTTTGTGGGGCTCATTATATCATCATCCTCATCATTATCTGCTTAATTAATCTTATTTTTCTTTGAGTTTTCATGTGTTGTATTTTGTAATGTGTATGTAAAAATCGTGTAATAATAATATTATCGTTATTATTGTTATGGTAAATTATGTTTATTATCAAGTGGTGCATGTGTCACGTCATGGGCCAAAAATTATCCTTCGCTTTTAAGTTGGAAATGGGTCCAGCTCGTGTGTGATTTTGTGTAATTGCCAAATTAAAAATAACACTCGAGTTATTTCTGGAATTTTCTTTTCTCTTGACCCTATCTTATCTTTGTTGTAATATTTGTCTTCTTTCTTGGAGTATATGCTAAGTTTGGGTTCCTTTATCCATGCCTGAGCTTGTTATCACTAGTTATGTTATGGGAGTGAGTGACTTTGGGGGTAGGGGAGTTGGGTATGGTGGGGGCTTTGATTCTACCTAATCCTGGACCACGACACTTCATCAATGATGTTTTTTGTGCTGTGAATTAATAATTATTTTTCATCATATAGCCCTTGGAAAATTGAAAAGTCACCCGTTGATCTTGGTTGTTTCTTAAAGTATAGTTCCTATTTTTATTCACTTTAATCTCTTACTTTACGACACTCTTGCTTTACAAATGTGTAACGATCATTTTGTGCAAATCACCTGAAATGTTAACCACCGTTTACCTAATTTGTTCACCATTAGTTTAATCACGTAGCTTTCACTTTACAACATCAATCATTACTAGGGTGTATCAATGAAGTATGGACTCTATGCTTTTCTCTTCAACACAAAATATAAGAGTGAAATGATATGAGAGAAAAGAGAATTAAAGTATAAGGAGCAAATGAAGAGAGAGAAAAAGAGGTTCAGTTCAAAAATCCATGTGATTCTATTAGTTAGATTAATTGGAGGGTCTTTTTTTTTCGCACCCCCTCCTTTCCTATCTCACCCCCATAATTCCACACTTTCCCGTTTTTACCCCTGGTTTGTTAAAAAAATTAAAAATTTGAATTACATAAAAAAGGTAATTCAGTTCAAAAATAATGGAATTTCGGTTTTATTCTGTAATTCAAAATTAATATTTTTTTCAATTATTAATTTTTTCGAATTATTAATATTTTTATTTCGAACGAATAATTTAGAAATTTAAAAATCGGTTTTGACAACATACTCTCGATCGTAATGAAACCACAACCATTATATCCAAAAAATCAAGAATCAAGACTCTTTTGAAGGACTTCTTTACGGAATTACTACTACCCAAAATCCCAAATTTCATCATTTACTATTTTTTACGATTTTTTTAAATTTTTCATAGTCTCCAAAAATCTAAAAAATTTTGTATAGCCTTATTTTGGTTTTGTTAGATTTTTAGTGGTGTTTTTATATTTTTTAGAGTAGTTTTGACTATTTTTAGTAGTCTTTTAGTAATAAAAATTAAAACAAATCGTATATATGTCATTTTGGACATATATACGATGCCTACTAACCGTGGCGAGGAATGTCATGATACGACTCTGAGCCTCTGTAGAGTGTCCTGAGAAGAGTATCGCTCTCGCTTTGGCCTCCCCAACATGTCGTCGTCATTTGCGGGGTCTCTTTACTCCGGAAGACTCTGCTCGCATATTACATGTTCTGGTCGTCTCTACTCAAGACCGTTAAAAAATAATGTAAATAAAAATATTAATAATTGAAAAAAAATTGTAATTTTCGGAATTACCTCAGAAATAGGTAATTCCGAAATTTTTAATTTTTTATGAATCGGAATTATCTTTTTTAGAGGTAATTCCGAAATTTTAATTTTTTTGAACCAGAATTACATTATTTAGAGGTAATTCCGAAAAATTTAATTTTTTTTTTAAAAGACAGGAGTAGTTTTGGGTTTTTTTGAATTATGGGGGTGTAGAAGATAATGAGGGGGTGGGAAAAAAATAATGGGTTCAATTGATCTCTTTTTTTTTTTTTTAGATTAAACGGGACTAAATGCCCAGGTTTCAATTGATCTCTAGATAAAGTGGAAGAAAGCGTGTATTTTCACTAATATAATGTAGTTAATGAAAGACAAACTAGAGACTTTAAAGTGACAAAAGGAGGCAAAAAGTTCCAATAAAAACCTAAAACTACTCACCAAAATCCAAAGAAACGTTTTTTGGGGACAAAATATTGAACAATGCAAAATTTGTTGGGTGAAAGCTCCCGCAGAGCTTCTCAACGAAAATGAAATAGAAGAAGCAATAGAGTTGCATTATAAGATATAATAGAATTGATATATCGATCTAATAACTCAAAATCTTTTTACTCTCACACGATTGAATATTTTAGTTGATGTCTCACCTTAGAAGACACCATATAGGAGACATGCTCTTAAAACTAAGAGAGACATAAATAAGAGTGGGTGTGGTGAGAGACACACGTAAGAGAGAAGTGAAGGAAGTGTGTTAGTGTGAGAGAAAGAATGGAATATATATTGATAAAAATTGACACAATCAGAGAATAACATATTTGAAAGTATTTGAGATATTTTTTGAAACATAAGCTTTAATATTCACAAATATGTGTAAAAAAAAATAGACAAAAGGACCGGAAGGGTGTACTCTAGCAATACTTGAGGTGTATTTAATAACTTCCTTAAGAAGAAACTTATAATAGGGGGGCTAACTGGCCCATAATATTTTTGTTTTTGGGTAATTTTTTTCAACCCCCACCACTAATCTTTATACCTCCACCAAATGTCGTATTCCAAAGTTACCCATTTCTTAAATCCAAAACGGATATAAATTCGTTTTGAAAAAATGGACAACGGATTTAACATAATTCCGAGTGAAAGTAAAAAATGTTCATTGGATTTATCTCTTAAAAGGATAAATCCGTAGTTAAAAGTTAACAAATAAAATTTATCTTTTTAAGAGATAAATCCGATGAACGAAAATCACTACGGATTTATGTCTAAAAAAGATAAATATGTTTTGTTAATTTTAAACTATGGATTTATCCTTTTTTTGAGATAAATCTGTTCTAGAAAATGCCAAAATCTAATGGTCAGGATCCCACCGACAATTTTAATCAACAGACTAGAATTGAGACCATTGCTATAAATACCAACCACTTCTTTCACACCTAGTCATTAGTTCTTTCCCACCTACACAGTCGAAAATGAATACCCTTTCAACTCAGTACTCAAAATCCAACACACTTACCGCTGTTTATCATCGTGGTAAAATCATCGAAAGAGAAGATGGTGTATTTTTCTCTTGTACAGATCCAGTTATATGTGCACGCTAAAGGATGACATCGCCTTCGTTTCATTTACAGAGAAACTAGAGGGTAAGGTTCAAGTGGAGGGTGATGAACGAGAGGTAACTAGTATAATTCTCCGCAAACCCAATTATGGAGATGATGGACATGTTTACTGGTCATCCATGGAGGCGAAGACTGACGATGACATACGAGTTATGTTGAACACGCATGACATGTGGCAGAGTCGTAGTCCTTTGCAACTGTGTATGCGGAAATAAAATGGACTTACCGTTGTTATGCAGGAAAACCGTCATAGTAAATAGACTTGTAGTTCTTTAGAGCAGTATTTGTTTTTGTTATGTTTTTCTTTTTATGTTTTGTTGTGTTGTTATGCCAATGTATATTGCTTTTGCATCAATTAAAATAAACGTTTAGTGCAACTAATGTAAGCATAAAAACAACTACAAATAAATAGAGAAATTCACAACTGCTCAAACTGTTAAATACTACAAAAACTATAATCAAGGGGACCCTCCCTCTGCCAAATGAATCATACCCCAGATCTGTGTGTACGATGCAGAGCCAGGATGAATCTCCTGTAACTGTAGCACACTTCGTAGACGCTAAGCAACAGTCATCAATCTCTCCTCAGGCCCCATCACTCCTGGTGTTGCTGCTGGTGGTGATGGAGGTGATAGACGGGGAACTGATATGGACAAGTACCATGAAAGGTAAGGCCCATGAACCTCACTTGGATACTAGGCTACCCTAGTGGCGCTAACAATTTCTGTAACCCTAGTACTCAAATATCCATGTCTGAAATGAACAAAAAAACACAAACTTGTTATTAAACCGCAACATCTAATACCCATATATTGTTTTAATTCATATTACAATAGTAAATCTTAACATAAGCAGTGTCGCGTATCCCCTAGTTGGGCGCTCTCAGCCAGACATGCATAATTCAACTGCTCATAAAGATAGGCTAATGCAGCTGAACCCCACGCCCATGAACCTGATCCATGTCCTCCAACACCAACAACCACTTACCCTCCACTTTGTTACCCGTCTTGCTGCCAAAGGTGCTCATCCCCGACAACAACAATAAAAAGGCCCTAGTAGCAAAAACCTCACGGCCTTCCCGAATGTGCTCTTTGAAGACATCCAATAGCCACTCGAACCGGAAATAGCCTCCCCTAATGGACTCCGCAGTGGCCTCAGTAACAATCATACCCAACAAATTAACTGCCAAACTAGTGGCAGTGTCAACGGTGACAGGCTAGACTGGGGGACATTAGTAGTTGCCTGTCACTAGTAGATGCAACAAACACGATACATCATCCAAAGTGATGGTCATCTCACCGAATGGTAGGTGAAACGAACAGGTCTCAGGATGCCATCTCTCAACAAAAGCTGATATCAGCTCATGATCAATTGTGGTGAGAGCGGAATGGACCAGGGGGCTAAACCTGTCTGAACTACGTACTCATAGAAAATGAAAAACGCATTAGACAGAAAAAATAAAACTTTGTAAAAAAATAAACCTAACCATTATGTAAAATAATAAATTTACATGGCCTCTCAGAATGTTAAAAGCAACATGCTCCTCAAATGGAGTAATATCATCGAGTGCACCGCTACACTCTCGTGACGACCCCCCCTCGGAACGTCTCCCCCCGCACCCAACCATCTGAATCAGCTGGTATCCTCCCACGAACTCTCGTATAAGCCGCTACGTAACCATTCAAAAATACAAGTTATTTGGAAAAAAATATATAATGTGAAACGGGTTTACATGTAAATCTGTTTCATAATGAAATTAACTGCGGAATTACGTATTTAACAGGTAATTCCGTTTTGAAAAAAAAAACAGATTTACATTAATCCACTGTTAATCAAATAAGTTGGATTTACTTACTTCCGTCTCGTCGGAAGTACGTAATTTTGTTGAAGATAAAAATGAGAGTAAATGCTCAGAGAGAGAGGAGTGAATACAGAAGAATGAAAGGGAAGGTAAATGTTTGGTGGTTTTGGTATTGTTTTTTTGAGGGTAATATGGTCTTTTCCAAGCGGTTGTGGGGGTATAAGTGGTGATGGTGGGGGTTGAAAAAAAAATACTCCCTCCGGTCCCTATTATAAGAGGATTTTTGGAGTTAATTTTGGTCACAAATATAATAAACTATTTTGGTTTTTGGAGTTAATTTTGATTAAATACCAATTTTACCCTCATTGAATGCTTTGTCCTTTCAGTTTTCAAGGTGATGGGAGTAGTGCACATAAATTTGATTTGAGTGGAGTTATTTTAGTGGAGAATATTTTGGAGACTTAACTTTAAAAAGACAATAATTAAATGAGCTCTTTCGTAATGGTAATTTTTGTATTTTCTTCTTATAATAGGGACAAGAGGGAGTACCCTTTTGTTTTTGTAGTCCAACGACCAACGAGATTGGTTGTTTCTTCCTTGCACGTGTGGACCTTCCGAACCGAAGCTCCAAGCATGGCTGCGAGCAAGCGCACAGTGTTGTAGTTCTCTTCTTCACAGACATTATCGGCGAAGTTCTACCTCTCGTTATCTTCAACATCTATGAATATTGCTATGTTCGTCGTCTTGACCAAGGAGAACACGTCATCTGAACACTACTTGCGCCGTTCTCCCTGACGGAACCGTTGATATCCAAAATTCGTACGTAGTTTCGCACAACGAGCCCGTCGACTAGGTCTTCAACACTCTCCTTCATCTGCATCCATTTTTGTATACTCGTAACTTTATAGTCATCCAAAACAATTTCGTCTTGGTGCATGTAGTAAGCAGCCTTTGGATTTCTTCGATATTGATCACCTTGAGGACAATGTGATAGTTTAGTGGCGAGTATTGTTAGATATGGGCCTTTGTTATGTTAGTAGTGGGTTAGTTAGGCTGAATTAGTTAAGGCATGTTGCATGTAAACTATGAAATCCCCATACTCCAAAAACGAAAACGTATCATTGTCGAATACATATTCGATACTTCTCAAATACATTTTTAATACATATCTCAATAACTAAGATATGATTGTCACCTTGATACGATTCGTCTTGTATGTCTCTTTCTAAAAGCATGAAATTTTGTGACACGATCTATATAGTGATAGTCATATAAAGACCACTAATATGTTTGTCTCTTTGCAAACAAAATGTGTGTCCACACGCACACGCACACGCACACGCGCGCACACACACACGTATCATGGTTGTGTTGAAGATAAGTTGGGTTACTAGACAAGGTATTCAGATGGTCTTCGAGTAAACTAGTAGCAATGCAGTAACCCTGAATTTCATTTGAAAGGAAATCTTTCCCAATGAAAATTATTTGGACATAATGATTTTATTTTAGCTCTTTCAAATGTATTTTAGATTTCCCTATATTTTGCCAAAAAGGACTCAATCTAAACTCTCTCTTTCCTTTGCATTATCGTCTTTTTTTATTTCTTCAGCATATATTTTTTATGGCAGTTGCTGCAAATAATATTAAATGTAAAAGTTTATGTTAAAAATTGAATTCTTGGCCTTTGTTGGAAATCACAATATAGCCAAGGGATAAGGGCAATTTAGAGTCAATGCATCTGAGTCTGACCACGTATTGGCAAGTAATCGTTTTCTGCTCCTATACACTTGTTTTTCTTGAAGTTGTGGAATAACTTTTTTTTCTCCTTAGAAGCTTGTTTCACTTCTCTACAAACTGAACATGGAACAACAAAAATGATCAAGTAAAAGTTATAGTGAAATTTATTGGACACTTCAGTTTAATCCATCAACATAAGATAACCAAGTACTTCACCAAAATATGGTTTCTTGCAATTGTTTATTGTTATATCAATGGTTTATATCCAAAGCACAAGCGTCTTTTTTTTTTGGTAGGGAAAGAAAAAATCAAAACAGAAAAGAAAAACAAAAAAGAAAAGGGCACAAGCGTCTTTGTTAAGAATTGAGCCAAGAATTTGCGTAAATCTTGAACTGGAATTAACGCTTGAACCTAATTGAATGATCAATTTGACCGAAAAACCGGAAATTAATCGCATTGAAACGAAGAACCGTAATTTTCCAGAATTGGGGGAAAATGCGAATCGAACGAATTAAGCAAAATTAAGAACAGAAGAGACACGATTTGTTGACCCAGTTCAGTATTAGATTAATACTTACACCTGGGGAATTAAGCAATTGGTTAATTCTTGTTGCATTGATCGAAATGATTCTTGATGAAAATTACAAGCCGTAGCTCCCAATTTGATCACCCCCTCACTTCCCTGATCCCACAAATCCCGTGTTTACTCTCGCACTCAGTTCCCAAATGAATTGTTATTTGTTACAATGAAAAACATAATCAAAAACTATATAAATTGATCAAGCTATGCGGTTGGCGCCAAACCGTAGCCTTCAACGGTTTTAACAGATTTTTGATTCTGTCCATTAGCGAGCTGACACATGGCATAGTGTGAGAGGTCCAAATTTGTTGCCATTTCTTTCATCAATCTTGATGGTGACCAAAATAGAGGTGACAATGTTTACCAAAAAAACATAGAGGTGACATTGGTAAATAACACTATTGGCAATACCTCCGTCGCCCCCAACCTCCACCACAAAACACACACAATGGTGTAGCTAATTTATTTTTCACGATATATGGGCTAAATTTAAGGACCAGCTTTGGGGTTGTCATTGAAAAATGTGGGTAATTCACCTGATTTCATTTGTATTTTTCAAAATCTGACACATTTATATATACTACTAATTTAATTATCAACGTGATGTAAATGTACACATTTATTTTTATTGGCAGAAATAGTAGATTTCACCCAAAAAAAAGCAACAAAATATGTGGCCAATTTTATTGATGCCACATCATATTTTATAAATTATCCACATTTTTTCAAGAGCAATTTATTTTTTTATAAGAAATATGAATTCCAGTAAGCGTATGTTTATATAGAATAAAATAAACATACGAAGATGAAGGTTGGGGTTTCACGAAATTAGAAGTTCGAGTTTTTGCACAACGAAGATGAAGGTTGGGGTTTTTGCAAATCTTGAAATTTAAGGTTTCATGAAATTAGAGGTTGGGGTTTCTGCACAACAAAGACGAATATGAAGAGAAACAAAATCAAAGATGAAGACCAATGTTGTGCTTCTGAGACTTTAAGATTTTGGTTTCTACACATCTTGAAATTGAAGGTTGGGGTTTGTGTTCATAGGTAGAAGAAGACCAATTTTTTTTAATGATTTTGATTTTCTTGATTGCCATTTTAATTTTAATTTTAATTTTCAGTTTTATGTTTTTAGCAATTTGTTGATTTCTGCTTTATTTATAATTTAACAAACTTAATTGATTATGTGCAAGGCAGCTGAGAGCCTGAGACAGAGCAGCTCAGGCAGCTGGTAGAGGCTTAGGCGCAGCAGATCCAGGCTCAGCAAAACCAGATGCAGAATCAGACTATCAAATATGCAGGCAGACTTCTTGAGGTTTGCACGTAAGCAAGAGAGGATATTAAGGTACCATAGGAGCTTGAAGCCAAATGTCTCTTTGTCGTCTGAGTTTGAGGAGACGGAGTCTGATGATCCCGATGCCCCCTATTAGTATTATATATGTTGATTAGGATTTGGTATATGTTTATGTTGATTTGGATTATGTTATTGTTGATTTGGAGTTGGAATATGTTTAAGTTGATTTGGATTATGTTATAACATTTCAGATTAGATTATGTTAGTTAAGATTTTATTTGAGTATTCTCAAAATATCTATTTTGGTTTGTTTTATTTACTTATTTTAAATTTTAGTATTTAATAATATATTTATTATAAAAAAAATAGGTTTTAAAATAAATTAAATAAGTTCTCTTTAGTAAGGGGAAAATTCCTTGCTAATTCCCTCCCTAAAATTTTGACACGTGGCACCAAAGAACATGTCGCGTTAATAAAAGTGAGGGAAGTTTCCTTCTCTAAATCCGTTGCTATTGAGCGACGAAAAATCCCTCGCTAATTAGTGACAGAAAATCCCTCGCTAATTAGCGAGGACTGCTTTAGCGGGGGAAAAATCCATCACTGATATCGGTTTTTTTTTTTAGTGACAAAATTAGAAGTTCGAGTTTCTGCACAACGAAGACAAAGGTTGAGGTTTCTGCACATCTTAAAATTTGGGGTTTCACAAAATTAGAGGTTGGGATTTCTGCACAATAAAGACGAATATGAAGAGAGAAACGAAATCAAAGATGAAAAGCAATGTTGTGCTTATGAGATTTGAAGATTCTGGTTTATGCACATCTTAAAATTTAAGGTTGGGGTTTATGTTCATGGGTAGAAGAAACCCAATTTTTTTATGATTTGTTTTTCTTGATTGCCATTTTACTTTTCAGTTTTATGTTTTTAGAAACTAGTTGATTTCTATTTTTTTATAATTTAAAAAACTTAATTGATTAGGTGTAAAATGACTTAGAAATAAATAATACATTTATTTGCCACTTCACTGACAGCGTGACGTTCGTTAGCTTCAATTGACGGCAGATATCAAAATGAAACGAAAATAAAAGATGAGGGACTAAAATGTACCAAATAAAGATAAAAGATCAAAATAAAATCTAGAGTAACGATAAAAGACAAAAAATTACTTAGCTTTTAATTTATTAATTTATTATTACCCCCATTTTTTTCGTCCTAAGCATGCAAAACTGAAAAGTGGATTGAAAGTGAATGGATTTTAATACTTTGGTAGTTTTGTTAACATTTTACCTAACACTTCCTTCAATTTTATATATGCGCAAAAATATTGAACTTTTGATTTCTTAAATGGAACCTCAAAAAATTTCAGCTTTTGTTTTCTTAAAGGGAACCTCTTAGTTAGATTCCCACTAGTTAGCCCAGGACCAAGGTTCTAAAAAACGGTCTGTTACGGTGAAAATGGCCGCGACAAAATTGTCTCAGTAGTGACCGTTATTGCGACAAAACGACCGCGACAAATAATTTTAATTAAATTTTGTGATTAATTCACACCGCGACGACCGCAACAGCCGAAACCGCGAAAGCCTCAACGTGACCGTGATGTGACTGCGACCGCTATTTAGAACTTTGCCCAGGACACCATGGCATAACAACAGCATAAAAGTGGTGGAAGCAACTTCTTCCTCCCACACTGATAAATGGGCACAGTGTTAACACAACCATAGTATAGTTGACTCTAAGGACGGAATGTTTGACTGTTGCTAATGCCAATGATTCACTGTTGTCTGTTGTTCTGTCTTAATTTAATTATGTCATGACTCAAAAGCATATATATCCATAATATAAGGATCGTATTATGTTTGTTGTATCTAACATTAACAGAAACTCAGTTATTATTTGCTTTATTTAAGGAATATATTGCAATGCCAATATATTTTTTAATGTTAAAGTTCCGCATAGTAGGTAGTTGTTCTCAAAAAAAGCAACGACAAAAGTGGTGGAGACAAGAAAGTAAAAGACGCGGGAGATAAGGAGAGAGGGCTGCATGCATGGCGGCATCGTCCTAGATATTAATTAAGAGTTCTTCCTCATTGCTATTTCTAGACTAGACTTGGACTTCTTAATTACCATCTTAACTCCAATTAACCTTTGTTTTTCCATTTATGAAACAGTAGAAACTCCTTTAGATGCTTGGACAATTACAAAAAGACAACATTTAAATATTAAAGGTAAAGCGCCTTTACCAACATCTTTACCTTAATCTTGGTTGGTTTAACTTCTAGGAGAGTCAAATTTGATATTAGGGTTAAGTGTAGTAAGTGTCTCTTCTTTGAACGGAGTGTTGACTCTTTGGAGCGTTTTTCCAAGAAAAAAGAGTCACCAATTGTTTGGTGTATATTTCGCTTAAAGTTAATTATTATCGATAAAATGCTTTCCCATTTTCAAAAAGAAAATTGATTTTAGGGACATTAAATTGATTTTGACATTTTAAGTGTTGTCGAGTTGAATTGATTTTGTTTTCAAAATTGATTTTAATTTGAAATTTGTAGTTTTTACCTCTAAACGCAATTTTTGTACTAAAATTTATGGAAAATGCTTGATTGTACATGTAAAGTTTATACGAAATGGACTGTGGTAGCCGATCACTTTTGACCTTTACTCTCCCGTTTTTGGGTTAGAAAGAAGCTGAATAATATTTTTATCAAGTTTTCAACGGGTAATCACTTGCATTTTGACATTTCTTACATGTGTCATGCGTAAGAAATAGCAGCTCTCCAAATTTATTGTTCAACTTTTTTTTACGAAAACTAGAATGTATCACCCGTGCTACGGGTATACATTTTCTTTTAATATAACATTTGAATTCGTTGTTTGAGACTTAAAAAAAATGCAGTTGTACGCTTTCGTGTATTATGTGATATGATCGATTGTATTTTCTTTTATCTGCCGTCCTTTATAAAAATATTATGTTATATAATATATTTCTCCCGTATATTTTGCATATACAGATTTAAATATAATTATTTTAGTCAATTATATACATTGATTTTTGATTAAAATATGTATATTCCATAATCTCGAAAATACCCTTGTGGGTATTTAGTACGTATGTTCCGATAAATTCTATAAATGGGAGAAATTGAAGTAACGATTTAGGAGCAACAACTATTAAAAATGAGGACATTGAGTTATTATCTATAAGCATAAAATAGTCATTGACTATCCAATGGGAGGGGGTGTCTCTTGACTATCTAAAAGCCTAAAATGGTTTCCTACCATGACTTGAGTTTCATGGGGAAAACTCGTATTGGCCTGGGGGAGGATTTGAGGATGTCGATGCCCTCCCTGCCTCCGCCTCGAACTCATTCAACTAAACATTAATTATTAGTTTTTATTTTATTTTATGCATATTTAATATTTCATTTTGATACATATTTTTTTAATTTTTACTGATCTCTTTTCAATTTTAAAATATATTTAAATGCTTTTTAATTTTATTTTACTATTGTATAATAATTTTTAGTCATTCATTTGAACACCTCTCCAAAATTCTACACATAGAATTGCAAATCTTTGTTTTATGCATTTGGTAGTCATATAATCCATCTTGAGCACTATAGCCACTACACATGACAAACAAAATTTTGAGAAACAACCCATGTCTTTCATAATTAAATCTTGCTTGATTAAGAATTCCATAGGCACCTTGGTTTTAAGTATTGTTGTGATCTACAAGAAGAAGAGCCAACAATATTTATGAATAATTAATGAAATATTACTTGCATCCTATAATTATTGTACATATTAAGTATCGTTTGTTCTCATCTATAATCTATATATAGTATCATTTTTTTATAGTGTCCTTTTTTTATCCCCTATTGCATATCAAATTTAAGAAGCACATTATTGAATATCATTAACTTAATCCAGATTAAGACAAATTCTATGTAATTGTTCCATCAAGACGTACATTATTTTTAAAGGCTTTGAGAGCTCCGTAAAATGCGATTGTTCATTCAATTACAATTATTCTTCTCATGCTGTAAACATGTACTTGACTTTCTCTTCTACATCTTTGTCTACATGTTTCCTACAATGTATTTTTGGGGCCAAATCTCTTGATTGTGTATAATATGTCTGACGAATTGTGTTTTATAAATGGTACAATTAGATTGTCCTCATTCTCTTAGAACAGATCAATAGGAATACACAAATTTCACTCCTATATATACCCACATGTAACTGCTCATTAGTGTCACAAATAATTTCTATGTAAGGGCCAATTTGTTACAGATTAAAAAATAAGTGATTTTGTTGTTACATAATTTAGATATAGAGATATTTGAGAAAATGAGAAGTTGTTTTATGTTTGAGTAACATGCATACTAAAAATCACTTATTTTTAAAAAAAATCATTCTTAAAAAACTGATTTTCTAGAGAAGCTACTCAAAACAACTTCTCATATGAAGCAATTTTTAGATTATTTTGAGCTTTTCATTTTTTTTAAGAGTTTGTAACAAACAGACAACATGTCGTCATAAGTGATTATTTTTTTAAAAAAAAGTGATTTTTTTAAAAAATAAGTCATAACAAACGGGCTCTAATATTATAGTTTTTAGACTTAGGCATTTTAAAAACAAATTCAAATATTTAAACTCAGCAGAGCTACAATTTTTTTTTGCTAATTTGAGATCAAAATATTTATTTTGAAACTAACACAACATCAATGACTGGTCTAAAAATTGTAGCTGCTATTTCTGCCCATTTAGTATGCTATGTTGATAGAAAATTCTATTGGTACTAATATAAAAATTTCCATTGCTAAAATATACCTTTGTATAAATTAAAAGCTACTCATTTCTATCATAACCAGTGTTTAACCATGCATGTAGGAAAATTCAATGTAAATTAGTTTAAGAGTGAAAAGTGAAACAATAAATTAACAATAAACTTGATCACACTTTGACATTGTGTACTTTCAAAAGCAAAGTCAGTTTAAGGATAGGACGAAAGCTTTGAACATCTAATAATATATAAAAACCAAGCCCACCCCTATAACTTGAGTCATCATCACATTGTAGTTACCTAACTATGAATTAAAGGTTTACTTCAAGCACACCCCTGTAAATGATAAACGAAAATATAACATTAGAAGCGTTGTCATCAAATATAAATCACGAACGATAGTAATTTCAATGTAATTTCAGTTTAAAGGTAGGATGCAAGCTTCGATGTGATGCATCACTTGTATGTAGGCTTCATATGCCAAACCAAATATGGAAGCAACAGAGGAAAGAGCAGAATATGAAATACCCTCCATTTACAAATATAACCCTTTTGTCAAAAGTCACGCGTGAAATACGTGTAGAAAATTTACCAAATGGAGTTTGGTATAGTCTTTCTTTTCAACTACATGAAATAACAAATCACAAAAAGTTAAGAAGTAAAGAAGTCATATTTTTTATTTTTAGAAAATCAACACATAAACAGAATGACCTTAGAAACCATCTTTCAAAAACTCTAAATGCAAATAAACCTTTGCAGGATCTGAATTTGAAGGAGAAACAACAGTGTGGAGCACTCTGGATGCAGCCTCATAACACAAACCATGGTATTAGTGTAAACTTATAGAACTTAAATGATGGCGAATAAATGTTACACTCTAACAGTGATTATAGACAGCAACCATAAAAATAAAAAAACGTAAACTTAAAAAATATTATATTTTCCTACTCAAGTGTAAAATTACAGAACTTAATAGATGACAAAGGGATCCTCAACCTTGATTAAGATATTATCAAAAATCAGAACTAATTTGCTTGAGCATCAGATCAAGACAGCAACCAACACATCACCAATCAAAAAAACATCAAACTATTAAACTCATTGTAAAATATCCCTAACACTTGTTTTAGGTTTATGCTTATTTGTTACAGAAGTAATGCTGACATTTTGATGCAAATTTAGTTATCTTCTTATTCTAATGGACTGATGGAATGATCAAGAGAATTATTAATATAAATCATGACATATGCACATGGTAAGGTGGATTAAGAAAATTACGGGATGACTTAATTCATTATAAATTAAGGAAATTACGGGATGACGACGATCATGGGCAGGTAGATGTAGATCGTAGAAGTGCATAGCAGACACTCCTCTAAGTGTGAACACCGATGTTCCAGTGTGATCCCAGACCTTCACATCTATTCCAGTCCTACAGTTAAATAGCACAGACTTGGTTATGATAACAACAATTTTTATTTTTGATTTCTTAGTGATATAACATTAACGAAAGCATAAAATGATGAATCTTACGCGTTGTGTGAAAGTATCTGTCTGATATGTGTCATGACAACATTGGCTGGTCCTTGAAATTATGAAACCATTGATGTACGTTAGTTGATACACATCATACAAATAATTGAGAAAAACTATTTGATATAGGTTCTCGTTGATAACCACCATATGAATCTTTAAGGTTTTAAATACTAACTGAGTGGGAGGAGCTGCCTGCAATAAATCAAGGTGGACACGGTGATAGCGAAGGAGGAAGGTACCGGGTCACTGGGTCAAGGGTCGGACCGAAGGGTCTACAGTTAAATCGCATGACCATTAACTCGGTCTTGATTAAAAAATTTATAAAAACTTAATTTACTAAAATTAAGCTCACAAATTTTTTTTATGTAAAACTTAATTTACTAAAATTAAGCTTACGAAAAACTATACTTTAATTTATTAATTTCATAAATGTAAAACTATACTTTATTAATAAAAATTGTACTTCAAAATATCTTATAAATTATACTTTAAATTACCATATATATATATATATATATATATATATATATATATATATATATATGATTAATTTATACATTGACTGAAAATAGTAAATTATCAATGCATCTAAAAGCATCTATGTTCTTTCATAATATACATGTTATATACTCTTTTTGAAACAATTATCACAATCTTCAAATGGCCGAGTGGTAAGACATGTGGATTGCCAATGCATTGTCACGGGTTCGATCCCTTGTGTTTACAATTTTGGCTTTTGCCACGTATTTATCCCAAGATGTATGTGAAATTATTTGATTGGTTTGAGGTGTAATCTTAGGTGTACAAACTCTTGATTTATATTACTTATGATGTAACCAAATATGAATCACTTTACCATTAAATCATTTTAATTAAAATTAATTTTATTTATTCATTCAAAACTCATTAGTTACTACATGACAAAACACAATTTTTTTAACGATACTAGATTGTATTGCTACGGTTATAATAGTCATTTTTCAGTAAAAAAAATCTCAATTCACTAATTTTCTAAATTCAATGATTACACTAAATAAAAAACCAAAACCCGGCCCACTGGTTGATTAATTTGAAAAATCCATTCCATATTAAAGTAGTCATGTTTCACAAAAATGAAGGATGATAAATTGGATTTTTTTCATCCATTTTAATGGATTGTAAAAAAATAAATAAATTATTTTAATTCATTTATTCTCATCCAATTCAAATTTTATGAGATCTGTGTATTTGACACCCTAACAAAAGTAAAAGAAGGTAAATCAAATAAATACAACTGTGTGCATGCTTTTAAGTTTGAACATCATATTAGGGTTCACTCTAAGGTGGTGGATCAATTAAATCATTTACTAAAGTATCAGTTAAATTGAGCGTACGTAAGATATAATATAAAATATTACGAATGATTAAGATTATATCAACTAGTATGAAATCTTAACCATTTATAAAATTTTGTACTATATCATCCAATCAATTTTATTGGTACACCTGTGAGCTTAGGGTGTGCAGTTGCACACCTTGGATAATAAATATTAGCACTTAACATTCTATATAGTTTTGATTTTGACCCTCCTAAGTTTGATATTTTGCATCTAGACCATTCAATTCTTGCAACTTTGACCGTTGATAATAAATATTGAATTCTCAATTTAATTTAAACATAAAATTAGTCCCTAAAATTTGTGAAATCTGTCAATTTGGTCTCTAAAATTTTAAAAAATCTATCAGTCTCTGTAATTGACTACTTATAAAATTTCAGGAGTTAATTTGATTGATGTCACAAATTTTAGGGACTATTTGAGCTTGGAAACTAAATTGAGAATTTACTCTTAATTTAGTTTATTAATTTCACTGATCCAAGATATAATATTTGGAAAAAAATTCAAACAATCTTGCGAACCAACAATTTTAGGAATGAATTTTTTTTGCACCAGGACTTAAAGTCTTAGATCTGCCATTACCAGTAGGGAACTACCTTCAATTTGGTTAGTTAATTTCACTGATTTAATTAAGATATAATATTTGGAAAAAAATCAAACAATCTTGTGAACGTACCAACCATTTTAGTAATGAAAAAATTTCACACCAAGATCTAAAGTCTTAAATCCATCACTAATCAACAAGAAACTTAATTGATCTCTCGCCTTAAAACCTATCCGGTATTATGGTTACTTGCCAAATTGTTTATTCTTAATTCCCGGGCTAACTGTAGAAATTGTTCTTAGCTAGCTGCCAAACATATACTCCTACTACAGTCTCAACAGCTTCATTACAAGACACCTAGAAGTTAGGGCAGGGAAAACCTCTACTCTAGTGCAAAATATCAAGAGACAAAATGGCACTCGTGAATAGTTGAATGACCTTGGGAATTGTAGAAAGTGCAAGGAAGAATGTGATTTTTGTCTTTGCCTTTTCTAGACTACCAATCCCGTATTACCATGCTACAGTTTTAGCAATAATATGAGACAAATTTAAGGATTACTAATTTATTGTTGTAATTTGATCTTTTAAGCATCACATACCATTTAGAGTTTAGTTTTCCCTTCTTGCCCTTTTTCTTTTCTTTTTCCTTTTGTCTACCAAAAAAAAAATAGGGTGTTTTTTTTTCACCCCCCTCCTTCTCTCTCCCACCCCCATAATCCATTTAATTCCCGAATTACCCCCAATGTTTTTTTTAAAAAAAAAAACTTTTTAAAAAAATTTCCGGAAATACCTCACAAAATGGTATTTCCGGTTCGTATTTTTTTTTTTAAAAAAAAAACGTTGGGGATTCCCGGATTTACCTCATAGGTAGGTAAATCCGGTTCGTAAAATACGAACCAGATTTACCTACCTATGAGGTAAATTCGGGAATCCAATTTCTTATTTTGGGGATTCCTGGATTTACCAAGAATTTAGGTAAATCCGGTTCACAATTTGTGAACCGGATTTAGGTGTGAATGGGTGTAAATCCGGAAAACTGAGATACGTTTGAAAGGGTGTAGTTTTCCGGAAATACATATAAATCCGGAAATTTTTGTTTTACATTTGAAGGGTTTTTTTGTCCAATGGTGACAAATGGGGGGTGGGAGAGATAAGGGAGGGGTAAGAAAAAAAACCCAAAAAAATAATACCACATCATTTAGTGGTGCCCGTAAAGTCACATTATATTTAAAAGTTATGCATGCTTTGCTTAGATGGTGCAAAAGTATGCTATAGTCTAAACCCCTCTCCAATGTAATTTTTGAGTTCCTTCATATTAATTATAGGGTTTGGAGGAGCTCAAAAAATACACCACAAGAAGAGCGTTTAGAGGACTTAATTATAGGGGATACTTTTTTTTTCCAAACACTAATCAATTACTATTATTAATTACCTCAAGCCCTCCTAACTCCTAAACACACCTTTAGATAGTGTTTGGATGAAGTAATTCAAATTTCTAGAGAATTTGGCAAATGTCGTCGCCGTACCTTCGACTGATTCCAAGTCTGCGTCGTCATCTTCCAACACTTCGGTACAAGCGTTTGTTGTAGAAACTACAGAATTGCAAAGCAACGAAAATTCTGGTGGTTGGAGAGGCTCTCACGGTGACACCGGCGGCCGTGGTGGCCGTGGAGGGCGTGGACGTGGTCGTAACGCGACGCAGTGCCAGGTGTGCCACAAATTTGGCCATGATGCGTCGGTGTGTTTTCACCGCTTCAAACGAGACTTCAACACCGGCGATGGCTCCTCACATCGTCCTCCCAATCCTCATACTTCTTCTCCGTCGTGGTCTTTCGCACCACCTTGGCATGCTAATATCTGGAGTCACTACGCAATGCCTCAGAGACCAGTGTTAAATCCTCACTCATTCATGGCGCCTTACTTTGGAACACAGTTCCCTGCACCACAGCTGCCTCAACTGTTTGCACCTCCACCTTCTCCTTTTCAACCACGTGGACCTTAAGCTTATGCTGCCAATGTTGCTACTCCAAGTGCTCCACCATCATCTCCTGATTTCTTTGCAGATTCGGCTTGCACGCACAATATGTCCAATGCCTCACACTTCGTTCATCAACAAGTGCCATTCATAGGACCGGATCAAGTTACCATTGGTAACGGACAAGGTTTGCCCATTAAATCAATTGGCTTCACTCAATTTAGATCACCAATGAACCCTAAGCGTATTTTATCACTCAAAAATGTGTTGCACGTTCCCTCACTCACTAAGAATCAACTAAGTGTTCGCCAATTCTCAAAGGATAATGCTTGCTACTTTCAATTCAATGATAATGATTGTGTTGTCAAATCTCAGGCTACCAATGAACCTTTACTTCGTGGTCCACTTGATGAAAATGGCATCTACAAGTTCTCTAATTTCTTTGTCAAGACACATCCACTACTCCCCGGTTCTATTTCTCCAAGCAGTATGCACTCTACTCGCTTTAATTACTCACACTTTTTACACACCTAGTATACCATCTACACACACAAACACTTTTACTATTTGGCACTCTAGACTTGGGCACCCGAGTATTGAATCTCAGAAAACTGTATTGAAATTGTGTAATGTGCCTTTTGTTAATAAAATTGTGGTTGATTTCTGTAATTTTGTTGCATGGGTAAGGCACATAGGTTGCCTTCACACAGCTCTACACACACCACAACAGCTCCATTTGAACTGGTATATGCTGACTTATGGGGACCTGCTCCATTTGTCTCCAACACTGGTTATCTTTATTATATTGCCTATGTTGATTCACACACCAGGTATACTTGGTTGTATTTGCTCAAGAAGAAGTCTGGTGCACTTGCTTCATTTCAAGTATTTCATAAGATGGTAGAAACCCAATTTGGCAGTAAAGTTAGGGCTTTACAGAGTGACTGGGGAGGTGAATTTTGCTCCTTCTCCACTCTCCTTCAGCAGTTGGGCATTCTCCACAGAAATATTTGTCCTCACACCCATCACCATAATGGAATGGTTGAGAGGAAACACAGACAAATAGTGGAAACGAGCATCACCCTTATGGCTCATGCCTCTCTTCCCTTTGAGTACTGGGATCATGCTTTCCAAGCAAGTGTGCACCTCATCAACAGGTTGCCAACCTCTGCTTTACAGTTTGATACACCATATCACAAGCTTTATGGTGCCTCTCCTGATTATGGGTTCTTAAGAGTCTTTGGATGCTCTTGCTTTCCTCTCTTAAGGCCATACAATCAACACAAACTTCAAGTTCGTTCTGAAGAGTGCTTGTTTCTTGGCTACTCCACATCTCACAAAGGCTACAAGTGCCAGTCCTCAAGTGGTAGAATATACATTTCTAAGGATGTCATCTTCAATGAGCACAAGTTTCCATACAAGCAACTTATGCTCACTGGTCCAAGATCATCTGCTCCTGCCACTTCCATCCCTCCTTCCATTCCCTTAATAGCTACTACGCATGTTACACCGTCTCATCCACCTGGGTTTCCACCAGTCCCAACAATGTCCCCAGTGCCTCATAATTCACCTCTAAGTGCAGCCTCTAGTGGTGGTAGCTCATCTGGCTCTACATCCAATAGCCCTGGAAGTTCTTCTGCTCAGTCCTCTGGCCAATCTAGTGTTGTATCTGATGAATCCCCATCACATGATGTTTTTCACTGCGAAAAACGGGAATTTTACTTGATAATTTGATGAATGAATGGAACTTGTTAGGAGAATATTAATGAGTTGTTCTATTTGAGATTTAATTGTTTTGCAGTGTTTATGCTGGGTTTTGTGGTGCTTTTGTGCCCAGGGACTAGGTGGAATTGAAGAACGAAGAAATGCAAGCAAGCAGACTCAAAAAAATATAAGGAAGTAAGCATGCGCAGAGTTGCGCTGGGAGCGCAAGTGGAGCGCAAGTGGAGCGCAAGTGGCGCGAGAAACCGTGGCTGCTTTGCCATTTCAGCGTTGCGATTCTTGCGCGAGGCGCAACTTTTGCACTGTAGCGTCCTCAGCTGCGCTTAAGTTGCGCTGGAAGCGCAACTGAGGCGCAAAACGCCGGAAAAACGTTAAAACTCAGCAGAATTGCGTTTTTGAGGGACTTTGGACATTCGGGGAACCCTAGCACGCGAAGAGAGCTCATCCCACCTGACGGCAAGCGAAGCATCAAGACTTGGGAACAAGGATTGAGGATTCTCATGCATTCATCTTCATCATTAACTTGTAATTCTCCCTTTTTCTCTCTTTTTAGCATGTGTAACTAAACCCCAATGTTAGGGATGGATAAATTTTGATGTAGTGTTATTGTTGTTGATTTAAGTTGATGTTATTCATGTTCTTTCCTCATTTGTGAATTGATTTTCTGGGCTTAAACATTTCTATGGTTGGAAAATTGTAGAATTCATCTTTATTCAATGATCAAATGGGAATTTTATCGTTTGAATGTTTGAATGTCAATTCCTTCAATTTGTAGCTTAGGAATAATCTATGAATTGATGTATGTTGCGAATCTTTGTGGTTATTGCTTGTTGTTAGTAGACGGGCTTAAGGAATTAGGGCTTTTATTAATTAACAAGGATTATTCACCTAAGGGATTAGGGCTTGGTTAGGATTGTGGATTCAATAGCAAATGAGAGAGAGATTATCTTTTGGAAATAAATCGGTGACAATAGCATGAAATTGAAAGGCATTCATCCCTAGCATCTTCTCATTATATTCTTCTCAGCGTGTTCGGTTTCGTAATAGTTAATTGTCTTACCTTCGAGCTTCATAGCTCAACCATATCTATCAAACTCTATTTAAATTTGGTTCACATTAGTCGTTGTTAGCGTAATTAGTAATTGAATTCGATCCCTGAGGACGATATCCGGTTCTCCAGAAAGCCAATTGGTTGCAAGTGGGTGTTTCGAATAAAAGAAAACCCTGATGGCACTGTCAACAAGTACAAAGCGCCAGACTTTTTGCAAAAGGGTTTCATCAGCAGTATGGAGCAAACTACAAGGAGACCTTCTCTCCTGTTATTAAACATGTTACAGTTAGAACTGTCCTCACCTTGGCCATCTCTCAATCCTGGCCTCTCTTTCAACTTGACGTGAATAATGCATTTCTCAATGGCATTTTGGAAGAGGAGGTTTACATGGTTCAACCACCAGGTTTTGAATCATCTGACAAAACATTAGTTTGCAAGTTAAACAAGGCAATCTATGGTCTCAAACAGGATCTCAGAGCTTGGTTTGAGAAACTTCAATCTTGACTGGTTCACCTAGGCTTCAAGGCAAGCAAGTGTGATCCCTCATTGTTTATCTTGCAATCTGGCTCTCTAAAAGTCTACATGCTAGTATATGTGGATGATCCAATTGTCACTGGCAGTGACACCAAGTTCATCAAAGCACTCATCTCTAAACTGATTGCTACCTTCTCTCTCTCAAGGATTTGGGCACTTTGGACTACTTCCTTGGCATTGAAGTTAAACAACAGTCAACTGGTGCTTTGCAACTCACCCAGAGTAAATACATCTGTGACCTTCTTCTCAAACATAACCTACATGAAGCACACAGCTTCTCCACTCCTATGGTTGCAGGCAACAAACTCACCAAGTCTGGCTCTGACAAATTCAATGATCCTTTCCTGTACAGATCCACTGTTGGGGCTCTTCAATGCCACTATTACCAGGCCGGACATTAGTTTTGCAGTCAACAAAGTGTGTTAGTTTATGTCTGATCCTTTAGACAGTCATTGGGTTGCAGTCAAGCGCATTCTCATGTACCTAAAGGGCACCATCAATTGGGGTATTTTACTCAGACCAATTCCCTTGGCTCCTATATCTCTAACAGCCTTCAGTGATGTTGATTGGGGATCTAATAGTGATGACAAACGATCTACCTCTAGGGCTTGTGTGTTTCTGGGCACCAACCTTGTGTCTTGGTGGGCCAAGAAGCAAGCTGTAGTTTCTAGGTCAAGTATGGAGGCTGAATACCGAGCCCTGGCCTTAGCCACCACTGAAGTTCTATGGCTACAATCCCTCCTAACTGAGTTAGGTATCCCCTTTACCACTCCTACGGCCTTCTGTGATAATCTCAGCACTGTGGCACTAGCACACAATCATGTCCTCCATGCAAGAACAAAACACATGGAGTTAGACTTGTTTTTTTTTCGTGAAAAGGTGTTATAGAAGCAGCTCAAGGTTATTCATGTTCCGGCTCATTCTCAATATGCAGACATTATGACCAAACCTCTTCCACCTTCTCAGTTTGAAGACTTCAGGTCCAAGCTCATTGTGTGCCTCACACCCAACTGAGCTTGCGGGGGAGTATTAGAAGAGTATCTTCTGATAGCATATACTTGTAGTAATAATTAGAATAGATTTGTATTAATTGGTGCACCATGCACCACACTAGCTAGGCACTCACAATATCTCTCCTCTGTAACTAGCTGAGTTTTCAGCTAGAGTATAAAAGCCTTGTAAATCAGAATTTACATTCAATGAGAAAACAAATAGAATGATTCCTTCAATTCTCTCTGAAATTCTGTTACAGATTATGTAGAGTAGAAGATTCCAGAAACACTGTATAACTGTTTCTAACATGACATTTATGGAATTTAATTGCTTCAATTGAATTTCCCTCATTAGTTTGCAAAATTTATCGTTTGGATGAAGTTATTGAATTGCATCATTTATAAAATACCTTGTCTGGATAAAGTAATAAAATTTTCTTTACTTACATATTTTTGCTTGTTTGAATAAAGCAATTATTTTTTTTTCTTTTTTCCACTTTATTTTACTTTAAATTGTATTTTAAATTAATTATCATAGTTACAATACATAGTAAATTATATAAAAATAAAAAATATCATAATAATTATATATATTAACATAAAATTTATTTACTTTTTTTGTACAAACTACAAAAAAAAATTAAATTAAATAATTATAGTAAAACTAAAATTTAGTATTAAAAGAACATACAACATATACAAATATAAATACCTATAAATTGTTTCTTGCTTTCTATATAGAATGTCATATACAAAAGATATGATCCATGTTGAGAATGTCATATTCACAATTATAAACCATATATATCTATTAAATGTAATCCTTCACATAGAGAACATCTTTTACACAAATATAAATCATATATCTACTAAATGTTATCTATTACATGTAATATATTGTCCGGAGTAATATAATTGTATGGTCCAACCCTGAGTTTCATCAAACTCTATCTCTCTCTCTCTCTTATTGGAAAAATCTAGTAGCGGGGAGGAGGATCCGAGCTTACACAGACAACCCGATTTGACAAAAGGATGCAAAGTCGAGAAAATAAAGTACTATAAAGCAGTGTTATCAAATCCGGACCGACCCGGTCGGATCGTGACCCGCGCCTACCTAGTGTCTAAGATGCAAGTTGTAACTTGTAACCAATTAAGCTGCTTGATGTGTTGGTACATTGACAGCATATATTATACTTAAGTCATTCATTTTTTCTCTTTTTTGTTAAAAAACCCTTTTAATCTATTAATTATATTATTTATTATTTATGTTCACGACCGAGCCGAGCCTCGACCCAGCGCGCGGCATCCCAAGACAAAGCGCCGAGGGACTAAGATCTTGGAGCACCTCTTACGCTCGGCCCAGTCTGTAGCAGTCGGTCCCCACCTTTAGCCTAGGCATTTTCCTCAGAATCACGCCTTTATTATGTAACTGAACCCTTAATTATGTAACGGCTACCACTTATTAACCATGAATGCCTGTAATACTATATATTTCGCCCAGAGAGGCTAATGAAAGGGTTGAACAATTCTCCTATCTAGTTGTTGAGAACATTGGCGCCCACCGTGGGGCCAGGTAAAACTTTTCCTACGTCCCACAACTAAATTCTAAACTGATTCACTGTCACTAGCATAATGGTGACCACGAGAAACCTGAATAATGGCGGCGCTTCATCTAGCACTGGGGATCCCAGGATTGAGCAGCTGCTTGCGGCTGTTCAAACACTGCAAGCCCAGAACGCAGATCAAGCCCGTCAAAATGAAGAACAAGCTATACGTGCCCAGGCTCTAGAAGCAAGGGAAGTGCAACTGCAGGCCCAGCTCACCGAAATGAGACACTTCGCCCAGGTGATCGACGCCACTAGAACACCTTTGCGAGCGTTTCAGCCTTTTTCGGCTGCTATCCAGGCCGCTCAGCTTCCCCCGCGCTTCAGGGAGCCATCCATTGCCACATACGATGGTACTGGAGATCCTCTTAGTCATGTCGATGCGTTCCAAACGCGAATGATGATCGATGGAGGAACCGCGCCATTAGTTGCAAAATGTTCGCCGGGACTTTAGCCGATGTAGCCTTAAAATGGTTCAAGGGGCTACCGGAACGCTCTATAGCAAGTTTTGAAGATTTAGCCAGCCGTTTCATACAACAATTCTCAGCAAATAAGAAGAAGCGAATGCTAGCCGAGGATATGTTCGATGTACGCCAGGAGCCGGGGGAGTCTCTGAAAGCCTACCTAGAACGTTTCAACAAGTCAACGGTTTTAGTGGATGATCCTGACGAGAGATTTTTGTGAAAGCATTTATGAAAGGTATTCGCATAGCGGAACCTTTAGTGAAGCCCTCTCCCTATGGAAACCGCGGACTATGGATGAGATTAGAGCCCGAGCGGAGAAACACATCGACGCGGACGACATTGCCCTCGGAAAGGATGAAAAGGACATGCAAGCACCACCAAGGCGCGTGGTCTCACCGAGACGTTCCCCACCCGTCCGGCATGCACCCTATGACCGGCGCGACAGAGGCGCACATGCAAAGTCAAAGGGGCGACGCACTCGTCCTCCAAATGCAGAATTGGCTTTCACACCTCTGAAAGCAAGACCGTCGGTGATTTTAGACGAAGGACTTCATGATGGATCGATCGCCGACCGTCGCCTTTACGTCGGTGTAATGGGTAAAGTACGAGGTCTTATTGCGGTACCATCGGACGGAGGACATGACACGCATAAATTCTTTGGACCTCAAACAAAGAAAATTGAAGCGGCTCATTCAACATGGGCTCAACTCAAAAAGTACGTCAAAGCGGTGAAGAAGGAAGCGAAGGCACCAGCCCCTCAAAGCGTGGCCCGGCAATCAATCAAACAAATGCCAAGCGAGAGAGAAAGAGGCAAGCGCGGCGAGCATGAAACAGCCGAAAAGGGAAGAGTCAACACGATATCCGGAGGATTTTCTGGAGGGGGAGCCACATCCTCATCCCGAAGAAGATATGCTAGATCTATTCTATCGGTCTCCTCTACGGAAACCACTTATGCTGTGACTGATGCGGAATATCCCGCAATTTCTTTTGATGCGCAGGATTTCGAAGGTGTGCGGCCTCACTCAGACGATCCAATTGTAATCTCCGCTCACTACCAATGATTTATTCAATAGCTCGCATCGGGTAGATGGAGGCGGCTCGATAACGTTATGTATTGGCCGTGTTTCGAAGGCCTAAATTTGCCGGTGGAGGCACTTAAGAGCTATCCTGGAACTTTGGTGGGATTTTCTGGTGAGCAGGTTGAGGTCCGCGGCTACATGGACCTGAGAACAACTTTTGGAGAAGGAGAATCAGCAAAAACTGTAACTCTGAGATACATGATAGTTGATACAGATTCATCATACAATATAATAGTGGGAAGGCGACACTTAATGCTTTGATGGCGGTAGTATCATATCCCCATCTCATGCATGAAGTATCCTCTCCCTAATGGCAAGATAGGTGTGGTAAGGGCGATCAAATTATTGCAAGAAAATGTTACGCAGAGAAGTCACGAAGGTAAAGACGGTTCGAGAGAAAGGTCAGGCGAGAGTTAGTTCAAACTGCAGCTTTTCTAGACCTGAGACCCATGGTATATGACCCGTGAAAAAGAGGAGCAAAGGTTAAAGCGGTGGATACCACGAAAGAAGTAGTGATAGGGCCGGCCAAAGATCGTAAAAACAAGGATCGGCACTAGCCTAACTCCTGAGCTTGAGGATCAACTGATTAAATTTCTCTCCAGTCACACCCACGTATTTGCGTGGTCCCCTCAGGACATGCCAGGTATTGATCCTAACTTCATCTGTCATCGGCTATCATTAAACCCATCTGTAGCACCTGTAGCCCAGAGAAAGAGGAAGCAAGGCGGTGAAAAATCTGAAGCTATACGGGAGGAAACAAAGAAGCTAGTAGAAGCACAATTCATAAAGGAGGTCGAGTATCCAACATGGTTGTGAACCCCGTGATGGTGAAGAAGTCCAACGGGAAATGGCGAATGTGTGTGGATTACACGGATCTCAACAAAGCATGTCCCAAAGACCCTTACCCTTTGCCGAGTATTGATGGTTTGGTAGACGGAGCCTCTGGCTATAAGCTCCTGAGTTTCATGGATGCATACTCCGGTTACAACCAAATCAAGATGAGTCCGGAGAGGAGGATGAAGAGAAGACAGCGTTCATGACCGATGTGTACAACTATTGTTACTGCGCGTAATGCCTTTTGGATTTGAAAAATGCGGGTGCTACATACCAACGCTTAATGGATAGAGTCTTTGAGGCGTAGATTGGGAAATCCATTGAAGTATACGTGGATGATATGGTGGTCAAGTCGACAACCGAGGAGTCTCACCGGCAAATCTCCAAAAACTTTTCTACTACGGAAAGGCATGAGTTGCGTTTGAACCTCGACAAGTGTTCTTTCGGAGTTCAAGCGGGAGAATTCCTAGGTTATGTGTTGACTCACGGAGGAATAGAGGCTAACCCAGGCAAAGTCTTGAGCCATCGAGAGAAGCCGGAGCCCAACAAATGCAAAAGAGGTCCAGTTTTAGCGGGCGAATAGTGGCACTCTCAAGATTCCTCGGTCAAGCGGTGACAAAATACGCCCTATGTTCCAATTGTTAAGAAAGAATGCGCGCCCAATGGTCGGCAGAGTCACGAAGAAGCCTTGGAGGTGATAAAGGCATACTTAGCGCGCCACCAATCCTAACCCCTACACCGGGGCTGTTTTATTGTTATATTTGTGCATTCTGAGCACGCAGGAAGTGCGATTCTAGTTGAAGAAAGAGCTAAAGAGCAATACCCCATTTACTATGTCGGCCGAATGTGGAGAGGTCTGAACAACTGTACGTAAGATTGAAAAGGTAGCCTATCACGATCACTTTGGCGGCGAGAAAGCTTCGCGCGATATCATGAGCCATTCAAGAATTGTCAAAGCAGATTTGCCTATTCGCGGATACTTTCCAAGCGAGATATTGCGGAAGAATGGTGGCATGGGCGGTCGAATTATCCGAATATGATATCAAATATCGGCCAAGGTGGCAATCAAGCGCGAGCTTTAGCGAGATTTTATGGTGGAAATAGCGAGGATCACCGACGGACGGACCCCATTCGAATACCGCTAGACTTTGTCGGTGGACGGATCATCTAACTTGAGGGCAGCGGAGCGGGGGTCACGTTGGAGGACTCGACAATGTACTTATAGAACAATCGCCGGTTTGGTTTCAAGGCGGCAAGAACAATCAAGCGAGAATATGAGGCGTTAATTGCGGTATGAACTTGGCGATGAGACATCGGAGTGAAGCATCTCAAAGTTCGTAGCGATTCCCTTCTAGTCACCGGCCAAGTCACGGAGAGCATTCATGCAAAGACGCGAGCTACTCGCCAAATATTTGTCTAAGGTACAAGAGTTAAAACTCGGTTATTTCCTTTGAACTAACACATGTTCCTAGAGAACAAAACAAATGGGGCCGACATATTAGCAAAGCGCAAGCACTAAAAACACTCGCAATAACCATTCATAATACAAGAAACGATAACCCAACCCAAAGATCAATCAAATCCAAGTCTTCTCGACGATTGACCACGATTCTTTGGATGACCAAGATTCTTGCTTACTGCGGGGTGAAGAGTCGAATGTCTTGGGATGATGAGAAAAAAAGTCGGTGAAAGCGGCTACTAACTACACAATGATCGAAATCGAGCTATACAAGAGAGGTTTCTCCATGCCGCTCCTCAAATGTGTCACAAACAACAAAGCACAGGAAATACTCAAGGAGGTGCATGAAGGAGTGTCATGAGCCATGTTGGAGGTCGGGCTTTGGCTTCAAAATAGTGCGTCTGCAGGATACTATTGGCCCACAATGAAGAAAGATGCGGTTGACTATGTCCGCCGATGTCACAAATGTCAAATGCACGCGAAAATTCCAAAGGCCCCACCGACCAACTTGCAATCGGTTTCTTGGCTTGGCGTTCGTCATATAGGGTATTGACATCCTCGGCCCATTTCCACCGCACCGCGGATAAAATTTCTGTTGGTTCTTTATCGATTATTTTACGAAATGGATAGAGGCGAGCCATGGGCGACCATATCGCCAGAGAAAGGGTGAAAAATTCTCTTTGGAAGAGAATAATATGCCGGTTTGGAATTCCTCGCAACCATAATGCCGACAACGGAACGCAATTTGCCTCGGTTCGGTTGCCGAAGCTCTGCAAAACTTGGAATATCTACCAAGCTTTTACTTGGTAGAACACCCACAAACTAATGGGCGGGCCGAGGCGCAAAACAAGGTGGTACTGGCTGGTTTGAAGAAGAGGTTAGAAGACTCCAAGGGAAACTGGGCCGAAGAATTGCCATTGGTGTTATGGTCTTACAATACTACACCGCAATCTTCAACAGGTGAAACCCCTTTTCGTTTGACATACGGGAGTGATGCACTCATCCCTGTGGAAATATTGGAGCCTAGCCCAAGAAGAATACTAACTACCACGGTACCGGATCCAACAGCACTTCGGGTCAATTTAGACTTGCTCGAAGAAGCCCGAGAAATGGCAAAGATCAAGGAAGAAGCGGCCAAACAAAGAGCAGCCAAAAGGTATAACTCCAAAGTGAAGAAAAGAACATTCAAAGAAGGTGATCTAGTTTTGCGCCGAACAACAAGAGTAGGGGCCGTGGGCAAGTTATCTCCCAATTGGGAGGGTCCGTTCAGAATCAAAGCCGTGGTCGGCCAAGGTGCATTCAAGCTGGAAAAACTCAACGGGGGAAATATCCCGAGGTCATGGAACGCTACCAACCTTCGGTTCTATTATAGCTGAGGATGAAAGAACCTTCGGCCTTCCCAACAGGGCCGAGGATGAAAATCCGATTCTCTGTTTTTTGTATCAATAAATGTATTTTTGTAGGAAGCCTATAGCTCCCCAAATGTACTGTTACTTACTGAATAAAGAGAATCGAAGATTACAAATACGTTTGAAGTGCCAAATTTATTTGCAATAAAACTTATACAAGCAATACGTGAATGCGTCTGAAAAACAAAGTCCCGAAACGGCAAGGACCGAGTAGTTGGCTCGATGTTGACCGGGCACCAAGATGAAAGGACCTACCAAGTTTGGTCCGGACTGACGAGTTCGCGAACCCCTTGGAGGCACTTCACATGACCATGAAGCAGTTAGCTGAAAAGTTAGCCGCGGAGACATGCGAAGAAACCCTCTTTGTATAGCAACACACCGACCATGACTCGCTGAAAAGCAAGTTAAGGGATCGCGTTTGCTTAAGAAATCAACGAGTTTCTGGCAAAGAGGACCAAAAACAAGACCGCAGTAGATGTGAAAGCATCCCGCGGCACAAACCGGACGATCTTTCACGAAACCTCTTCCTCACATAATAAAGGAAGAGAAGCATAAACCCAGCGATGCAAGTCGTGTGGAAGAAAAATAAAACCGAGGAACATGATAAAAATAAGCCGCGATGAAAGCACAAGGCATGAACATATATTACGCTGACATGCTTCACAATACAGGCGAACAGGTTCATTAAACAAAGTTATGAAGAGCTCCAGAGTTATCAAAATAGGAGGCAGAAGGTAAAATACCGAAATACAAAGTGTCAAAATATTCGTCAAAATATTCAAATTACAAACTGCAGGTCATCAAAGTTCAGATGAAAACAAATTAAACATGAGGACCCTCGGAATGAGTCTTCTCGAGTCATCGGCCACCTCCGTGCATGACCGCCAAAGTCCCGTCTACCGGGTTCTCATTTGCCGGAGTCCCAACTGGCGACAAACCATTCAACACTTGGTCTAACCCATCCAAGGTCCAAGAGGTAGTGTTGTTCCCCTCGGCACCGGCGGCACGCGGCGAGGTTTGGTTATCAAGAATGGGAGCCATGATTTGGCCATCGACCACCACATTGTCGGGATCAAACACTTGGGGGATCCAAGGCGGGAAATGCACTCGCGCTGATCGAGCTAAATAGAACCAGCGGTCAAACTACGCCACCACACGGGAAGCATAGTCAGCCTTCTTTCTCTGGTTTTCTCGGATCGTTGTAAATGTGATCGGTTTCTCCTTATAACCGCATACAACTCTGCTCTTTGATCAACTGCGTCCTTCTTCAAACGCTCTTTAGCCTCCGACAAGCTCGTAATTTTCAAATCTGTTACTTTCTTGTGGTGTTCATACTTCTTCAAATCTTCTTCCAGAGACTTCTTCTCTTGCTGGCAAGTACTCAGCTCTTTCTCCATAGCGTTCAGTCGGTCACCCTGACTATTTCCTTCAGCCATTAATTCCCCGTAAGCACTCTCAAAGTGATGAGCAAGCATGGAGGTCCAAAGACTGTAAGACTTGATTGCCACCAAACTCTGTCGAGGCCCCATTTTCTGCACCCGCTCCACATCACCAGGAATAGAAATCTGATTCAAGGCCTTTGTCAGCGGATACCGCACATCCCAGGCAGTCTTCATAGAACCACTAGCCGTCCCATCCTTTACCTTCTTCACATCTAAGATCTTCCGCCAAGAGGCATCCTCCATGTCCTTAGCGTCGGCCGGCGTATTAGACTCAAACGATTTGGATTTGCCCCGGGCCGAAGTGGGGGAAGCCGGGGGTTCAGGTACAAGTCTCGGCTTTTTAAGGGGAGGAAGTTGGGCAGACCGTTGAGAGCTTGGTTTCCTTTTTTCTTTCTCAGCAGCAGCATCCTTGCTAGGAGTTTTTGTAGCACCAGCATCGGTGGTATACCCTTGTTTCCGTTTACGCTCTCGCGCGAATCGGCGTCTATCCTCCACACTCAATGTAGACATACCGAATAGTCCTGCAGAAACACGCCACAAATATAAGAGCAAAACCATCAAAATCATAAACCGCATGACAGAATAGAAAACACAAAGTTCAAGTATTTACTTAGGTATGCTATAAGTCCGGCTGAGTCGTCAACTTTCTGTATGATGTGGGATGCCCAAGGTTGGTTACCCGATTGAGCGTAAGACCAAATTCGGTCTCGTCCTCTGATCACCGGGGATAAGCTACACCTCTCAATGGTAAATTTGTTGTTTGGAGTGCGAGTCGAGAAAGGGAAAAGTACTCAACATTACTCTCATCAACTAACAAAAATGGGTCACGGTCCGGCTTCCAACCGAAAGAAGCTCATCCTTGAAAGATTTGTAATCGCTTTTGAACACTTTCATAAAAGGCCTACGGTGTGGTTACCAGGGAGACCCGGCGAGGAGGATCTTTAACCGAGGAGCGCATTTAAATGAAGAAACTTCTCAGTGGTGATGTATACATTAATGCACTCACACATAATCTCAAAGGCCCGAGCGTAAGCCCAACCATTCGGATGAAGTGAGTCGGAGCCACATTTAGCAACCTGAGTATCTTTGCACGGTAATATCCTGAGAAAGGAACTCTAATACCTAGGTGCTCAAACAAAGTTGTGTACATATAGGTGTAGGGCTTATTTCGACCTCCGACAATCACACACGGCCTCATCCGGATCTACGGCCTCGCAATGCCAGGCGCTTTTGTCACCGGATGACAAAGGAACGATTGAATTACGCTCCAATGACTCCTCGATCCACTAACACAGAGTGGGAGTCCAACACTTCTAAATCAATACTTTACGAATAACCGCTATGATCTTCAACATCCTCCCCACCATTGAAGATCGTTTGAAGCTCCCACAGTGGAACGAGAGGGTTCATCATCGAGGCAAACAGAGTGTTCATAGCTTTGCACATTTCGCTTAATACAATCTAAACGACAGCGTAGAACATTGCCTACCAACGCGAGAGGCATTGCCACACCTAATTCGAGTAACCTCTCCTCACTATCGCTACTAATGCTTATTATAGAAACCATGAATGAATTTCGCGCAGTAAACTACGCGATGAAAGCCAAAAAGACGAAAAGAAGAGCAATAGAAACTACCGAGATTAAAGAAAATAAGCGTGCACGAAAAATGGTGGAATGACTCGAAGCGCGAGAAAAATGTAAGTGCGTTGTTTTCGGCTAAGCGCGAGAATAGGAAAAGAGCGAAAGGGGGAAAAGAAAGAAGCACTCGATTATTCAAATAACAGCAATCTAGTGAACCGTTCGAGTTTCAGCAATCAACGGCTGTGATATGAAGCCTCTTCAACTCTAACGGCTAGGGTAACGCCACGTGGTGGCTATACGACGCGACAAGTGGTTGGCACCATTCCAGAGGATCAAAACATCATTAACTGTCAATTCAAAAGTCACGTCTCATTGCACGTGTTCACACGCCAAGGATGACGTCACAAATGACCGCGGTATGATCAGAGAGACCCGGTAAAAATAAGCATAAGCCGAAAAGCACCTCGCAAATATGGATATATGCATATTCTCATTCACAAATATATATATTGTTATTCATAATACATGATACACTAACAAAACGGCCGGCCTAGAGCCGAGCACAATGAAAGTCAAAAATACAATTGCAGGTCTTAGCACAAATGCGATAATCCGCGGCGAACTCGGACCAATAAGCCGGTCCATGGAAAATTTGCCCTCCGGAGTTTCTGTAGATCCACCGGAAGAAGCGGGGAAGTCGGCGGCCGTACAAAGGGAGTGGTCAATGGAAAAATTCTCCAAACACCGGGCCCATGGAAAATTCCTCTACATTGAGAAGGGAAAATTAACCATTAAGCCGCGGCAACACCACCTCGCAGACAACACCATCTTTGAGCTCTTCACACAATCTCAAGCAGGGATAACCGGATTAGCGCGGCGAAGAACATCCACAAATCTTAGGAAGTCCACGACTCCTCCTTTGAGCCTCCAACAATCTTAAAACGAGAGGACTTTAAGATTGTGTGCGAGCTCAAAGGGGAAGCAAGAACTTGATAAAGCGAGACAAGCCATAGACATCAACGGCTTAAAGAAAGCGCGTGGCTCAAAGGAAAGGGAATGGCAACGACAAAGCATCATGGCCCCTTTTTATAGATGAAGAAAGAAAACAAGTTACAAACAGAGGCGATTATGAAGTGCACGTAAACGCCCGCAGTGAGCGGTCAAACACAACTCCCGAGAATTGGCGTTACCAACGATCAAAAGCGGCGGTGGCGTCAACTACAAGATGCTCGATTTTCATTCGACAAAGAAAAAGCGGAACCGCAAGCGGCGGACATGCTTTTGGCGACTTCATGTTTCTCATTCATCGCTCGAGGGACTGTGTTCATGACCGAGCCGAGCCTCGACCCAGCGCGCGGCATCCCAAGACAAAGCGCCGAGGGACTAAGATCTTGGAGCACCTCTTACGCTCGGCCCAGTCTGTAGCAGTCGGTCCCCACCTTTAGCCTAGGCATTTTCCTGTAACCGTCGCCTTTATTATGTAACTGAACCCTTAATTATGTAACGGCTACCACTTATTAACCATGAATGCCTGTAATACTATATATTTCGCCCAGAGAGGCTAATGAAAGGGTTGAACAATTCTCCTATCTACGCGAGAATATCCATTGTGTTCTTGATAATTCCATTCACAGAAATTGTTGAGAACAATTTACTTTTATACTTACATACATGTGTTATTATATCTGTATTACACATATATCTTATTTAATATCTAATAATTTGTATCATATTCCATAAATTTTAGATTCTATATATTATTGAGTATGAATAATTATTCATTTTAAAATTTATATCAATATTCATTTAATTCATATTAAAAAATGAAAATATTGACATACAATATTAGATATTTCATCAGTTTTTAGTACGTCACGAATTCATGCGGGCCAATACAGTAGTGACCTGACCCTTTGATCCGACCATTATTGACCCATGACCAGGTGACTGCTTTCGGTCGATCACCGGTTCGGTTTTAATAACATTTCTATAAAGAGAGTCAATTTTCTTCTGGTTGTGGCAGTTATAGTCCCTCCAAATCTACCAATTTGGTGACCTTTTTGTCTCTAAAATCATGCTCCCACGCCTTAATTAAAAAGAAGATTCCCATAAACCCTAAGTCAACCTAACTCATTTCTATGTGATCAGTCTCTATTGTGATCATAGCCGTCCAACAAACATCATACATATCAAATTACCAAGTTTTTAATTTTTTTAATCAATAATTCTAACTCCATTTCATCCTTTAAAATAAATCAAACCTTCATTTATTGAGAGATAAAATATAACAACTTTGAAGTCTTGTATGTGAACTTTAGCGGACAACAACTTATTTTTAAAAACAAAATTTGTCTTAACTCCCATGTCTTGATTGAATCGGATCAATCTGATAAGTATGTTAACGAAGCACTAAACATAAAAGGTGAGACAGTGAAAATTACACCAACATACTTTTATATGTAGAATAGTACACATCATGGGAGTAAGTGCTCACTTTACTGAAAAACACATTGTGTTGTGTCTTAAAACATGAACTCGAGGAAATAAAATACAACGAATAACATAAAATATATATAATTTAACTTCAATTAGTTGAAACTAATACTTGCTCATCACTGAAGTTAAATTAAAGATTCAAATATTAGTGAAAATGTCTACATCTTTCTACTATTTCTTTATTACTAATTTCGTTCTATTTTATTTGACGCTTAAGATTGTGGCGTGGCAAAAACTCTGTTGGGAGGAATCTTACACGTCTTGCAAGCAGCCGATACTCATACCAGTCCAAGTTTCCGACGTAGATTAGTCGTCCAAGAAACCTAATTAAAATCAAGCATCAAAAACATGGTAACTAAAAATAATACAAACTTAAAAGAATAATTAATATAATTATCTCATTTTTTTAATTAATATACTCTTTATTACTTCATCTCTGAATAATCAAGTATTAAAAAAACTACATTAAAGATTCAAATATATATTAGTGAAAATGTCTTTTTTTGTCGTAAAATTTTGAACCCCCGGAAAAACATATTCTATTTTCCTTTTATATAATTTTTTTGAACTCCTTAAAATTTTAAATTTGTATTAGTATCTCTAAGTTTGGTGTCCAATACACAATATTGAACCTCCTAATCTCAAGTTTTGGATCTACCAATATGGCAATACCCACATTCTTGTGAGACGTGAATTGAATCCATACTAACTAGACCAACCTTTGTTGATATAAAAAAAATAATTTTTTTCACCGCCAACGAAGGTTGGTCCACTTCATTGATAGTGTAAAACATCAAATAATATAAGAGAGAAATTTATTTAGCTAAAACGTCAAGTAATATGCCACAGATAGAGTAACATTAAAAAAAAAACATCATGGTCTAATTGAAAACAATGAAATCCACATATAATAATGTGTAACACATTCCCTAAATTCAAAGCAGACAGAAGGTATAGAGTATAAGAATCTGACATTAGATTATATATATAAATACACACACACGGGTTGGAAACTTTATGGTTCTTCAGATAAACTTCAGAACTATAAAGTGTTGATCAGTTCAGACTTCAGAGGTAGATCAAGATCATTGTGGAAGTGAAAAATGGAAGAAGGGATGTCAGGCTTTTGTATGAGTGGGGGTGTACGTAGTAAAAGTGGGAGTAGTAGTACTGGAACAAAGTGTGGTCGTTGGAATCCAACAAGTGAACAAGTTAAACTTCTGACTGAACTATTCAGAGCTGGGCTCCGAACACCAAGCACTGATCAGATTCAGAAAATCTCCAATCAACTTAGCTTTTATGGTAAGATTGAGAGTAAAAATGTCTTCTATTGGTTTCAGAACCATAAAGCTAGAGAAAGACAGAAACGTCGTAAGGTTTCTTTTGATGATGACAAAGATGTCAGCAACCATATTCTTAGAGAAAACTCTCTTAATGCTTCAACACCAAGTAAGTTCAATTTTTTTTTTGAAGCAAAGTATATACTAATCCTATATATTTTCTTTACACACAAATATTACTAATTAATTAGTTAGCGGAAGAGGAAATGTTAGTTTTCAAGACTCAAAGCATGAACCTTCTACTTCAAACTCGTTTGAGGTCTCTTAGTTCACCATCCGAACTACTATCTTTTTTGCAAAACCGAGTTACCTTCTAAGAGCAAGTACTAATACTATATCTAATCAAGGGATAACCACCTTAATTAGAACATTTAACACCCGTGCAACTCCACGTGCTTTAACTTTTTGAATCAATTTTGAGACTAATTCTCAGTCGGTTTAGAACTTAATCTTGTGGCTAGATACTTTTTTCCGATCAAACCATTGCTGGCTATCTACGAAATATCTCAACGACGTGTCAATGAAAGACTAATCTCAACTTGTGTTTAAGAACAAATTTTGCACAAGGCAACACAAGTTTGTCCACTATGAGAATCAGATCCGAGAGCAAAATCTCATGGCTAGATACTAATACTATGCCTAGGAAATTTTTCTTTTGCATGTATTTCCCACCACCCAATAAATGGAACTTTATTATTGAGAGTTTTGATTTTTAAACACCCCTTAAAATTCGACACTCATCTAACATAATACCCTTCATTTTTTTTCTATCTCGCTTTTTATCACATCATCCACCTATTATATCTTTCACTCATCTCTCTTCTATCTCTATATTTCTCATGATGTCTAACAGCATTGGAGTGTCTAAAAAGTATTTTTCCCATTATTTAGTAGCTTTGGATGTTCTTCTTAATATGTTTTTGACACTGTTTTCCTTTGCAGGTCTTAATGATATCTACCAAGTTTCAGAGCCTAATAGGGTGATTGAGACTCTTCAGCTTTTCCCCTTGAACTCCTTTGGTGAATCTGAATCAGAGAATATTAGTATGTATGCAAATGAATACAGGGATAATACAATGTATTCATACTCGATGGGAGACATGGAGCACCCTCCATTAGACTTGCGATTGAGCTTTCTGTAAACAATTAATTCTCAATATTTTAAGGTTGTTGTTACTTAGTGAATTTAGGTTTAGCATTCAGCTTAGAAAGTTAGAAAAATCTAAGTTATGTAGCTTCAAATTAACATTTGCCTAGCTAGTGATCAATTTTAATTAGTTCTATCTCTAAGCATGTTTCTATCTCGGGTCTGATTCCATCTTTGAATATCTTGAACCATTAACATACAACAAAGTAATAGAACTAAATGAGTTCAAGGGGAAAAGCTGAAGAGTCTCAATCAAACCAAGTTGTCAATTAATATTGTGAACTCATCTTTGACACTGTTGTTATTCATATTGTGAACTCATCTTTTGACACTGTTGTCAATTAATATTGTGAACTCATTTGTCAATTTTATTAAGCTTAGTGCCTGTTTAGGTGAGTGTTTGCATAAGCAAAATTAACTTTAATAGAACAAGAAATGCTAAGAGTTTAAACATAAGCAACAATTAATGAGAGAAATTTCAAACACTATTTTTCGTAAAATTATACTACTCATTTTCATATAAAAGATAATCAAGAAAAAGTATAGTTTGTGCAACCCTACGAGATCGATGCTTGACCGTTAAGTTATTCTAAACTTATCAAGGATAAAAAATATGATAAATGAGTTAGATTAATATTAATTGAACCAAATATACGTACCGAGAAGGAAAAGTATTCTAATTACAATGTAAACTTGTATAAAATTAAACCTCAAAGCTAATTAGTTCTTCACTATAGTCTCGTATTGATAACTTGTTATGAAATGAACCAGAAATTGAGTAATAACAAATACAAAGACAAAATAAAATACAAAAGAATATATGGAGAAGAAATTGGGAAGAAAGAAAGAAAGAACACTTTTGTATTATACTCTTCAAGGTGTAAGATTTACATTGTCACACTAGTCTTAATTTAGGACAAAAATCTTATAACTTAAAGCATGGTATAAAGTATCATTAACTTACAAAGTTAAGTGCAACAACAATGAGTGAATGTCTTTTAGTTATGTTATTAGAGTATCCTAAAATAAAAAAAGGGTTAAGGAAATGTTGATCCACCAAATATTCATAACAACGTTTTTTAAATAAAAAACAATCTTTTTTTTCAACAAAAAAAATTTTAAAAGGTAATGATTTCATGGGCCCAACGTTATTTGGGCTGACAATGAATAGCCCAAAATGGAGGGTCATTGCTTTTCCCACACCCCCTCCTACTCTTTCACACCCCTTAACAAATTTTATTCCAAAAATAACCTCGCGCAAAAGCAGCTGAGTTCAGCGTGTTTAAAGATCGTCAACGACTTTGTTGAACACGTTCGAACGACCGTTGAACAGGTGAAATTACGCAAGAGGGTGTGTGAAGTCAATATTTAACACACTCGAACGATGTCGTTCGAGCGGGTTGAAACAGCGCCGTGCGAGCGAGTTCGCGTGACGCACCACTCAACAGTGAAAAACGCCAAAGAAAGTGTGAAGTCAAGATTTAACACACGAACGATGTCATTCGAACTGCTCGCGCCGTGTTCGAACAGGTGAAATTTCGTGAAAAAAAAAGAGGTTTTGACTGACCTTTTGTCTTTTCACACCTTATGAGGTGTGTTTTGAGTAGGAGGGGGTGTGGGAAAAGCAAACGCCAAACGGAGAGAGAAGAAGAAGCGTGTGTATTTGAGTTTCAGTTTGAGAGAGGAGGGTTTTAGGTGAGATCGAAATTAGGAAGAAAGAAGATTGATATTTGATTAAGAAGACTGAGAGAGAGAGAGAGAAAATCATTTGAATTTGAATAGAGCAATGGATGTGATAAAGACGCAGCAAATATCAAGTAGAGCGATAGAGAAAGTAGTAGTTCACCCATTGGTATTACTTAGCATAGTCGATAACTACAACAGAGTCGCTAAAGACACTCGCAAACGCGTCGTCGGCGTCTTACTCGGTTCCTCTTTCAAAGGCACCGTCGACGTCACCAATAGTTACGCCGGTGAGTATTATTATTCAATTCTCAATTTCTGTTAGTACAATAACAGTAATTAGCTCTATTTTCATTTTCTGTTAACAGTTCCATTTGAAGAAGATGATAAGGATCCTTCTATCTGGTTTCTTGATCACAATTACCATGAATCTATGTTTTCCATGTTTAAGAGAATCAATGGTATTTATATATAACTTCCTTTTTTTGTGATTTAAAATCTTATGTAATTGGACATGGCAGATAATTATTGTTGATTTTATTTTTCAGCTAAGGAGCATATTGTTGGGTGGTATAGCACTGGACCAAAATTGCGAGAAAATGACCTTGATGTTCATGGTTTATTCAATGAGTATGTTTGTTATCCCCAAATCCAATTCAATGCAAGGTTTATTTAATGCATTTTTAGGGGCTGTTTGAACTATTATACAGCTTAATTGAACCAGTGATTATCGTATAAGAAGTTAAGAACTTATGTATTACTTGTTTCTACAATGGAAGAGGAAATGAGTGTAAACTTAGAGTCTGTATGGATAAACAACTTAATTAAGCGCTTATAGTGTAAGCGATTATCATATAAATGTTAGTCTGTATAAGCTATTTCTATGATAAAAATATAAAACAAAGTCAAACTATTTTCTTAACCTATCCTAGAGAGCTTATGGAAATAAGCTGAAAACAACTCATGGACATGTTATAAGCTCTCTCAAATAGTCTCACAGGTGTTTATACTAGTAGATAAGTTCAAATAAGTCAAACCCCTCAGTGTAAGCTTAAAACAACTTAGGATAATAATCTATTTAAAGAAGCTTATCAGAATAAGTTGAAAGCTGCTTATAGACACTTCTTAAGCTCTTTTATGTGCTTATGTCAGAAGATGAGCCAAAATGAGTTGTTCCAAAAGCACCCTTCCTATATTTTCCTGTTTATATTTAAGAGTCTTAGTCATGTTCAATAACAGGCGTTACCTCTGCAGTATTGTAGTTATATGCAAATGAGGAATTAAACACATGTACATGACATTTTCTCATTACCATCAGTTCATCTTTGTTTGTAAACATGATAGAACAAGAAATTCTAAATGTTGTTTATATCCCTTGTTAGTATTCATCTCAGTTTATAATCATTGCAGCTATGTCCCGAATCCTGTTTTGGTTATAATTGATGTCGAACCCAAGGAGTTGGGAATTCCTACAAAAGCTTACTATGCTGTTGAAGAGGTTAAAGAGGTTTGACTGCAATACCTTTTATCTTTCTTTAAAAATATGTACTTCTGATTTTATTTATATTGCATGTGAAAATAATTCTGCTTTATGTGATGGGAGGAGTTGAGTGTGCTTAAAATCTAATCACAAGACAGGAACTGACAGATTGTTTATTCTGAATGCAGAATGCCACTCAGAAAAGCCAAAAGGTCTTTGTGCACGTGCAATCAGAAATTGCTGCTCACGAAGTTGAGGAAATAGGTATCATGGAATGCAAAGCTGCTGCATTTTTTTGATTATATATTTTGGGTTTCATTTTCAGCTTTTTAAATTAGTACTGAATCTCTTTGAATCTTATCCACACTGTTAATGATAGTCTAAAGAATTAATCCCATGGTTTATATTCTTCTCGCCCTTGTGCAGGAGTGGAGCACTTGCTTAGAGATGTTAAGGATACAACCATTAGCACCCTTGCAACTGAGGTGCTTTTTGTTCATACTTCTTGCTATCCATTGATTCGTTTCTATTTATTTTTCTTTTGTTATATCTGCCCCTAATGCTGTCTTTTTAGAGGAGTATGTTAGATGATTCTTTTTTTGACAAAAGGATAAATGCTGATAATGTCATTTTTGTTTTGTATAGGTAAGTGCAAAACTCACAGCCTTGAAGGGTTTGGATGCAAGACTTAAAGAGATAAGAAGTTACCTTGACCTCGTCATTGATGGAAAGCTTCCCTTAAACCATGAGATCCTGTACCATCTGCAGGTTGGTTTCCATGTTTTTTGTAACTGCTGATTCTCTTGCTGTTATCAAATGGTCCAGGAACTTAGCTTGATATACTTTTTGCTTATCCACTTCACTTAGTTTCATTTAAACTGGATTTTAAATCACTCACTTGACGTTAGTGACTGGAAAAATCATAACCACTCAAGTTGAATTGATCTATTTTCCGCTTTCTTTTGTTTTTTTTCCTTTCCAGCTGGTCTACTCCATTTTTGTGTTTGACCATGTGATGTTTATTTTTTGTTAGGATGTATTCAACCTGCTACCAAATCTTAATGTTACTGATTTGATCAAGGCTTTTGCAGGTTAAGAATGTGAATTAATGTTTTAGTATGAATGTTTTAGAATTGTGCAATTTCCCATCTAGATTGTTGATCCTTGTCCTCATTGTGCAGTGAAAACGAATGATATGATGCTTGTAATATACCTATCATCTCTTATTAGAAGTGTAATTGCACTCCACAGCTTGATTAACAACAAGGTGAGACTACACTATACTGAATCAAGCTACTTGTATTTATTATTGTAGTTTGCTGATTTTGGGTTTATATTACATATTGAAGCAACAATTTGTAAATGTATGAGCAAAAACCAAGCTAGATCCACCTTTAGGGTTTATAGCTCTGTTTCTTGAGCTTCAGTCAGGTAGTTTGCGATTCTTTGTTTGGATTTACCTTCTGTTTGGTATCTAGGGCCTTGATAGATAAGATAAATTTGTCAAGTGAAACAAGTGTAATCTTTTCTATGATTTATGTCTCTTAACACCGAAATTATATTATTGTGTTTATGTCTTTTAACAATGAAATTATCATTTCAGATGCTCAACAAAGAACATGAAAGAGAAGAAGACTCAAAAACAGTGACTGTACCATCTGTAGCAGGTAGTTGAGGTTTGAGAGGGTTGTGATACTTAGGAGCTCTAAGGGGAAGGCTATTTAATACAATCAATACCATGGACAAAGACAATGACACCTTTCTGGTCACTTGTGTTGTTTTTCTTGAGCATTCCTGCAGGGGTTAAAGAAATACATGTAATATGGATTATAGCACAATGATCTTGTTGGTTTTTCTTGTTTTTGATTATCTGGCCTCTTTCATATTTCATAACCGTTAGAGAGCAATACCCATTTTTACTATTGCAAACAAATTAATCACATCAGGAATTGATGTTTAATTCCCGCAAGTTTTTGCACTTTATCATATAAGCAGTGTGGATCAAGACACTATATGTGTATTCGCTGGAGTAATAATATGTGTTCAATGCTCTCATTAAACTGATTAATGAAAAACATATTGGATGACCAAATTGTTAAACAAAAAAGACACGTGTCAGCTAGATACCCAACACATCTTCAATATGAAGTGTCTCTAGTCTACATAGATTCAACATTTTCACAAGTAGAAAATGAAATCATTTTACTTTTAACTTTTAACTGGTACAAGTGTTGTTGTATGACTTGTATTCTACAAAATGGAATAGCAAAAAACTGAACAAAAATCAATCCTCCTCTGTTTCATCAGATAAAACAGATTGCTCAAACTCAGCATCCATAATAACCCCATCCATAACATGAACAACAATCTCTCTTTTCCTAACATCTACTATTTCAGATCGAATCCTATTAACAACAACCATTCCATCGACATCTTTAGCAATATACAAAGGAAACCCAGACAAAGATTCATAAGACAAAAGTTCGCCACATCTCAAATCAACAGAAGAAATAGCACGAGGTACAGCAGAGAATCCCAACACACGTGTAACAATTGCATATGTATCATTAAACTTATCAAATTTCAAACTTTCATTCACCCTTAAATGTAGATCTCTGTCAAAAGCTTCATCAGATGGAACAAAAACAGTAAAAGCAAGATCTTGTGGTAACATATCGATCATCATTTCACCAAACTTTCCTAATTTATTGTCTTGCAATAAAACTTTTCTGGATCTGATAATTTGGTGAAAACCCATTTCACTATTCTTGACTTGAGCTTCTGGAAGCTTGATAACAGTGATAATTAAGATGGAAATGCAGCAAATAGAGATTAGCATGGTTATAATAGCGATTGAATGCTTCAGGACTTGACGTTTCTTCATTTCCCAGTAGCTTAATAGGATTAAAGAAACCCAAAATCAGAAGTTTTAAAGAGTCAAACTTGATGAGTCAAAGTAAATGGAAGATCTAGTGGGGCAATACCAACAAATGGGTACAGTTGCCGCTGGATGCTGGCAATGTCTTGTACCGTTTTCCAAAAACTTTTCCCTCAAAATCACACATATCCAACTGTAAATAAAACTACATTGTAACGTAAACTAACAGTCTTTCGATTTAAATTAATATTTTATTTGGGATAAATATCGTTCATTTTTAAACTATTGAGATTTTTTTTATATCCAAATAGCTTAGTTGGCGAGCTAAGAAATATCGAAGGATGCACTAAATGAGTGTAAGAAGGAGATCTCGCATTTTTTAAACTCGAAAAACTAACATTCTCTCCTCCCCTAGTAACATTGCTTATCAAAAAAAGTGTATAGTGTCTAAGTGTGGTGGTCAAAAAAAATCAACACCCGAAAAGGGATGGAGGCAGGAGCCAACTGAGATTTTCCTTCATGAAGGCAAGAAGAGCCCAAAGCTGCAGAAGGCTTAATACATAGGCTTATAGTTCAATCTTTTTTTCTCATAATTTGTACAACCCTCTCACTACTCAGTGGACACCCCTAAAACTGGCGAAAAGACCAAAATGTCATTAACGAGTAACACGCGCACATTTTTTTTGGGTTTACGAAGCTTCGGACCCTAAGTTCCGAACCAGTTTGGAAAGTAAGTTCCGAGTGTGTTATATAGACTAATCAAACGCACAGACACCCCCTTCATGCATTTTTAACAAGTTCGAAGTTTTGGGACCGAACCAATTCGGCCTTTTGGTAACGAACTACCTTATTCTTAACAAATTCTTAACTGTTGACATTAACGACGTGCCTTATTTTTATTAAGTTCTGAACTGTCATATTTTTAACAAGGAACACAAATATAACTACTGAGAAAACAATACTCATCTACTATCTATCTATACCATTAACCTACTACCAAAATACCAATCTTACCATTTTCCCTACCAAACAATTTTTGGATATTTATGTAATTTCACCTTTTCACTTTTCAAAAATTTTCACTCACTCTCTCTCACTTACTTTTTCACTCTCTCCTCTTTCTTCCTCTAACTCTCTCATTTTTCTATTTTTTTTACAATATATCCATTTTAATTTCATTTACATGTCTCCTTCATCGTTAATATTCCAGTTTTCCTATCAATAAGTTTTATTTAGTCTCTACAAGAAAAATTACAATTTTGAAAATTTGAAACTTTAATACAATTTTGTTTTCTAATTTGTACGGAAAATATTACATATTGTTGGTACATGTTCACGGGGTAATGTTCGAACTAATTAACTCAATTACAATTTGAAACTTTTTATTTATCTACTTTAAGTTAGTCTTGATTTTCACGGGGTAATGTTCGGACTAATTAAATTATTTCTAAGTCTATTAATAAAAATAACACGATAACACCCGTGTGTATGCACGGGTATACTGCTAGTATATAAATAAAGCAGTCTCAAAAGTAATAAAAATACAATTACGGTGTTTGCCTCCCTCTCCACTGGTAGACACAACCACACTTCCTAATCTCTCGGGTGAATGGCCTCACCAAGGTCTTCAGCCTGTCAAGTATTCCCCCACGCACTCTGCCTTGGAATCCTACCCATTTTCTTTCTATAAGTGTGTTTCCCAATTTGTTACATTCTAGAATTTGTCTTTTGACCATTTCAAGGCAAAATTGATTTGCATCTTGTAAAAAGATTTAGGAATTTAGGTATTTTTTACCTCGAGTTGTTTGGTGAATTTATCCCTTAGTTGCCCTCTTTGAGCCTAATTGTTATATTTTTTTCTTTGGTACCCAGATATAATTTTTTTTTCTTTGGTAACCAATTGAAATTGAATGTGGAGCAACTATTGAAAATTACAATTTCGTCCTACATTTTAGTTGTCTATATTGTCAGAACTGGAATTTCATCCTATACTTTAGTTGTCTATCTTGTTAGGATGAAGGAAACAAAAGTAGTGAATCATGTATTTACAAAAAAAATTTCTCACAAAGGAAACAAAATAGAAGTTCTGATGTACTTACCTTTCATGTACTTTACCTTTTCCTCCTAAGAAAAAAAAATGAAAAAAATATAAAAAGAATAGAAAGAAAATTTGAAAAAAAAAAAGGAAAGCAAGATGGAGGAAAAGACACATCAAAAGAATGAAAGAGCCAAAGGGCAAATCAAAGAAAAGAGCAACAAAAAAGTCTACTCAAGAGAAAAGGTAAATCAAAGAGAGCTGACTCAATAGAAGAGGATTGGAGAATCAAAGTGAAATTAATTTGGAGCTTGGACAAAATTTGTAAAATAGATAGGAGCTCCATATTTGATTTCAAAGGTTACTATTTGTTTTTTGTTTTTAGCCCTTTGATTATCACTTTCTTCTCATTTCCTACCTTGCTTCACTTAACCTTGGCCCCATTACAACCCATGAAACCTCATCTTTTGCATGCATGTGAACTATTTAGTGGAGATTTGGTCAAATTACAAGCTTATGGTAATGTGCATTTTGTTGAAACTTGAGTGTATATTTTCACTAGTCCCTAAACACTTAGAGAGATTGTGAGCGAGTGCCCTTGTTCACAAAAATGTATTCTTCAGGGATATGAGCCTCTAATTGGGTGACCTTTTGACATCTCATACGTGCTATATTATCTATTGTCTGTTATTGTGCTTCTAATTTTGGGTCTCTTATTTGGCTATCTCTATTACTTATTTGAAAAAATTATTTAGCTAGGAAATTTGCTTGAGGACAAGCAAAAGTTAAGTGTGAGGGAGTTGATAAACTCCACTTTAGTGCATATTTAGAGATACTTTTGAGTCATTTTTAGAGCAATTATTTGTAATAATATAAATCACCGACTTAATTTTCTCTATATCTTGCAGAATTGAAGAAAAAGACAAAAAGAATGAAAGTCCAATTTAATACTCAAGAATCAAAATTACATATAGGCTTTTTTTTTTTGGTCCAATATTACATATAGGCTTGAATGAAAGGAAAATGTCAAATAAGAATTGGAGCATGGCTTGAAGTCCAAATTTCCCATGGCCTAATAAACATGCAGCCCATTATCCCCATCATCATGAAACCATCACATGAGTGAATGAGAAGGCCCACACTTTAATTGAGGAAAGAAAGGAAAAGTTGGTAATGAAAATAGGGCGTTTGCTTTTTTCACACCCCCTCCTACTCTTTTACACCCCTTAACTCCAAATATTCCAAAAATACCCTTAAGTAGAGTGCGTGTTTTCACCGATTCGGGGATGGGCAACCGAATATATTCGGTTGAGGTCAACCGAGCAGGTAAAAAAGGTGAATGTGGTGTGAGAGTCCATTTTTTGTAATAAAATAGGGTGTTCGAACACCCTCATGCGAACCTGTTCGCATGACCTCGTTTGAACAGGTGAAATTACGCACAAGAGGGTGTGAAGTCAATATTTAACACACACGAACGATGTCATTCGAACCTGTTCGAAGGCCCGTGTTCGAACAGGTGAAATTTCGTGAAAAAAAAGAGGTATTGGCTGGCCTTTTGGTCTTTTCACACCCTTATGAGGTGTGTTTTGAGTAGGAGGGGGTGTGGGAAAAGCAAACGCCGAAAAGAGAAGTTGAAGCACGTGATGAGGAAAATTACAACTTGATCATCACGCAACCCTAGGCAATATAAAAAGGAGGTTTCCAGCAAATTAAAGCCGTAGTACCCATCAGAAGAATTAGAAACACGGAGCCGCACACACTGCGCAGGCGGTGAAGGAGCGGAGAATTTTGGGTAGCGTTTTTGACACCGTGAGAGAGCTCTGGAGTAGAAAAAGGAGATTGAAGACATAGAGAAAAAATTTATCTACCTTTCGGGTTATTCTTATCTTTGTATTTCATGAACTTTGTCTCTATTTTATTGTTCTTTTATGACTTTGGATACCTAAATCCTCTTCTAGGGTCTTAAGTGGATCTTGCATGATTAGAGACATTTTTATGTTCTAATTTCTATTTGAATTCCTATTTTTATTTCAATTAATTGTCCTATTGTTTTTATCACATGATTAGGATTAGCTACCTATTGCATGTTCATAGTCAATTAGTTGATCAGCGACCGTACTGCAATTAGTTGGTGGACCTAGAGGATAATTGAGGCTATAATTGGGGCATGACCAAACCATAATTTAGTCTTCCAATCATTCAACCTTTTTGCACTTTATGTTTTTCTTGAATTTAAATTCTAGCATGACCAAACTAGGGTTAATTTAAGAAAAAGAATATTAATCGCGAATGACCAAACAGATTAATAGTTTTAGTAAAGGGATTGGTAATTAAATAGAATAAGGGAATTCAGGTAGAATTAGACATAGGGGAATCGAAGCTTGCAAGTGAAACCGTGACCCTAGACCTCTCTCCAATGATTATATCTTGCATTTTTAGTTCTTGTTATTTACTTCTTATTTTAGTTTCTACATCACTTAAACTATTTGTTCGTCTAAACATTAAATAATCTCGAGTAGTTTGGTACTTGTTAGTTAATCCCTGTGGAGACGATATCTTTTATACTACTTCTGCGAAAGAGTACACTTGCTCTAAGTGTGTTTTTAACGCAACAGACGAGGACAATTTGGAAGCCCGATACTCCAAAACAGACCAAGTATCTGTATAAGACACTGATACGTGTCTGATACGCCGAAGATACGTACTCACAAAGTATCCTTGAATTTTCATTTATTTTTTAAAAGAAAAATGTCTGATATGTGGAGGATACATGATCGATACTCCTAAGATACGACTGGCTTATACGGATACACACATGATACGACAGACTTATACAGATACGCACATGATACAACATATGGCCTTTTTTTGACAACCAATGTGGCTCCTTTTTTGTTTTTAATATATACCCTAAAAATAAACTATAACAAAACATTAAATCCTAAAAGGGGGTTACTAATATCATGTCAACTAGTAATTTTTTTCTAAAAGAGGTTACTACGTTCTAGATAAACTCTGGCTCCTTTTTGTTACTCTTTTTTTGTGCCATCTTTACTGCCATCTTTAGTTATGCTTGTATATTACGGTTTTATTTTTCTATATTTTAATTTTAATTTTTTATTAAAGTATCTCGGCCATATCATATCTTGATTTCCATAATTTTTTTAATTCAGTGTTTTTAGGGCCGAAATTTTTTTGTGTCTTTAACCTATTTTGCGTCTATCACTATCATCTTATTTAATTTTCTCTTTCCTAAAAAATCTAAATGTCACTAAAGGTACAAATTATTAAAGGGAGTGAATCTAAATCTCTTTTTTTCATTGTTTCTGTTGTGAGAAAAGCCTAAAGTTATCAAAGTTAGGAGATCCAAAAATTAGGATATTCATTTTCGTGTTGTTCCCCACTCCCCGCTTATATAACTCGAATCAACAATCTTGTATCCAAAAGTTAGGAGATTCATACATCAATTTATGTGAGGTGTCTTATCATATGAACTGCGCTTAGTTGTCTAACTAAATAGACTTTTTAAGAAGCCTATATACCCAAAAATTTAAAAGTTTTTACTTAACTTATACCATACCCTAAGGGTTTGTTTGGGAGGGGATTTAGGAGGATTTTTGGAGGAGAGAGCTTTGGAGGGCTTGGCTATATTTTATTATCTATTTGAGAAAATTGAAAGAATAACATGATAGATATAATAATGATAAAATATTGTTAATCACACTTCATTTTTGTTTAGAAACATTTTGTAACTTTTTCTATTTAGAATTGAAAATTAAGCCTCCTCCCCTCCCCTCCTAAAGGAATTTTATAGTTTTTTTTTTCACAAAGGAATTTTTTTTCTATAGAGTAATCAATTTTGTCGATTAAAGTTGGTGAAGCATATGGCCTTGAGATTGACTGAAGTTATTATGATATGACCTTTTATCCCTAGAAATTCTTGTGTGAAATCATGATAGCCCATTGTTTGAAAATACGTTTGGGGCTTAAATTTGTGATTCAGAATTGAAAGATGCATTGGCTGGACTACTACCACGCATGATGCCAATCAGAGTGATGATCTGCGTAGACCATTCATCACTTGTATTCTATGAACCCATGTGGTTCATTGCACAAAGAGCTAGTCTAACCCATTGGATGGGATGCCTCCAAAATCTGTAATTCTTTGTGCAGATAATGCTTTTTGAACTGATAGTGAGTGCAATTAAATCAATTGTCGGCATCGGAAATGCGATAAATGGCCAATAGAACAATACATGTGGGGGATATGTTTAAAGATATAAGCTTGTATTATTTTTTTGACAAACTGAGTTGTACTATTAAACCTAGTTAGAAGTTAATTACTTTTGTCAACTAAAAAAAGTTAATTACTTTGATGTTTTACAAAGAAGTTGTTTATTTTATATCAATATATAATTTTTTTCTCTTTTCCAAATCATATATGTTTGATTTTGCATTTGATAAAATTCTAAACCAAGGTTTGGAAATTTCAAACAACAAACCAACAATATCATATCCCTGTCCGAGCTGTACATGATCAAGGCCGGTAGAGAGCACGTCATAGCCAGGTACAAATATGCACTAAGTCTTATATAGCTTGGGAATTGGATCATCTACTACAAGGACCAGTTCGACACTGTGCTCGCTTGACGGGTTTGGCATGTTCAACAGTTGTTTTGAACTGGGCCGAGCACGTGGCTGTCTAAGGCCCAACAACAACCCAGTTGCACCTGCAATTTGGGCGACCCAGGCGCTACCAATAAATAGTTGATAATGGTCCGCGCAGCGTGCTCTCTCTTCTACATGCTGGAGCAACCAAGGCACCCCATCTGGCGTGTATAAATACCAGCACACTTGTTGTAAAAGGTACACATCTCTCATTTGAACCTCTTAATGACTTCTGATTGTTGACTTTCGCATCAGAGTTTCTGCAGGTACCTACCCCACCAACTTGGGACAGGAGTGGACGACATTGACAGATGACCTACGACCACTCAACCCGACTCCATCCGAGTCCTAGTAAACTACAAATTCGAAGCCCTATCACACATTTATAGGAAGCTGTTGCCAACAAATACCTCAACACGCAACATCAGTGTACTACTTTTGAGAATATAGGGCATGACTCCCGTTTTCAAGAAGCCTGAAGGTGTACTCCACCATTTGAAGAGGAGAGCCACCATGGTGAAAATTTGGGCATCAAGAACACCAAAGATCTTAGATGAGTACACATACCATATTAAAAAATGATGAAATAATTTACGTTGTTCAACGCTTTTTGCTTACGCCTATAGAAACATTTTTAACAAAATATATTACCATCTTAAATAAGATTAAAAAGATACTAAGCCAATATTATCAATTTGTGTATCACTTTACAAATCCAAGAACCCCATTCAAGGAGTGTGACTCCTCTCAAAGTACTTGTTCAAGTTGGAGAGAGAGTAGCTCATACAAGATCAATAAAAGCAATAAATATGCTTATTATTTTGTATGTGTCACTCTCTTCTACTTGATACTATAAGTACTTTAGAAGATCTAAACTCTCATTCAAGTGTTACAAGAAATGACAATACTCTCACTACAAGAGAGTCTCTTACACAAGCATATTTGCTATGTTCTCTTGCTCTTTCATGATATGCTTTGGCACTTCACAAATACTCTCTGTTTATAGAAAGAGAATATTTCTTATTTACCAGAAAACATGCTCCGGTGGGGTTCTCTCCAGAGGCGGATTTATATGGTATTCCTGGTGTTCCTAGGAACACCCAAACATTCTGGCTTTAGTAGTGGTAATACCCCAAATTTTACACAAGAGGGTTTAAATCCACCAAATTTTACACAAGAGGGTTTAAATCCAAGGGAACACACTAATAATAGAGTTTTTCTTTCTTCTTAAGCTGTATATACACAAAACGAATTCGTTTTGCCTTAGGTATTCTTTTGTTGCTCTTTTTCCTCACACAGTCACGCAACGCACTGTACGCACGCCCTTTCTTCTTCTTTCTAAGATCATGATCAATCAATTTCACCACCGATTACTCAATTTGAGGGGGCTCTCAGATCTTTCTAAGACTCTTGTGCAAACAAAGAAGAACAAAACCTATAGATTTGTGTATAGGCTTCTGAAATTAACTTTATCTTTACCGGTGCAATCAGAATCGCTGAAATGAGTATTTTCGGGAATGAAATGCGTAAAAATGAATTGAGAAACTGGATGTTTTTAGCACATTCAATGATTTCGATAAACGCTTCCAAGCTATGAAAAAGAGAAAAATGAAATTAGACTTGAATTAAAAGGTATTTTATTTTATCGTTGATTTTTTTCGAACATTACTTTGTCGTTTTTTTTTTGTAAAATCGAATAAGTGTTAAATTATTAAAGGAAAATAAACACCCTATTTTAAAATTCTGGATCCGCCACTTTTTTTTCTCTTTTTTTCTCAAAGAAGAATCCAAACCCTTGAAACATAACAATCCCCTTTATTTTTTATATTTTGAACCATTCTGACCTTTTGTTTTCAGAGGTGCAAATTTCAGTACCCTCTCATGTCTCCCAAGGAAAAATCCTCTCCCAAAAGCATGTGATGTATATTATTTAAGAGAAATCATTTTATTATGCAAAAAAAAAAAAGGAGAATGAGGTTGACTAAAAAAGTAAACATTTTTTATTTGTTTCTATAAAAACAGTATGACAAAATTTATATAAATCTTTCATTTTATAATTGGTGACTTGTTTTTATCAATTTCATGTTATTCTTAACAAATAAATAATACACATTGTCAAAAATTAATAAATAATACACATTGTCAAAAATTAATAAATAATACACGATAACAATTAAGGATAATTTATTATTTTTTTGCAAAAATTACGGATCGTTTATGATTAACTAACAGTATACTCGTGCAAATTCCGACTTTTTATTTTCAGAGGTGCAAATTTCAATACCCTCTCATGTCTCCCAAGGAAATCATCTAACAAAAGCATGAGATGTATATTATTTAAGATAAATCATTTTATTATGCAAAAAAAGGAGAATGAGGTTGACTAAAAAATTAACATTTTATATTTGTTTCTTTAAAAACAGTATGACAAAATTTATATAAAATTTTCCTTTTATAATTGTGACTTGTTTTTATCAATTTCATGTTATTCTTAATAAATAAATAATCCATATTGTCAAAAATAAATAAATAATACATAATAGCAATTAAGGATAATTTATTATTTTTTTGCAAAAATTAATGATCATTTATGATTAATTACGCCTTTACCGTACTCGGAACAACATAATTAAGCCCATCTTTGTTTAAATTGACCACACAAAATATGCTTACTTGTTTTTTTTCCATTATATGAAAATTTCCCTTTCATTGAATATTTGGAAGAGCGAAAAATACAAAATAATAGCAAGCATAAAATTTATAATGGAGTTTGGCCATTTGTGCCAATATCTTCATGCTATAATGAATAAATTATTGAAAAGAGGAATACAGTGTTTACAAAAACTCACATCTTTATATCCGTGCTTTGTCATTAATTAAGTGGTTGTATATTTTTAGGGATGGAATTTGGCTCATACTTATTAGATACCGGTAAAAATTATTCATGATGGGTAGGGTAATTACCCCGCATGATAGATACGAAAACAAATACGAGTTATTAACCCCGAATTCATCGAATGCATGATGATATTTACTCAATGAAAAGCGTTTATCATGTTCTCAAGGAATCTATCATAGATAACTCTCACGTGAGTGTTCTAGGACAATGAAATCAACTTTGAAAAGATAAAGTTCCTCAGAAAATGAAGATTATGCCATGGATGGAGTTATATATGTGCTTTCCAACAAGATTAAAACTTAATTCTAAAGGAGTATCTAACTTTTGTCAGTCATCCAACCTGTTATTAGACAATACATTGATTTTAATTCTCTTGTTTTAAATACTCCCTCTGGTCTCTTTTATAAGCAAAATTTGGTCAACACAAGTTAATGTATCTAGTTCATAATATGGATCAGATACATTAACTGGCGTTGACCAATTTTTGCTTATAAAAGAGATCGGATAGAGTATGTTGCAGCATATTTCCGTTGAACATTACAAAATTTTAATCACGACCTTATGGTGTAATTGGCATAAGCGCAATGACAAGATGTGGAAGAATTTGTTGTTTTTCCTCATACTGTCATTTGTATATAGGCCATGAATACTTAAAGAACTGAGAGCATGCTCAATGTACCAAGAATGTGTTATAGAGAGAACCAATAATACAATATTGTCTTAAATCTGAGAACATGTTTGATGTGGGGTGATGTATGAGGGATGTGTTAGATGCATTGGTGAAAGCTAAATCAATGTGATCTAATGACACTCGATCTATCTCCAAAAGTTGCATAAGTTGTTGCTTTTTGGGAGAGTCTAAAATGACTTCAGGAGGAAAGACAAAACTATATTTACATAAAACTTGATTGCAAACAAGTTGTAGGCACTCTTCATGGAGATAAAAATTGACTTTCAAACTTCAGTGTTCTCATCTCTAATTGCAAGAATATTGTTTACTCAAATACATACTAGAAATTTATTTTTGTTAAGAGACAAACCAACCTTATAATTGTTGTTCATCATTAGTCACGTGGAAACATGAACAACAACGTAATTAAAATTAAAATTAAAATCAAACTTATTATAAAAAAGAAAAATAAATAGAAACACTAATCATAAGGTTACAATATGTCACAACGGCTTGAGTCTGATCCAGAAGGAAACATAACATCATCACATCACGTGAGATAGTAGTTAATTTGACGAAACCACAATTCGACACCTGTCATAACTGTCTCGAAGCGTATAGCATAAACTCAGGATCAGACTCAAGCCCCGCCATGGTTTCTGGCGCCAAAACAACCTCCAAATCAACGGTTCCACTTCCATCTCTACCTGGAAACGCAGAGATCTTACCGTCAAATTTATTCGCCTTTCCACTCCTAACCGCCAATGGTCTCCCCCACCCAAAATCATTATCGTACATTGGAAACCTCGGAGAACTACCCATAGTTATCGACGCACCATCAGGGTTCCCTAACGGGAAACACCGTGGGTTACTTTCCCAATCCTCTACGAACTTCCTCACCATAGAGTTATCATGTGCCTTCACGTTTTTATTCAGCTGCTCCGCACACCACCGTAGATCTTTGGTTAATACATCACCCGCTGAAGCGTAAGTTGGCACGCTCTGAATCGCGTTCCCGAAATAATACGGTTCCAATTTCGGTTCAATTCGATGGCGACAGTTAACCGCCATTCTAAACGTCGTCGTTTTAGACGCTGGAAACTTCCTCGCGCGTGTCACGGCACGCCATAGCAACGCGCATATAGATTGAAACGACGAAACCTCAGCCGTTTCGTAACTTTCGTTTCCACTAACAATTTGCGGTTTAGAATTAACCGCGCTTTTGAACCAATTCTCGAGAATCGCTGTGACTTTATTGTTTTCCTTCTCATCGTGATTATCGTTGCTATGCTTCAGCATAAACTCAACGACGTTGTTTGCTTCCGTCCATTTCGTGTTATTGGCTCTGATTTTCAACTTCTGAATTGATTCACGGCTAAAACTGAAGATCCTCTCTCGCAGAGGTGCGTCAGCGTTGAAAGTCACCGCCGGACCGCCTTCCGGTAACCGGAGCACCGCGTCGGAGATCAGGATAGATTCACGGCGGAAGTCTGGGATATTACGAAAGCATTTATTGGATCCTTTACAGATTTGAGCGAAGGTGTTGAAGAAATTCCAGAAGGAAGTTCCGTCAGTGACGGCGTGATTAACGGCGCAGCCAATGAAAACGCCGTCAGCGAATTCAGTTACTTGAACTGCCAAAATCGGCGAGAAATGACCGCTGTAACTAACTTTTCTGTCGAAGGTGAAGAACTCCTTGAAGGATTCATGGACATCTGTGGTAGATAAAAGGTCACGGATGTAGAGACCAGAGGCAATGGCGTGAATAAAATCGACGCCGGCGTCGTTACAGTTGAGATAAACGTAACCGTCGGAATCGGTGGTTAGACGACCAGCGAGAGGTGGAAAGAGAGAAAGAGTGCGAGAGAGTGAAGATTTAAGAAGTGGAATTAGTGAATGGAAAGGAATAGAAGGTTCTGTGAAAAGGCAACCTTTTTGGATATAGTGGCAAGAAAGCATGGGAAGGTCTGAAACGGAGAGTTTAAGGGATTGTATAGTTGATTTTTGGTGTGGGAAAACGGTGCATTTAGAGAGCAAAGTGGGGGCTAATGAAGGCATAGTTTTTTTGTCTTTTGAGATTTAATTGGAAAGGAATGGATAAAAGAGATTTTTGTCCTCTCTCTCTCTTCTCTTGCAAGTGTAGAGTGAGGTGGGGGATGGGAAAAGAAGGTGGGAGTGTCTGCTTTATATACTAGTTGGGCGGTGGCTGGATTCATGAACTTCATTGTGGTGCTGACGCTTGTGGTGTGGTGGGTTTGTATTCATGAACTTCATTGTTGTCTTATTAGTTTTTTTATAAGGTACCACATCCCCTTAATTTGGAAATGGAAATTTGTACAAACAGACAAAATAGTAGTAGTAGTTGATATATTATTATTATTATCAACAATGTTATATAGACAAAAAAAAATTTAAACAAAATTCGACAAAAATCAAATTACAACACCAATTAATTAAGTTTTTAGATTATTAATAAATGATCGATTAACCAAGCTTTTTAAACAACGCCAAAATCGTGAAAAGCGGGTTGGTAATAGTCAAAAACTCTTTATTAATGGTGTTGTAAGTTGTGGCTTTATGTCGATTTTTGTCGAAAAAAAATGTCTAAATAACATTTCAGTATTATTATTATTATTATTATTATTATTATTATTATTATTATTATTATTATTATTATTAGTACTGTGTACCAATTATGTGAAACATTGGGAAAAATTAGATTTCCCATAAATTAATGTAATATTACCGTATACATCCAAAGGGTCAAATGTCTCGTATAATTTAAAAGAGGTTATTTTAGATTCATTATAAAAATAACCAAAACTATAGAGAGAAGAAAGATGAAAAGATAAGAATCATTTAACAAATATGGAAGTTGAGAGATTTTCTATTCACTTCAAGTATCTACATACACATATGATATATACTTGAATTGAATAGAAAATCTCTCATCTTCCATATTTGTTCATGTTCTTATCTTCTTCATCTTTCTCCTCTCTATAGTTTTAGTTATTTTTATAAAACGTTATCAAGACGTAAGTTCTACCAATCCAAGTAAGTATTAGTTCTTTTATAAACCCAATTATATGTATAGATCAATATAATGAAGTCTACAATCATTGTCTTCTTCACATCATGTCACTCAAGATCATTTTAGAAAATCATTTTCTTCTTCAAGATCTTAATTTGATGAACAATTGTTACCGATCAAAGTCATTATATATAGAGTTTAATTTATATACACAAACTGTGTATACATGTTTTACACTATCTACCAATGATAGTTTGTGAGTCATTAAAAAGAAGTTCTTCGATTAAGAACCACCGATGTGTCACGCCTACCATGTATTGTGATTGGTGGATAGTGTAATAAGCTTTACACATAATGTGTATACTAATTAAACTCTTATATATATCCCACACATCATATATATAACTCTTTTAACTTTTAGTTATTATCATTAGTATTAACTAACCAAATAAGTCTCTGCCTAATTTATTAAATACACAATTAAGTTCGTGTCAAACTGCACCAAGTTGTACCTAATATACCATTATGCACCAAATTGCCCCAAAATGAACCACCAGAATGAATGATATACATTATGCACGAAATAGTAAATTGCACCAAAATTAACCAAATTACACCGGATGTACTATTATGCACGAACCAAAGTGTACCAAAGTGAGCGAAACATAAACAAATGCACAAATCAATGGCAATATTAAACTAATCCATAATCGGATATATAGGGAGCGAGAAAACACATAAAAATCATACACTAAACAACAAAATTGCAAGAAATTACATGAGAAATCGCACATAATCAATAAATATTGCACATAAACGAAACAATGTCCCACAACGATTTTGTACGAGAAGGAGAAACAATTGAAGACAAGATATGCATTTCTAGGTGTATCGCTTTTGTGTTTATGCAACCACCATTTTGGGTTTCTACTTTCTAGGGATGAAGGTTGTTGGTTAGGGTTTTTTGGGTTTCTACTTTCTAGGTTTTTTTCCCTAGTTAATCATGTTATAACTATAATTTGGATTTGGTTCATTAAGCGTTGAAGGCCATTCAATTCACCTTTAAAATTTCTCGACCGTGGCGAAACCCTATTGTTTGTATGAACTCGGTGTAATTTGACTTTTGTCTCGTTCTTTCTGGGGTACTCTTTCCTCCTGGGTCTTTTTCCATGGGGCTTTGGACCTAGGAGGTTTTAATGGCGCCCTCAGTAGTTGTATGCAGACCGATTGGCGTGCCCGTTTGCATCCTCTTTAATATAATTTTTGCTTATCAGAAGAAAAAAAAACTAGACTTGTGACGTATTTAACGCGTCCCTTGTTTGTAACTACTAAGTCACCAACATAAGACTAACAAAGGGACTAATGTGTGCCTTGTTTGTAATTGTTGAGGGTTATTTGGTAAACTATTATTATTTTTTCTCATAGATCAAATTGTATACCTCAATTTTTGTCGGATACTAAATGAGTATTACACAAAAAAGTAACATAAAGTATCACTAATATTAAATTATTAATAATACACCCTTGTCTCAATTTACCTGTCATTTAAAGTTATGTGAAGATATTAAGAAAATGATTAGTTACACTAATTTTATGGTAAAAAAATGTATTAAGACTAAAACGCCTTTATACTATCAACTCGTACTCCCACTTTTCTTAGTTGGAGCAATGAAATCTTTGTTGGTACATTGAGAAGTGAAATTGGTGGTGAACGAATCATGTATTGCTTGAAAATACAAAGAAAAATTAATGAGACTAAATGTTTTTTCTTTTCATATTCGACTTGGATGTTCAGTCTGGATAGTTGGTAGGTCACTCTTGCTGAAGTTGTGGTTCAGAGTTGGGCTCAAGGTCAAACTCGGGGTGATACCTTGAAAGACACTCTGACACCCAAATCAGTAGATGTAAGTCAAAGTTATTTTTGAGAAAATGAGAGAGTGTGTACCTGATTTCATGAGTTGTTCTTTATTTATAGGCCTAGGCGCAAGCTGGAGATTGGTTGCCATCGGGAGCCTCACGTCATCAGGTTTGTTGAATCTCAGTGAGACGATGCCCGCCGTTGATGAGGTTGTGGCACACATCGACCCCTTGAATTGAGACGTTAAGGCTGCCATGCGGGATTCATATGTGGGTCAGAACTTGGACCAAAACTGGATTGGGCCCATGGCCCAGTCCGAAACACTAAACATTTGTAGGAGCAAAGTATCATAATAAATGAGGGTAGTTGTTTGAAAAAAATAAATGTTATATGTGTATATATATATATATATATATATATATATATATATATATATATATATATATATATATATCAATAAGTAAACAAAAGACAACAAACAACCCAATTAGGGTCTTAATCTAGCAATTCCTATAGCATCTACAAGCAGAAATGTAGAAATGGCTGAAGGACAATTATGCCACAAGTGAACTCCATGCTCCATTGATGGGCATTGTTTTTCCAACCAATCGCACAAGAATTCCCTCTCGAAGGGGAATGTTGAAAGTCGAGCCGCCAACCATGATCCTTAAAGGAGCGGATATGATCATTAATCGGCGCTACCGAGGGTGGGTGGTACAAACTCCCTCATTGATGAACTTCAGAGCAGTCAATGAATCAGTCTCGCAAATCAGATTTTGATATCCATTTACTTGAGCAATGTTGAGTCCATGAGCAATGGTTTGCAATTATGCATTCATGTTGTTTGTGTAGCCATACCCGTCTCGAGGAACACAAATCCGGTTGCCATTGTGATCCCTAAAGAGCCTCCATACCCCGAGCGGCCGGGGTTGCCAGAGGAGCTACAATCAACATTAAGCTTGACAAAGTTCTCCGGAGGTGGTGTCCAAGTGACTAGTTGCGGTTCCTTATGACAAGAGTGGGTAGGAAAAGCTTTAGTTGTAGCGTCCAAGTGACAACAAATTTTGCTAACAACTCGTCAGTTGTCCCATCTAATATCAGAGAAAACTTATTCGTTTCTTGACCTCCATAACATCCAACAAGTGATGATAAAAAGAATACCAAAATTGTGTGTTGCATTGGATTTGAACTAGAGGTGAGGGTCATCAGACTTGAAATCTTGAAGGTTGACAGAACCAAAAAGGCGGCAAATAGGATGGAATCGATTACAGTCTCTCAAAGTATGGAGGAGTGTCTCATTCGTAGCACCACATCTATGACAAGATTGATCCTGGATAGGAAGGCTACCATGCAAATATTATATTGATATTCTAAAATAACATATAAATTTTTTTGGAAATTAAATGGACAAATAATTTGAGACACATAAAAAATGGAAAATATGACACTTAAAATGAATAGTAATGTTATATGGACAAATAGTTTCAGACAAATATAGCCAAAAATCAATTCACAACACTAATTAACCAAGTTTTTTAGGCTATTAACCAAACTGTATTTTCAGAGTTTTTTAAACCATTAACTAAAAACTTGGTTAATTGGTTACTTAGTTAATAACCTAAAAAATTTGGTTAATTGGTATTGTGAATTGATTTTTGGCTATATTTGTCTAGACACTTGAAAAAGGATATTTAGACAAAAAATTCTAGACAAATATGATGTTTGGGTACTCCATGGGTTTCATTTTAGAGTAATGATATTTAGACAAAAAATTATAGACAAAAACATGCTAAGTCGGCCATCGTTTTCCCTCCCTGGAGAACCCAAACAAATATCTGATATGATTGATGATATCTCACTGCGAATGTTCACTCAGCCTTCCCTAATTATCCCACAGCGACACAATATCCCACGTGTTTTTGCTTTTGGCTCCCCCAACCCTCCTTTTTAGCATGGATATGTATTGTTACTAGTGGCGTGACCCGTCCGATGGACGGGGCCAATGCTTCAGTTTTTATAGAAGGTGGGGACAATGTTTTAAGTGATATTAAAGAGGTTTTATAGAAGGTGGGAGCAATGTTTTAAGATATACTATAGACAAAACTTAAGTGACATAAATGACACATATTGGAGGTACAAAATATTACATTGCGTAAGTGTAAACCCTAAACCTTGTTCTACCTTGGACCATAGAGTGATGTACTTTAGGAACCAAACAAAATTTATAAAAATTACATTACTAAGTTATAAGTTCTACATACATGATATCCCTAATAATAATCAAAGACAAAGACAACTTCATCCCTTTTGAGCAACATGTTAGTCACAAATGCATGGCCTAACCCAAAATATTTATATATTACGTCATTCAATTAAATGCAAAAATATCTCTTCAATGATAAATTGACTAAAAAAAACTACAACTCAACGTGATGATCAATGATGAGTTACTTTAGAAACTCTTCTCATGTGATTCACAACATAATTATTTTACTGGTGTAAAAGAATGTTCCCATCCATCCATAAATAGTGTAGGAACCTTGATTTTAAGGAATGCCACTTGGGATTATTGTATTTTTGAGTGTGCTATCTTAGTTGTTTCACAATCAGACTAAAGGCTATTGTACTACTATGGGCTCGTACTCTTAATGATATTTATCAATAGGAGTAACTCCGCAAGAAAGGCAAAGGCAACTGCGCAAGAATCAAGTAAACCAATAAGCACGAATAACAATCAATCTAACCTCTCAATGCCTAAACATCATTGACAATTAAGCTAAAATTAATCCATCAACAATTATTCATGAAACTACTATGTGAATCACAACATTTTATAAAGCTTATAATATGAAGCCTTATCTAAATTTAAAGGAACTTATAAAAGAAAGAGAGAGATTCATAGTTCAACACCTTGAAAAGTTTGAGAGTTTCAAATTCTAAATTCCCATTTTTCCCATAAAAAGTAACTACATAAAAGTGGTTCTAACTACTATTTCTAGATGAATTAAAATACACATGAGAAGCACGAGCCGACACACATTTTAGTTGAGAAGCAATAGCCAATTAATTTGCAATTTTAGCCTCCCATTCTATATTGTCAGAACGCAAAAATTATAATGTCTTTGAACATGGAAATTTAAACAGCAATACATGAAAATTCATGCGTTTGTCCAAGGAATTATAAAAACCAATTCTATAATTATCATTCTAATATTAAATTAAATAGATATCATCATGAAGACAAACCCAAGTCCGCGAGTTATTCTCAAATTATCTCATTATTAGAAGAAGTGAAGACCATTCATTAAATTGTAAAGTGAGTTCATGCAGACAAACATAAAATAAGCACTCACCCAACTTAAAAGAAATAAATAAACTGAATTTGGATACCAAATCCAATTTCAAGCAGTAGATCAACCTCAATCTTGAAATAAAGAATCAATATTTAGGTGCTCAAGAATCATTATGCTTGAAATTGGATAGTATCTTATTGTAAATATTGGAAGCTAAAGGACAAACATAGAATTTATAGATGAGAAACCATAATTCTAAAAAACTATATGTGGGCTGATCAAGAAGGCATTGTCATCAAAATCGAGAGACAGGTTGGCTAACCCCTTTTCTTAGGACTTGAATACTTCCATATAGAAAAGGTTTGATGTTAGCTTTTCATAGGGAAATGATATCAATGACGCTCCCATCCAAATATGCTTAGAAATGGCATGTAAAATGCAAATTCAAGTTAACAACAGTTTAACAGATTTTTTATTGCTATAAAATAAAAGATTAATTTGGTATTCAGCTACACGCACTATAATCTTCTGGATATTTGATTCCTTGCGCTTTCTCCCTTTATCACCACACCAACACATTAATCTCATTCCTACAATGGCAAAGATATCAGTATGCATCACATCTCTAAACTTATTTTAGGCCCTTTTAGAGATTATGATTCCAAAGTTCCAAAACTTATGGCAAAAGATCCATATCAACATACTGGAGCTTAACTTAAACCTAACAAAAGACGTAAAAGTTAGGAAAGGGAACTGTGAGGAAAATGAGGAAAAAATATATTGGGAGAAAGAGATGAATTTGAAGATGTTGAACCCCAAAGTAACACATGAATTTCAAGCAAAGAAACAATCAAAAAAATAATCAAGAGAAGGGCAAACCATCGGCGCTCTGCCATCCCTTTTCTCGTTCACGCTACGCCGCTTGTCCCCTACACTCTCAGCTGGCTCTTCAACTTCATTCATGATCAGAAGCTAGCTCTCTCCGTAACAACGTGAGCAATCAGATCAACCATATGAATATTGAAGGACCACAGACAAAGAAGATATCAGATGAAGCTGAATAACTAATATAGAACATGTAAGGCTCAATAGGTTTAGATCTTGGCGAAATCAACAATGGAATGGACAATTAAGGAAAATTAATAATGCTAGTATGTAAACACCTTCATACCTCATCACAACTCCATGAAAATAGAACAAATAGTTCTTTGGTAGCAATGAACATCACACGGAAAAACATATTTCAAATTCCATCTAGATAAGAGAAGCCAAATTAGCAGTAGTTACACAATTGAATTCTGACCAACCTCTGATTCAAATGCAAACAAAATAAATATTCAAATAACTGCTAAAAGTTGAGATAATAAGGAACAAATCAGATTAAAAATAAAGGCTTGTAGCTTACACTATGATAACCAATCATTGCATTAAACTTTCTTCCACCTGTAGAACAAAGTGGAGTAAGCTAAGACCAATTTAGACAAAAACAACTAACATAAATGGAAAAGGTAGCTGTAAAATGGATATTACTAACAGAAGAAGATACTAAACAATCACATGGTTGACAATGATTCCTCCAAACTCAAGACAAACATCTGCAGGGGTGTTCGTTTGCTCTTGTAAAAGCCATTTCAAATGCAAGTATACTGAAAAGTGGATAAAAAAATCAAATCCTAAGCTATCTGAGATACTTTATAAATCACATGCAATTTAAATAAAGAGATGGAGATTAACATGTTTGAATTATTGAGTTCAATCGTTGAAGAATCACCATGAAGCTTCTTCCCACTCATTTAATCTGCAGCTGTTAAAATCAGAAAATTCAACCACAAGTGACCTAATCTTCTGCAAGCAAAGAAAAACACCTTTTTTAACATCAAATGCTAAATTCCGAACTACATATACATTTTGCGAATCTTACATTATAGACAAAATGTTACAAAGATTGAAGTATCTTTTTCATACTGTGAGAAATAAATATAACATAAAATCAGCAGTTGCATAATCCAACCAGTTTATTTAACTTAAATGAGAACCCAAAAAGATAAGAATAAAAAGAAAATCAAATCACCTCTAGAGCAAGGCTCCTACCGTGTCCACACCTAGAAACACGAAAACCAAATTAACGGTTATAAGAAACATGCAATACACTAATATTGATAAGAATTGGTCTCTATGAATTGGATTTCAACATAAATCACACACTTGTTCTTCAAATTGCATATAAAATAAGAAAATGGAACACAATTCTTCCACAAATAAAAAGTAAAAATAAAATACACCTCACTCAAGTGAGGCAATTTATCAAACAGTGGTGGTTACCACTTAGAAGAAAACTAATAAATACAAAAGCAAGATTTGTTTTCATCAAAAATCTATGAACATATATATCTGCAATTACACAATCTCACAAATCAGCAAGTGAATCAACAAAAGAAAGAATGGCGAGAGAGGAGGAAGAAGTGTAACAGTAAAGTTTTGCTGAGTGAATGAGGGAAAGAAATGAAAGATTTACGTGAAAAGGTTACACTGTGGGATTGAGGAGCGGAGATGGCGGTGGCTTCCTTCTTGCGTTTTGTTTTAAACATTAAGAAACATCAAAAGTCATGTTTGATAACCAACTTCAGACATTTTTCAATTATCAAACAAGGATAGCGCAAAAATATTGAAATTCTTAATCAAAATTTAGGCACCCAAAGCTCAACAGACAACTTTAAGTCCAAACCTTACTCGAAAAGTCTCTTGCTCCAACCTTTTAAGCAATACACTAATCGGTTCTTCAGCAAGATCTGCAAGCAAATACAAAAAATTCAAGTTATCCACAGCATGGCATTTTAAAATTTGCAATCACGCTTTTTTAATTCTATCCAAACATACAAGTTTGAAACAAATGAAGCAACTCCCCAAATCAAAACTAAGAAAAAAAACCCAACAATCAAAAGAAATAATATTTCCTAAGCTAAATTTGGTTCAAAGCTGGAACTCTAAAGATAGTGAAGTTATGGAAATGCAAATACTGCTAATTAATTAATTTAACATATGAAATGGTACCCGAAGAATATCTGCAATTAAGCTTCGTCACTCGTTCTTCTCCATGAAACCTATCCAAAGCAACTTGTTCAAAAAGAGGGGCAAATTAACAGTCCAACACAGAGTCACTCATCACTATCACAAGAACTACAACTTAAGTAACACCTAAGGAACCAACCATACTGTGGAAAGATCATTGTCACAGAAGGCTTCAAGGCATATGCCACAAGCATCATCACAAGCATATTGGATTCCACCCTCAACAAAAGCAACAGAAGTCAAATGCGCCTCAGACATAGTTTTATTATCTTCCATCATAGGCACCTACAAAAACCACAAACAAATACCAATTTGACATTGAATCGAACAAACAGTTTTCTATTCACGAAATATTCCCAATCGAGAATTTCGACGAACAATTTGACATTGAATCGAACAAACAATTTTCTATTCTCGAAAAATTCCCAATCGAATAGCAACAAATCAAGAGAAATCATATTCATCAGAACAAAAACACAACAAAACAAATTAGTAAAGGAAATCAAATAATCTCTCACAAGAATTCTGATCAAAATAAAATTCCATGCGATAATAAACTAATCTTACCACTTTTTAAATGCAGTAAATCGAGTTCAAGGAAAGAACAAAGAACAAAACCCATTGACAATATGGTGGAGAAACTAACATTGAAGTTTGAGTGAGGAATAAATCAATATTTTGAGAATCAATTCAAGGCTCGTATACCATTGCCTAGTACGGTCCAGCCCCATTAATGTGTGAGAATCAATTCATCATCAAATCTTGCAAACCTTTATAATCAAGTTTATAAATTTATATAAAAAAATCAAAGCAAAATTTAACATAAAGTTCTTATCCAAAACTGCAAAATCAGAAATTATGCAGAAAATAAAATCTCGACAAAATGAGTTCAACATATCTTGAGAGCCAATTAACGCACCAAACACAAAAATACAACCTTTTTTCATGTTTTTACGTGGATCAAACAATAAAGAAGAAAAAAACAGTGAAGTGAGAAGAATTTTTTTACCTTTGTGGTCTTGTGAAGAAGACCCACGAGTGTTGTAGCTTCGAGTGTTCACCAAAAACACGGTACCAGTTCATGCAATCAATAAAACAATAGTTAGGGTTTTTTATTAAGGTGAAAAATCAAAAACCGAATCACAAAGAGAAGTGATTATTACCTTAAAGAGTTCCCTGTTGCTTTGCTCCAGTCTCCTTGGTTCATTGAATCACATACACAGGAAAAAAAACCAAGTTCAAGGTTAGGGTTTGGTTTAAATACCCAAACGAAGGAAATAAGAGCAGTGCAAGTGTTCATTACCTTCGTGTGAGCTTCCAATCCGAAACCCAGCAACCAAAATCCCTACACGTACACAACTGAAGAATGAGGGTTTTTGGAAATCGGCATTTTCAGAAGCAAAACTAAGGGGTTTTGAGTTCTTACCAATGCTAAGCATCACAGCAGCAAGATTGAAGCGTTTTCCAGCTTCAATCATTGTGAAATCATAGTGAATTCACAAACCCTAGCAGAGCTAGGTTAGAGACACAGAGAGGGTTGAAAGAAAATCAAGAAGAAGATAGAGAAGATGGTGATAGTTTGAAGTGATGAGATAGATAAGAGTGTGGTGTACAGAATCAAGAATCTTAAAGACGTGAATTAGAGATTCCGATCAAAATTACCGGCGGCGGCGGCGGCGGGGAGATCAGCGGTGAGATCGGACATGTTTGGAATTGGTAGGCGAGAGAATGGAGAAGATGAGTTGATGGTGTGGGTTGAGAGAGAAGGAAGAGAGATGGCGAGAGATGGCGAGAGAGGAAGCAAGAAAGGAAATGAAGAGAAGGGAGATGACAGTGAAAGAGAGATGAGAGTGCAGAGAGAACGGAGAGAGAGAGAGAGAGCGTGAGAGGAAGAAAGAAAGGAAAAAGGTTTTTTTGTTTCTCTATGTATCTGTCTTTTCATCTGCCATCTTCACATGGGAGTGGCAGGATATCACATGGGAAGCAAAATCCAACATGGAGCTTATGTGGCACACATGGTAGCTAGTGAGTGGCTGGAGTTTTTGGCGGGAATGACATGGCAAAGCTGACGTGGAGACTCAACAGAATGTATTGTCTTTGATGTATGAAGCAAAACAAGTATCCAAAATTCATACAATAACCAAAGATGTGATCTAGAATAGATTACTAAGGATCTCCTGCCAGATTTTTTCTTAAAGTCACCGGAGTCCCCGTGGTCTGTCTTGAAGGACACAATGCAAATATATTTTCAATGAATTCAATGCAATATATATATATATATATATATATATATATATATATATATATATAGGGGATGTATAAGGTGAGAGGAGTGTTTATTATGAGAGATGAGAGGAGTAAATCTGGACCCTATAACACAACATGGGTGGTTGTGATTAGAAAGTGGGTAGTTATCACGTTGACTTTTTGTTTTAATCTCAACCATTCTTGATTTGATCTATGGTTAAGATTGATTGATTCCTCTCACCCTCTCATCATAAAAGTCATCTCTCATAATATACGTTCATATATATATATATATATATATATATATATATATATATATATGATCCGATTTGTCTCCTTATTTCAACCTCTTATTATTTTTTTGACCAAAAACAAACCTCTTATTATTTTTTTCCTATTTCCAAAATATCTCTTCATTTCATGTCTTTATCTTACTCATTTTTTATTTTAAAATTCCCCTGGGCACAAACACTGTATTTCCTAATATGAAACAGATTATTAATTAATTTTGATTAAGTTACTAATATAAATGGATTATTCAAACACACATTCTTACTGTCTTCACATTGGCCAGCCAATTGGTGTTTCTTTCAAGTTTTAATTTCAACCATTTCGTCAAAGTTAAAACCTATAACAATATATTGACTTAAATTACATAATGAATATTTTTTAAGTACCAATAGTCTGGAGAATAAATTTTTTAATGGCAATCATGAGACCATTTTAATATCAAGAACAAAGAGAATATTATTGTGCAGGTCGGCACAATAATATTGACAATGTGATAGTAATAAAATGATTGCTCCATCCATTCTTTTTTTTTTATAAGCAAAATATTATATAGATAGGAGTACACGCAGTATCCCAACCCTTATTACTCATTTTGTTCCTAAATTTTGGTTCTTTTAGCATGTTACACACGGATTGAGAAACCATCAATTTGTATAAGCTAAAGACTAAAGTATCATTTTGTAGCATTAACTCTTAAATTTGTGGCTGTATTATTTTATTTTTGGGTGGATTTGTGGCTGTTATTATTAGAAAAAGAAAGTGAGGCTCTTATTAATTTTAGAAAGAGAAATAGTGTGACACGAGTAGTAGATGCTGTAAAAAAAAAAGAGTAGTAGTTGCTTGAATCCTTTAACCATTTGATCATGGATTCGAACCCTGACCGGTTCGTATAGAAAAACATTTATTGGGAAATGTCAACCCCTTAAATGGATCTCTGATACATTCGAAGGATTAGTCTCCAAAATTGTCATGGAGGAAACATGGGTTTGCCAAAAAAATGTTGGGGATGGAAAGAGTATCATAAACCATTGTGTTGAAAATGAAAATGCTTACTACTCCACTATTTTGGGACTCCAAATAAATAGTATTGAGACAATTATTTTTTATTTTGGGTCTTTAAATGATTAAATAAATAAAACGGTAAATTTGGAAAAGTTTCGTATATTGTACGTTAGTTTGTTAAAAGTACCAATATTTTGAAACAAAAAATGACTAAAAGAACCAAAGATCGGGAACAAAGGCAGTAATAAGTTGATTGAGTCACATTAGGATGAATAAATGGATTGGACTGAACCGTCGGCTCGTCAAAAAAGGACGAGACATGCAGATCGGTGCTCCTTAGCCCATCATCTCGTAGAATTTAATTAAGTTTCTAGCTCGCCAACACACTATACCGTAGGCAGTGGGGGCGGGCTAGCCCGTCGCGTTTAGGCTTTCGTCGGCCAACCATTAACCTTTTAACCTATATTCCCTTTGTAATTTTTTATTTATTTTAATGGCAGGCTAGCCCGCCAACTTGCAATGGGGTGATGTAGGCTCAACTACTCAATTCCTCGATTGTTGTCGGTGGGTGATGCATGTCATGCAAAATTTTTGCGCTAACTAACGGAAAAGTGAGGGGGTTCGTATATGGTCGGCCCGCTTTTTTATCCCTACCCCAAGCTCGCCTCAAGCAAGGCAAAAATGGTAGGTTGACCAAAAAACATTAAAACATTAAAAATTGTTTAAAATAAGAAAAAAGGATTTAAAAATTGTAATCTCACACTGATCTCATATTGTCTTTTATTGAGAAGTTAAGCTCTCCCCTCTACGAGTTTCCAGGTCAACACTTCACTAAAAAAAGGTGGGTCAGTCTGCTGAAGTCCACCCCAAACAAAGTTATCTGGCTGTTTGACCCACCACAACCCACTAGAAAAAACGTTAAAAAATATTTTTAAATATTTTTTTGGTATAAACCGGGTATCCTCTGCGCACAATTGCAGAGACTAATTCCTCGAGCCGGGTAGGATATTTTTAAATATTTTAAAACAAGAGGAAAAATAAAACTTAAAAAAATTAATTTTGGTGAGTTGACTTGCAGCACTACAAAAAAATCTTATTAACAAGGGACCAATCCGTCGCTAAAGTCATATTTTTCGTCGCTAATGGTCATTTGTGAGGGAACTAGCGAGTGACTGCCTTCGTCACTAAAATCCTCCCCGCTAAAAGGTTAGCGAGGGAATTTGAGTCTATCGTTAATTTGTGTGGGACTATTCCCTCGCTAATTCCCTCGTTAACTTTTGGTGCCACACGTCAAAATTCTGACTACCACATGTTCCCAACTTGAATGACTTGTATTAAGTACTATTTTAATTTTTTTTAAACTTGTTTTTTATGTATTTATTATCATATAATTAATGAATATTATATTATTAAAATTATTATTATCAAGCTTCCCAAAGAGAGAGGGAGGAGTGAGAGTGGTGGTGGTCAAGGTGGAATCGGGTAGAGAGAGAATAGGAAGAATAAGGGAGAAAAAGAGTGAGAGAGAGTGTGAAGATGAGAGGAGATATGTGGTGGTAGTGGTGGTAGTGGTGATGGTGGTGGTGGTGAAGGGTGGAATCGGGTAGAGAGAGAATGGGAAGAATAAGGGAGAAAGAGAGTGAGAATGAGAGAGACACTACAAGAAAACCTTGTTTTAGCCACCAGCAGTTGCCACGGAGCTTATTCCGTCAGTAATTTGCCACGGATTTGCGACGGCAAGTGCAAAATATGTGAGCGCGAAATTTCCCGCTGGTATTTGCCACGGGTTTGCCACGGACATGTGAAAGGACAAAATTTGCGACGGACATGCCGTGGCAAGTCCGTGGCAAAGTATTGATAAAAGTAAAACACCCCGATCCCTCTCATATCGTTCTCACTCTCTCAAAAAAACATGCGTTCTCCTTCTCACTCTCACGCACACCATCGCCCTCCTCCCTCCACACCGTCGCCCTCCTCCCTCCTCCCACCGTCGCCCTCCTCCCTCCTCCCACCGTCGCCCTCTTCTCATTGTCCTCCACCATCGCCTCCTCACGACTCTTTCACTCTCACTTCTCACTTCTCACTCTCTACACCGCTCACACTCTCACTCTTACTCTCGCCACCTCAACCTCCGCCTTCTTCCACCTCCACGGCTTCAACGTCCGCCTCCTCCGACGCCTTCCACTCTCCTCTCCTCTCGCCTCACTTTCTCCCCAATTTTATGAAACCCTAACCTCCGATTTCCCAAGCTAGTGGTCCTAAGTGCCTCATTCTCGGCAAGCGTATTCAAGGAGTATGCATTTTCTTTCCTTTTGAAAATTTCCGATAAATAACGTTTTTTTCTTTGTTGCGTGATTTGCCATGTGTTCTTGTTAATCGATGGTGGTTGTAGGAATAGTGATTCAAGTCTTTTTATGTTATCCTATCTCGCTTTGATGATTTTGATTCTGTGTATTTTCATGCGTATGTAAATAGTTCTTGGTGATGTGTAGGTCGATTTTGGGTAATCACTTGCAAATGTTTGTATTTGAAGTCACGTGTGGAAGAAATGAAATAGACCACTAATGTGATCGATATTTGTTTTTGATTATTGTTTTAGTTAACTTGGTGATTTTGTGTTTTCTCGATGGGGTTTAACGTGTGGGCAAATGGGTTCTGATGGGGTTGTGTTTTCTGTTGGTTTAAAGTCCCCTACTTTAAGATTTGTGCATTTTAGTTACGCGGTTTAAGTATCAATAATTTTACAATCCACCGGTTAAGTTTGATTTGTTTTGCTGTACTTTAAAAATTCATGAACATTGTATGGTTGTTTGGTCAATATCTAGTTTGTGCTTATTATTTTTCATAATGTCAATGATTGGATTCAAATTTGTGAAATTGATTGATAAAATCTGTCAAATGATTTGTTTGTCAGTCTCAGGTTGGTTTGTCAGCATAACATATAGAAGCCAACTCTGGCCTCCACCCTCAGTCTCGCAACCACTGTGCGCCGTCTACCACACCATTTCTCTGGAGCACCACCACTTGGCTTCATGGTTGTGTATGGTCTATAGGGCCGATTAACTAATTTTCCTTGTTTCTTCCTTGATTAATTGTTTTGCTTTTATATTTAAATGTTTAGGAATGTCTGCTGAAATGGTCTCATGTATAGCTGTGGAGTCCTTGTCGATACTTGAGAAGTTGCATTTAAAAGGGTAAGTTATTGTTCAAAAATTCATCCTGATATATCCTTCCTACTTAATGAGTTTTAGAATGTTTTTATTTTCATTCAGTTTTAGTTATATTGGATTCGAAATGATAAACATTTTTGTTTTATTCCTGCTGTCGTTGTAGTTATGTACATGGAGATGTAAAACCGGAGAACTTTTTACTAGGTCAGCCCACAGCACAGGAGAAGAAGTTGTTTCTAGTTGACCTTGGGTTAGGTTAGTTGATGCAATTCAAGGATAAATGTGTATTTGAGGTTGCTATCTTATAATTTATTTGTAACTTATGCACATGTTTGACAGCAACAAAGTGGAAAGATTCCTCAAGTGGAAAGCATACTGAATATGATGTATGCCCTTGCTGAATATGATGTGGAAAGCATACTGAATATGATGTGGAAAGCATACTGAATATGATGTGGAAAGATTCCTTATTAGTTGTGTGTCATCTTGTTCCGATCTGTGGGCACTTATCATGGATGCTGGAACTTTTTATGCAGCTCAAGTTTACAAGTTATCACCAATTTTTTTACACAAGGTGAAATATGATGTATGCCCTTGCTGTTATGCAGAAGATTTGTTCTGTAATATCTTCAATTTTTCTTTGGGTGTATGCTTAAGTCACTGGCTTCTTTGTTTTTAAGGTTTTTTTACCAACTCTTTCAGAATTTAGCTGGTTGGAAGATTTGAGTAGTTTGGAAGTGTAAACAAGTTGGTTTTGTCCTTGTTGTGGAAGAGTTATCATAAGTGGTTCATGTTCTAGGGTTAAAGAACATTTACATGATATACCTGGTAGATCATAGGAGATCCTTTAAATTTCTATGTTGGCTTATGGCTTTTAATGAACTTCATTGCAAGGATGTTCTTCGATGGGAAAAGAACAACTGTTCAAGCAAAATCGAAGATAACAGAGCATCTTCAAGAAACATTGGTCGAGTGCCTTCAATCTTTGAGTTCTCTTACGATGATATAATATAGGTCTTGCTTAAAATAGTCATTTGATTCTTGGGAGTTTTCTTTCTATATTTCTTTAACTCTATTGGTGATGACAACTACAACATACAAATTTGCTCAAAATTACTTGTCAAAAACAAATTTGATGTTGCATATGGTGTGTATGTATTCTATGCTCATGTCGGTGTGATTAATTATTTTTCTGTCATTATCATTATATGTAGCAGAATTAACTATTAATGGCCAGTTGCCACGTTACTATTTTGCAATTTCAGCATACTTGTGTGTTGCAACATATTCACCTAATAAAACTTATCATCTGATAGGATTAATTTGAATGAAAGTATTTCCTTCATAATTTGAAACACGTATTCACCCTCTTCTCTAATGCAGGCATGTAATTGAAATGGGTTGGAGAAGCTAATGTTAGAATTTGGATTCCCAGTTGACTCTTCAACGCCTTCGAATTTGGAGGGAGCATATTATGGTATGACTTAAGTCTATGAGGAGATGAGTTAGGGTCTATGACGATATGGGGAAACCACTGATCAACTACTCAGGTCATTGAAAGATCCTTACCAGAATAATGTGCTTAAAATGAACTTCTTTGACTCTCTTTCATGATATGGCACATTAACTTGTGTACAGGTTCCGGACTTCTTAAATGCCAAAATCGATGGTGTGCCCGTCAAAGAAGTGGTTAAGGATCATAAGTGGTTAGAGGAAGAGTTCACTGAAAAGGTTCAAAAGGTAAAAATTGTAATTGGCATCCATAGTTAAATATGTGGAATACAAGATATATAGTTTCCTTGTGGAAGAAGTTGATAAATAATTGTTTGATTGGCAGAGAGGTGGTTTGCTTATTCAATAATGGGGAAGATCATCAGCGCATCAACTTCAAGTGTCAATAGTCGATGCTATACGATCTTTGGTCACTCCTACTCCCGAGGGTGATTGGTTTTCTTCTGGTGTAAGTTGTTATTACTTAAATGACCGTATTTACTTGATATATAATAGATGAGATTTTCAGCAAGTAGTCTTCATGTTTTCGATACAAAATTGTCATTCATTTTTATCTCACAATAACACATTTATCCACTGTCTTGGATGTTAGTATTAACTAATATTTATTTTCTTTACTTTACAACAGTTGTTGCATTCCTAAATTTTGAAAGTTGAGCAGATATTCGTAGGCCTTATTTAAAGGTAAGGTGAACTCTCAATGGGACACTGCTTCAAACCAACATGACATTCTTTTTTATTATGCAATCTGATAGTTCAAATTTTTCCCTTTGCATAACCAATCGGTGCTATTGATTCAATCTGATGCAAAATCTGGATAGGCATATATTGATTCAACATGACATTCTTTTTTACTTTGTTCTTTTTTCCATAAACAGGGGTAGATATCTTTGAGTGGTTGCATGGATATTAATGATGGATTCTTTATAGAAAGCTACTTTGTTATGGCTTGCTTTTAGATGGAAGTCATTTTTACATAATCGATGGAGCCATTTTGTTGATATAAGCGCAATACAAAGATCAATTCGAGTAATTATCATTATACATACTTTGGATTTTCTTCAAAACTATTAGTAGTGAAACTTATATGATTGCATATATGAATTAAGACTATTACTTTGTTTGATGGACTATGTCTTGGAAGGATTTAATTTTGACTTCTTGACAATGAATGGTATGAGCCTTATTCTATGAAAAGAATTAGTTGGTTAGGCACTTCGTATAAACGTTGATAAAAAATGGACAATATAAAGGGATGTACTAATGAATTCATCTTTCATATTTTCATGTGATCTTTTCTTGGTAGCATTCCATGACGGTGGACTTTTGCAAGCAAGAAGGTTTGATTCCTTTGGTGGATGAGGTAACTTGACTTTTTGAATAAGGAGAAGACTAGACCACTGCGATTACTGAACAAGGACCCCTGTGATAATCTTCAAGGTAAATATGAGTCATCTTCATATCCTTTTACAGCCAATTTATAATTGAATGCTCCATTTCTCTTAAATTTACAATTAGTATTATTTTCCATTGCAGGTTCACAACATAACCTCAGACATCATTGAAGCATACATTCTGCATATGCTTTTTTTGGTCAAGAATGCCTTTGGGTTATCTCATTTTGATGTGTTCAACTTTTTAGTAGCCAAATGTAACTTAAACAACTGTTGCATTTTGCAGTTACACTCTCATTTTGGCTTTTGTTCCGTTAAATCATTCGAGTACAAATTAATGTAAATGTAACTATCTATCATGTGTGTTTGTGGAATGCTTTCATTTGAATCCAACGAGAGGTTTGGATCACTTTCATTTTACCTATCTTTGATCTGTTATTTGTCCTGCATAGTTTAATTAATTCTTTAGGTGTTTGATTGTTAGTCAAAATATGAATTAACAAGTCATATGATACTACTAAGTTTTGGTATGAAGTGAAGTACTTTAATTACACGTGTGTCTATGTGTCCCTCTCCATTTTTTTTTTAATTTTTTTTTTAAAAATTTGCGACGGGTTTGCCACGGATTTGCCACGGAAATTTGCCACGGATTTGCGACGAAAATTTGCGACGGAAAAATTTGCCACAGTTTGCGATTTAAACATTTGCCACGGATTTGCGACGGAAAAATTTGCCACGGAAATTTCGTGGCAAACGATTTCTGACAGCGCGCTTTGCCACCAATTTTTGTCCGTGGCAAATCCGTGGCAAATGTTGTTTTGCCACGGAATTTTGTGCATTTGCCACGGAAATGTCCGTGGCAAATCAGCGATTTTCTTGTAGTGAGAGAGAGAGAGAGAGAGAGAGAGAGAGCGAGGATGAGAGGAGATATGTGGTGGTAGTAGTGGTGGTGTGGTGGTGGTGGTGGTGTGGTGGTGAGGGGTGGATTAGGGTAGCGAGATTTGGGGAAGAGTAAGGGAGAAAGAGAGTGAGAGAGAGAGAGTGGGGATGAAAGGAGCTATGTGGTGGTGGCTGGTGGTGTGGGGGAAAGAGAGTGAGAGAGAAAAAGTGTAAGCTAGAGATTGAGCTTGTGCTTGTGGTTTGAGGAGAGGGAGGACGCGGTTAAAGAGAGCTAGATGGTTCGTGATAGAGAGAAAAGGAAGAAGATGGTAGTGGTGAAAAAATGAGAAAGAGAGAGAGATTTCGTGAGAGAGGAGTGTGAGAGAAGAGGGAACAAGAGGAAATGAGAAGAGGAAAGAAGAGTTTCAAATATAAAAAAAACTTAAAGTTAGCGAGGGACCATATTTCGTCGCTACCCACTTCATGCTGCCTAAGGTCTGCCACTTCACGCTCTTCCCAAGGCCTACAACAGTTAGAAACAATTTGCGAGGGACACATCCGTCGCTAAATAACTCGAGTAACGTGCTATTGTTTTCCAAATTCCCGCCCTCACTTAGCTAGGGACCAGTCCGTCGCTAATCTCCCAATTTCGTCGCTAATGCCAAGTTGAAATGACATTCCACATTCCCTCGCAAATTCCCTCGCTAATATCAATTTTAGCGACTGGTTTCAATTCCCTCGCTAACGTCTGTCGCTAATACATGTTTTTTTTTGTAGTGCAAGGATGGCAGGTTGGGCTATAACGAGTTGGTTGCGCAAGAGTACTAACTCGTCCATGTATTTTAACAAACTGATCCTGCTTTACCAACCTTAATTTTAGGGCTTTAGATGCTTTTTTTTCTACTTAGATGAAATGACAAATAAACACCACAAGCACACACAACCAATACTCACACTTGGGTTCAAAACCAGGAGCCGAGTCTCCATGTCATTGAAATTGACAAAACAACCAACAGTGAGGGACGAGACTTTAGATGCTCTAATCAGCCTATAAGGAGTTCTTCTCTTTCCTTTTTTTTAGTATAAATCGGGTATCCTCTCCGTGCAACTGTAGAGACTGAGCCGAGTAGGACCACAATGAGCGGCAAAACTCTCCTTCAAGAGATTTAACACCGTTGCATGCTCAATGTTAGATTCGAACCTAAGACCTTAGTTAAGCTGAAAGAGATCTCTTCCATCTCATCCAAGTGCTCTCGGGTCCTCTCTTTCCTATTTTAAGTAACCCAGAACACTTGGCATATCAAAAACTGTAATATACGTAATTAATTTGTAGTTTGTTTTTTTTTTCTTTACAAAAGTTTAGTATTAAGAGTTAAACTCTATCTATGAATTGAATATAAATTTTATTCAAAGGAATAGTGAAGTAAAAACTTAGTACAATATGAAGAGGTGATCACTATATATAGTGCACCTTCTAGTGAAAGTAAATACAAAAATCCAACTAACTAACTAACTAACTAAGAAAAATAGTTACAATTGAAAACTAATTTAACTAACTTATAAACCAACTTTCTAATATTTAGACCAGTAGTTTGTTAGTATCTATAAAATTTACTCACTCAGATGCCATTTTAAGCAACCTATGCAAAGCAGTTGAGCAATTACGACTGGAGTTGTTCTAAGAAGCAGAGCGCCCATAATTTACATATGCTGTATGTGTGCTGTGATTCCTCAAAATCCAAAATGGTCGGCTCCTTAGAATCTCAACTGTTTAGCTAATCCTGAACTGTCTCAAATATAACTAACACTACTTGAACCTTATTTTATGTCTAGACAATTCTTTATAAGTATATTCTTTCAATCATATAATATAACTTGAGTATGGGATCATCTGTTAACAAAAAAGGGTCGTTAAACCAACTTCCTGGAATCTCCTCAACCGCCATTTTTGATTTGTCGGTTTGTGTCAGCATAAAAAATATACATACATACCATATATAATATAGGAAGATTGTCATTAAATTAACGTGCTGATTCATTTGAAAAATTATAACACATTTTGGTCTGTGCAATAGTTAATTTTTTGACTTGAGTCGAGAAGGGTGGACATTATTATATTGTTCATAATATTAATAAAATAATGGAGATGAAGATGAATTGGATTGACACTTGAGAGTGGTGCATTGTCTTCTGCCACTGTGGACAGTGGGGTTGGGGGCTGTTTCTCATCCAAGTTCTTAGATCCACTTGGCATCGAATATCTATTTATACAAACAAATAATTTGCAAAATTACAATTTTAGACATCTTACTTTTTTGACACATCACCACTTTTATTTTATTTATCATTTTTTAATTCTACTCTCTCTTCCTTTCTCACTCACTCTCTTTCAATCTCACATTTCCCAATATTTCTTACTTCTTACACATCTATTATTAGTGGGTCCACACCCTTTATTTAAAAATATTTCTTTTCCCAATTTTTTTAATCCACTATATAATCTAATATAATTAAATTAATATTAAATAATCTACAATTTACTCCTATTTACTATCTAACCTGATATCTATTTATTTATTTATACAAACAAACCACACTTAATCTATGTATACAACAAACCACATTTAAATTACTCAAACAAGCTTCCCTATTTACTTGACAAATCATCCGACTAAGGACAACATTGTAATTTACTATCATACTTTTATCAAATTTCTTCTCTCAATGCATTTTCTTCTCACTCCCACTTTTTTCCTACTTTCTCTTACTTTTTTTTTCTCAAAATTCAAAATTCAAATCAAACTCACCAACTTTCTTTACCCACTATCTACTAATCTAATTTAATATCTATTTATACAAAAAAATCATACTTAAATTACTCAAACAAGTTTCCCTATTTATTTGACAACTCATTTAACTAAGGGCAACATTGTAATTTACTATCACATTTTTTTTTCAAATTTCTTCTCCCAATGCACTTTCTTTTCACTCCAATTTTTTCTAACTTCCCCGCTTTTTTTTTATTTTAAAAATTTTGAAATTCAAATCTACTATTAAACTAAAATAATCAATCTAAACTACGAGATAACTTCACTAATATATAAAAACACGGAATAACTTCACTGATATATAAAAAAAACACGATATTAATATATATAAAAAAAAGGAAAACTTAATGACTATTTCAACTACTGATTAATATTTAAAATACATGATAACTGTACTGATATATAAAAAAAACACGGGATAACTATATTGATAAAAAAAACACGGGATAACTGCACTGATATATTTGATAATCTATCTTTTACTATCTACTATAATGTACTAATCAACTAAAATAATCAATTGAAATTATGAGATAACTGCACTAATATATAAAAAAACATGAGATAACTATACTAATATGTAAAAAACACACGCGATAACTGCAATGATATGTATAAAAACATGGGATAACTGCATTGATATATAAAAAACACTTCACTGAAAATATTTGATAATCTACCATCTATCCGCACTACGCCAGCGTATTAGGATGGCTAGCGTTTTTTTTGGGCATTGGTAGCGTTTTAAAACGCTAGAGAAGCTGGCGCTACTAATGCGTACACCCCATTAGTAGCGTTTTAAAAAACGCTAGCCATTGACCTAGCGTGTTTTAGACATACGTAGCGTTTTATTTAAAACGCTAGCCATTGACCCAGCGCCTTTTTACAATTCCTAGCGTTTTCTGTAAAACGCTAGGGATCCCATAGCTCTTTTTTACTACCATTCCTAGCGTTTTAAATAAAAACGCTAGGGATCCCATAGCTCTTTTTACTACCATTCCTAGCGTTTTAAATTAAAACGCTAGGGATACTATAGCCCTTTTTACTACCATACCTAGCGTTTTATGTAAAACGCTGGGGATGCTATAGCACCTTTTATTAGCATTCCTAGCGTTTTACGTAAACGCTAGGGATCCTCTAGCTCCTCTTTACAATTCCTAGCGTTTTATTTTTAAAACGCTAGGTATTGAATGAATTTTAAACTTCATTTCTAGCGTTTTCACTCTAAAACGCTACCTATTGACTGATTTTTTTAAATATTTTTTTATTTTGGTTTGTTCTCCATTTTAATTACAACCTATAAATTCATTCCCTTCCAAACAAATTCAGAAAATACATTCCAATCCAATATCATTCAAACAAAATTCACTCAACAAAATTCATCAAATAATATTTCCAATCCAATATATATCATTCTAAGAAGTACTTACAACATAATATAAATCCAATATATACAACATATATAATAACTAAACTATTATGAATCTCAAAACTTGCTACAAAAAGCTAGAAACAAAATCGCACCACTCCCCCTTACTGCTGTAAGTTGTTCAAAGAGAGTAATTCGGATTTTTTTAAAGTTTGGGAAAATCTTGAAAAATAAAATGAAATAAAATTAGAATTAAAATGTTTATTAAATGTGAGTAAGTATTATAATATCAATATAAAAAGAAATCTAAGTAGTTACCTTGGTTGGGATTGTTACTTTGTCATGAGTGATAATCTCTTTCATAAACCTCATAACGTAGTACCCACAATCATTGTTATTTGGTTGTTTAGGACACTACAAAGCAAAAGATTATAACTTAATTGTCACATTTTTATGACCAAAAATTCAATTAAAATTATAAGAATGATTCTTAAAAAGCTTACAGTTATGGGTAGCCATCTTGTTTTACTCGTAGATAATCCCAAGTATTCTTTCAAAGCACTGTAACGTCATACATATATATATATAACGTTAAGTTGAACAAAATACATATATTAAATTATACAAATTAAAATGAAAGGGTTACACATACACACCTCTCAACCATCTCTACGAAGTCTACGTAGACGTTGTAATGGCCTTGAAGTGAATCCAGATAGTAGACAACATTTTGCTTAGGGTTTATTGCAAAGAGTACCCAATGTTGCCTGCAAGTAAATGAATCACGAATGAGTACACATTAATTTACACTATAATACAATCCTCAAAATAATTAAACAAGTGATTGAAGACTAAATTTCTCACCCATTATTGAGTGGTGCCAAAAATAAAGAGTCGCCCTTCAAATGCTTGGCATCCATGAAGCGTGAATGGATATAACTTTGTATTTCACTCTTAATAGCCATAATACGTTCCTCTGTATTACCTTGCTTAAACACAACGATACACGCTGGACACAAGAAGAAATACTTACGTGTCCGCTTCTTGAAAAACCGTAAGACGATTGTACAAAAACCTATAAATAATATATATACAACTTTGGATCCTCATATATATACTCTAATATAAACAACTATTGTGTACAAATAATTTAATACATACCTCAGTATACTCTAATATCGATGGCAGCGATGGCCCAATCCATTTCAACTATAGCTTTGGATCCTCCATGTTGAGAATTACCAACTGCTCCGGGCCCACAATGTTATCGGCCGGTAAAAAATTTGGTCGTCGGGTTCATTTTTGAGTGATGTGGACCTTTAGAGAATCGATGTATACGGAATTCATCAATGGGAAATTGACCAACATGTTGGACTGGTGTATAGAAGTAGATGGTCGGGAGAGTTTGGTAGTGGAAGGGAAGGTCGGGACACTTTTATGGAAGGGAAGGTCGGGACACTTGGGGTACCTAGTATATATTAAAAAATGATTAATTAGTTAGTTAACACACATTATAGTCATCAACTTATTAACAAAAATATTGTCACTTACAACGACAAGTTGTTCGAGCCATGCCACAAAAGTACTAAGTGCTTGATCCACGATAAATATATCCGCATTAGCAATTGGAGCAGCAATGGTGCAGACCCCTCTATTGAATAGTCTACCCTAACTCTCAAATGGTTTTCGGCATGGGTAAATTGTGCGATGTGGCACTCAATTGGTTACATATCAAACCCATCGCAACCTTTCGATGTGGGTTTGCAATATATAGCTCACATTCACGATTATCTTAAATCAATTATAAAGAAAAATAAATATACATGATAATTTTATCAAATACATATGTACAAAGAACAGGTCGAGTTTTGTTAAATACCTGTGTTGAAGGGATGGTGCAGCTATCTCGGGCGCTATGGGGGGTGCAGCAGGTGATATAGGTTCAGCAGGGGGTGGTGCAGCAGGGGATGGTGCACCAATCCTTTGTGCCAAGAGCTGCTTAAACATCTGTCTCTCTTCCATTAACACAACAACATTCTTGGATAGCTCGTCATACTTTGCCGCCATGACTTTACAATCCCCGCACCCCTTGCTTTGGCTCTTTGGCCCAAACACAGTTGTAGGAGGAATCCCATATCCATAACCTCTAATCCGACCCTGTCTCTCTTCCCTTCCCAAGGCACGAGCAAGGACATCTTGTTGACCATCACAATCATTAAATCTCCTTGTGATCTGATTGTGATATGCTTTCTTGATGCACAAACATAAATAACGGATAAAATTAATAAACAAGTGTCAAGAGAAATTTAATCGACAATAAAAAATATGTCCACGTGTCAAAAAAATCGAGTAACGGATAAAAATAATAAACAAGTGTCAAAGAAATTTAATCGACAATAAAAATATGTTCACGTGTCAAAAAAATCGAGTAACGGATAAAAATAATAAACAAGTGTCAAAGAAATTTAATCGACAATAAAAAATATGTCCACGTGTCAAAAAAATCGAGTAACGGATAAAAATAATAAACAAGTGTCAAAGAAATTTAATCGACAATAAAAATATGTTCACGTGTCAAAAAAATCGAGTAACGGATTAAAAAATATAGTCGGACACAAATTCCAACTTGCTAGGAATCATAAAATTAAAATTACAATACATGAATTTTGGAATACTTACAATTTTGTCATTGACCTCCTTAGTTTTCGGATCCACAATCTCCCCATCCTTGTTTTGTCGGGCCTCTAACGAGACGATTACAACGATCAAGGGATTCTTGAGTTGGATCTTTCCCCTCTTCTTGAAGAACTATTTAAGTTTAATAATTGTTAATCAATCTGTAAATTAAAAGATTCATTAAATCATAATAAATTAAACTAATTGTGTCTTACCAATCTTTCTTCAAGAATTTGATATCCACTTGAACCTCCTCTATAAGGGTACTTCGGGATTAGAAGCTCTCACTTTATTGGCTTTGCTTTTTTCTATTTAAAAACATAAGTATACATTAATGAATGATATCTTGTTGTGAAATATATATATATATATATATATATATATATATATATATATATATATATATATATATATATATATATATATATATATATATAACTTAAATAATTAATATACTAACCAGGAAATCCGGATCTGTAGTGCGTACATCTACAAATTTGGTCCAATCCTCCTTAGTTATAATTCCGGCATACAGTGTTGGAGGCTCCTGTCTGATGGTCCCATCAGGCCGTTTCAGATACTTTTTCCCCACATCAGTTCTATATGCCCGATGCAACCTTCCCGCTTCCTTGAGTATCCAATCTCTTCGGGCATCATCGACATCAAAGTGTTTCTACTTATACATAAAAATGGATTAAATAAAAACAACTAAAAATTCACTAAATAAGATTATTAAAGAGGTCTAAAATTATATACCTGTATTAAGGACCGAAAATCATCTTTCAGTTTAGGCAAAACTGTATTATCTTTCTCATTCCAACTTTTTATTGAAATTGGAAAGATTTGTTTCACCTTAGTACCAATAAAGCTAATTAAATTTGTGCCGTTGTCTCCAATTGGCAAACCTTTAACACTCCATCGGACCTTAAATAATTAAATCATTAAATAATTAGATAACTTGGAAAGGTAGAGAACAACATTAATAATTAGTAATTAACTTACCTTATATTTCTCGTGTCCTTTACTTATCCGATGGACGATATTCTTTTTCGATGTAATTCCTCGGGAGTGAACTTCTTTGTGTTTCTATCACCCCCATCACCACCCCTGACTACTCTCGTGATCACTATGTGATGCCATCGACTTGCAATGACCCAAATGAAATAGACTCGGTGAGTTTTAGCTTTCTAATTGTTTAGAACCAACAAACACTTAACAAAATATAGAAGAAGCCATGCACTAAGTAACAGTGAAAGCCATGCACTAAGTAACCTAGAGTAAACATACATAGGAAAGACATGCACTAAGTATATAACCTAGAGTAAGCATATATATGAAAGCCATGCACTAAACAGAGAAAAGCCATGCACTAAGTAACCTAGAGTAAACATACATAGGAAAGCCATGCACTAAGTATATAACCTAGAGTAAACATATATAGGAAAGCCATGCACTAAGAACCTAGAGTAAGCAGAGAAAGCCATGCACTAGGAAAGCCATGCACTAGTCAAGTTAATAATGCTATCTAAGCTAGACTAATCTAACAACTAATTAGATACAACATTGAGCTAAGTAACAGAGAAAGCCATACAAAAGATACATAACAAACCATAAAAAAACCATAACAAATAGTCATTGCGGTGAGAGAGGTGGAGAGTGCGTGAGTGCGAAATACCTTTTGAAAGGGAGAGAGTGCGAGAAAAAGGAAACAAATGGGAGGGAGCTGCGTGGTAAGATAGCACCAAGGAGAGAGAGGATGAGCGAAGAGGATGGGTTTCTGCGCTTTTACGTTTCTGGAGTCGCGTTTATGGGTTTCGGGTCGTAGCACCAAGGAGATGAACGAAGATTAACGAAGAGGGTTTCTGGGTCGTGGAGGTTCGCAAAGGTACGATGAACGAAGTCTCACGTGAGTTACGGGTTGTTCTGGGTTACGGGTTGTTCGTGGAGGGTTTCTGGGTCGTGGAGAGAAGTTAGGTAGATGAAGAGACGTCTACGTGAGTGTGTGAGGGAGATGAGAGAGCGCGCTTTGTAAAAATTTTAATAGCATCCCTAGCGTTTTTACATAAAACGCTAGGGATCATCTAGCGCGTGTTTACCATTCCTAGCGTTTTAAGTTAAAACGCTAGGGATGCTATAGCGCCTTTTTACAATTCCTAGCGTTTTCTGTAAAACGCTAGGGATGCTATAGCACCTTTTACTACCATTCCTAGCGTTTTATGTAAAAACGCTGGGGATGCTATAGCACCTTTTACTACCATTCCTAGCGTTTTATGTAAAAACGCTAGGGATGTTATAGCACCTTTTTACTACCATTCCTAGCGTTTTATGTAAAAACGCTAGGGATGCTATAGCACCTTTTTACTATCATTCCTAGCGTTTTATGTAAAAACGCTAGGGATGCTATAGCACCTTTTTACTATCATTCCTAGAGTTTTATGTAAAAACGCTAGGGATGCTATAACACCTTTTTTACTATCATTCCTAGCGTTTTACAGAAACGCTAGGAATTGAATGATTTTTTTAATTTTATTTCTAGCGTTTTCTCTTTAAACGCTATGTATTGACTGATTTTTTTAAATATTTTTTTATTTTTGTTTATTCTCCTTTTAATTACAACCTATTAATTCATTCCTTTCCAAAGAAAATTCATCAAATATCATTCCAACAAAATTCAGCCAATATCATTACAATCCAATATATAGATACACACAAAATTCAACCTATTAATAGATATTTTTGTTTACAAATCATACAACATAATAAGTAACTTACATTATGAAACTCAAAAGTAGCTACAAATTAAAGCTATAACATATATATAAAAGCACAACCTCAATGACTCTTTGTCTTGACCACTAGATCTCATGATCACTAAGTGATGCCATCTCGACTGCAATATAACATAATCCATGTTATTGTTAAATTTACAAAAACAATATAATAATTATCTATTAATAAAAAATAACGAGAAATCATTAAGTCTATATTACCTTTTCCTTTTCCTAGACAAAATTTTGTTTGCAATTCGCGTCTTGGTATTTTTTTCCGACGAATAGTAATTCCATCATTATGATCTTTTCTAAAATATACAACATCCTCTATAGAAGTATTTTCCCTATTATTGGTTCCGATGTTACGAAGAAAGTGGTCGTCCTCAACACCAACATCATCGGGTGCTTCATCATCATCGTTGTTATACACAAATTTTTGTCGATCAATAGAACAATAGACCAATTGATATTAATCGGATCGGTGACATAAAACACTTGTTGAGCTTGCGATGCTAAAATAAAAGGTTCATCTTTATATCCTAACTTGTTGAAATTCACCCGCATGAACCCTAATTCATCAATCAGAAACCAAGATTATTGTCAACCCATTCACATTTGAACACGGGCTCTGAAACATATTGTAATCCAACTCCCATATGTGTTCAATGAAGCCAAAGTAAGACATATTCGCATATATGGGATTTCTATCTTTGTACTTTGGATGCATGCATAGAATGAGCTACAAGAGTCACCCCACTATTTTGCATTTTACTCGATCATCTTGTTCTTTTGTATAGAAAGTGCACTCGTTCATTAGATAGTCATTTGTAAGAGAAGACATGTATATTTGGACCTTTTGCTAACCATCTCAATCTTTTTGAAATCAAGTAGGATTCAAACACACTCACCATCAATGTGATGTTTTAGCCACACTATGAAACTCCTATTGTGTTCTTTTGCTAACCAAACTTGCTTCTTTCCCGGAATTGACTCTTAAGAATCTCCTTGTGCTTGGCAACATATGAATCAACCTCACTATCATTGTGAAGAACGTGCAAGTGTGCTTGCTCTAGTTCTTTCCTTGATACCATCACTAATTTAGTTCCCGCCATCCCTTTACTAATCCTTCCCCGCATGACGAGACCTTGGCAAATCCCACGAGAATATTCAAGACTAGATAGATAGCCCGTGCAAAACTCAATAGCCTCTTCAACTATGTAGCGCTCAACAATACAACCCTCAGGTCGTGATCGATTTTTCACATATCCTTTTAATATCTTCATGTAACGCTCAAACGGATACATCCATCTCATGTAACATGGGCCACACAATTGTGTCTCTCTAACTAGATGAACTATTAGATGAATCATTATGTCGAAAAAGGAAGGTGGGAAATACATCTCAAGCTCACACAAAGTGACAATAATTTCTCTTTGCAATGTTGGCAACTTTCCGTGGTCAATCACTCTACTACAAATCGCCTTAAAGAATAAACAAAGTTTGGTTAAGGTCTGACGCACTTTCTTAGGCAAAATGGATCGTATACCAATGGGTAGCAAATTCTCCATGAGAACATGACAATCGTGGGACTTTAGAGACTTTAACTTGAGGTCTTTAATCGATACAAAGAGTCGCCACATTTGAAGAGTATCCTCTGGAACTTTAACTCCATGAAGAAACTCACAAAAGACAGTCTTCTCCTTTCTAGATAGAGTATGAGTTTGCGAGGTAGGTATATATCGTGTACCCTTCTTTTTACTGGGACCCAATTCAGGTCTCAAACCCATACTAACCAAATCCAACCTTGAGTTGATGGTATCTTTAGTCTTACCCGCATATATGAGTAAGGTACCAATGACACTTTCGAAGACATTCTTTTCAACATGCATCACATCAATGAAATGCCTTACATATAATGACTTCGGTATGGCAACTCAAAGAAAATCGACTTTTTCTTCCACCCCGTTTGGCAATCTCTCCCGCAAAAAGGCTTCCCAAATTTAATGTTCAAATCTTCCACCTTTTCAAATACTGTTAGCGCGTCAAAGGCGGGGAGCTCTATGTGTTCTGTATTCCCATCAAATGCCTTTCTCCACAATCGATAGTGATGAGTTGATGGCAAAAATCTACGATGACCAAGATAGATATTCTTCTTACCATGTTCCAACCACATCCAATCTGTGTTATCTTCACATATAGGGCATGCACACTACCCTTTGTTCTGATACCCTGCATAGATTGCCGTATGCGGAAAGTCGTTAATTGTGCCAAAGATCATAGCCCTCGTGGTGAAACTTTCTTCTCTGAACCCATCATACACCTCTACCCCAATCTCCCACATTTGCTTCAAGTCTTCAATTAAAGGAGCCAAGTATACATCAATATCATTTCTGGTTGTTTGGGCCTAGAAATTAACAAAGACGACATCATATATTTGCGTTTCATGCAAAGCCACGGCGATAAGTTATAAATCGCCAAAATCACGGGCCATGTATCGGGAGCTACTCTGATACCGTGCGGGTTAAATCCATCACAGACAATGCAAGGCGTAGGTTTCTCGGGTCATCCCGAAAATTAGGATACTCAATATTGATTTTTTTCCATTGCGGAGAATCTGCGGGTGTCGTAGCATACCATCTTTAATCCTTTCATCCTCATGCCATGTCAAGTGTTTTGCATCTTCCGAACTACGATACATGCGCCTAAATCGAGGAATTATAGGAAAATACCACAACACCTTTTGTGGAGCGGACTCTTTCTTCTTATATGCGGTGCATTACATTTAGGACACGACTTTAACAACGCGCATGTTCATTCCGAAATAAAATGCAATCATTCGGACAAGCGTGTATCTTCTCATAGTTCAAGCCAATAGACCCCAACATTTGCTTTGCATCATACGTCCGAGAAGGAAGCACATTATCATTCGGCAACATTTCTTTCGTAAGTGAGAGTAAATCGGTAAAGCTCTTATCCGTCCATCCGTGGCGAGTTTTCAAGTTATACAACTTGATCACGACCAATAATTTTGTGAATTCATTACAACCCGCATACAATGGTGTCTCTGCGTGATCGATTTATCAACTTCTCAAACATTTCAGGACAATCATTAAGATCCTCTTCAACCACCTTTGCCATCTCTTCAAATTCGTTCGCATCAAATGAATGTGTTCCGGTGTCAACCGTGCATGCATATCTCTTACTAATATCATTCATATTTGAAGATTCACCTTTTTCTCTCACCGTGCATTATCCAACAAGTGTAACTTTGATCAATTCCATTCGCCTTTAAATGTCGTGTCAACTCCTCTGCGATGGCGATTTTACATAACAACACCTTAAACAAGAACATTTCATACCACTAGAAGTCCCTAAACGTTCAACAACCACAAATTCACAAAATAATCCACTCGGTAGTATACTCCTCGGGGCGACGATTGGCGGACATCCAATTTCTATCCATAATTGCCAAATAGTTATAATAAAATCCGAGAGAGAGAACTTTAACATATGACCCATCAAGCAATTCGAATATAATGAAGAATCAATTCATATAAAAAAACAAACAAAATTTCCTCTTTTAAATTTTTTCAATTCCACTCCTTATTTTCCCAAGCTATATCTATATCATATTCTATTTCTATTCTCGGTTCTTTGGTCAAGACAAAGGAACCATATAGTCTAGTCTTCCAAACAATTAATTTATGTGTAACAAGAAGAGGCTAGTGGTGAAAAAAAGAAGAAGAGTCTAGTGTGCACAAGTGACAAAACTAATATATTTCTAAACTAGAACCCACAATTAATATCTAACAAGAAATGTGAGAAAGGAACAGAAAACTCACCAATGTTGTGCGAGTGAGAGAGATGATGTTCAGCGAGAGAGATGATTTTCGTTGAGAGAGATGATGTTAATTTGAGTTAGGGTGTTAGGGTTTTGCGTTTACGGGTGAGTGATTTTGCGTTTACGGGTAAGAGTGTTAGTGAAAGAGGAAGTAGCTCAATGGGAAACAAAAAAATTATTTAACCATACCTAGCGTTTTCTAAAAACGCTGAGGATCTATCTAGCGTGTTTTCTAAATACCTAGCGTTTTGAGTAAAAGCGCTAGGGATATGTCTAGAGTGTTTACTAAATACCTAGCGTTTTATAAAAACGCTAGGGATCTATCTAGCGTGTTTTCTAATTGGCTAGCGTTTTGAATAAAAGCGCTAGGGATCTGTCTAGCGTGATTTCTAAATAGCTAGCGCTTTCTAAAAACGCTAGGGATCTATCTAGCGGGTTTTCCAATTGGCTAGGCGTTTTGAATAAAAGCGCTAGGGATCTGTCTAGCGTGTTTTCTAATTTGCTAGCGTTTTGAGTAAAAGCGCTAGGGATCTGTCTAGCGTGTTACCTAATAGGTAGCGTTTTACTTTAAAACGCTACTAATGGTGTAGCGTGTTATTAAAATGGCTAGCGTTTTTTTATAAACGCTACTAAAGGTGGCGATCTCTTTTTACAATTCTGGCGTAGTGCCGTTACTGTCTACTATAATATATTAATCAACTAAAAATAATCAATTGAAACTATGAGATAACTTCACTGATATATTAAAAAACACGTGATAACTTTATTGAAATATAAAAAAATACGAGATAATTGCAATGATGTATGTAAAAACACGAGATAGTTGCACTGATATATAAAAAAACACGGGATAACAACACTGACACTAATATATAAAAGAAATATTTCTTTTCCCAATTTTTTTAATCCATTAAATAATCTAATATAATTAAATTAACTAGGACGATTACCCGTGGGATGCACAGGGAGGTGATTAACAGGCCTACAGATGTAGTTTCGAAAAAATATCAACATTTTATAAGGGGGGTATAAAATACGCAACACATATATATAAGACGAAGCAACAATAGCCCTTGGTGGGATAAGGCAACAATGTTGGTCCAAAAATATAGAGTGGGGGTATATTGGTAAACAGTGGAGTACAAAATGAGGGGTACATTTTGATAATAAAAAAAAGTCTTGGACAAAAAAAGAATTTGTCAGGGGTATGTCGGTCTAAAAATATAGAGTAGGGGTATATTGGTAAATAGTGAGGTACAAAATGAGGGGTATATTGGTAAATGGTGGGGTACAAAATATAGAGTGGGGGTATGTCTGTCCAAAAATATAGAGTGGGGGTATATTGGTAAACAGTGGGGTACAAATGAGGGGTATATTGGTAAATGGTGGGAATAAAATTTTCCCACCAAAAGTGGATAACAAAAAAAGTGTTGGACAAAAAAAATTCTCAGGGGTATGTCGGTCCAAAAATATAGAATGGGGTATATTGGAGTGGGGTACAAAATGAAGGGTATATTGGTAAATGGTGGAAATAAAATTTTCCCACCAAAAATGGATAAAAAAAAGTGTTGGACAAAAAATAAATTGTCAGGGGTATGTCGGTTCAAAAATATAGAGTGGGGGTATATTGGTAAACAGTGAGGTACAAAATGAGGGGTATATTGGTAAATGGTGGGGTACAAAATATAGAGTGGGGGTATGTCGGTCCAAAAATATAGAGTGGGGGTATATTGGTAAACAGTGGGGTACAAAATGAGGGGTATATTGGTAAATGGTGGGAATAAAATTTTCCACCATTATGTTGATAAAAAAAATTGTCAGGGGTATGTCGGTCCAAAAATATAGAGTGGGAGTATATTGGAGTGGGGTACAAAATGAGGGGTATATTGGTAAATGGTGGGAATAAAATTTTCCCACCAAAAGTGGATAAAAAAAAGTGTTGGACAAAAAAAAATTGTCAGGGGTATGTCGGTCCAAAAATATAGAGTGGGGTATATTGGTAAACAGTGAGGTACAAAATGAGGGGTATATTGGTAAATGGTGGGGTACAAAATATAGAGTGAGGGTATGTCGGTCCAAAAATATAGAGTGGGGATGTATTGGTAAACAGTGGGATACAAAATAAGGGGTATATTAGTAAATGGTGAGAATAAAATTTTCCCACCAAAAGTGAGGAAGTCAACCATCCTCTATTAATAGTTCTTAGATATTAATAATTTACTCCTATTTACTATCTAACCTAATATCTATTTATACAAACAAACCACACTTAATCTATTTATAAAAACAAACCACGTTTAAATTACTCAAACAAACCTCCCTATTTACTTGACAACTCATATGACTAATGACAATATTGTTATTTACTATATATGATACTTTTATCAAATTTCTTCTCTCAATTCATTTTCTTCTCACTCCCACTTTTTTCCTACTTTCTCTTGCTTTTTTTTTTCAAAATTCAAAATTCAAATCAAACTCACGAACTTTCTTTACCCACTATCTACTAATCTAATATCTATTTATACAAACAAACCATACTTAAATTACTCAAACAAGTTTTCCTATTTATTTGACAACTCATCTAACTAAGGGCAACATTGTAATTTACTATCACATTTTTTTCAAATTTCTTCTCCCAATGCACTTTCTTCTTACTCCAATTTTTTTTAACTTTCCCTTCTTTTTTTTTTTTTTTTAAATTTCGAAATTCAAATCAAATCAAATCAAATCTACTAATAAACTAAAGTAATTAATCTAAACTACGAGATAACTTCACTAATATATAAAAACACGGGATAAATTCACTGATATATAAAAAACACACGAGATAACCGCAATGATATGTATAAAAACATGTGATAACTGCACTGATATATAAAAAACACTTCATTGAAATATTTGATAATCTACCATCTATCAGTTACTGTCTATTATATAATCTATTAATCAACTAAAAATAATCAATTTAAACTATGAGATAACTTCACTGATATATTAAAAAACACGTGATAACTTTATTGAAATATAAAAAACACGGGATAATTGCAATGATGTATGTAAAAACACGAGATAGCTGCACTGATATATAAAAAAACACGGGATAACAACACTTGCACTACTATATAAAAGAACACGGGATAAATGCACAAATTGTTTTTAAATGATACTTTTACATTTTTAGATTTTAATATTTATCTAATTTTTTATTTAAGACTCCTTTTTAAACTACTTTAAATTTGTCTTTTTTCACGAGGTGTTGTCAAGACTATTTAAATTATGTCTAAGTTCGTTCATGAAAAAATATGGCAGAACCCGTGCGTATGCACGGGTATCCTACTAGTTTTCATTATAACGTACCTTAAAATCAGCCACGTGGCTAACAGTTCAGGGCCAACCTTCAGGATTCTCTGGGTTTTATATATAACCTATATGAAGCTCCGATACTTCAAAAATGGCAACGTACCCGTGTCGGATACGTATCCGATACCGATACGCACCCGATAGTTCCCGATACGTACCCAAAGAGTACCCAATAATTTTTTAATTCTTTTTAATAAATATTTCACTCGATACTTTTTAAATACTTATTTGATACTTCTTATCAACTGAGGATACTTTTCAAATACTTTTTCGATACCTCTTACCAACTAAGCACATGATTGCTATATTGATACATTTAAATACTTCAATAACTAAAAGACGAAATTATATGTTTTTTCGTAATCAATCATGGAAGAAATAATACATTGTTATATGAGTGAGATAAATATACGTAATCATCTCTACTTGATATGATCACAAGTATTCATTTCAACAATGTGATCATCCAAATATTTTTGTGATTTTTTTTATCTATTTGTGCAGTTTTTTTCATCTCTATAAAATGCAAGATTTCTGTTTTTCATCTTTGTTTTTTTTTTCTGATTGTGTTTCTATTCCATTTTATTTTTCTGTTATTTTTTTTTATATATATTTAATTTTTAATTTAATTTTTTATTAAAGTATCCCAACCGTGTCGTATCTTGATTTTCAAAATTTTTTCGTATCCCCGTATCCGTATCGTATCTCGTATCGTATCGCGTATCCGGGCTTCATAGTATATAACAGTGAACTTGACAATTGCCAGGTGTACGACAGTGCGAAAACAACTCTAAGTACAGTGATATTTCTGCTTTGGGATAATTATTTCCAACAATAACAATAATAATAATAATATTCTTCTTTTGTTGGGGATCAAATATTTTTTTATAAGCAAATTTCAGTGTAAATCGAGTATCATCTGCTAATCTGCACACAATTGTAAAGGCTAATTAAAGAATACTCTCTCTAGCTGGGTGGTACTATAATGGGTGACAAAACTGTCTTTCAAGACTTTCAGTTCTGTTGCATTCTCAATACTGAATTGGATCCATAAAACCTTGGTTAAACAGCAAGAGATTCAGAGCATCGGTTTTGATTAATGAAGCATGGGAACTTCAAAGTCAGAGCCATATTTGTACCAGATACGTACTCGATACTGGTACTCATTTGGTGATTCCATCCGCAAAACATCTATTTTCTATGATGCAACATCCTTGGTCATACTTTTTGAAACATCCCAGACTGCTTTTAGTATTATCGACTGCCCCCACAAACCAATATGAGTCTTTTCAGCGTGTTTTGTCCTCACTCTCACGCTCTACGAGAAATTTCCCAGAAGGTCACCCATTCCACTACTACTCAAAGTCAAACATGCTTAACCATTGTGTTCTTATGTTGGTATGGGTAGTCCAAATCAAATCTTTTACGTCTTCCTTCAACTGCACAATCCCATACATGCACAACAACAGGATCCCTCTCATTCTGGTGTGAGTTTGGCTCATTTACATTCCCCTTCCCTATAAGCTGTCAGGAGCCGCTCTTTGTCTGTGCTCTGCACCAGCGATCACTCCTCGCCCTCGTCATCCATGGTTGTCACAATTTTAGATGTTGAATTGTCAAGTCCAAATTATCCATTTGCTTTGCGACTCATGTCAAAAGGAGGGTATATCGAGGTATCTTGTCGGGAAAATTTTAGAAAGAGAGAGAGAGAGAAACTTCGTGAGAAAGGGAAAAGAGTACAAGATAGTTAAGAAAAGTTCATTTTTTAATTGAGGTTGTTGAAGCAAAATTTGACAAATTATAGGAAATATGAAGAGTTAATGGACATGAGTATTTGATGAGGGTAGACGTCTCAATTAAGTGGTGGAAACACTAAGCTTAGTGTTTTCGTAACTCGAGGAATCTACGCTCATATTGATGAAATTCTTCAAGAGTATTTGATGAGCCTAGATGCCTCTGGTGATGGAAACACTAATTAAGACGGTCCCACTTACCATATCTCCACGGCTCGAGGCATCTACGCTCATCAAATTCTTTTACTTCAGAATTCTCTTGTGCTCTATTCCATTTCTAAAAAATAAACATTTCATGATTCCCTTGTGCTCTTTTCTCTTTTTCACAAAATTCGTCTCTCTCTTTCTAAATCCATCCTTGTCATTATATCTCGCTATATCTTCATTTAAACTTGACACGGGTTGTGAAGTAAATGGATAAAATTTAAAATCAGAAATTCAACATTTGAGAGGATGACCAATATTATGTTGAAGCAAATAAGATAGATATTTTACAGATGGATTTAAGGGCGAAGGTTCATACGATACGCTACTATAGCCTAGTTCGTGTTAAGTTGTAGATTCTTCCGAAGGAGTCGACGAAGTGTAGTCGAGTGTAGACATATTGTACTCCGAGATCTCATCATTATCACTCGAGACCAATCCAATAAAAGAAGCTTGGGGAACCTCCCTGACAGCAACAAGCCTCTTATAAGAGAGGGTGGTCTTCTCAAGTCATTAACACAAGAAATGTTAGGATCGAGAGCAATATCGCAATCCTTAACCCTTCGAAAAATGAGACGATACTGCTACCCATTCATACAAAGCCTTCTTTAAGTGGGACCACTAACTTGTGATGAGGGCTCTGTAACAAATTGATTATCCTTTGAAGACATTGTCTACTACTACCTCCGTTCCAAAATAATTGTCTCTTTAATAAACAAAATTTATTCCAAAATAAATGTCACTTTCGATTTCCAATGCAATATTAATTAATTCTTTTCAATTGTACTCCTTATGTACACTACTTCCAATATATCACTTCTACTTTGCATTAATGATTGTGAAAAAGACACCCATAGTTGATAAGAATAATTTGATAAAATACATATTCTCTTTCTTCTAATCAATACATTTCTTAATATGTGCGTAAAAACCTTATAATAATAGCAAAATAAAATAGTTTTTATCATACCTACCACACAACAAAAGTGTGGCCTAGTAGCCATAAGGACTGACTATAACACAAAATTGACATCACGATACACATCACAAAAGCAAGGATTTACAAATCCAAAGACGTATTTCCAAATAAGAACATTTAACAAATATAGCGCATTTTGGCGTTTTTTCTTTTTCTAGAAAACATTAACATCAGTAAACTGACATAGAAATAGCTTTTAACACCAATTATTAGTATAAAAATTGATTAATTGGTGTTAATAAGTGCTAATTAAATTGAAAATTGTCAAGTTAATTATATAATTCCTAAAATTTATATCATTTTTTTATACAAGTAGGAATGAGGTGAGGTGACCAAGAGGCTCATGAGTCTCACAATGCATATTCTAATCTAGCAATAGAAGTTTCATTTGTGTAGTGATTAGTGAATGATGAATCCCCCCTCTCCCACCTTCCCAGCATGAGTAGTAGTAGTTGGCGTTCCTTTAATGCGGCTTGACACAATATATAGTTGAGATAATCAAATAATGAGGCCACAGGAGATATATATATATATATATATATATATATATATATATATATATATATATATATATATATATATATATATATATATATGTGAGATTAATTTGGATTCATTATAAGTGTGTGATTCAGAAGATATTTATATTACTTTTTTTCCTTAGCTTCTTTGAAATTATCTCATGATGATGTAGATATTTGTACTAGTATTTAGATTTTTTTTGAAGCAACTAGTACTCAGATTTTTGTGAAAAGCTAGCTTTTGACTTTTATTTTGTCAAAAACAAAACTGTTGACATTTATAATTGTTTTCAATACATTTCAATAATCCCCCATGTTCATTAAAATAAATAATAGTCAAATTAACCCACAAATAGCTTCTGAACAAGAGTTTAATTAATTTATTTAAAAAAATGTCATATTAAAAAGATATTTAATTATGCATTTTAAGTAGATTCTAGGACGATTACCCGTGCGATGCACGGGGAGGTGATTAACAGGCCTACAGATGTAGTTTCGAAAAAACATCAACATTTTATAAGGGGGGTATAAAAATATGCAACACATATATATAAGCAAAGAGGCAACAATAGCCCTTGGTGGGATGAGGCAACAATGTCGGTCCAAAAATATAGAGTGGGGGTATATTGGTAAACAGTGGGGTACAAAATGAGGGGTACATTTTGATAATAAAAAAAAGTGTTGGACAAAAAAATTGTCGAGGTATGTCGGTCCAAAAATATAGAGTGGGGTATATTGGTAAATAGTGAGGTACAAAATGAGGGGTATATTGGTAAATGGTGGGGTACAAAATATAGAGTGGGGGTATATTGGTAAACAGTGGGGTACAAAATGAGGGATACATTTTGATAATAATAATAAAAAAAGAGTGTTGGGGAAATAAATAATTTGTCAGGGGTATGTCGGTCCAAAAATATATAGTGGGGGTATATTGGTAAACAGTGGGGTACAAAATGAGGGGTATATTGGTAAATGCTGGGGCACAAAATATAGAGTGGGGATATGTTGGTCCAAAAATATAGAGTGGGGTATATTAATAAACAGTGAGGTACAAAATGAGTGATATATTGGTAAATGGTGGAAAAAAAAATTTCCGCCAAAATCGACTGTAAAGGTGATTGTGTCTTAATAGATAGCCGATACTATAGCACATTGCTTTTTTAATTTTATGCATTTTAAGTAAATATATTAAAAAGACATTTAATTATGCATTTTTTACGATATTCAATAACAAATCATTTATCATTTTTTTAATTTACACTAAAAGAAAGTTGTTGTTTACCTACTAAAGTTACCGACCACTCTAAATTTGTCGGTAACCAATGCATTTTCGAGTGGATATATCCCTCGGTAACCCATTCCTCGTGTATTAATCCATTTCCCGCTTCATTTCCGACGGATTGTAGTGTTAATTATTTTTAAAAAATTCAATTTTGAATTAATTTGTTTATAGGGTATCGATGCCCAGCAAAAACCTAAGATGCATGACAAAGAACTCTCCTAAACTTAAGGTAGCAAAAAAATTCACTTTGTTTGTCAATTTCAATGGGGATCTCAACCACACATTAGTACCTAAACTTCCTTTTAAAGGAAAACATACAGTTGTTCCTCAGATCTCAGATAACTCTGAGAATCGTTTGCCAAATGAGCATCAAGCCACACCTACTCGAATGAACTAGAGAAACAAAGATGAAATATCTCATAGCATCACAAAATCGAAACCCAACCAGCTCATAGTGACATACTAGATCGCAAAAGAAAACCCGCAACTAGAGAAGAGATGAAGAGATGACTCAAATGTGTTCCAGCACAAAATAATTCATGTAGCTCCAATTTCCATAATCATCCCTCTATAAAACAAGTTTGACTGAGTACGTACTCTTTCTAAGAGGAGCAACCATGAGAAATAAACTACATTGAAAGGAACATAACTCTTCCAAACAGTGTTTAGAACCCCAAGCAACTGGTCGGAGAGCCTCACAACACAGGACGACGGTTGAGAGAGCATGAGATAAGTAGAAGAAATCGAGAACAGTCCAGAACAATGTTGAGATCATACCCCAAACATCGGGCATCGCAGATAGAGATATAATAGCTATAGTGGAGCTCTCCAAGGAAGATCTCCTCCCAGGCGAACAACTGTCTCCTCCAAGGAATAGCCCAAACCCAAGACCCATTGATCCACTTACCACAGGAGCAAACTAAATCATTAGGATCTGGTGCATCTAAAAAAAGCCTAGGAAACCGAGACCTGAGGCTGAATCGTCTGCCTAGGTATCGTGCCAAAAAAGGACAAAATTTCCATCCCCCACTTCACCGTAGAGTTATCCAAGATTCAGTCCGCCTCGTTCCCCCATCTTCCTAAACAATAAATATCCTTCCACCAAACAGGTGCAGATGGAGGAAAACCCAACTGGTAAAAGTAGGCCATAGATCTTATGTTCCGATCATACGTTGCAAAAAGGACTTGCTTCAATAAGGCATCCCCACCTAAGATTAGCCTCCAACGCCGCTTACCTAACCGGCTAACGTTAACTACCCTTAGATCCTTTGCCACAACCTAATTCCGTCGCCAATATGCGACGGGTTTGCCATGGACTTGCCACGGAATCTGTAATGAGAAAAGTGTTCGTAAGTTTGGTAAGGATTTTCCACGGACTTTGATAATTTGCCACGAACGTTGATACTTTGCCACCGAAATTCCGTGGCAAACCCGTGTCAAATGTTTGAATCAGAATTAAGTAAAGGGAGTCTACTCGACCCCTTTCTTTCACGCTCACTTTCACTCTCACTCTTGAGACCTTTCACTTCTGAAAACCTAGCGCCTCTAATTGGTAGATGAAGCCCCTTTGGATGAAACCTCTCCTCCTCAACTAGAACCTCTCCATTAATCGATGAAACCTAGCTACAATTTGTCCTCACACGAAGTGAACCTCTGCAATTGATCGATGAAACTTAGCCTCCATTTCGTCCCTGACCACTTCGGTGACAGCTCTCTCCCTTCGTCCCTTGGTTCCTCTCTCGGTTCTCTCTCTCATCAATTCCTCTCAAGGTGAAACCTCTCTCGTCAGTTCCTCACAAAGTGAAAGGTTAGTTTCTCTATTTTCCTTCTTTCTCCATAATCGTCAATCAGTTCCTTTCCTTCTTGATTTTTTTCTTATTTCTTGATCTTTTCATTTCTTCTTGATGTTTTCTTCTTTGTTGCATTCATAGTTGCAAGCACTCAAGTTCTATTTTAAAGCGGCGATTTCATCTATAACTCCAATTACGAGCGTCGTCTTTGAGGTTTGTTCCTTTCAGGTTCCAATTTCCTTCACTTCTTTTGATTCTGAAATTAATTTGGGGATGTGCTTTGTTTTCATGTTGAATGCTAGTCAATTTGATTTTTACTGCATATAATTTGAATTAGATTTTGTTCTGGTGTTTGAGGAATTTTGGTTCTGTATTTGGTTATTGAAATGACTTATTGATGTTATGATATTTTTTTTGTCTGTTTTCAATTTGATTTTTAAGTTGAAATGACTTGTTGGTTATATATTTTTCCAATGATTTTCCACATTTCATCTGATGAATTCTAGATACTCAACCTAATGAAAGATGAATCCATGTTGTATGATACTTAGCCTCACCAGACCCCTTTGAAGAAGTAGTCTTCACATTGATTTTCTCGTGAATTTTTAAGTTCTCACTTTGAAGAAGTTTCATGGTAGTTTCACTCGTCTTTCTTATATGTTAGTTCACAATGAGCCCAGAGGAATGCTCAAAGGTTCGAAGAACAGTAGTCTTCATAGCCCACAGATTATCTATCGACGCCTATCCAATAATCATATATATAAAACAAAAAACTTAAAAAGAAAAATTAGAGAAAGTATCATTTTAAATGATGTTGAGCATAACGATGATGACACTTAGCTAGTATTATTTCAAATAAAACACCTAACATCTACATCCACAATGAAAACAATTTTTTAATCTCATCAAAAGCAACTACATTAATTCTCCCTAATTTCTGAAAGTTCATAAGAATCAGAAACATGATCATTGTCAAGTTATTGGTATATCGATCAATAATATGTCTTGGCCCAATTCAGGAACTGAATGTGTGATTGAGATCCCAATTGAAATTGAGTGTCAAGGAGTAATTACTTCCAGATAAGTAAATATTTGTTTAGTTGTAACGATGATGTGTGTTGGTGGTGTAAGTCAATTGCAGTATACATTAATATTACGTCTACATGTTTGGTTTGGCAAAGAAGATTCCCAACTATAATATGCATGTCATGGCCATTTTCTAACCGATGATGAATCAATGAATCATGAATATATATGTGACTTGAACTTGGCCATTTACGGTCACCATCTACCGACTACTATACTGCAGTTGCAGCTATAGTTCAAATTTTCAAATCAAATTAAAATGCCTAGGGCATGCATGCTCTATATGTAGCTACTAGCATTTGTAAAATTATTGTTTTATTTTATTTCTTGTCTTCCCATTACCAGGCTGCATGTGTCGACAATTCATATAATTGACAAAATTAATTAAGGATAAGATCAACAACCTATATATGCACCTTCCAAATTCATGCACGCTGCAATTTGCCTTAGTTGCAATTCTTTTCTAATTTTCTAATAACAATTATAATAGTCGGTACGGGCTACCCATTACCCAATATTCATCTGCACTTGCTTTTTTTAGTGTTGGGTTGGGCCCACAGGGAAGATAAACTTTCCCTGTTGTTTTTTGACTCATAAACTTTCCCTATTAACTCAACATGATGATATGATATATGGTCATTAATTAGAGAGAAAATATTGCTCCTTGTTAACATCTAAGCGATTGTGACACATTTGTTGATTGACAAACCATTTTTGTGTGTGTGTGTGTGGTGGGGTGGGGGTTTGATCCCTAAGCATAGTAGAGGTTTTATAATCAATATCATTACTAGTATTAATGAGTTACAGTCAAACTAGTGACCCATTAATTAAACAATTAGTGGGTTTCTATTATTTATTTATTTTTAAAGTTATAACACATGTTTTATAAGTCCACAGATTGTATAAAACATGTTTACAAAACCTTCCCTTAGCCAACAACATGTCATGGCCAGCAACTACTTTTGACGGGAGATCACTTTTCCACATATAATTGTAGGCTTTTTAAAAAGACATGGTTAATTAGATTTAATTTCATTAATTAAAATAACAATAAAAATATATCACCCCATACCAATCTAAAGACTAAAATATACTTTTGGTCCATTGTTTTTATTTTAGGTTTCAATTTGGTTTTTCTTTTAGTTTTGGTATTTAAATGGCCCATTATGATGCATAGTTATAACAAAACGGTCCTCATTTATTTTTAACTTTTTAGAAATATTGTCATTTTTTGTGTCAACATAATAGTATAATGACAGTATTCAAAATTCAGGCAAAGATCACTTCTTTTATGGCTACTTCAGTGTGGTGCATTTGGGCAAAAAGGAATAACATTGTGTTTATGGGTAGGGTTTCCTGAGAGCCAAATTTACTTAACAAAATCTAATGTCTCTCTCATGGGGTTGATTCAATTATAAATTTGAGATAACTAGTAATATTTCTGCTTTGTTGGCTAATCATTTTCTATGTTTGAGGAATTTGTAATTTTTGTCGTTACTCGAGTACTCTTTTTCCTCATCGGATATTTATCCTATGGGGTTTTGGCTCAGGATGGTTTTACCGAGACTCCTTGTTCCTTGTATGGATCCCTTGTACTCTCCTTAATAATATTTTTTACTTATTAAAAAAACAATTAAATACAAAAAGAAAATAAGTAAGTATGAATTAAAAATACTGAACTTACGAATAAACTAATTTCAAGAAAGACTATTTTTTTTTACGGAAGAAAGACTATTTTTTGTAATACTAGAAAAGTTATTTTGAATCGACAATAAAGATACAATTAGAAATTTATAATCGCCTTAAAAAAATAATGGAAGGTTCAATTTAATTTAAAAGAACTGAAATTTTTTAGAAAACTATCAAACATTTATTTTAAAACATTTATTTTAATAATATTATTACTAATACTGTAAAGAGTATGATGCTAACAATTCTATTTTTAAAGCAGACTAGGACACACACCCGTGCCTATGCACGGGGCGGCGTAAATAACTTGTTAGCCAATTATACAGATTAGTAATTTGTTACTCTGATCTACGTAGTATATTTTGCCCTCGTATTTGTTACAAGCTATGGCCTAAAAATAATATGATGAAGATAATTCACTAAGATAACTGTGTGCTATTGGTGTTAAGAGCGTTTACAATATATTAGCTTAGTCATTGACTTTTTCAAAAGTTTTTTAATGTAGTCCTTTTGTTATATCAATTTAGTCCATCTGTTTTGCCAAAACTGACTAATTTGAAGCACCAAATCCAACAGTTTCTTAGGTGCAGAAATGAAAGCAATCAAAGGGAGGAAATTGAATTTTTGTAAACTTTAATGGACAAAGGGGACAGTGCAATGCTTGATGTAAGAGATACATAGATAGTTTTTAAAGTTTAATTAATACCCGTGGGGTAATGTGGTTAGCCGAGGCGGTCTCCTCATCGTGGAGATCTGCTTCAATTAAATCTCGCCTCGGTCTTGATTGGTTCCAAAAGGGTATTATGGGAACGAATTGATAGTTACAAACTTAGTGGTTGATACGAATTGATAATTTACAACTAAACATAGAATATATTAACTAACCAACGGTTATGTTATATTGATCATTTTTCACTTACATATGATTTGATCAGAAATATTTTAGAGCTCGTCGTATTTACCTTCCAGGAGATAAATTTCAGCAAATTTCGCATCGTATTTATCTAGATATGATTCCCTCTCAGAAGCTTCAAAAATAGTAAGTCGTATTTACCTTCATCAAACATAAATCCAATTTTTCTTAAAAAATTGCATCGTATTTACCTTATTCTGAGATAAATAGGATTCATTTTTTTATTTATATTTTGTTTTTTGTCAGGGAAATCGTACATAGGTAAATACGACTTGAAAAAACATAAATCGTATTTACCTATTACAAACATAAATCTGATTGGTTCAATTTCTGTCAGGGGTATGTCGGTCCAAAAATATAGAGTGGGGGTATATTGGTAAACGGTGGGAGTATAAAAAAAACCAAAATAATATGTGTTTAACAATGAGGGATACATTTTGATAATAAAAAACAATGAGTGTTGGACAAAAAAAAAACAAAGAGTGGGACCTTAATTTTTGCTAGATTAATAACGCACATAAAGTTTGCATTATTTACAACTAATGTTATAAAAAATATCTTCCCAAATTGATTAATAAAGTAGCCAGTGTAAAGTGTACCATACTATAACACATACATGACTAAGTAACACACATAAATGGACTTATAAAAAATAAAAAATAATGGAAGGTTTACTGACTCCATCACACTACTTGTCTTTACTGTAATAAAAATAAGGTTGTCACTTACCTATGAAGACAGGGAAACAATAAAAAAGGGTATGTCCATGCGAGATTAATGGTCTTCAAACATGTACATGAAAAAATCATACAATTACATAACCAGCTTGCACATTACAAAATTACCCTACAACTAAACCGTTTGGTTGCCTACATGTGCATGTACATACATACTTTAATGAGTATCCATCATATTTGACCAAGCAAGACAATCTTATGATAATAAAACCTTTAACATGATGGACATGTAACACATGCATGTATGATCGAATTGGCAAAGTATGGTTTCGCACTTGAATCACCTAAAAAAGTCGATTGTGCAATTAGAGCGCTGGATGTTAATTTAATATAGAAAATGAAATGTAAAGTGAAAAGTGTTGGTCTATTGTAGCCGTCGGTTTGCCACTATATGGGCTTGGGGCCAAAAGGCCCATGGGCCTAAAAATACATCGGTCGAAGACCCACATAAGTCCTAAAGCCCATTAAGCCACATGGGCTTAGGCCGGCCCATGGCCCCCTTAATTTCTACTTTTTTTGAAATAGAAAAATGACCCACCTAATTTTGTGGGCCTAGGCCCGCCCAACTTTGGTGGTTGTGGTGGTGGAGGTGGTGGTGGAGGTGGTGATGGTGGTGGTGGTGGTGGTGGTGAGGAAGAAGAGGAAGGGGAGGTGAAATAATGGAAGTAGAGGTGGGAAAAGAATGAGCAAAAAACTAATTGGTGGTGGTAGTCAGAGGGAGAAGAAGGTGATGGTGATAGTGAGTGAGAAGAGGAGGGGAGGTGAAAGAATAGAAGTGGGGGTGCGAAAAGAATGAGTCAATAAAATTAGTTGGTGGTGGTGGTTTTTTTTAGATAAGCGGTGGTGGTGGTGGTGAGAGGTAAAAGGAGGTGGTGGTGGTGGTGAGAGGGAGAATGAGGTTGTGGTGATAGTGAGGGAGCAGAGGAATGGGAGGTGAAAGAATGAAAGTGCGGGGTGGAAAAAGAATGAGCCAAAAAAATTAGTTGGTGGTGGTGAGTGGTAGGAGGTGGTCGTGGTGGCAGTGATGGTGGTGAGAGGTAAAAGGAGGAGGAGGTGGTGGTGATAGTGAGGGAGAAGAGGAAAGGGAGATGAAAAAATGAAAGTGGAGGTGCGAAAATACTGAGTCAAAAAAAATTAGTTGGTGGTGGTGAGTGGGATGTGGTGGTGGTTGTGGTAGTGGTGGTGGGAGGTAAAAGGAGGTTGTGGTGGTGGTGGTGGTGATGGTGGTGGTGGTGGTGGTGGTGGTGAGAGGGAGAACGAGGTTTGTGGTGATAGTGAGGGAGAAGAGGAAGGGGAGGTGAAAGAATGGAAGCGGAGGTGCGAAAAGAATGTGCCAAAATAATTTGGGGTCAACCCACAAAGTCCCGGCCCTAACCCACTAAAAGATTTAGACCATTACTTTTCCCACACCCCATCCTACTCAAAAAACACCCCATAACCCTGCGAAAAGACAAAAAGACCATTAATGAAATGAGCTACGCGTTTTTTTTTCAAAAAAAATTCACTAGTTCACCCCATAATCTACTCTTTTATTTGGTTCATAAACTATTTAAAATGATAAATATTCTTAAAAGTTTAAAAAATCTATCTAATTAATCTCTTGTATAAGACTATTTAAAAAAAATAGAACTTGAGTAAAAAAAAGAATTTACAACTAATTAGATGAATTTCCCAAACATTGGAGATTAGTTAGCATATTTATTTTTTGGCTTAAATATGATTTAGGCCCCTGCAAATATAACGTGTTTTGGTTTAAGTCCCTGTAAAAAAAAATTAATAAAAAACCCTTGCAAAATGCAATGTTTTGATATAAGCTCTTCTGTTAAAGTTTTGTTAGTGTCCCATTAAAATGCAAAATTATTTTCAATAAAAAGTAATTATAAAATGCAGTGTTTTGATATTAACCCTTCTATTAGAATTTTATTTATTTTTTAATTCTTCAAAACTTCTTCATCTCTCTAAACACTGCAGCATATTTAAACTTTTTTTTATAAACAAAGATTAGTTATCATATTTTATTTAGGGACTAAATAAAAAAATAGGTAGGTTCAAAGCACACATCCCGAGAAGAAATGGTCACCACCACCGGCAATCTCTTTGCTATTGCCGCAGCATATTCCCCTAAATCAAGGGCATTACGGTCAATGAACAATGATCATTTTCATTTCCCAACGCAACGCAACGTTGACGGTGAAGCAAAACCATCAAGTGCAAACGATGAAATGAAACCATTGTTTGCTAATTAAAATTAAAATTAATTCACCTTTCTCTCTATTTCTCTGTTGATGATTTTCATTTTCTTGAGAGGCAAACATGTCTGATGCACTGATCAATGGATTGGCTGGAGCTGGAGGAGGGATCATTGCTCAGCTCATCACATATCCTCTTCAAACTGTATATGAATATGATTTCAAACTTTTGTTTTTCCATTCAAAGTTGTGAAAAAATAATAATTGATTCTTATGATTTGTGATCTATAGGTAAATACTCGTCAACAAACCGATCGTGATCCGAAGAAAGACAACAAGAATCAAGGAACTTTCCATCAAATGTGCCAGGTTTATGTTTTTTTTAGCATGGATCAATGGATCATACTCATGTGATTTTTTTTTTTTACTTATTTTGGTTTTGAAAACAAAGAAAATTTGAAACTTGTTATTGGCTTAGCTATAATGTGGTTATGTAGGTTTAGAAGTGATTGTAGTTGTAGCTGTGTTTTTTGTTTGTAATATTGGAATTCATTGTTTAGTGATTATGATTATCGTAATGCATTGTAGGTTGTGAAACATGAGGGATGGGAGCGGTTGTATGGAGGCTTGACACCATCGCTAGTAGGGACAGCTACATCTCAGGTGAGCTGATTTTAGCTCCAGTTTGGTGATTGTGTTGCTTTTTATATTAGACAGCCTTCTTAACTTTATAATCTTACACAGAGTAATGTTTTGCACATTTGATCTTTGGTATATTTCATTTTGTTGTTGAAGGAGAAAACTATAATAGTTATGCAATACTTACTTTTTAAAATAATTTTCTGTTTTTAAAAGTAATCTGAACTGGTCTTCTGGGCTGAGTTTAGGTGGCTAGGGCATTTGATTTGATTAAAGGTTGTAGGTTGAAGTTGTGTTCCTTAATATGTACCCAAAAAATAATAGCTATCTGAACTTCAGTAGCACTGACAGTTCTTCTGGTTGAAGATGTGTCTGGTATCCGACATGTATCGTGTCGGACTCCGACACTGACACTTCAATTACTTGTATTTTTCAAATTAAAGCTGATGTGTGCGTGTTCGTGCTGTGTCCAATGTCTGTGTCGGTGCTTCTTAGATCTGAACTTAAATGTGTTGCGGGTTCAAGTAAAGCTTAACACATGCCAATGCCCAAAATTCACAGTCTCTTTGACCCTGTAAACTTATTGAGATAAATTTGAAAAAAAAAACTAGTTCTATGTTGAATTATCAAAGATTATTCCTGGTATAGAGTTTGTTGTTGATGTTGCAAAGTCTGTGATGTTACTCTTTTCATTTCTTAAATCAAAATGAATTAAACTAATAATAAAGCTTCTAAGTCATGGATCACGCATGATGTACTTTTTGGCAACCTCTTCAATTTTTTGATATAGGTGTCCGGTGACCGGTATCCCCTTTTTTAATTACTACAATTTTATGGTACAGGGTGTTTACTATTATTTCTATCAAATATTCAGGAACAGAGCTGAAGCAGCTGCATTAGAACAAAAAAGCCTAGGCATTGGTGACGGATCAGTAGGGATGATCTCCTCCCTTATTGTTGCTGCTTTGTCTGGGTAAAATTTACTGTCTGTAAACAGCCCGTATTTCTAGTTTGATTTTTCATCATGCAAATCAATTCAGTAGGAATTGCAGATTATGTGACACGTGGTATGACTCAAATTGCTTATAAATCCTTCTTGTAGGTGTGTTAACGTGCTGTTGACAAATCCCATATGGTTAGTTGTTACGCGCATGCAGGTTTGTTGATTTGCACCTCTATTCTCTCCTTCCGCCCTCTCCCTCCCTGCCTTCCCCTTCCCCTCTTCATTTTTCTTGTTTACTAGTAATGCTCTAAACATGAAATTGAGACAAATTGATGTTAATTAACTTCTATGGGATTTTCTACTGTAATCCAATGTTTCAGTATTCAGAATGAATTGAAGAAAGTAGTAAAAGATAAATGGCCTGTAGTTCTGTCAGTAGTTTTTTCTATTGAACTCACCAAACAAGTCTTACATTCATCTTTTATATTTTTTTGTCAAAGAAGTTCTTTTTACCGTGCAGTCACATAGAAAAGAATCGAGCAAAACTCCCCGTGATCAACAATTGTCAGATGCCACTGAACAAACAATGATTCCCTCCGTTGAGCCTCTTACGTATGGAACTAGGCATGTGGTAGGTAAAGTCTGTGTTTGTTGATAGCCTCCTTATCATTGTTATATAAGTATTCCTTTCATGCAAATTCTGCGGCCATTTAGTTAAGCTATGCTAGCTTGCTTGCTAGTTATTCTCTCTAGGCTATTTACCTATGAGAATTTGTGGCAACCTGAGATAGTCTCGATTCAAGACTCTTGATTATTAAGCTAAATTTTGCATTGTTTATATTCCAATCGAAAGGTGATTGGAAAATATTTCAATGAATTGATTGATAGCTCATGATTATCATGGTTTTTCCCTTATCATATTCAGAGTTTCTATAAGTCCCCCCTCTTGTTCCTGGGAAGTGGGAACTGTATATGACACTTTATACTTTGCATGAATTTGGGGTCTGATTGAACATTGTAGTTATCAAACCTTCAGGGTTTCTTTTTGATTGTATAATATTCTCTTGCATGTTTGCAGATTCAAGAAGTTTATGATGAAGGTGGAGTTTGGGGTTTCTGGAAAGGTGTATTGCCAACATTGGTCATGGTACGTTGGAACTCGAAGTGAATCTTTTTTTAGTGCTAAGGGATTTTTAATGATTGCTTGTTACTTATCTCAGGTAAGCAATCCTTCCATACAGTTCATGCTGTATGAAACCATGTTGGCGAAGTTGAAAAAAAGACGTGCTCGGAGTAAGAAGGATAGCAATGGGGTAACTGCTGTGGAGGTATTTTCTTATTTAACTTCTGTAGTGTAGGTAAAATGGCTTGTGAATGATCTTATTCACACATATTTTCTATGATGTTGCTTATAATTTTTTGCAATACTGTCAGACTAAGACTGCTTTGTTTAATTAGGTATTTCTTCTTGGAGCTTTGGCTAAGCTTGGAGCTACTGTTGTAACGTATCCTCTTCTTGTTGTGAAGGTATATGTTTGGATTACAAATGCTAGGATATGCCATAATTTCGTCTTGGTATTTTCTAGGACTTATATCATCGATATGGTAATGATACGAGATGGAACTATGAGAAGTTGTTTTTATGATACATGTTTCTACTCTAGTACTACTGTTAGTAAATTGTTAGATGCATTTGACAATATAATAGTCTGTTTTTAATTTAAATATTAGATAAGTATTTGTTCTTATACTCAACAGCCAATAATCAATATGTCCCATTTCTTAAATGCATTGTATAAGCATATCCTTCTAGTTTGTCATCTTGATGTCCATTATTCTTAAGAAATTTGCATGAGAAGAGTAGATGAGGATCTGCATCCAAAATGTTGTTCTCAATGTGCTGCTTATGTTTCTATTGCAGGCAAGGCTTCAAGCTAGACAGGTTAAAAATGGAGACAAGAGACATCATTATAAAGGTTTAAGTTGTGACGATCTTTTCTTACTATACCATGAATACGGCTCATAATCCAATTGCTGTGTTTCATTTGTAATTTTGGCCTTGTTTGAAAATATAAAAACGATGCATTTTAACCGCAATAGCGAGAAGACGTGTGCTTAAGCTTTTGCAACCGAAAATTATAATTGATAATTTTGTTCTTTGAAAAGTTTTTTGGTTTCAATTGTGTTAAGTGGACATGCAGCAGTGGCAACAATATGCTGATGTTGCATGCATGTTATCCTTGCCATTAATAATTTGGATATTCTTATGTTGAATGAAAGCATTAAATTGAAAAGAAAAAAAAAACATTTAGGACAAATAAAGCCAAAAAAAAAAAACACATCTTGGGACCAGATCGAAATTTTGGTGAAAGGTTGGAGACCAAAGTGTTTTACCTAATAGGTGTGTACTCATTAGTATTATTATTATTATTATTTTGATTCCATTCTGAAGTTACTTGTTCTACATATTCATTCAGGCACACATGATGCTATTATGAAGATGATCCGCTATGAAGGTCTTCATGGATTTTACAAAGGAATGGGCACTAAAATTGTACAAAGTGTTCTTGCTGCAGCTGTTTTGTTTATGGTAAAGGAAGAACTAGTTAAGCAGACTCGTTTCTTGCTCTCAAAGGATGCTCCCAACATTGTAAAGCCAAAGCTTGTGTGATTGGAAATACTTATTTTAGTTTTCCCTAGATTGGTAATTCATGAACCATCTTCAACTGGCATATTCATTCAAATGATTTCCTTAAATTGTAATTCATGTGTGATTAACTATATCTATTATAGTACGAAATTAGAACATTCTTTAAAGCACTTATTTGTCCAAGACATGATTGCACTAACAGTTAGCTGTCGTTGTTTTGTACTTTTGTTAAGTTATTCAAATTGAATGGTGAAGTCTTCCTTTGCCTGATCGCACATATTAATCCATTGAGGCCATGAAAGAGATGATAGAGTTCCAAGAATGAGTTTCAATTGAAAGAGATAAAATTAGAAAAATAAACTCTATCTATTGATTGAAAGTACAATAGTATTATATACAAGTATTTAACTATAGTTAATTTTAGTTAACTACAACAGGAAATTAACTACACATGTAATTACTTTTAAACTAATCTAGCTAAGTTAGTTAGATACTAACTAACTTCTAAACTAATCTAACTAAATTAGTTAGACACTAACTAATTGTTTAATTCCTAATAACACACTCTGGGATCTCGATTCTCAATGAGCAAACAAAGAGCAAACAATCAAATATGTGAGGGCAGAGGGATGATATTGTATAAAAATGAAATCAATTAACATTAATTTCGTTGGATGATATTTTTTAAATAATTTGCCATGTTTAATATTGATTGAAGAAATTGAAATGCTAGATAAAAAGCATCATTTTACATTTAGTAGTTGGTTTGACCATTAATTTTATTAAACACTTCAAATTTTAATTGGTAACATGTTTGCTATAGTTCTATTTGCTACCTTTTCTTGTGGTTTTTTAGTATTTCTTCTCTCTCGATAAAATATAGAGAGAAGACTTGGTTATTGTGAGAAATGAAAGTGTTTAATTAAAACTGTTGTATTAAAATTAACGATTTAGATTGCATCATCAATTACAAAATCTCATTCGATATTTTAAAATTTCATACAATCTTTAATAAAAAAAAGAAACTAATCATAGGAAATTTGTAATTAATTATAATCTTAACCACTATTTTTAATATAATGTAGTCAATGTATTTTTTTGACAAAAGGAAACTCATATCATTTCATTCATAAGTAAAGTGGAAACACAATTGGGAATACAATCAAATACGTGGAAGCTAGCATAAGACTTTGACGCTCTAGCTGTAGTCAATGTATTCTTTTTTTTGAAGCAGTAGTCAATGTATTTCTATGTTTTTAACATCTCATTAATAATTTCAAATATAAATACATACAAACTAAATTTACACCAAAAAATTACAATCTAAATAACTTTTTTCTATGTTTTAAATTTAGTCAGTGTTTTTTGTCAAAAAAAAAAATTTAGTCAATGTTTTTCTATATATACAAAAAGTATTCGTACATCTCATTAATTGATTTCAACTTTTTTTTTACAACTATTAATAATCATAGTGAAAAAAACTATGAGAAAGTAGAACCTAAAATATGCTTTAAATAAAGAAAATAATTTTCGTTGAGTATTTCCATTTTTGATTTCTTGACCAAAGTTTTCATTAGTATTTTCTTAATTTTAAATTATAATTTTAATTGTTTTCTTTACAAATAACTTTTTAATTGTTAAAGTACATTTGTGTGTAAGGAAAAAAAGATATGAATGAAAAGGAAAAAAACCATAAAAATAAAAGCTGAAGTAAAAGAGAAAATTATTCTTTCTTTTTTAGAAATTATTTTTCTATTTGTAATTATTTTTGACCAAATTATATTTATAATTTTTATTTTTATTTTCATAATAACTCATGGAATCTCTTTGTAAAAAAAAACTCAAAATCTCGGTTACGAAATCTGGCTTTTTTTTTTCTCTCATTTTTGGAATTTTTGGCCGCAATGTGTTGTCTCATCCAATTAAAACTAAACACGTCAAAAAAAAACCAATCAAAAAGAAAAAAAGAAAAATAACGCTTAAGGAGTTGCAGAAGACAGCGAGTGCGCATTACGCACCAAGCGGAGATTTATTCACCTTACTGCACTAGCAAGAAGGTTAGCAACTCTGGTATTGAATATTCACACAAAAGGGTTGAAACTTAAAACGCATTTCTTTTTCTTCTGTTCTGTTTGGGTCAATTGAAGTCTCAGAGTGAAAGAAAATGGCGTCCAAAGCACCGAAGAAAGCCAATCTCTTAGATCATCACTCAATCAAGCACCTCCTCGATGAGTCTGCCTCTGAGGTTCATTAAACCCTAACCCTCTCTCTCTCATTTTCTCTTTTCGATCTTGTTGATTTTTGACCATTTTTTCTGTTATTTTGTATTGAATTGAGATTTTTGTTTATTATAGTGCGTTGAATTTTGGATTGTAGGTAGTAACGAGTCGTGGTTATGTGGAAGACGTTAGATTGAGCAATGTAAGGTTGTTGATCGGGAGTATTGTCATTGTCATTGCTCTCTTCGCTCAGTTTTACAAGAAGAAGTTCCCTGAGAATAGGGATTTTCTCATTGGTTGCATCGCCTTATATCCTTTTTATACCTTTTTATTATATTATATTATATTCTGTGTTTATGCTTGATGAAATTGTCCTGTTAGGAGAAAATTGAATTGTTTTTATTACAGTTTGCATTGCATGGAGATAATTGAATGGGGAAAAATCTAAGATTAGGGATGATCCCAAATGAGAACTTGTTTTGTGTGTGTGTGTGTTTTGGGGGTGGGGGGATTCTGATTGGCGTAATTGGTCGGAAATGGATTTATCGCATATAAGTAGTGACTGCAGGAAAGATTTCGTTCTCAGCCATCTAATTTCGGTTGATGGCTCACAATGTTTTTGGCTGATTAACCGAGCTTCAAATCTGTATCATTTGTTTGCGATCAAACGGAGGCCCCTGGTGTGCTGATTGCAGGGAATCCGGGCGCTTCCTCTTTAAATGAATTTGATGCTTAATGTGAAAAGGGAAATGGATTGCTTGTGTTAATTTTTACACATTATGTTTCATTGTTGTGTGATCCTTAACTCTTTTGCACGTATGTAGTCTTCAATGGGTTGTTGCAGCTGATCATATACACTAAGGAGAAAGATGCCATACTGTTTACTTATCCTCCATCTGTAAGCTTCTGTGAACTTGGCTAAGCCATCTACCTTTAATGATAAGTTTTGTTTATATGTGGAGAGTAGATGCTTTTTTTGATTTACAGTGCTTTGGAGACTTATCCTTCCTAGTCTCTTCAAACTGAGGCTTACTAATATGCCAGTTCTCTGGTGTTGGATATGAAAATTGTTTGGAACACATAATCTACACCACTCATTCCTTTGAATAATGTTTAATGTGGTTTGTTAGAATATGCAATGATGTTTTATGACCTATTGATTTCAATAAATAAAGGTTTTTAGAGTACACACTTTAATATGGAAAATTTGAAAAACGATTTCTAGTTCTATAGCACACTGTTCTGTGCACTGATTAAATTCTTATTTCATCAGATCATTTAAAATTCACTTTCCAATATATAGAAATAACATTTAACAATTATATGATATGATATATCTATTTTGTGTGTGTGTGTGTGTGAGAGAGAGAGAGAGAGAGACGGAGGAGTATACGTTTTTTTCTTGTTGTTGTGGCAAGTTTCTTTAAGTGTTTCTGAGGGAGCAGTAAAGCTGATGTTTTTATATGGTTAGTTTTGTTTGGATTGTGTCGTAGTATGGCCTTAAGATACTTACAATTACAAATACAATAATCTGAATATGATTGGTTTAGCTCAATAGCCATAGCCTTCATAGATATGAAGCTAATCGCCTGTTTTCCAAATGGGGCATACATGAAATTGACAAATAGCTGAAGCTAATCTTAGTTTTGTGAGCGGGTAATATTTATTTGATATTTAGTGTCGTGAAATGGTTCTATCCTTTTATTGAATATCAATTTAAGTTGTATAAAATTTGCAGCAGGATAATTTTTCATCCATTGAGTTAAACAAGGCAAACTAATTAATTCGGTAGACTATGACACATCTTTATGTAGGAAATTTGACCAAGAGAGTGCCTATATCTTTGTATTCTAACTTTCGTTCATTTTCATCTGGAATCTAAGTTTACCCAAACTGCTAAGATTCTTTAGGGTTTTAGTTGCTTTGACTCTTACTCAAGAGTCACGAGTTATTTAAAAAGAGTAATTCATGATATATGTCTACAAGTTTCACATGTAATGATGCTAACTGTTTGGTTGATTGGCTTGGCTGATTGTTATGTGTTTACTTTTTTCATGGATGAAAGCCTAAAGGTGTAACTGTAGATGTTTCATTTTTATCTTTCCATTGGCTATTCCTGAAATGTTACATTTCATTTATCTAAGTCGATTTAGGTTTGTCTGAACTGTGTCATCATATCAAGTAACCATATTATGTAACGTATTTGATGTTATTCTTTCAGCAGAATTTTAAGACATACATTATTTATGTGTATCATGTATTCCAACTTGGATTTTATTTCTCTGTTTACAGGGTTCCTTTACCAGCACTGGTTTGGTAGTTTCCTCCAAACTGCCTAGATTTTCCGACATGTACACACTTACCATAGCAAGTGCAGATCCAAAATCAATTTCTGCAAATGAAGCAGTACATTTTACCAAAAGTGTTACTGAGTGGTATTTCTCTTCCCCCTCTCCCATTCCAACATCCCTTGTACATGCTTCTTGGAGATCTAAATGCACAAGTTCATTTTTGTTCGAATTGCAGGTTCACTAAGGATGGAGTCTTAGTTGAGGGCCTCTTCTGGAAGGATGTTGAAGCTCTGATAGCTCAATATACAAAAGAGCCAAAGAAGAGTAAGTGATACATAGAATGAACTTGCTTCTGCAGAGAACTTTTTGGAGGGGAAAGATGTATTTCGGATATGGTTTATATTTCTTTACATTTAAAGCATTTATTTACAATGAAAGTGAGTAAATCAAGCTGTCGCTAGCTTTAGAACACAATTTGTCCCCGTCGTTCTTCCATTTATTTTTATAGATAGATAAAAAGGTTGAACCTGTGTTTTCTTTTAATTTCCTGAAAGCATTTGATGGTTCTCTTTCTCTTTATTATTTTATGTTCTTAATTATTTTGGTAGAAGAAGAAATTTTATCTAAGAAGGGACTAGTATAAAGGAAGGGGTAATTGTAAGGTGGTCCATCCTCGTGGATGGTTCACTATGTATCATCCCTCATAACCGATAGACATTATTAATTATTAAACTATTCATATTTTTTTGGAAATTACAAATCAACCCCTGCATCCCTTAAAACTAACCTTTGGGAGAGTTTATTATATTCATTATTGAAAATAGTTCTCTCAGGAATATAGATGATAATATTATTTTGGGGGGTATTTCCCAAAAAAAAAGTGTTTGGCCAGCATTTACAATATGTTTGAACTATTTGATGAATCTTGTAGTGTAGAGGCTCTCATAGGAAATTATTTTTAAAAAATACATAAAAAAATCTTTCTCATTTCATAAGAATCTACTTCCTTTCCTTGGAAACGAAATCATGGAAATATGGAAGTCATTCTTTTCTTGGGAATCTTTTATTTTTAGAATTAAACTTTGCAACCTTGTAACAATTACAAAATATACTATTTTCTATCCTTTTATTCTTGGGCATGTATTTAGATACCTAAAATAAACATACTCCTTAGCTGTCTTTCCATCCCCTTCACGCCTTCCTCCTAAAGGTAGTGTGGGTGGTTAGTTTAACTAGGTGCTCCCATGATGAGTAATAAGATCTACACTTGAGGTCCCCATGCATGCACTATCAACCTCCTTTTTGATAGAATTAGTAGTATACTCGTGCATACACACGGGTGTACAATGTTTGTTGCTTAGAACTGGGTAGCCCAACCTAGCTTGAGCTATTTAGGGCTGAGTTTAACTAATATTGCAAGTAAATAAAGGTGGGTTAGGGTGTCATTTTATGACTAAGTATCGATTAGGAATGGGTTTAATGTTTATGTTGTTAGTCTTTGTGTTACTCAACATGCGCATATATACATGTAATCTTAATGTATAGTTTTGTTTTACCTTTTTCATAAATATTTTTATCACTTTATTCGTCCACTATAAAAGTTTGATCTCACTTATACGTATGTACCTTATAGTTTCTGAATTTTAATATATTTTTATTTGTTGGAAAAACACGCTCAACATTTTTGGTAAACCAAGATATCCTGTGCGCGCAATTGTAGGGCAATGTTCTAAAATTGTAAGAGTGGAAAAATGGCTCCTATATTAATCAATTTATTCGTATGAATGATACATTTACTACCGAATCGTTTTTTTCATCAGTAAGAAAAATAAAGACAACAAAACAAACTACTCACTACTATGTTGCAATCCCTTAGCATCGGTTAAAAGAGTCATAGATAAATCAGTCGGGCAATGACGCTATAAGAATTGGTCAGGACTTGAGGAAGGTTTGTGCTTGGACAATCAGACAGCAACATGGTTTCCTTCCTACAGTGTGGACGAAGGAAAGAGACCAATTTGAACTTGCGGATAGGGATGGCAATGGGGCGGGGGCGGGGGCGGGGAGTCCTCGCCTCGCAAATTGTCCCCCCGTTCCCCGCCTCGGGGACATTTCCTCCCTCATCCCCATCCGTGGGGACCTAATTAAAAGTTTATTAAAAGTTAGCAAAAATATAAATTAAAATATAATAAAATTAGCAAAATATATAAAAAGTAAGACTAATTTAATATAAAAAATATAAATGTTAGTCTTACTTTTATATTTTAATATTTAGAAAGTATAAGTTAGAACAATTTAATATTTTGTTAATATTTTAAATTAAAAACACGTATAAAAAGACTAAAAAATTAGTTACATAACATAATATATATCTATAATAAGAATATTTATGTAATATATTCGGGGCGGGTCCCCGCAGGGCGGGGGGTATGATCCCTATCCCCATCCCCACTTTGACTGCGGGGGGACTTTCTCACCCGTCCCCATCCCCACGGGGAAAAATCCTCCGCCCACAGGGCCCCATTCGGGGCAATCCCCACGGAGATCCCCACTTGCGGGTAGAAATTGCCACCCCTACTCACGGATGAAGGAGACAAGATGAGCATACAGATGAGTGTGAGGGACACCCTCATTGATTAAAGACAAAGTTGTCTGGCAATGAGATTCACAAATAACTTTCATGTAACCATTCTCCCAAGATAAAAGGAGACATTTAACAATAGCTAGAAGCTCAACATTAATATTGGAAGTAATGCCACACTTACCAGGAAATCCCAAAAGTCATCTACCATTAGAATTTCTAAGAACACCACAAAAATCTGATCTCCCTGGGTTACCAAAGTTGCTACCGTCGGTGTTATGCTTCACAAAGCCGTCCGGAGGAGGAACCAAGAGACTAGACGCTTTTGAAGGACTTTGTTGTGGGAAAGCATCACTGCTTGCAAGACTTGTAAATCCAAAGCAGCGGTATCCTGCAATTTCCAAATAGGATCTTTGATATCTTTGAAAACTTCATTATTACGGGACTTCCAACTATGCCAATAGGAAGTGAGAAATAATTGACCTGAATTATCGTTAGCAAAGGGTGTGAACCAAAGGAGAAGCTCATGCTGAGACAATAATTTTAAAACCTTATGAGAATAAACATCTTAATATATTGAGTAAACATTAAAGACAAATTGAATTATTGCATAAAATAATACTAAGTTAATATCAATTTTCAAAAACGACCTCTCCAATGGGCAGTAACTCTCCTAGTTGAGTCTACCTTAGTTGGTAATATCAGGTACGTATGTGAAATCTGTCGAACCAACATAAGTGTCTCTTAACTCAACTGCATAGTTGCATGATGCACTTACTTCAGATAGTCTCATCTACCAAATGCTCCCAGAACTACAACTATGCATTAACTCCTCCAAGGATGTAACTGGTCATGTCATCTAACAAGGATCTTTCGAGATGCTTTAGATGTAACTGAACCGGCAAAAGACCCGCTCCAACAGGTGTGGGCGAATCATCGAGATGCACTTAATCAATCGAAAGTATCCTCGCTATAGTGCAGGGATGCATGTCGTAGTGTGAGGTATGGGATGTGCACTGAACCTATGCCTATAACAAAAGCAAAGTCTCAATTAGAATTAGCAGAGATATTCTATAGAGACTTTCATGTTAACTGATGAGCTTTGAATTAGCAAAGTGTTATATAGTTTTCTAACGAAGAAAATACTGAAGTTTCCTTTGATAATAGAGGTGCGATATGGTCGGCAAGTTGGGGTGCTACTTGCGGACTGTAAACATCCTACCATGTAAAACTAGTTGAATGTTTTATGTTGAGATGCTTGAGATGCTATTATATGTATTAGAGTTTAATATGCACATTTTGCTTAAAGATTTGATTATGATAATCAATATAAACTATATGTTGTTTGAAGTTCGAGAATAACTCACTTTATTTCATGTTGTTCCTGCTTGTTTCAGATAAACAAGTGGTGAAGGATGCTTGAGGAGGACATTTGAGACTCATTTTCCTTTATCCTTTATTTTAGTAGTTGTTCATTTGATAACATTATGTACAAGTGTGATGTAATGTTTAAGTCAAGTTGTTTGTACCTACACTTAATAGTAAGTATAGATGAATATTCTAAACTTGTATGATTTAACTTGATATTTTATTTGAGCTTCTAATTCTATTTTCTAGGATGTTATGAATGTTTAAATTCCTTCGTTTTAACTAGCTATTGAGTGACATAGTGTTGCTGACTCTAGTGGGGTATTGGGTAAGTGGGTCTCTAATCTTAACATTGGATTATATATTCAACTAGAATGAATAATGTGTGTGTACTGCTGCTTACTTATCATGTTATAGTCATAGCATAACGGTAATGTCGTGTTTGTTGAGTAGTTAAGTCAAAAAAACATTTTTAGTTAGTAGTTAGCACATTGTATAGCTAACTAGTGTTAGTTATTTTGTTTTGCAACAAAATGTAACCTCCTAAGTGGATTGTATATAAAGGCATTATGATCAAATGAGAAATACAATCAATGCAATTCAGAAAATATACCCTCTAAAATTTTAAGTATTTGTTATTGTGAGAGCAACTGAACCCGATAGCTACTATCACTCCTGATAGCTAGATCTCTGTGTTACACTGTGCAAAGCGCCTGGTTCTTGGAGAGAGAGAGAGAGACTTAGCACCTATGTGCAAGGCGCCAACTGTGGTATTCAGAGCAAGAATTGATCAGAGGGTAGGGAAACACAAGTGAGGTGTGAAAATTCTTGGGTTCTTAATTGGGATACACTAGAGAACAGTGAGGTGTGAGAATATGAGAGCAGGAAATAATGTACCAGTACATCTTCCCAAGTTAGATGAGAAAAATCAAGAAAGATGGAAAGTCTAAATGAGGGCATTGTTCATTTATCAATAAGTGCTTGAAGTAGTCAAGGAGGACTACGAAGAACTAGGCAAGGAGGCCACTAAAGAGGAGAAAACCACTTTCAACACGAACAATAAAAAATATGGCAATGCCTTATACTTGATCCATCAAAGTGTGGATGAGGCGAACTTTAATAAGATTTCCAAGACTCTCATTACCAAGAAGGCTTGGGAAATTCTTGAAAAATGTTACACTGGGTGTGAGAGGGTTAAGAAGGTTAAGTTGCAGGCCTTGAGGAAGCAATTTGAGGCAATGAAGATGGAGGAAAAGGGGAAGGTGACTGATTTCAATGACCGATAATGGTGAAGGGCTATCAAAACAACCAATTTGTGAGAACATCATGAGGTCTCTTAGACCAATATTTGACTATGTTGTTTGTGCAGTGGAGGACGTATAAACAAAGAGTGGAACTCCTATGCAGATTGAAGAACTTCAGAGTTCCTTGTAGGCTAAGAAAATTAGATTGAATGATAGATGTGATAAGACCACTGCCGATGTTGAACTGCAAGCCAAGCAATATAGCAACAGAGCCAGAGGTAGAGGGGGTAGATGAAACAATGGTATAGGAAGGGGTAGAGCAGGAAGAGGTTATGACTAAGATCAGAATGGTAGCAGTAATAGAGGTGCAAGTCAGAATGGAAATCGTGGCAGAGGGAATAGTGCTAGAGGAAGAGGTGAAAGGAAGAAGGACAAGAGTGATCTCAAATGTTACAATTGTGGGAAGTATGGTCATTTTGCAAATAATTGAACTGCTGGAAAGAAATATGCACAAGGAGATGAGGCAAAACTTGCTCAAGAAGATGAGAATGTGACATTGTTGCTCATGGTGACAACCAAGGACGAAGCAACCTGTTAAGAATTGTGGTATCTAGACACTGGGTGTTCCACCCACATGACAGGTAGAAGAAATTGGTTTGTGAGGTTTGATGCTAATGTGAAGAGCAAGGTTAAGTTTGCAAATGACAATGGAATGAAGGTGGAAGGCGTGAGAGATGGATAGTATGCTATCCTCAAAGATGTATCGTACATTCTAGGAATGAAGAGTAATCTTCTCAGCATAGGCCAATTGCTTGAGAAAGATTACAAGGTTATCATGGAGGACAAGTTGCTAAGTTTATATGATGCTAAGACGAAGTTAGTTTTGAAGGCTCCTATGTCAAAGAATAGGACCTTCAAAATTGACTTGGAGATACTGGAGCATAAGTACTTAGCAACTGCAGCTAGTAGGAAGGAATGGACTTGGCACTATAGGCTTGGAGACCTGAATTTCAAAGACACGAACTTGATGCAAAAGCAAGGAATGGTGACAGGGCTCCATAGGATTGAAATTCTCACAAAGTTGTGTGACAAATGTGTCCAATCAAAGCATCACATAAGCATATTTTGCAAGGATGCAAATAGTAGGTCAAAAGTCAAGCTAGAAATCATTTACTCAGATGTTTGTGGCCTTATGCAAGTTGATTCAGCTAGGGAAAACAAATATTTTGTGACTTTCATAGATGACTTTACTAGAAAATTATGGACTTATTTGATTAAGAAGAAAAGTGAAATGCTAGATGTGTTTATTAAATTTATATCCATGGTTGAAAGACAAATTTGTCACAAAATTTAAGACTTTAAGAATAGATAGTGGAGGTGAGTATGTATCAAATGAATGTGCTACTTTGGTTAACAAGGAAGGATTGTGCATGATGTAGTTCCACCTTATACCCCTCAACTAAATGAAATTGCTGAAAGAAAGAATAAGACTATTATGAATATGGTTAGGAGTATGCTAAAAGGAAAGAACTTGTCTAAGTATTTGTGGGATGAATTTGTGTCCACTTCTACTTATATTTTTAACAAGTTCCCCTGCTAAGAAATTGAACAATATCACACCCGAGGAGAGTTGGGCAGGAATTAAGCCAAATTTGAATCATTTGAGAGTGTTTGGATCTATTATATACAAGCATATTCCTGATCAAACTAGGAAGAAACTTGATGACAAGGCAAGTCTCATGATACTTGTTGGATATCACACAACTGAAGGCTACACATTTGACCCAATAGGTAAGAAGACTGTGACCATTGATGAACTAGTAGAATGGATTGGAGTTTCAATAATAAGAAAACATCGTGACAATTATGATTTTGGAGGAGACAAGTTCTAGTGATGAAGCGCTTGAGCCTATAATTAGAAGGTTAGGGAGAGTTAGATCTGTGCCTCAAAGGATACAAGATTTTGAGATAACCTCTGATAACCAGATTGATGAGAATGGTGAACTGGTGCATTTTACATTGTCAGCAGAATCTGAACCATCGAGTTTTGAGCATGCCATCAAAAACTCCAAATGTGTTGCATCTATAAAAGAAGAGTTAAATTCCATTAAGAAAAATAAAACATGGGATTTAGTTGAGTTGCCATTTGGAAAGAAAGCAATCAGTGTGAAATGGGTTTACAGAACCATGATGAGTCCAACAGGTGAAGTGGTTAAGCACAACGCTAGATTGGTTGTGAGAGGTCTTATGGAGAAAACATGTATATATTTGAAGAAGTTTTTGCACCAGTAAGCTAGAATTGAGACTATAAGGTTGGTCATTGTCTTTGTAAATTCCTATAAGTGGTATATGCATTAAATGGATGTGAAATCAACATTTTTAATTGGACATGTGTTGCACCCATCCGGTTTTGAAGTAAAGGGACATGAACAAAAAGTTTACAAATTGAGAGAGGCATTCTATGGGCTCAAGCAGGCACCAAGGGCCTGAAATAGAAGGATTGGCACATCCCTAGTTGAGATTGGCTTTGTAAAATGTATCTCTGAAAATTGTGTTTTTGTAAGGAGACAACAAGGAAAAGGGGGTACTTGTACTATGCTTGTATGTTGATGATTTGCTCATAACAGGTTGCGATGAGATTGAGATTTCTGCCTTCAAGAAGAGAATGATGCAGCAGTTTGAAATGACAGATCTTGGTGCACTATCCTATTTCCTTGGAATTGAGTTTCACAATTTCAAGGAAGGTTTGTTTATGGGACAACAAAAGTATGCTATTAATATTCTCAAGAGATTCAAGATGATTGATTGCAACTCTTCTTTGACACCAACTAAAGCAGGTTTGAAGCTAAGAAAATATGAAGAGGAAGACTCAGTTGATGCAACTCAATACAGTAGTTAACACATTGTATAACTAACTAGTGTTAGTTAGTTTTGTAACAAAATGTAACCTCCTAAGTGGATTGCACATACAGACATATTACCAAATGAAAAATACAATGCAATTCAGAAAATATTCCCTCTAAAATTTTAAGTTTATGTTATTGTGAGAGCAACCGAGCCCGGTAGCTACTACCGCTCTCGATAGCTAGATCCTCGTGTTACAGCATGCAAAGCGCTCGGTTCTTAGACCCATGTTGCGTGTGTGTGTCTTCATGACTTAGCGCTTATGTGCAATGCGCCAACAATGTTTAGCAACGTGTGTGATGCAAGCTCAAATCTGAATTTTATTGTTGAACTTTTGTCTCTCGTTATTGCATTGGTGTTGGATGATGCCACCAATACGCCTACAATCCCACACATGCTAGAGGAAAAAGACAACATGACAACGTTTTTTTGCAGGCTTGTGCCAGATACGAGACTAAGTGATGTCCTTAAAGGCTTGGACAAACACTATAGATTTAAATTTTTGAATTGGTCTGGTCTGAGTTGGTTTTCATCGATTAAGTCTGTTTTCATAGCGTCATTACTAAGTCATTGGCACATCTGATTGAAGACCTCAACAAAATTGGTTAGTACCTTGATTCTCGACTAGACTAGCATGTTTGAGCTTATTTTTAAAACACTCTAGTCATGTATCCTTCATTTGGTCATGTGCAATCTCACATTGTACAAGCGATGGTATAACATATGGTCAATAATCAATAAATGTAGGAAGCGAAAGACATCATCCAATATAAGAGCAACTCACTGCATGGTAGTTGGTAGATTTTGGTCTCTTTCTGTTATCTTTTAGTAAAGGCATATAAGAGGCCATTGTCTACCATAGTTCAGACTAAAGGCAATATCACCAAACTTGTGGGCGTGATTGACAACCATAAGTGTGATTGACTATCTTGGAGAAAAATATAGTTGCACGTGACATTTGAAAGGTTTCCTTTGGCGTTGTCCAAAAACACAAAAAAAAATGTTTGAATTCTGTATTCAGTTTTGTAAGTTTTTTGCTTTTTTTTTTTAAAGTTCTCCTTTCGTGAAAACTCTTTTAAAAGTGGTTTTCAAATGTTTTAGAATATGAGTGATAAAGTTGTTTGAAAAAAAAAAGTTTTTTTGTAAGCCCTTCTTTTCAAATAAACGTTTTATTGAAAATAATTATGAAAAACTTTATTTGAATACTTGAGTACAAAACTTGTTAAAGTAGAGGGGTGAAGTAAAGGGAACAAAACTTGTCAAACATAGTCAGACAAATTATTTTCTTCAATTTGGATATCAATTCGTCCTTTCAAGTTTCATTTTTTAATGTTGTAGACCATTATCTCAATCCATGCTCCATAGTGCAAATTTCATGCATACCAAGTAGGTCTCTCAATCACTAAATTGGTCGGCCCAATATTCAACTTTGCTCGACAAAGACAACATAACCATTTGAAACCAATCTCTCACAATTTAGTAACTTCTCACATTGAATAACTAGTTTGCTATCTCCTTCTCTCAACTTCTTTAAAGAGAGAAGACCTAAGTCATATAATTGATCAATTTTAGAATGTTTGCCTATGATATATTCCATGAAAAGATGAAAGATTGATTCTCTACTACACATATAATAGTGTTGCGCCAACATGAATCGCCAAATTTAGAGAGACTCTAAATTCTACGATTCAAGTTGGCCCAACACATGCAACCAAGGATCTACGCTTGAGGATAGAATCACTTGTAAAACAAATACAAAAACTATTATAAATCAAACACAATTATTAATTGTGTTGAAGAATTATAGATGCCTTGGAAATTTTCTCAGGGTGGGTCCACATTACCCCATCTCACCCATCAGTATCACCACCCTTACAAACGCTATCGTTTTCAAGCCTAATCAGCAAGAGAAGGTCTGCCTCAAGTTTCCGACGTGGCACAGGCTCAAGTTGATATGCGGGACCCGCTTAAAGCTGACGTGGTAGATATCCCACCAGATACTGCCTCTGGAACTCAAACGAATGCTCAAACCACATTTTATATTTCATTTCACGTCCGCCAGGTCACCCTGACTCACCTGCTATTTATGCAACAAACTCATGCTTTCCATATCTGTTTCGAGCGTTGCTTGCTACCACCTGTTCGAGATATTATTTCTCTCTCTAAAACCGTTCGCCTTTCCTCTCTCTCTAGATTCCTTATCATCGCCATCTTCAAATACCTGTGAGATTTTCGACTGCGATTCGTGACATTTGATTCCGATCTTGCGACGGAAACTAGGGTTTCGTTGATATCTACTTTTCTTCAGATTAGAATTTCGGATAACTATCTCGTTATGGCGAATAGGAGAGGACGTGATTTTGTTCAGGGCGAGAGGATTGATGACATGGATCCATTGAACAATGAAGAATTCAACGATTCTTCTTCTGTGGAGAGTGTCTCTTCGTGTGGAGGAGGTGGATCCGGCGCGAGCTCGTCATCTTCGGGAGAGGATGGCGGTTCGAGGAGTGAGGTTGGGCTGACGGAGAGGTTGACGGATATTCTTGTGGAAGAAGGCGACGGAGATCTGTTGATTCAGCAGACTAATCGGGAGGATCGGTTCTTGCAGTGGCTTCAAGCTCTTGATATGCAAGTTATGGGAGCATGTCGTGCTGATGAGCGGCTGAAACCCTTGCTGAAGATGAACACCGCCTGTGGCGTCTCCGAAGATCCACTATTGACTCAATTAATTCAGGTGTGCTTCATTCTTCATGCTTTGAATGGATGAATCTGTTGCTGTGATAACTATTTTTATTTAATTTGGATTTCTTTTGTTGTGCAGCATTTCGAGCCATCGGAGGTTGGTATGTTAGCAAGATGTTTTTGCTTGCCTCTTGTTTCAATTCGCGTTGGGAAAATCAACAAGGAAGGCACGCGGTTCTGCCCTATTGATTATAGGTAATGTTATTTGAAATTTGTGTGCAAATCTACCTCTTCTCTTTCCCCTTGTGCGGGGCAAAGCTTTTCAACTCTCTTGTTGTTCATATTATGGCGTTCGTTTAGCAACTACAACTTAACATTACTCTTTTTTGTCTGTTTCGTGCTCGATTAACTCTTATTATGTCAGTAGAGGCAGTTGAAACTCATATATGACACATATATCCTTGACGTTTTGGAAGTCCTGCGAGTAGTGGCTACTGGCTACTCGTACCTTCTCCCAAATAGGTAGTGGTGACCTAAGTTTGTAAATTCATTGAGGTTCAACAGACTTTTGTTGACTCGAGTCAACTCGTAAATTCACAAGTCACGAGTTTACTTGATATTGAAAACAATATTAACAAACCTTAGGCTCTTGTATGTACATAATATATAGTGCCATTAACACTAGGGATTCAAACTCAACATTCCATCTCTCTATTAAAGCAAAGTTCCATATTGCAATATAAAGCAACAATTACAGAACAACAAAAGTATTGTGAAGGGTAAAACAGAGTACAAAGTTGGTTCAGATTTGTATTAAATTATGAAACTGAAAGAATAAAATGTTAAATTGAGGAATGAGATTCGTGCTTATTGGTAATTGGTAAAACTGATAATAAAAGTGTCGAGTAACATCACGGTACTAAGAGTATAATGTTAAATGATGAAAGTGAAAATCAGTAGACTAGAGATTCAGATTTGCTACATCTTGCTGTGTGCATCAGTGGGTTCTAAGTGAAGGTCAATAGATGGAAGTAGTTTCGCCGGAGATTGTACAGCACCTTCCTCTGTTCTTTGTGAGTGATTACTGGTTTTCCCAAAAGGGATGTGTTTCACTTAAAGGGAACCCATGCGAAGTGTCGTATAGACCTATAGTCATATAGGTTTTGCTCAGAAGTCTTTATTTGGGTGAAAGAGCAAATGAAATACGCTCCAAAGTAGTTGTTTTTGGGCCTTTTTTACGCCTTGTCATTAGACTCACTCGTGTGAGCACGAGTTTACCTGAATTTATTAATAAATGAGTTTGTATGCAAGTTAACCAGATTTTGGTATCCAGAGACATACTAGGATAAGTATACGAGCTAACCTGTGAATATGACAACAAAATGGGGGAAAACATATTTTTAACTGATGCTGGTTCCATACCGTGATAGGAAAGGGTGTATGGGGCTAAAGTCTCCTTCCTATCTATGGTAGCAAACATTGCAAGACACTAGGAATCAGATATGTATCCTTTTCTGTCTCTTTTGCTGGGGATAAGCACAAAAAGGGGAATTTTGGAAGAAGACGTCCCACATGATCTTGAGGTTGGTAGGTACTAGGGGGAGATCAAGGGGGAGGACCAATGCTTGTTGATAGATGGCGAATACTCCTCTAGGGAACTTTAGGTTTTACTTAGACGAAAGACACAGTCAGGGGTTTAACATTCCACTGCCTCATGAAATGAGACAGCACAGGGGAATTGAGCCTAGATTAGACTATGTATGAATGTGTGTGAGGCTCTATGTATGAATTATAATTTGATTACATTTCTCTCGATATGTCTCCTATATGTGTTTCTGCATTACTTGTAGATAGTTTAAGCATGGGATTTTTTCTATTTTCCCAATTTTGAACTTAGTATTTAATTCTTAATTTTGATTTACTTGTAGATTATTCCTTAACTCCAAATTTCATTTACATATGTGTAATTCCATTTATGTCTGTTGTCCGGCTTATTCATAACTGTGTAATGGTATTTTCTTCCTTGCTATACCAAATTACTAATGCATTTTTGTTGTTCTATATTGGCTATTCTTAAGATTGGATTAACATTTACCTGTCCCCTATATGCGAACTATCATACCTATTATAGCAACTTTGCTTCCCATTTCTTCCAAGTAACTGTTTGCAGCAACCTCTGAAAGTCTCGTTGTGGTTGGGTAGTGATTATTTTTCTTTCCATGATGTGATATAATCTTATTGAAATATGTAGTTTGTTGGATAGTTCATAGTAATTACTGGAGTCTGTAGTTTAGTTTATTGATGGTAATATGTTCATTCTTCCAAGTAAAAATGTCTTTTGACTTGTAGGTAACTGGGCGTATTCTATTATGATCTGAAATAAGAGGATGTAAAGGTAGTTTCATGAACCTATTATATATATATATATATATTGTTGCTGTTCAGATATTTAGATCACTATAGGTTTGAAGTTATTGCATTTGGGGGTCAAATGACACATTGATTAGGTTATACACAAGTTAGCATTATGACTTTTATTTGTATATTTGTATACTATGTTATGTTATTCTGTGTATTTATATTCCATGTATACTGCCTTTCTGTGTTATGTTATGTTATGTAATGTGTGTTTACATGGAGATGCTGAACATGTTATTATGGTGAATTCCCCTCCCCCTAATCTGCTCTCTGCTAAGAAGATTTTCTGTATTTAAAATGGTTGTCAGAAGGTTGACTTATTTCTTTAATATATGGCTGTAATTCAGTTAGAGGCCAATGGTTTTATTCCCCCAGACTGACGTGTTTAGTATTATATTACAATTACAATTTTAATTTAAATATAATCAGAAATGCTTGTGCCTTGATCGATTCCAATAATTTTCAACTTCTATTAGGAATTCTATACCCTGATTTTAGGTTGTGCTTATTGAAGGAAAATAATGGGGGAAAAATAACTCTGGCAAGTTCATTTGCTTTCTACTCCTGTCAGAAAACACTTTAATTTTATGTTTCCACTAATGAAAATTTAGTCTGTTCTGTTGTGAGGACTGGTTATGAGTATATCATATGTAGCACAGACACCTCCAGTTGAAGACGTGTCCCATTGATACGTGTCGGACACCGACACTTCAATTACTTGTATTTTTCAAAAACATTCAAAATAAAACCGGTGTCTCCGTGTCTGTGTCGTGTCCGTGTCTGTGTCCGTGCTTCATGTATATCTTCTTTAAACTGTTATAATTGAAACTTGATGGTTAATTGGACGATAGTTTTTTTTTTGAATAAAGAATAAAGAATGTGGGCTAAGGTTTTGGACTTTGAAGACTGCATCAAATTTCATTGTGTATATCCGAAACATCGTGTATTTCTTTAATTTATTTCTTGTTAGTTTTCTTTTTAATAATCCAGGGATGAAGTAGTATCTCATCTTGATTCTTGATTTGTTCACAGGGGTAACTTGACACTTGTTCTACTGCCAAGTTCTGGTCTCCGTCTCTCATTCATTGGGGATGATGGTAAAACAGAAAGATTATTCACGCTTATCAGCAAATCTCAATGCTCTGGTGTCATGGTTGATGGAATCCCAAGTGACAGTTCTGGCCGATCCTTTGTTGTCACGGCTCCTGATAGCAAAAGTTTTTTCTTTTGGTGCTCTGAAAAGTCCAATCTTTTAGGAACTGAATTACTTGCAAAGGTATTTTTTGTGCTCTTAGCTTTTAATTCATGCATGGTATTAAATATGAAAAATGAGTTTGACATTTCGACATCAAACTCATTTTCCTATAAATCAGATGAAGGATTTGCTCAAGAGGAAACCATCCATTGCTGAATTGAGTGGCATTAGCAAGTCACGGATTGACTGTTTTGCAACTCAGCTTCGTGCATTTCTTGTGGGGTCAACAGGGGGCAGTCATGACAGTTTAGCTTGTGCTTCAACATCTGCCAATTCCACAACTTGCTGTGACGTTGCTATTGAAAATCCACAATCATCAAAATTTCCTCGATCTCGACATAGCGTACAAGGAACGAAGGGAGATTCAATGCTTTACCAAAGTATTCTTGGTCCAAAGTCAAGTTCTTTTAAAGAGGTTCCCCCAAGAATTTCGTCTACACATAGAATTGCTGCCAGGGAGAAGATTAAGCGACGTGGTGACAGTCATCAGCCAGCAGTTGACAACTTGGATTTATCATCAATTTCTGATCATGACAAAGCTTCAGAAGTTACAAAAACTCTTGCCTTCTCTCCGAGTTTTCTGGGATCAGTGGGAAACCTTACTCTTCCATCTAGCCTTGGACCAGGTGGTAAAGTCCCATCTGTGGTTTCCCCTCTTTTTTCTCCATACTATTGTTGGTGTCCACCTGGGATTTCTACCTTCCCATCCATTGCAGCATTTCCACAATCTCTCGAGTCGTCTGATCGATCACAGCCTCTTCCTTCGGGTGCCTCTCTATTTCCCAACACTTTCTCAGCGAGCTTGTTGGAACCAGTACAGCCTCTCAATCTTGGTTCCTCAATGGACTTTCCTCCATTTTTTCCCGAGCCATTGGTCAGAATGTCGCTGCCAACTTCTCAGCAGATTCCCACTTTCACACCTTTAATGTGTGATCCAATTGTTCACGTCCCAGTAATTGATGTCTGTTCTTCGGGCAAGGCTATCTTGTGAGCGCTGGTCCTGCAATGTCAACTAGCATTGCACCATTGCATCTGATTTCTGAATCTGATGCTGTGGTGAAAGGTGCAAGAGAGACTTTAAGGTTGCTGATTAGCGGTTCGACAAAGGGTAACCAACAACAGTTGATGATGGATCCTTTGCCAGCAGTTTTAACTAATCCGGATGAAAAACAAAACAATGTATTTGTTACTGGCAGCCGTGGTCTTTATACAGGAACTAGAGATATCAATGTTATTGCAAATAGCATTGCTGCAATGGGTTTAGTATCATTGTCTGGGGTATCCAACGGAGACAATGAAGGTGATTCGGAGGTATGTGGCAACTACAGGATTTTAGAAGCAATGAAGAAACCCAATGATGCAGGCAGTGCCTTTTCCGATGAGGGGGGACCGCCCTCTCTGGATTCCAAGTAGTATAGTCTACAATGCAATGTTTTTCGTTTTGTTGATCTCTCTTCTTCTTTTCTCCAGAAAATGTAGATATGTCATATGTTGCAGCCCTTTTAAATATAGTGCGATTATCACGATTCCTTACCCATGATCCCATGTATGTAGTATGCCTTTTTTTTTTTTTTTTTTTTTTTTTTTTAAATTTTAATTGATTGATTAGAATTCTAGAATTTGGAATGTGGCTGAATCTTTTAAGGGTTAAATCCTTTTTGTAAATTTAGTAACATTTGATTTCGGTTCTAATTAGGTATTCATTCAACTTGTTTTTCACTAACATACACACAAACTACTGACATTCTTGTATATTTTAGAAAACACATTTGAACAGTTATTTTATTTTTAATGCAGAAAATGTTCAATCTATTACAATCTTTACTAAATACATAATGGGTATAGACAATATACATCGATCCCGTATGGAATTATACTTCTGAAATATATAATCGAACATCATAATTCGATTATATGTTGCCCAAACCCCCATGTGTGGACGCCACACAAATTTTTTTGAGACACGTAACTCCTTGAAAATTTTAAAAGACAAATTAATCTCCCATTGATATAATGTTAGAGACTAATTTGTCTCTGTTTAAAAAGTCTCACGGACTAATTTGTCTCAAAAATTGTCGGGACTTATTTGCCTTGTAAAGAAATTATTAGGGACTGCAATGAGTCTTTATTCTATTTATTAATATCTTTATTATTGTATTTCATTTTTCTCTCTCCTAAAAAAAAGCCTAAAATCACCAATCAACAATGTTATAGGATACTAATATCTTCACTACACATACTCCACTCCCTAACACTACGTATGATTTCAACAAACTATTTGTAGGATGTTGGTGCCATGCACAAAAAAGAACGAAGACATTCAAGTAGTTTCTCACCAATGAGTTTGGAGGGGAGAGGAGGAGATTAGGACTAATAATAATTCTTTAGTGATGTAGATAAGATGATCCCTTAAACCCCTCTAAATTCTCTCAGTTTACTTTTAGAGTTTCCCACATTTTGACAATTTTGGAAGAGCTCACGATAAACTAGTAGATAGGTTCTAAAGGGGTTTGAGAGTTAACTTTTCTGTCCATCACTACTGAATTACTACTATTAGTCATAAGTCTTCCTCTTCCCTCTTCTCTAAATTCGCAAACACACACTAACTAAAATGCCAGTTTAAGACTTTTCTATTTAACATCTGTCTTGGACAAGTTACATATAATCAATCAATAGATTGAATTGAACATGTCCTTGAAGATGAGATTGATAGGAGAGCCTCATGCACCAAAGGACTGTGGTCCTAAATGATGACACCATCCGTAATCATTTACATATCAGATTATATTTCATATATGATGATATCAACTGGTCAAGGTTACAATTACAGAATCTAGAGGAAGACAACCACCCACGTTTAATGCCAATTTTGGATCTCAAATATAGGCTCTATGAGCTTATGGTCGTGTCTTAGTCGAAGAACCCCATTTCCATTATTGTATAATAATAACCCCAAATTGTCATTTGCTTGCAGGTGAGTGAGAATGACATTGCATTAGCCTTAAACCTTGGCATAGTTGATAGTCAAGCTTGTGGCCATGCCCCAGTACAATTGGCCCAGTAAAATTGAAACTTTGATCCATATATTATTTTGTCTTTACGCAATTCTTTACCTTGAAGGCCTTTGTTTGTCAAAAATATTACATCGCAGTTCTTTCCATAATTTAGTAGGTTATAAATAAATGCCATGTGCTTGTTGGTGCCAAGTGGTTATTGTACTAAGTGGGTTATCCATAAAATATTTTAGTTCCAGATGGTCCAAATTTGCCTAATAAAATTCTCTATTGCAAAAAGAAAGTGGTATAGTTTCAATTCACAAATTACATTTGTGCTTGCATGGATTCTCTAATTACATTTGTACAACATGGATTCTCTTCAATGAATCCATCGTGGTGATGGCAATTTAAGACATAGAAAGTTTCAATGGTTCAACGAAGAATTTTTTTTTGACAAAAGGTTCAACGAAGAAATTAAAAGATAAAGGACCACTTCCTTCATGACGTTAAACATGGATTCACACTATACTTGATTTCAAGGTGGCTTCTAATAGAAGCCTCAGTTGCCAAGTCTGGTTGGTGTCAACAAGAGGAGTTCAGGAAGTGAAAGTGAATCCAAATTAAAGAAGGACAATTCTGTTTTGCAAACCTTCCCTTGAGCTGCAGAAATGTTGTTCATCTTCGATTATTCTTCATGTAACAATTTGGCACGATGATGATGGGACCGTTTGATCAAGCAAGTCCTATTTTCCTTACATTTTCCTTATTTTCTTTGGTCAATAAGCACTTTGGGAGTAAATTACATTACATGACTTTACATTACGCGCAATATGAATGTTTAATTGAATATATTTATGACAAAGAAATTTCGATGGAGTGGGGAATATATATAGCATTATTATAACCCTATCTTGCTTTTGCATTGTGGAATGATGACATATTTTTGTCATGTAGTTTAGTTTTTGCACCTCTTTAAGTGTGATTTTACTATTTTCATAAGTTAATTTTGATTTGATTTACTTTCTTTGTAGGATCAAATGGAGATAGTACATGATGTGTGTTGTACCTCCTTATTAGAATCGATAATTGTAAAGGGTGCATTAACAGTATTGACTTGGAAGGTCTTGATGATATATAGAAAGGGTACACAACCAGTGGCGGATCTTTATAGGAGCCGGGGGAGCCACGGTACCCCTCGGCTCCCATTAAGTTAATATATACATAGATATATTTTATACTCAAAGTTAGAATATATAGAACCAAATGAACACTAAGCAACAAAGGTATCAAGAAATGTAAACGATTAAGAGCATTATTTGTGTATTTAGGGTCCCTAGTTCAATTCTTGTGATGGTCAAACCTCTTTTTGTAGTTATTTGTATATTTTTCTCAAAAATTAATATAAAAAAGCTGCACTAAGCAATTTGAACTTAGGACATTAAAATTGACATAGATAATTTTGACCACTAAACCAAACAAACTATTATAAATACACCATTAATTTTATTTTATATATTTGTTACTATTTTGGCTCCCTCCAATTTTTTTGGCAAGATCCGCCACTGTACACAACATTGCACTATAGTATCTTTTTTCTTACTGAGCAAGTAATGCTCTTCAGATTTTTTGTGACATTTGGTACTCTTTTTAAATTAAGGTGTGCATTTTCTTTCTTTATTGTTGTTTACTTTGGTAGATGTAAATAGAAAAACATGATACAGGGATTTTGTGGGTGAGATTTGAAATTGTAGCATATTTAATTTAATGCTCAACCATGCTATTAGCTTGGGTGGCTCTTGATTTTTATTAGCTATTCAAGTGCTTTGAAAGATTAACCAATAAATTGATTTTGATATTATTATTTTCTTCTGTTTCTTTGAAGACAAGGAGTCAAAGAGTCATCTTGCTGAAATTCAAGTTACATCCGGTAGGAGCTATTGATTTATATATATATATATATATATATATATATATATATATATATATATATATATATATATATATATATAAAAATTTAATAGGATGAATGAAAAATGATAGATAGCATAAATGTAATAGGGAGGAACTCGATATTGAGGAATCTCTACATACAAGCACTACTTACGCAATCTTCAAATTTCTAATTTAGTCTTCACAGAAGGTTCCTCCACAAAACAAGCTATGCAAGTGGAGAAAGTAAGGGACGTGGCACTGCGAGGTAGAGGACTCGAAGATAAAAGCATTTTAATTATGTTGATACGGATGCAACAGACTTTGTAGTAGTTCTATTCACAATATTAAATTATAATATAAGTGAGTGTTAGTTACACTCAAATAAAGTATAAGTTCTATTCACAATATTAAATTATGTTATACTTTATTTTAAAAGTTACGTACCTATAAGACTATAGTTAAATTATGTATAGAAAAACCTGCGTACTATACAAATTCATCCAATAAAAAATCTAACCCGTGCAAGGCGCCTACGATTTGTTCTTTTTAAGTTACTAGGACGATTACGCATGCGATGCGGGGGAGGTGATTGACACAGCCTGCTGTATGTAGTTTCGAAAAAACATCAACATTTTATAAGGGGTATAAAAATACATAACACACACACACACACACACACACACACACATATATATATATATATATATATATATATATATATATATATAAGACGAAGAAGGCAACAATAAATTTCTTGGTGATTTATGAGGCAACAATGTCGGTTCAAAAATATAGAGTGGGGTATATATTGGTAAGCATGGGGTACAAAATGAGGTACATTTTGATAATAAAAAAACAAGTGTTGGAAAAAAATATTTGTCAGGGGTATGTCGGTCAAAAAATATAGAGTGGAGATATATTGGTAAGCAAAGTGGGGTACAAAATGAGGGGTATATTGGTAAATAGTGGGAATAAAATTTTCCCACCAAAAGTGGGGAAGTCAACGATTGTGTATTAATTAAGAGAGATATAGAGATAAATCATATTGGTTCAATTTTTGTCAGGGGTATGTCGGTCCAAAAATATAGAGTGTGGGTATATTGGTAAACAGTGGGGTACAAAATGAGGGGTATATTGGTAAATAGTGGGAATAAAATTTTCCCACCAAAAGTGGGGAAGTCAACGATTGTGTATTAATTAAGAGAGATATAGAGATAAATCATATTGGTTCAATTTTTGTCGAGGTATGTCGGTCAAAAATATAGAGTGTGGGTATATTGGTAAGCAGTGGGGTACAAAATGAGGTACATTTTGATAATAATAAAAAAAGTGTTGAACAAAAAAAAAAATTGTCGAGGGTATGTCGGTCCAAAAATATAGAGTGGGGTATATTGGTAAGCATGCAGGGGTACAAAATGAGGGTACATTTTGATAATAATAAATAAAAAAGTGTTGGACAAAAAAAAATTGTCATGGGTATGTCGGTCCAAAAATATAGAGTGGGGGTATATTGGTAAACAGTGAGGTACAAAATGATAGGTATATTGGTAAATAGTGGGGTACAAAATATAGAGTGGGGGTATGTCGGTCCAAAAATATAGAGTGGGAGTATATTGGTAAACAGTGAGGTACAAAATGAAGGGTATATTGGTAAATGGTGGAAAAAAAATTTCCGCCTTAATAGTTCTCGGATTATATTTTTATTATGTGTAAGCATATTTATTATATTTTAAATTATTTTAAGTTACTCCTCCTTAGATATTCTACTTTTATATTTTAATATTATACTTTTATATATTAAAATGTGAAACTTTTAAGTTTTTTTTTTTTTGCTAAATTACTGTTTTGGTCCTTTATCTTTGGCTTTGATTTCATTTTGGTCTTTTATCTTTTTTTTTTCTCGTTTTGGTCCTTTATGTTTCAGTTTTGTGTCAATTTGGTCCTTTTTTGTAGTTTTCCGTCCAAAATGACACAAAAAGGACCAAATTGACACCAAAAAAGGACCAAACTGACACAAAAAGGACCAAATTGACACAAAATCAAAAACATAAAGGACCAAAACGAGAAAAAAAAAAGATAAAGGACCAAAATGAAATCAAGGCCAAAGATAAAGGACAAAACAGTAATTTAGCCTTTTTTTTCCAATTTTATTATATTTCAACTTATATTTTTGTTAATTTTTAATAAGTTTATGGCATCTCTACCGAGATCGTGGGGATATGTAGAGAAGGGGATGAGGAAGGACCCCCGGGATGAGGATTGGAGACGGTGACGGGGAGTATTCCCCACCTCAGATCCTCCCCATTGCATCCCAAAATAATCAAAAAAAATCTGGGTTTGGTTCATATGAACCATTTGGAAATGCCACAGTGTCGAAAACGAAGAATTTTTATATTGAAGAATAATTATTGCAGTTAATACTGATAAAAAAATATCAATTGTACTTAATCAATTGCCTATAGTTAATATTGAATTATTTTCTGTTTGTTTTTGTCTTTTCATGCAAGCACAAAAAAATTGAAGAATATTAGTTGCACTTAATACTGATAAAAAAATATCAACTGTACTTAACCAATTGACTATAGTTAATATTGAATTATTTTCTGTTTGTTTTGTCTTTTCATGCAAGCACAAAAATAACAATTTAAATATTAATAGTTTTGGAAAATCATTATTTCTTATTAATTACTAAGAAATCCCAAGCCCACTATCTTCTTCAACAACTCTTTCTTCTTGTTGATTTTTCATTATCCCCAAATCCCAAGCCCACTATCCCCATTATCCCCAAATCTTCAACAACAGTAACAGCACAAACACAAGGTTGAAGACAACCTTCAAATGACAAAATTCGCAATTCTTCACCAACTTAAACAAATGAGTACTCCATTTCGTGCAAAATTTCACAAGGAACTCGAATTTATCATCAATTTGCAGAAAAAAGTTGAAGAGCTTACTCAAAACGCGAAATTTCAGAAAAACGCGTTTTAGGGCTTTGAAATTGGGCAAATGCTCAAAACTCAACCAAAAAGCACGAAATCAGTTGCTATAGGTTCGTAATCATAGCAGGAACAAAAACGCAGCAAGAGATTTGAAGGAAAAAATGCAAAATCAGAAACGAAATTGAAAATAAGGTTGCGAAATTGCAATGGTTTTTGGACTCAAAGAGACGCGAATCAAGCTCAAGTCAAGTGAAATAAAAGTGAGTAATGGAAGATTGAAAAAGAAGAGAGAAGATGGAAGAAGAGAGAAGATGGATGAATTGAGCAGATTGAAGGAGAAGAAGAAGAGTGAAGATGGATGAAGAAGAGAGTAATGGAAGAACACAATTTCTGGAAATGAGAACGAAGAGAAGATGACTCGGCCTTTTCATCCTTGTTGGCATCCTTCATGGCATCCACGTCATCAATTTTTAACAGTTTTAACCCTTAACTAACAGCAGCACTACGCCAGCGTATTAGGATTTTCAGCGTTTTTTTTGGGCATTGGTAGCGTTTTAAAACGCTAGAGAAGCTGGCGCTACTAATGCGTACACCCCATTAGTAGCGTTTTAAAAACGCTAGCCATTGACCCAAATGTTTTAGACATACGTGGCGTTTTATATAAAACGCTAGCCATTGACCAGCGCCTTTTTACAATGCCTAGCGTTTTACAGAAACGCTAGGGATCCCATAGCTCTTTTTACTACCATTCCTAGCGTTTTAAATAAAAACGCTAGGGATCCCATAGCTCCTTTTACTACCATTCCTAGCGTTTTAAATTAAAACGCTAGGATACTATAATACTTTTACTACCATACCTAGCGTTTTATGTAAAACGCTAGGGATGCTATAGCACCTTTTATTAGCATTCCTAGCGTTTTACGTAGAAACGCTAGGGATCCTCTAACTCCTCTTTTACAATTCCTAGCGTTTTATTTTTAAAACGCTAGGTATTGAATGAATTTTTAACTTCATTTCTAGCGTTTTCACTCTAAAACGCTACCTATTGATCGAATTTTTTTAAAATTTTTTATTTATTTTGGTTTGTTCTCCATTTTAATTACAACCTATAAATTCATTCCCTTCCAAACAAATTCAGAAAATACATTCCAATCCAATATCATTCAAACAAAATTCACCAACAAAATTCATCAAATAATATTTCCAATCCAATATATATCATTCTAAGAAGTACTTACAACATAATATAAATCCAATATATACAACATATATAATAACTAAACTATTATGAATCTCAAAACTTGCTACAAAAAGCTAGAAACAAAACTCGCACTACTCTCCCCCTACTGCTGTAAGTTGTTCAAGAGAGTAATTCTGGATTTTTTAAAAGTTTGGGAAAATCTTGAAAAATAAAATGAAATAAAATTAGAATTAAAATGTTTATTAAATGTGAGTAAGTATTATAATATCAATATAAAAAAATCTAAGTAGTTACCTTGGTTGGGATTGTTACTTTGTCATGAGTGATAATCTCTTTCATATACCTCATAACGTAGTACCCACAATCATTGTTATTTAATTGTTTAGGACACTACAAAACAAAAGATTATAACTTAATTGTCACATTTTATGACCAAAAATTCAATTAAAATTATAAGAATGATTCTTAAAAAGCTTACAGCTTATGGGTAGCCATCTTGTTTTACTCGTAGATAATCCCAAGTATTCTTTCAAAGCAATCAGTAACGTCATACATATATATATATATATATATATATATATATATATATAACGTTAAGTTGAACAAAATACATATATTAAATTATACAAATTAAAATGAGAGGGTTACACATACACACCTCTCAACCATCTCTACGAAGTCTCACGTGAGACGTTGTAATGGCCTTGAAGTGAATCCAGATAGTAGACAACATTTTGCTTAGGGTTTATTGCAAAGAGTACCCAATGTTGCTGCAAAGTAAATGAATCACGAATGAGTACACATTAATTTACACTATAATACAATCCTCAAAATAATTAAACAAGTGATTGAAGACTAAATTTCTCACCCATTATTGAGTGGTGCCAAAAATAAAGATTCGCCTTTCAAATGCTTGGCATCCATGAAGCGTGAATGGATATAACTTTGTATTTCACTCTTAATAGCCATAATACGTTCCTCTGTATTACCTTGTGAAACACAACGATACACGCTGGACACAAGAAGAAATACTTACGTGTCCGCTTGCGAGGGACCGAAAGATGATTGTACAAAACCTATAAATAATATATATACAACTTTCGGATCCTCATATATATACTCTAATATATACTCTAATATAAACAACTATTGTGTACAAATAATTTAATACATACCTCCGGTATACTCTAATATCGATGGCGATGGCCCAATCCATTTCAACTATAGCTTTCGATCCTCCATGTTGATCATTACCAACTGTTCCAAATCCCACAATGTTATCGGCGGTAACATAATTTGGTCGTCGGGCTTCATTTTTTGAGTGATGTGGACCTTTAGAGAATCGATGTATACTGAATTCATCAATGGGAAATTGACCAACATGTTGGACTGGCCAGTATAGAAGTAGATGGTCGGGAGAGTTTGGTAGTGGAAGGGGAAGGTCGGGACACTTTTATGGAAGGGGAAGGTCGGGACACTTGGGGTACCTAGTATATATTAAAAAAATGATTAATTAGTTAGTTAACACACATTATAGTCATCAACTTATTAACAAAAATATTGTCACTTACAACGACAAGTTGTTCAGGCCATGCCACAAAAGTACTAAGTGCTTGATCCACGAGAAATATATCTGCATTAGCAATTGGAATGGCAATGGTGCAGACCCTCTATTGAATAGTCTACCCTAACTTTCAAATGGTTTTCGTGCATGGGTAAATTGTGCGATGTGGCACTCAATTGGTTACATATCAAACCCACTCGCAACCTTTCGATGTGGGTTTGCAATATATAGCTCACATTCACGATTATCCTAAATCAATTATAAAGAAAAATAAATATACATGATAATTTTATCAAATACATATGTACAAAAAAGCAGTCGAGTTTTGTTAAATACCATGTGTTGAAGGGATGGTGCAAATATCTCTCGGGCGCTATGGGGTGCAAAGCGGGTGATATAGGTTTAGCGGGGGGTGGTGCAAACAGGATGGTGCACCAATCCTTTGTGCCAAGAGTCGCTTAAACATCCGTCTCTTCCATTAATACAAAGAACATTCTTGGATAGCTCGTCATACTTTGCCGCCATGACTTTACAATCCCACCACCCTTGCTTTGGCTCTTTGGCCCAAACACGGTTGTAGGAGGAATCCCATATCCATAACCTCTAATCCGACTGCTCTCTTTCCTTCCCAAGGCACGAGCAAGGACATCTTGTTGACCATCACAATCTGTTAAATCTCCTTGTGATACTGATTGTGATATGCTTTCTTGATGCACAAACATAAATAACGGATAAAATTAATAAACAAGTGTCAAGAGAAATTTAATCGACAATAAAAAATATGTCCACGTGTCAAAAAAATCGAGTAACGGATAAAAATAATAAACAAGTGTCAAAGAAATTTAATCGACAATAAAAAAATATGTTCACGTGTCAAAAAAATCGAGTAACGGATAAAAATAATAAACAAGTGTCAAAGAAATTTAATCGACAATAAAAATATGTCCACGTGTCAAAAAAATCGAGTAACGGATAAAAATAATAAACAAGTGTCAAAGAAATTTAATCGACAACAAAAAATATGTTCACGTGTCAAAAAAATCGAGTAACGGATTAAAAAATATAGTCGACACAAATTCCAACTTGCTAGGAATCATAAAATTAAAATTACAATACATGAATTTTGGAATACTTACAATTTTGTCCTTGACCTCCTTAGTTTTCGGATCCACAATCTCCCCATCCTTGTTTTGTCGGCCTCTAACTGCATAAAGATAACGATCGAGGATTCTTGAGTTGGATCTTTCCCTCTTGCAAAGAACTATTTAAGTTTAATAATTGTTAATCAACTGTAAATTAAAAGATTCATTAAATCATAATAAATTAAACTAATTGTGTCTTACCAATCTTTCTTCAAGAATTTGATATCCACTTGAACCTCCTCTATAAGGGTACTCTGGGATTAGAAGCTCTCACTTTATTGGCTTTGCTTTTTTCTATTTAAAAACATAAGTATACATTAATGAATGATATCTTGTTGTGAAATATATATATATATATATATATATATATATATATATATATATATATATATATATATATATATATATATATATATATATATATATATATATATATATATATATAACTTAAATAATTAATATACTAACCAGAAATCCGGATCTGTAGAAAGTATATCTACAAATTTGGTCCAATCCTCCTTAGTTATAATTCCGGCATACAATCTTTGGAGGCTCTGTCGATGGTCCCATCAGCCGTTTGAATACTTTTTCCCCACATCGCTTCTATATGCCCGATGCAACCTTCCCGCTTCCTTGAGTATCCAATCTCTTCTAGCATCATCGACATCAAAGTGTTTCTACTTATACATAAAAATGGATTAAATAAATACAACTAAAAATTCACTAAACAAGATTATTAAAGAGGTCTAAAATTATATACCCGTATTAAGGACCAAAAATCATCTTTCGGTTTAGGCAAAATCAGATTATCTTTCTCATTCCAACTTTTTATTGAAATTGGAAAGATTTGTTTCACCTTAGTACCAATAAAGCTAATTAAATTTGTGCCGTTGTCTCCAATTGGCAAACCTTTAACACTCCATCGGACCTTAAATAATTAAATCATTAAATAATTAGATAACTTGGAAAGGTAGAGAACAACATTAATAATTAGTAATTAACTTACCTTATATTTCTCGTGTCCTTTACTTATCCGATGGACGATATTCTTTTTCGATGTAATTCCTCGGGAGTGAACTTCTTTGTGTTTCTATCACTCCCATCACCACCTCGACTACTCTCATGATCACTATGTGATGCCATCTCACTTGCAATGACCCGGATGAAATAGACTCAGGTGAGTTTTAGCTTTCTAATTGTTTAGAACCAACAAACACTTAACAAAATATAGAAGAAGCCATGCACTAAGTAACAGTGAAAGCCATGCACTAAGTATATAACCTAGAGTAAACATACATAGGAAAGCCATGCACTAAGTATATAACCTAGAGTAAACATACATAGGAAAGCCATGCACTAAGTATATAACCTAGAGTAAACATACATAGGAAAGCCATGCACTAAGTATATAACCTAGAGTAAACATATATAGGAAAGCCATGCACTAAGAACCTAGAGTAAACATATATATGAAAGCCATGCACTAAACAGAGAAAGCCATGCATGCACTAGGAAAGCCATGCACTAGGAAAATTAATAATGCTATCTAAGCCAGACTAATCTAACAACTAATTAAATATAACATTGAGCTAAGTAACAGAGAAAGCCATACAAAAGATACATAACAAACAACAAAAAAACCAAAGAGAGTATGTTGCGAAATACCTTTTGAAAGGGAGAGAGTGCAGAAAAAGAAACAAATGGGTGCTTGCTGCGTGGTAAGATAACACCAAGGAGAGAGAGGATGAACGAAGAGGATGGGTTTCTGCGTTTTAGGTTTCTGGGTCGCGTTTATGGGTTTCGGATGATGATCGAATACGTGGAGTGTGGGTTGTTCGCAAGGGGATGAACGAAGAGGATGAACGAAGAGGATGGGTCGTTTGGTTTGCTCGGTCTCACACGAAAGGGATGAGCGAAGAGGTTTCGGGTTTTCATTGGTTTTCGCAAGAGAGGAGTTAGGTAGATGAAGAGACAAATGTGAGTGTGTGTGAGAGAGAGAGAGCGCGCCTTGTAAAAATTTTAATAGCATCCCTAGTGTTTTTACATAAAACGCTAGGGATGCTATATAGCGCCTCTTTACAATTCCTAGCGTTTTTAGAAACGCTAGGGATGCTATTAAAATTTTTACTACCATTCCTAGCGTTTTATGTAAAAACGCTGGGGATGCTATAGCGCTTTTTACAATTCCTAGCGTTTTAGAAACGCTAGGGGATGCTATAGCACCTTTTTACTAACATTCCTAGCGTTTTATATAAAAACGCTAGGGATGCTATAACACATTTTTACTAACATTCCTAGCGTTTTATGTAAAAACGCTGGGGATGCTATAGCACCTTTTACTACCATTCCTAGCGTTTTAGAAACGCTAGGGATCCTCTAGCTCCTCTTTTACAATTCCTAGCGTTTTATCTATAAAGCGCTAGGTATTGAATGAATTTTTTAACTTTATTTCTAGCGTTTTCACTCTAAAACGCTACCTATTGACTGAATTTTTTTAAATATTTTTTTATTTTGGTTTGTTCTCCATTTTAATTACAACCTATAAATTCATTCCTTGAACAAAATTCAAAAATACATTCCAACAAAATTCAGCCAATATATCATTACAAACCAATATATAGATACACACACATATGTACATATCACCAAAAGACCATATTAAACTAACAATTACTTACAACATAATTAATATATATCCAAATCATACAACATAATAAGTAACTTACATTATGAAACTCAAAAGTAGCTACAAATTAAAGCTAGAAACATATATAACAAAGACAACCTCAATGACTACTGTCTTGACCACTAGATCTCATGATCACTAAGTGATGCCATCGACTGCAAATATAACATAATCCATGTTATTGTTAAATTTACAAAAACAATATAAATATTATCTATTAATAAAAAATAACGAGATATCATTAAGTCTATATTACCTTTTCCTTTTCCTAGATAAAATTTTGTTTGCAATTCGCGTCTTGGTATTTTTTTTCCGACGAATAATAATTCCATCATTATGATCTTTTCTAAAATATACAACATCCTCTATAGAAGTATTTTCCCTATTATTGGTTACGATGTTCGAAGAAAGTGGTCGTCCTCAACACCAACATCATCGGTGCTTCATCATCATCGTTGTTATACACAAATTTTTGTCGATCAATAGAACAATAGACCAATTGATATTAAGCGGATCGGTGACATAAAACACTTGTTGAGCTTGCGATACTAAAATAAAAGGTTCATCTTTATATCCTAACTTGTTGAAATTCACCCGCATGAACCCTAATTCATCAATTTGTAAACCAGTATTATTGTCAACCCATTCACATTTGAACACAGGCTCCTGAAACATATTGTAATCCAACTCCCATATGTGTTCAATGAAGCCAAAGTAAGACATATTCGCATATATGGGATTTCTATCTTTGTACTTTGGATGCATGCATAGAATGAGCTACAAGAGTCACCCCACTATTTTGCATTTTACTCGATCATCTTGTTCTTTTGTATAGAAAGTGCACTCGTTCATTAGATAGTCACATTGTAAGAGAAGACATGTATATTTGGACCTTTTGCTAACCATCTCAATCTTTTTGAAATCAAGTAGGATTCAAACACACTCACCATCAATGTGATGTTTTAGCCACACTATGAAACTCCTATTGTGTTCTTTTGCTAACCAAACTTGCTTCTTTCCCTGGGAATTGACTCTTAAGAATCTCCTTGTGCTTGGCAACATATGAATCAACCTCACTATCATTGTGAAGAACGTCTGAGTGTGCTTGCTCTAGTTCTTTCCTTGATACCATCACTAATTTAGTTCCCGTCATCCCTTTACTAATCCTTCCTTCATGACGAGACCTTGGCAGTCCCACGAATATTCAAGACTAGATAGATAGCCCGTGCAAAACTCAATAGCCTCTTCAACTATATAGAGCTCAACAATACAACCTCAGTGTCGTGATCGATTTTTCACATATCCTTTTAATATCTTCATGTAACGCTCAAACGGATACATCCATCTCATGTAACATACGGGCCACACAATTGTGTCTCTCTAACCGGATGAACTATTAGATGAATCATTATGTCAAAAAGGAAGGTGGGAAATACATCTCAAGCTCACACAAAGTGACGATAATTTCTCTTTGCAATGTTGGCAACTTTCGGTCAATCACTCTACTACAAATCGCCTTAAAGAATAAACAAAGTTTGGTTAGGTCCGACGCACTTTCTTAGGCAAAATGGATCGATACCAATGGGTAGCAAATTCTCCATGAGAACATGACAATCGTGGGACTTTAGAGACTTTAACTTGAGGTCTTTAATCGATACAAGAGTCGCCACATTTGAAGAGTATCCTCTGGAACTTTAACTCCATGAAGAAACTCACAAAAGACAGTCTTCTCCTTTCTAGATAGAGTATGAGTCACGGAGGTAGATATGTACGTGTACCCTTCTTTACTGGGACCCAATTCAGGTCTCAAACCCATACTAACCAAATTCAACCTTGAGTTGATGGTATCTTTAGTCTTACCCGCATATTGAGTAAGGTACCAATGACACTTTCAAGACATTCTTTTCAACATGCATCACATCAATGAAATGCCTTACATATAATGACTTCCAAAGATGGCAACTCAAAGAAAATCGACTTTTTCTTCCACCCCGTTTGGCAATCTCTCTCGCAAAAAGGCTTCCCAAATTTAATGTTCAAATCTTCCACCTTTTCAAATACTGTTACGCGTCACAAAGGGGAGCTCTCTACGTGTTCTGTATTCCCATCAAATGCCTTTCTCCACAATCGATAGTGATGAGTTGATGGCAAAAATCTACGATGACCAAGATAGATATTCTTCTTACCATGTTCCAACCACATCCAATCGTGTTATCTTCACATATAGGGCATGCACACTTTGCCTTCTTTGTTCTTCAGTACCAGGATAGATTGCCGTATGCGGGAAAGTCGTTAATTGTGCCAAAGATCATAGCCCTCGTGGTGAAACTTTCTTCTCTCGAACCCATCATACACCTCTACCCCAATCTCCCACATTTGCTTCAAGTCTTCAATTAAAGGAGCCAAGTATACATCAATATCATTTCCTGGTTGTTTGGGCCTGAAATTAACAAAGACAAACATCATATATTTGCGTTTCATGCAAAGCCACTGATAATTTATAAATCGCCAAAATCACGGGCCATGTCTTTGTGGGAGCTACTCTGGATACCGTATGGGTTAAATCCATCACAGACAATGCAAGGGTAGGTTTCTCGGGTCATCCCCAAATTAGGATACTCAATATTGATTTTTTCCATTGCGGAGAATCTGCGTGTCGTAGCATACCATCTTTAATCCTTTCATCCTCATGCCATGTCAAGTGTTTTGCATCTTCGAACTACGATACATGCGCCTAAATCGAGGAATTATAGGAAAATACCACAACACCTTTTGTGGAGCGGACTCTTTCTTCTTATACATGCGATGCATTACATTTAGGACACGACTTTAACAACGCATGTTCATTCCGAAATAAAATGCAATCATTCGGACAAGCGTGTATCTTCTCATAGTTCAAGCCAATAGACCCCAACATTTTCTTTGCATCATACGTCCGAGAAGGAAGCACATTATCATTCGCAACATTTCTTTCGTAAGTGAGAGTAAATCGGTAAAGCTCTTATCCGTCCATCCGTGGCGAGTTTTCAAGTTATACAACTTGATCACGACCAATAATTTTGTGAATTCATTACAACCCGCATACAATGGTGTCTCTGCATCGATTATCAACTTCTCAAACATTTCAGGACAATCATTAAGATCCTCTTCAACCACCTTTGTCATCTCTTCAAATTCGTTCGCATCAAATGAATGTGTTCCGTGTCATTGGCGGCGCATATCTCTTACTAATATCATTCATATTTGAAGATTCACCTTTTTCTCACCGTGCATTATCCAACAAGTGTAACTTTGATCAATTCCATTCGCCTTTAAATGTCGTGTCAACTCCTCTGCGAATCGATTTTACATAACAACACCTTAAACAAGGACATTTCATACCACTAGAAGTCCCTAAACGTTCAACAAAGACAAATTCACAAAATAATCCACTCCAAATGCATATACCTTGGGATGGACGATTGGCGGACATCCAATTTCTATCCATAATTGCCAAATATTTATAATAAAATCCTGAGAAGAGAACTTTAACATATGACCCATCAAGCAATTCGAATATAACGAAGAATCAATTCATATAAAAAAACAAACAAAATTTCCTCTTTTAAATTTTTTCAATTCCACTCCTTATTTTCCCAAGCTATATCTATATCATATTCTATTTCTATTCTCGGTCCTTTGGTCAAGACAAAGGAACCATATAGTCTAGTCTTCCAAACAATTAATTTATGTGTAACAAGAAGAGGCTAGTGGTGAAAAAAAAAAGAAGAGAGTCTAGTGTGCACAAGTGACAAAACTAATATATTTCTAAACTAGAACCCACAATTAATATCTAACAAGAAACAGAGAAAGGAAACAGAAAACTCACCAATGTTGTGCGAGTGAGAGAGATGATGTTCACTTGAGAGAGATGATTTTCGTTGAGAGAGATGATGTTAATTTGAGCTAGGGTGTTAGGGTTTTGCGTTTCTGGGTGAGTGATTTTGCGTTTCTGGGTAAGAGTGTTAGCTGAAAGAGGGAAGTAGCTCAATGGGAAACAAAAAAAAATTATTTAACCATACCTAGCGTTTTCTAAAAAACGCTAGGGATCTATCTAGCGTGTTTTCTAAATACCTAGCGTTTTGAGTAAAAGCGCTAGGGATATGTCTAGAGTGTTTACTAAATACCTAGCGTTTTATAAAAACGCTAGGGATCTATCTAGCGTGTTTTCTAATTGGCTAGCGTTTTGAATAAAAGCGCTGAGGATCCGTCTAGCGTGTTTTCTAAATAGCTAGCGCTTTCTAAAAAACGCTAGGGATCTATCTAGCGTGTTTTCTAATTGGCTAGCGTTTTGAATAAAAGCGCTAGGGATCTGTCTAGCGTGTTTTCTAATTTGCTAGCGTTTTGAGTAAAAGCGCTAGGGATCTGTCTAGCGTGTTACCTAATAGGTAGCGTTTTACTTTAAAACGCTACTAATGGTGTAGCGTGTTATTAAAATGGCTAGCGTTTTTTTATAAACGCTACTAAAGGTGGCGATCTCTTTTTACAATTCTGGCGTAGTGCAGGGACTAAAATAGTAATGTTTAGTAATTGCAGGGACTATTTTAAAAAATTTGGAATTGCAGGGACTAAACTGGATTATTTTGACAATTACAGAGACTAAAAGTACCTTTAAGCCTTTATTTTATTATAAAAATATAATGTACAGTTATTTAAATCTAATAACTAATTTTACAATTTGCCTAAGCTTTAAATACGCAAAAAATATAAAAATACAAGTAAGAAGCATCAATGTGAACTTACTTCAAATCCACCGAACTGGCTCTGATATTCAGAGAGCCCATCAAACTTATCAATATCAATATCAATATCACCATCTTCCTCCTCTTCAACTTTGGGTGTCTCTTCGAGTGAGCGAAAGCAACTTTTGGATTGTAATGCAACTACAATACACCCCTATTAGAGCCACATAAAGTGGCAAAATAGTTCATACACACTCACACACATTCAAGAACCCATGAATTTTTTTGAATCTGTTCCTGAACACCTAATTGATTTAATCCAAATCTAAGCAATTTAATACACATGAAACACATGTATTAAGTGGCGATCAAAATCGTATCTATGGGGTAGTGAGTTCAAACGCTTGACGAGAGGAACATGCACCAGAACAGATCAGTCGCCTACAATTACGCAGGTAGGACGCTCTTATCATCCAGTCATTGCACCGTAACAGACCTTGCTGATATCTGTGAAAGGAATTTCAGATGATGGTGATGACAAGTGCATCAACGGCGAAGCGATGGAGGAATAGGAAAGTAGGGATTTCACCGTGAAATTCGTTTTCGCATTAAGAGAATGTTGAGTTAAACTGACAAGCAAATGACCAAAATACCTCGGGTTAAATTGCAGATTTTCTTTACTGCCCCGTCACATTTATCCCCAAGTTGAGTCAAACTCTCATTGTAAATACTGATAAATAAAAACTCTCATTGTATATGATGTTTTTTTTGAAGCAATTGTATAAGCTGTTGTTCAATACTTAGTAATAAAATACCTCATGATTTGTAGTTGGTTTATCATTATGTATATAATATTATATGCTGTGTGAACCCAAATTGTATATTTTTGATAATAAATTTATCTACGAGTTAAAGATTGAATATTATTAAACTTGCACAAATGTATATTATTAAACTTGCACAACTTCTCAATGTTGCTAAATTAAACAAATTAGTTCAGCGATTGCAAAATTGTATTTCCGATTATCAGTAAGAAGGGAATATAAAATTTATATTTCTGATAACTTATCGATTGAAAATACGTAATATAAATCATGTAATATGTCTTCTAAATGGTTGATGTTATACACAACTTTCATATATTTCATCTAACAAAAAATAATATACAATTGTTTATGAAATTTATTAACAACAAAATTATTATAAATTATGTTTAAAATAAATGTATATCTGTGTTGGCACGGGTGATACATACTAGTTATATAGATAGATATAGATACTTGGTTGTATAAAATTCGCTGTCTTACGTTGGATGTAGTTTTTTTTTATGCGTTTTAACTTTTCCTTACTATTGCAGCGCCAGTTGCCAACGTTAATCTAGGAAAACGACCGTTATAAACTTTGTTTGATTTCTTTTCATGATGGTCGGACCGACAAGTGTCAAGACCTAATACATACAAATAAAAAATTGAGAATCGACACCCTGGGGATTGAACCCGACAACCGGGTGTCCATAAACGACATTTCTCCCGCTGCGACAAATCAGCCTCAGACACGACCACAGAGAGAGTGTTCGCGTGCATGCTCACCAAAAAAAAACTTGATTATCACTTTACCTTTAATCCAAGCAGACACAGAAACTTAAACAAATACCGTTGGCCGAGTGACTTAATCAACCCTGGTACACAGGGTCGACTTGGTGCTCCCGGATTCAATTTTCACAATGAACAAATTTGGTGTTAGCCAGTGTAAAATTTTATTCTAAGCATGCATGAGCGGAGATTAATCTTTCGTTTGAGATACTCTTTGGATAACCTTTGCAAAAAAAAAGACTCAGAAACTTATCTTTATCTAGAAAAATAAATGTCACCAATCCCATTGGGTAGTTTTTGAAAGAAAAAACATACATTAATGTAGGAGGTAATTAAATTCTCTCCATCGAAAATTTTACCGGAGAACCGAGAATGTACGATGTTAGATTTTTTTTTTTGTGGAACGTACAATGTTAGATGTTGACCGCAATGAGTGAATAAAAAATTGTAACATGTGGTATATATATATACTAGCCTCACACCCGTGCGATGCACGGAGACGCCAGTATTAACGAAATTAAGGCGTTTAATACGATTGAAAATTAGATGTCAATAAAAGCATTTTTAAAAAGCCCAAAAGATACCAAAAAAAACACCTTAGAAATTCCAAGTACAATAGCATTAGTATTTAGGTATCCAAATTAAAAACTTAAAATTACAAACTAAACATAATCCATTAGAGACCAAACTTACTTAGCAATCCATACAAAACACAAGTAGAGTAGTTAAAAGTTTTTAAAGCACAACTACGATTAGAGAAAAATTGGATTATTAGCAGTAGCCCCTACAACTCCATCGAAAAAGTAATATTCTCGTCGAACTGCTCCAACAACCTCTGGATGTACAACTTGAATAGTGATGATTGACGATGCCTCAGGTTCTGTAAAGAAGAGAAATAAAATGTGAGTGTGAAGAAGGCAATCAAAAAGAGATTGAACAAAGGGAAATCATTCCAAAAACCTACAAAACAAAAGAAGGAAAGGAACTAAATAAAGAAAGGCCAAGTAACACAACAGTCAATACAAGATTGAATAAACTAATCATTCTACAACCCTACAAAACAAACTAAGCAACTAAATAAATAAAGATCAAGCAAACTAAATAATCACAACATGCAATAAAACACAAAGCAACAAAACAAAATTAATACCAGAGCAAGTTCATAGTGGCATATGCACATCTTCAATTTCCCTTCCATCTGATGAATCAAAGCAGTAGCAGGATCTGTAGTAAACAACGCATCTCCCTGAGGAAAGCAAACAACAAAAATCCTATAAAAAAGTTTGTGATGAACATGTATTGTGAACAGCATAAGATAAGCACGAATTGTCAAGGATAAAGTTTGTGATCATGGTCCAATACATTACACAATGGTTTAAATCCTCATATAAAAAGCAACTATAAATCAATCAAGATGCCAACTTTGGCATGAATCTAAACTCAAGCTTGAAAAACAAAACCAGAGAAGCATTATTTGATGACTAACTAAATTGAACCATATTTATGAGTAACAAACTTGGCAAACCTAACATTTAGATCCTTTTAGACAAACTCCTTCCCCGATAATATCTGCTAATAAATGAGTTGGTAATAAGTATCTACCCGAGTTGGAAAGATGTTTGAATTGATACATAACTTCTAGAGAACATGTGAACAAAAAAGAGAAGGTAAAAAAGGAAGAGAATAGAGAAGATAGTATCATCTAATTTCTTACTTGCATATAGCAAGCTCCATACAAACAATTTTAAGGACCTATATCAAATGGTTTCAAACATATACTCGTGATATAGAATGCTCCACAAAATGAGGAAACAAATTATTATCAATTGGAAAATGACATATCGTTGATTCAAATTTAACTATTCTCAATTTAACGGGTAATTTGATGTTCAAAAGTTGTTTTTAAAAAAATTTGATGGTAACACTAAAAAAAACTATTAGGATTCAATTACATTACCAACTATAAGTTGTGATAAGCATCTCAATTCTCAAACATCTCAAGCAAAGAAACCATTCATGAATATCATTTTTGTAGTAACAAAGTAGGGAGGTTCAATACCTTCTAGAAACCATTCATGAATATCATTTTTGTAGCAAGATGCGGAGGTTTATTGAATGCATGCTTCAATACCTTCTTAGAGTTGTTATTCCACCAATGTTGTATGATCAGAATTACATACGCATGTGTGTTATCCTCGTTTCTTTTTATGAATAGACTGGGATAAGATTTAATTAGTCCGAACATTATCCCGTGAATTCAAATTGAATTTAATTAATTCGAATATTATCTCATAGGTTTAGATTGAATTTCATTAATCCGAACATTAACCGTAAAAATTGATAATAAATAATTTTAAACTAATCACAATGTAGACAGGTTGAAGGATATATAGAACACATCTAAGGAATTGTGTCTTATAAATATCATAATAAAAAATAATAGAAGCTTGTTACAGCAGAGGCTTTTAGTGGTTTTCAAAAGTCTAGTGTTCTAAATATGGAGGGCACATTATAAGTTCCAATAGTTCATGCTCTATTACATTCTAGAAAGATGCTCTATTACATTCTAGAAAGATATGAAGTTTGGTGATCCACTTGTCGAAATATATCCCAAAAGTATTACACATAAGGCCGTAAGAAATGTAGGCAAGTTGCAACAAAGAACCTAGATGATAGTTGGAGTTAACTACACAAATAAATGAGTGACCAAAAGTTGTCAAACAACAATTGTTTGGGTCCCGTTGATGACAATCAAGATTTTCCAGCTTTTGGGGCTCATGAATGCATCGTGTGGTGTCATCAAACCATCTCTTGGATGGTGTCTCTCGAATCAAATAGTTGTTAAAGTGTTGCTCGCATGTTGCAAAGTAGGAGTCATCAATGGGAAAAGTATGATGCAAATAAGATCAATTCACGATCAAAGAAGCAATAGAATAAGCAATAAATAAAGCGACAATTATTGTAGTACTTTTGATTATCCATTTGGAATTTAATTTATCATTAAACTCAACATAGTGACAAAGATAATGAACACACATGAAATAATCTTCCTCTTGGCTCTTGCTATTTTTCAGAGCATGCTACATAAATATATTGGAACCATTGATACCAAAAATAAGTTAAAAATTGGTTCGGTTTTTTGTTGAATAAATGGTGTGTCAACTCAAACCACATTTCAAATCTTCAAATGTCAAGAAGGTTTTGAATTAGTAAAAATTACACATAGAGAATCACAAAGGATACCAAATAAGAATGATATGTGTAGATAGAGAAGCCTTTAGTCAAGAAGATATTTAACAAAAACTTGATCATTTGATGAAAGGAGTCAATAGGAATACTGTATTTTTCACTCTCATGTCACATAACCATTATTAAACAAACAACACAGAACACCCAATAACAAATGAAATCGTTGGCTGCTTCAAGGCAAAATAAATCTTGAACCACATTTGCACATGGCAAATTAAAAGTGTGCAAATAGAGTTTAATTAAGGACCCATAAGGACAACAGTTCCATAGTTACTCTAGATATCTAAATTAGGAGCCAAAAGATATATAAATCTCAGTTCGAAAAGAGAATCAATTATTACCTTATGCAGCAATCATTTAACAATTGAATAGCCATGTAATTCATCGAAGTAATGGATCTGCAGCAATAGCACCAATTAAATTGATGTATTGGAATTTAAAATCAAGCTAGAGATGCATTCATCATCAGTTCATCACTACCTTATGCCATGAAATCATATGCTTGTCAGAGAATTTGATATAGATGACTATAGCAACTCCTTTCAACAAATTATTTTCCTCTCACCTGAAGAACAAAGAAGAGAGCAGGAAAAAATGGTATTAAAACATAGAAGGTTAGTGATGAAAAGACGTTTAATGGATATAACCTACCAAAAATAATAAACTATGTGAATTGAACAAAATAGCAAAAAAATAGAACACAACTTGCAGTGTAATATGAACAATATAATCCCTTCATAGTGATAATCCCATTATCCAACACGAAGTACACGTGACCTTTTAGACCAATCAATAATCAACAATTTCCTTTTAAGAACTTTTCTTCATTATCAAGAATCTACTTTTAAGTTATATAAAAAAATCCACTTTTAAGAAATTTTCTTCAAAAGGAAAATATGGAACTATAAAGAGAAAAATGTAAAATTGGGATTAGAGCAAATGGATGTCAAAACCATGTTACTACTCAATGTCACTCACTAAAGATCTTTCCATTATATTTGAGAGGAGTCTGCTGCTATCAAAGATCTCAATTTGTTCATCATTGCGGACATAGAATAAGAGATCGTTTGAGACAATCATGGCAAATATAAAGAAAAGAAAAGACAAAAAATATATCGGACTTTGAAAAGTCTGCAGTATAAAACAAAGAGAATCTGCAGATTGATTACAACACCTTTCATTCATGTTACTCACTTTGGAGATTGATTACAAATTAACTGCTACAAAGAATATGTGATAGTAGCCTTCATACTAACTTGCTTTTAATGTCTCTATAAGGTAAGTAGAGTTTTCAACAAAACTATTTTTAGCAAATGGTAAGAAGAACCGATTACATGAAGTGGTATTTTAAAAATTGATAAAAATGTGCTTAAAAACTATTGTGTTGAAACTTTCAGTTAATTAAGTAAAGGTCTCAAGTAATATAAAAATGTCATCTAGGGTTTAGGGGTTCGTACAACAATCACACTATGAACAAAAGGAAACATAACTGTACATAAATAGTATGAACTATGAACATCAAACTAAAAACAAAAAAATAAAAAATAAAACTAAAACAGAGAAGTACAACATTTAGTAATAAAAATAAATAAATAATTCATATCTAGATGAGAAATCCATGACCTGTACACTAAGGGTTTTGACGTATTCAAAAAGAGGGATTTAGGGTTTGCTTTGATTTATGCATAAAGTTGTGTGTAAAACCAAACAAAACCTATGGACAGGAAAACAGATCCAACATCAGATGAAAATTAGTGTTTGTGCAAAACAATTGAAAAAATTTCTCAGTTGAAGGGTTGCAAAGCGAAATACTGTATATAGTGATTTCATTGTTAGTAACAAAGCCATCTGATGTTTTGTGCAGGGTTTCAGAGAGGGTTTGTGCAATACCTTTTCTGGAAAAAAAATGTGGACATCAGAGAGGGTTTCAAGTGTGAGGAGAAGGAGAGGTTTTAGTGTGAGAAGAAGAGAGTGTCGAGAGTGAGAGAGTTGATATAAAAATAGAAGAAGCAAAAAAAGAAGCATAGAAGAGAGAAACAGAGAGAGAAACGGTGAGAGAAAGAAAGAAAACGAGAAAGAGATAAAGATGAAAACTGTTGGCTCAGAGAAACAAGAGAAACGTGGCTAAAATGCAAATGAGGGAACCAATGAAAGAAAAGCTGCAAAATTTACGGAAATACCCCTCAGGATTTAGCGCCAATATTGGCCTTAGGTTTGGCCTCAAACTGCATAGGATTAAAAGTAAAGATATATATATATATATATATATATATATATATATATATATATATATATATATATATATATATATATATATATATATATATATATATAAGTCACGATGGTCTCTCTTCATCAGATTAAGTTCTAAGATATGAAAGCATAGTGTTCACAAATTTTTTTGGTAGCAAAGGGAATTATTGTTTTTCTACACAATCTCAACTGGAGGATATTTCAAGAACCCAAAAAAAAAAAATACAAATCAAAGTTATCAAGCATTGTCATCTTTTACCCTCATCAGTTCTGTTGTTTTCACGTGGAAGTGTTATTCCTGCACAAATTGTATATGGACAAAACAAAAATTGACGTATCCACAGTGTTCGAACAGAATTTGGACAAGCAAGTTTATAATAAGATAAGATGGATTGTTTTTAACGTTAAAATGTCTGATTCAGATTAAAAGACATTCGTAACATAATGGAAACTTAGTATCCTCTAAGTGGAGGACCACTCTATCACTTCACTAAACTTTGTCATTTATAATTATATTTGTCCCCATAAAAAAAGTCATCTAGCTGTTGGAAGTTGTATCTATAATAAGGCAATTAATTTCGGTACCCCCCTCATTCCCTCCCACACCCCCATAATGTCCTAAATGGACGAAAATACCCCTGGAAATTTACAAAATCACATTTCACATTTCACAAAACATAATTTGAAATAAGTAAGTAAATTCGAAAGGATTTTGATTACTAGGTAATTCGAAAAGAATTTGAATACTCTATCGAAGGAGGTAATTAGGTTCATAAATCTGAACCTAATTACCTCCTTCGAGGTATTTTAAATTTTTTCTAATTACCTAAGAATTCAAAATCCCAATTTTATTTTTTTTTTTTTTTTTTCAATTTTTAATATTTTCTAATTACATTTATTTTTTTAACGATGGCGAGTAGACGATCGAACAACGTAGAAGCGGCGAGTCTTCCGGGCGGCACCACGCAAATGATTTACGACGACCACGATTCCTGGGAGGCGAGTAGTAGCGATACTCCTTCTCCGGACACTTTACAGAGGCTCGTGAGCTGCTGGGCATGCTTCGAGCGTCGAGCGAGAGAGCCCGTGCAGTGGTAGAGATGGTTGAGCACGAGCCTCGGCCTCACCTCAGCGTCGGCCCCAGGTATGAGCGGCGGATAGAAGACCACCACGATTATGAGTACCATATCGCGGCACAGCCAGGAGCACCCGAGAGATGTATCATGACTGGTTGGGAGGCTTGGGAGGAGCGGGAGGATGAGGAGTCGGCATCGGGAGGAGGAGGAGGAGGAGGAGGAGGGAGGTTCGGGAGGAGGTTGAGGAGGAGGAGGTTCACCGCCTCACCCAGGATCACCCACCATTGATTATACATCGGGATACGCCGCTGCGCGTCCCGGATAGATAACGTATGGTTTAATTTTAATTTTTTTTTTTAATTTTACTTAACAACAATTAATTACTTATTTTTAATAACGTATGGTGGATGTATCTGCTTCAGGATCTTCAGCAGTGTGGCCAGTGGTCTTGGGGTATAGCTGCTCTTACTTACCTCTACACCCAGCTGACGAAAGCGGTCTTTTATACGACCAAGCAGTTCGGCGGATACTCGACACTCCTCCAGGTAATCATTTATTTATTTTTTTAATTTAAAACTTTTAATTAAATTTAACATATATTAATAACCGATTATTTTTTAATTTAAATATTTCAGTGCTGGATCTACGAGCACTTTCCCACGGTCGTTGGTCGGAAAGTGTTACCTAGGACGCATCAGCCACGTGCCACCAGCTGGGGGAACAAGAAGCTGGATAATGTCAAGTTGGTGGACTTTAGGGCGCGGATAGATGCTCTGCGGTGGGGATGTCATCCTCACCCCTTATGATGACCACAGGCAGTATGTTCCTTTGTCGAACATATCTGTTGCCAGAGGCTGGTTGCTTTGGGCCGATGACGGTGTTCCCTACATGCCAGACAGGGTGCGTTGGCAGTTCGGGCAGCTACAGAGGATCCCTAGAGCACCCATTTCGGGTAATGCTCCCTCTGCGGACAGGATCATACAGGGGTTACTGATGTATCAGATTCGGGCGCGGACATTTTGGCGGGCTAGTAGATTGGCGGGCTACCACGGCGAGTGCGATCCTGATTACCTTCCTTGAATACGATCAGTAACGAGTGGTGCGTCTTACTCCGGTGCAGCACCCGCGAGCAGCGAGCCGAGCCACAGCCAGCTCAGGATCCACCATATCATCAGGAGCCTGCTGTCCCAGAGACATATGAGGAGAGGGTGCAGAGAGCAGCTGCATTGACCCGGGATGCCTTAGATGTCGCACGTTCACCCACTTCACGTGCTTATTTTCAGTCATTGTTAAACATTTTGGACCCATAGTAGTTGTATTTGTACATTATATTATTTTTTTATGTTGCTCATTTTATATATTTTGACGTATTGTTATTTAAATCGTAAACCGTTCGTATCATAGTTCCAAAATATAACGCGTTTAAATATTAATTCAATATACAAAGTTTAAAAAAATTAATAAAAAACTAAAAATTTCGGAATTACCTTTTTTAGAGGTAATTAAAAATTTTATGTTTATGAACCTAAAATACTGCATTTTAAAGTAATTCCGAAATTATCAATTATTTTTGAACCGGAATTACCTTATTTTGAGGTAATTCCGAAAAATTTGAATTTTTTTTTTTTTTTTTTTAAAAGGCAGGGTATTATTGGAATTTTTTGGATTATGGGGGTGTGGGAGGGAATGAGGGGGGTACCGAAATTATTTTTGAGGTTCAACGGGAGACATTATATGTTGGTGTTATAAAAACTTATACTTTAATATTTTTGTTTTTTTATAGGTACTAATTTTTTATATATTCGAGCTAACTAATTTCTACCTTAATCAATTTATATAAAACAACACGACGCATGCAAGATGCGTATGCGTGAGATATACGATAGTTAAGCCAAAAAGTTAGCTAATGACGTCCAAATGTTGTTTTAAGACATAATCATTTGAAAATACATGAATAAATCATGTAACATTTAGATACATCTACATAAATCGTTATCTGAAGGTGTTTGGGTAAACGTTATATAAATGTCCGTCTTAAATAGATAATATTATTGTATAATGTGCTATATCTGAATCTTAATCTTAAAATATAATATAAAATTTGAAAGGAAGTCTTTTTAATTTCTCATTATTTCCATCTCATCGATCACAAATCTTAGACACATACGAAAACACCTCTATGTGATAACATACTCGAGTTTAGAGGTATTTTGGACTCTTATAATTAGGGGTGTCAAAATCATCCATTTCTCCATTGAATATATAGTCCATCTATAGTAAAATTCATCCAATTCATCCGTTACAAAAAAATATAATGGATTTGATTGAAATCATCTATTCGAGTTTGTGGACGGTTGTGATCCATTCATTATATTTTTTAATTGATGGATTGGATGGATAAAAAACAATTAGAAGTTTTTTTTTATATTTTAAAACTTTTAATTGATGGATTGGATGGTCTTTTTTAATCAATGGATGAATTAGATTGAACTTGTTTGATACAATCCTAATAGGTATAAATTTTTAAATAGATTCTCCAATCCATCCATTTTAATCCAAATCCATATTCATCCAAACTATCCATTTTGACAACCCTACTTAATTATAATCCTTGCACATTACTTTCGAAAGGTAAATTTGCATTGAAATGAAACGATTTCAGAAGGTATATTTGATGTCCGCAATGACTTATGATACTAAAGAATTATTTAGTAATAATTATTTAATTTTTCTGTAACCATTATATAACAATCCAATGGTTAATACATACTAACCACAAATTAATTTTTGTGTGATGAGTGAACGAGTAAATGAAAATATTGGTTAGTACATGTTTGCCACAATATAACTTTTGTGTGATCACTGAATATTTTCATCGATGGAATTCATAAAGAAACTAACAGCTCATTTAGTAACCGTTAATAAACTATTATTTAGTATCAATAATTCAGATTCGAGGGTATTCAAGATGTAATAATGGAAACAACAAGTACAATGATTATTTTGAAACTTTATCATGTAGAACTTCAACATAATCACTTCTGTCAAGCAACAACTGCTTTCGTCGAAGGTTCCCTGATCCTTTCAATGAACTTTCAAATAGATAGTAAGTTTTTTTAGAAGACAAAATTTTATATTATTGAGTATTAGAAGACAAAATTTTATTACCAACTGTGGAATAGAGGTTGCATAGTGATTTCTGTTTGCAGCATCTTTGATAGTGATTCAGAGACTTCTCATCACATTTTTCTAGCCTGTCCTTTTGTCAAACACATTTGGAATTGGCTAGGAGGAATCCTAAGCCTCAATATTGACACGGTCTCCTTCCAGAGCATTTTATCTTTGACTTCCCATGGTTGGAGTCCTCAATTGAGTGACATAGTCTGTGCTGCTATTGTAAACATTTTTTTGGGTGATTTGGTATTACAGGAACCATGCTAGATATGATAATCATGTGATCCCCTTACACTGCTATCAATCTAATTATTTCCAATGTAACATTAGCAGGAAATGCCTCTAAATCTACAATGTTTTCCTCTGCTGCTGAATTTATGATTATAAAGGCATTTAATGTCAATGGTAATTACAAACCACAGCTATCAAAGAGGTTATTTGGACCCCTCCTGCTCCCTACATGATTAAGTGCAATACAGATGGAGCCCTGGTCCAGCTGCTTGTGGGGGTATTTTTAGAGACAGGAGTGTTGTTGTCCTTGGGTGTTTTTCTGCTTCAATTAATAGGTAACAGTTATGCCCTGCAAGTTGAGCTTATTGGAGCTATGTTGGCTATTGAGATTGTCTTTGATAAAGGTTTGATGTATTTATGATTAGAATGTGATTCTCAATTAGTTGTATCGACCTTTAAAATCATCTTTGTTATTCCTTGGAAACTTCGCAATGAGATGGAACAATTGTTTATCTTTGACTAGACAAATGAATTTCGCTTGCACCCACATCTGAGAGAGAAGGTATTGCTGTGCTTGGATAAGCTTGTAGGTCATGGAACTAACTCAGTGACTTTACAGTGGAATCTTATCCCGAGGTTCATTGCGGAGGACTTTTCTGTAAATAGGTTAGGTTTACATACCTACAGGGTTTTGTTAGTCACTCTGACCCTTGATGGGCTGGGTTCACCTTTTGCTTCCTATTCTTGGTGTGCTGCAGTTGATTGTTAGCGGATCTGGTGCCGACCTGGTTGGGATGAGAGTCGCTATAGTGATGTTTTTGCACACCTTGGTCTGATTACTTCTATTTTTTCCAGTTATTTTGTTGTTTTTGCTCATGGGTTTTTGGTCTAGTCCCCATGTTTCTCAAGTTATTTTTCTCTTTGTTATCAATAAAATTTAGGGGAAGTACTCTTTCCTTGCTGATGTTTTTTCCTTAAGGAAAGATTTTCATCAGAAGGTTTTAACGAGGCTCCATATCCCTTCATTTTGTCAAAAAAAAAAAAAAAAAAGAAGACAAAATTTATTAGTGAGCAGTCCTCTGTTGGTAACGATCTACGGTCAAGGGTGAGGTGAATCTGGATCGATCTTTTGTTCTTTGCTCTGTAGCAAAAGGTCAAAGCAAGTACAACTTTTGAATAATTCCATACCATAAAACTGTATTAAAACTCACTACATCTAATAAGACATCATAAACAAAGGCCAATAAATTTGAGCACAAAAATCTCCATTGGATTTTTAGACCACCCCAAGATCAGACGTATATAAAAGACATCACATACCATATAGCTTTTATAACATTAAGTTGCACTTTGTTAAGAGTCTCACATCGAATGTGATATCATGACCTGACAATGAGTTTATAAATGAAACACATTTTTCACTTTACAAGCCGGTTTTGTAAGGTTAAGTTAGGGCTAACACAATTTCTAAAATGGTACCAAAGTCAATTCAAGATTATTTGGGCCACCACTATCGGGTCACTCGGATAACGCTCCAGTTGTCTAGTCTTAGACGTGAGAGGGGTGTGTTAAGAGTCTCACATCAGATTTTGTAAAAAAAAAAAGATCTCACATCAGATGTGATATGACCTAAAAATCAATTTATATACGGAAAATATCCCCCACCTTACCATCTGAGTTTGTAAGTTTGAGTTACGCCCAACTCAAACTTTGATACCATATCACAGAGGTGAGTTTCTCATTGATAGAGAAAATGGAATAGAGCAAATTACTCCTTCCTCAAATTTCTTTGGTTTTTCCTCTCCGTGAAAACTCACCTCAATGATACATCTAAGGGATCTACACAACGACATAAAAAAAAATTACTAATTGGAGTTGGACTTAGCAATAAACTAATTACCAAAAAAAAAGTCTAGATCTCAACGAAAGTGCCAATTAGGTCTTAAGTTTGTAAGGAAGGTTCAACTCAAAAACTTTGCGTAGGAGAGTCTCATAGCATGAGTGTCACATTGAGCTTTCATTTTTGTTCTTTTGACGTAAACATTGACCTTGTTGACCCAAAACCTTAAGGTGTCAGGTATATGGGTCATCTCTCATAGATATCTTTTATATAGCTCATTCCTAGTCGATGTGAGACTAACCACTCACACTTGAATTTTCAACATTCTCCCATCAAGTGCGAGTTACCCACATCACTAGCCTTAATCCAAACCAGGATCTCGCTCCCGCTCCCCCACCAAGTCGAACCATGGCTCTAATACCACTTATTGGGGACACTACAATAGAAAAAGCCATTAGTAGCGCTTTTTTTTAGCCATTGGTAGCGCTCCTAAAACTACCGCTCCTGTTGCCAAGCCCCCTACAGGAGCGCTTTGAGCGCTACTAATAATAGGGAAAAAGTAGTGTTTTTTGCTTCAAGCGCTCCTTATTCTCAGATGCGCTAAGACAATAAGTAGCGTTTTTTACTTAAAGCGCTCTTTATTCCCAGATGTGCCAAGACAATAAGTAGCGCTTTTTACTTCAAACGCTCCTTATTCCTTTTTTTTTTAAAAAAAATTCTATTTTTTTTTGTTTTTTCTCTAGTTTACGTTACAGTAATACAACATTTAAATGCAATATTTACACCATTACTACAAAACTAAATTTAAAAAATACATATATTAAAAAAATTAAATAGGACTTTTATTAATTAATTTAGGTAAAGGCTTAAGACAAGTCAAGACCATAAAAATTACAACTTTGTCTATGAGTAAAGTTGAAGCAAAGGGCTACAATACCTTTACATAACAAAATTACATTATACTAAGATAACTTATGAATAAAACATAATGTACTAACACCACTCATTACTCCAATCCTCCAAAATATTAGCTCGGCAAAGAATCATTTCACCACTGAGTCATTGCACTACCTCCTGAAATTTTGTGCTAAAAATTAATAGTATATACATTAAGTCCAAGGATATAAGAATTAAAAATATGTTTTCCTATAAAATAAATAATTATGTAGTTGCACTACCTCCTTGAATTAATAGTTTTATATAAAATATGTCTTCCTACAGGGGTAGGATTTCTACGTTTGGCATAGTTGCAGGGACCAGTTTCTATTGCAAAAATTTGCATCAAGGAACATAGCAGATATAAACTACCATGAATTTCATAGAATAATATGCAACAGAGACAATACTTTGTAAATCAAGACCATGTCCCTTCATTCATCGCACCATGGAGAAGAAAATCAAAACTGACATTCAACTATAAGAGGTCCTTCAATCTGCAAGATACAATTATATGATTGACAAAGGGATTTTCTAATTTAGTAACACAGAGTACGCTAATTCATGAAAGCAAGTTGAATCAGTCAATCCCTTCCTATTGTATTTGGCATTAAAAAATATCCAAGTATTTTGTAACTAAAGAAGAGAATGTAAAGGACCGAGTAACAGAAGTACTAGTGGAATAATTGTATAACATAAAGTGATATGCAATGGTGAAATAAGCAATAACTAATTATCATTAAAGTTGTAAAACCAATTCCTTTAAATACTATCGCAAGCCACAAAGTAAAGAACCATCTTGTTCAAAAGAACCCTTTCGTTAAAAATTAGAACAAAACTTAAAAGCCAAAAAATCCTATGTCAATACTCAATCTACAATCATTGACACAATCAACAAATGGACCAAAATCCATAAATAAAAAAAAAAAAAGATTAAAACTTAACAGCTCCTGATATTAAAATAAATCTCCTTAACCTCACATCTGCCTAACTAATCACTTTATGAGTTCTATTGAGCAATAATCTCAAAACCAGTGATAAAATAACAAACAATAAAGTCAAGAAGTTAAGTATCAGAACTCAACCATCACTATATACAAAAAATCAAGCAAATTCAAAATGATTGAACATTATCAGTAACATCCCCAATAACAGTTGTATTCCAAATATGTACAAAAATATCAAAAACAAGAGAACAAAAAGTACCTGAACAAGGGGAAGCAACAACGAACCCGAATGAACTTAAACAATGAACGCGAAGCTCCGATGAAACAAACATGAAACAAAAGCAAAACGAACACGAACGCGAACCAGGACAAACACGATGCTAATGCGAACCGAACCAGAACTCCCATGTGAATTGAAACAAATTGTTAATACTTGAGAATAGATCCACAAGGCCAAAATAAGAATTCATTACTCAAGGGAAAAATTTAAGAATAACTGCTTCAGATGGTAAAACTCATACTATTAATTCTGATTCTGCAACCCTATAATAAGGAACTAATTCCAATGAGAAATGCATGTTTAAATTGTTCATTACTCAAGCCTCAAAACAAACACTACAAAAAAACAATGAATTAGCGAGGGACTTTGCGAGGGAAAATTAAGTCCTCGCAAAGTCAAAAATTAGCGAGGACTTTGCGAGGAAAAAGAGTCCTCGCAAAAGTGGCAATTAGCGACAAAATATCTGCTGCTAAATGCAAGACGCCAATTTCAAAACCGAAATGCACACGTTTTTCAAGGCATTTAGCGACGGAATAGCGGTTCCTCGCTAATTGACCGACATGACAATACACTTTGCGTGATTCTCGTTAGCGCGGTGGCATTTAGCGACGGAAATAGCAGTCCCTCGCTAATTCCCTCGCAAACTGTCATATTTTTTTTTATAATAATCAGAACCACCTCTTCTTCTCTCTCATTTATTCTCTTCTTCTCTCTCTCTTCTTTCTCTTCTCTCCACTCTCTTCTTCTCTTTTCTTCTCTTCCACCACCACCCCACCACCACCAACCACCACAACCACCACTCTCTTTTATTCTCTTCCACCACCACACCACCACCAACCACACTACCACCACCACCACCACCACATAGATCTCACGACCACCACCACCACCACACCACCACCACTCCCACTCCTCTCTCTCTCTCTCTCTCTTTGGAAAATTTGGTTATAATAATAATAATAATACTAATAATAATAATAACAGTAATAATAATAATACTAATAATAATAATAACAACACTAATAATAATAATAATAATAAACTCAGATTGAGAAGCGTGTCAGTCAGATTTGGGAAGCGTGTTGTCAGCATTAGCGAGGGAATTAGCCACGGATATGTCCCTCGCTAATTAGCGACTGACACAATTTCCCTCGCTAAATGTGTTAGCGAGGAGGATATTAGCGACCGAACTGGTCCCTCGCTAATGGCAATTAGCGACGGAATTGGGCATTTTAGCCACTGATATTTCCCTCGCTAAACCCAATGTTTTTTGTAGTGAAAGCTGAAATTGGTAAAAGAGAAATGAGCCACTCACCAAGTACAATTATGCTTAGCTACTCACACTATCCTAAACACCTGCATTAGAGATGTTAAATATGTACAATTATGCTTAACTACTCACACTATCCTAAACATATATATGCTCCAGCAAAATTAAAACTACATCTTCACGAGTGTCATACCCACACAACAATAATCCAAAACAAGGCTTGGTATATGGGAAAAGACCAGAGACACTTGTATATGAAACTTAATAATTGGAGCCTCTTTTTTCTCGAGAGGACACAAATTCTTCAACACTAAGCTAACTTGCCTTTCAACTTACCTATTGGGATCTTACTCAAAACCTTTGCATCAAACACAACATTAATCTCAATGGCTGCCTTTTTGGCGGAGGGTCTATCTTATCCTCATACTTATCATACAGAAAGGAACCGTGAACAACAAAACAAAAGATGCAAATGAAGATTATGCAAATCAAGAAAATTTCATAGTAATTCATAAATTGAAAAAATATATGCATAAATCATAAAAATTATTCTTACTTATGTAGAAACGAGTCAAGAAATTTGCCCAGTACCCACAATTGATAGAATCCACAAGCTAACGATAATCTAACATGACATCAACAACAAAATCCTCGGTAAAAGTCAATGTGTGAAAGAACGAAGAATGTTTGACTTTTTATGAAAGTTAAACTAATACTTTATTAGCAATCATTAGTACAACAACCAAGAAATCATATAAACATCTTGTGAAATATAATTAACATTTAGCCCACATAATTTGTGAAGATTATTTATGAGAAAAATATTTAACATGCGTGGATTTAGAAGTTTGCAGGTTACATACAATGAGGAGTTTCTTCAAATCTCCAAAAGCAATATTATGCAATGCAGTAAATTTCGATTAACATTTAACAATAACATGAAAATGCTAAATGCTAAAATGCAAAACCCCCCTTTTCAAAACAAACCCCTTTTCAGAAATAAAAAATCAAAATAAACCCCAAATTAATATTTGTACAGCTTGCAGAATCAATAAGGAAAATCAAAGTGGAAAACATGAACAGCTTGCAAAAACTTACACAGATTTGAACCTGAGTGGGTGCGAAGGAAAATCACAAAGCAGTGCAGGGGTCTCTCTCGCAGGGGAGGAGAAGTAGTGGAGTTCTTACAAGGAGGTGTTTTGCTAGAGGCGTGAGGGCGTGGAGGCAGAGAGGTGCGCCGCGGCGTTTTGTGAGAGTGAACCAGAGGGCGAGGGTTCGAGAGAGAGCTTAGGGCGTGAGGGTTTGAGAGGGAACCAGAGGAAGACGAAAACAATTTCTGGTCTAGGGTTTGCGCAAAGAGAAAGTTGAACAAGAGAGAGTATGTCTGGTTCGAGATGTGAATGCGTGAATAAATTTTTTAACAATAAGGAGCGCTCGTTGCTACCGCGCTATCAATCCTCTTTCCGTGTTTGACAATAAGGAACGCTCAAAAGGAAGCGCTACCTATGGACGTTCCGTGTTTTGCAATAAGGAGCGCTTATAACAAAAGCGCTACCAATTGTCATTCCGTTTTTTCAATAAGGAGCGCTCATTGGGTAAGCGCTACTTATGTTATGCATATTTATGTAATTAGGAGCACTTCTAAGGGAAGCGCTACTAAAGGCTGCGATCTTTTTAATAACTTCTGGTGTAGTGGGAGTCCGGGAGAACACCGAGAGCAACACCGAACTATCTAATGAACCGGAAACCACAAGACTTAAACGCCACATCTCCAACCAAAACCTTAAAGCGTCAGGTATATGGGTCTCCTCTCTTATATATCATCCATCTAACTTATTCTTAGCCGATTTGAGACTAACCACTCACACTTGAATTCTCCACCAACTCAACGTGAACTCCTAACATTTTATTTTACACTGAACATACAGTAATCACTATTTGGACCAAATAATCAAAGGCAATTTAATCTTGAGGATCTTACTATTGACACTTTGGGGTTCTCCGGTGGACCCCGAGGAGCAACTACAACAATTAAAAGATTCCTTTACTTTAGATTGAAACATTTAATTTGTCCATCATAAAGTAGACTTTACCAATGACAAAAGATGTGTATATGATTAGAAAGTTGAATACACAATCGACGTATCATGCAAGATAAAAAAAAAAAAAAAACTTTACTAAATATGACTTGCTAAGTATGGTGCTCGTTGAACATGAAATAATATATTCCCCATATATATATTAGGGTTTTTTTTTTCGCACCCCCTCCTTCTCTCCTACACCCCATAACCCAATAAAACCCAAAAATACCCCTAATTTTTAAAAAAAACTAAAAATTAAAAATTTCGGAATTACCTCTAAAAAAGGTAATTCCGGTTCAAAAAATGGGGAATTTTGGATTTACACTCAGTAAATCCAAATACCCCTATTTTTTTTGAACCTAATTACCTTTTTGTAGGTAATTCCAAAATTTTTAATTTTTTTAAAAGTTTGTATATTAAATTAAGATTTACACGCGTTTTATTTTTAAAATACGATACGAACGATTTACGATTTAAATAACAATACGTCAATCAGGGCACACTCACAAACAGAGAAAATGGTGTCCATTTCGAGAGTCCAAACCCCATTTTATGCAAGCTTAACGACGGCACATCACCTTTGAAGCTCCGAAAGAAAAATAACAACGGCGGTGCGGTGGAGGGTGACGAGCAAGAAGTCACCCGGATCATTTATCGCTACCCCACTATGGGCGATAATAATCGTGTTCGATGGTCCACCATGGATGTGAAGAACAACGATGACGTTCGAGTAATGATGGACCGCTTTGACATATTTCGATCTTGAGTCATATTCATGTATTATTTCGTTTCGCCATCAAAAACGCGTCTTTAATTAATTTTAATTTGTTTTTAATTATTTTTTCCGCAAATACCGTAAAAACCACGTAAATCCGGTAGGGAGTTTGTGGTTTTCGAATCTTAAAAAGCGAGGTAATTCCGTTCACAAAATGTGAACCGAATTACCTCGATTTTAATGTCGGAAAACCACAAACCTCCCTACCGGATTTACCTTTTCTCTAAGGTAATTCCGAAATTTTCACTATTGCTGAAAGCATTTTTGTCCGAAACGGTATTTATGGGAGTGGGAGTGATAATGAGGGGGGTGTAACAAAAAAGCCCCATATATTATTTTGATTGTAAGTTTTCAATTTAATTATGATCAAGTAGAATGGGTTGCTAAATTATATCATCAAGGGTCAACGACAAGCCTTTGAATTCAGAGGATAAAAAAACAGTTTTATGTTGTACTAAGTTGCAGTTTTGCAACTCATGACAACATATGCTTCGTTTGGCCGTGAAAGGCGCATGATGTTTTTTATTACTGAAATGTTATTTTAGACTAGAATTGTTAACAAAAATACTGATCAATATACGGATCCGTATAAATACGGTGAGACCCAATCATAATTTACTTTTAAAATAGTATTGGGTCCCACTGTATTTGTTCGGATCCGTATATTGGTCAGTATTTTTGTCAACAATTCTGATCTAAATAGCATTTCTCTTTTTATTAGGGTTGAAGCAAATACTATAGTACGTCCTTGTTGAAAAAAGAAACAGTATTGTATACTTTACAAATAATCTTCTAGATGTTTGTTTGACAATAACCCTTTATTTATTTGAGAATCTGATATATCTATAAGTGCACTTGGATTTCTTTTTCATTTTTTAAATCATTGCACCGGAAAGATGGCTGTGGAACAACATTGGGAGGCTTTTTCTACAATGACTTTTCTCTTATCTGAGTTCTTCATTGAAAATATGAGAATTTGTTTAACATTATAAAGGTAGAGATTTAGGCTATGTTTGGCGTGTCTCATCTACTAGCGGATAGTGGATGAGACAGCATATTTGATTAGCAGCGGGTGATGAGTACAAATGTTTGGGGAAAGTACGTTTTTAGTCCTTATAAAATTTGAGTTTATTTATTTTATTTATACTTCCAAAAAATTTGCACCTACTTTTGATTCCACAAGTTTTTTCCGTCAATTTTTGTCCGTATTGATTTTTAATAGTGACTCATGACTTTTAGTAGCGTTCTCGATGTGTCAAAAAATATAGCACTTTCGTGGACATTTTAATTATAGCACTTTTAAGCACTATTAAAAGTCGTGAGAGACTAAAAATGATAGAAAAAACTTAGGGGATTACAAGTAGGTGAATTATTTTTTGAGGGATTAAAAAAAAATAATCAAATCTATTGGGACCAAAAACATAAATATTTAACCCATATATATTTCGTTCTTGCAGATATAAATTCTATTCAATTTATTCTTTGTTAAATACAACTTTGGATTACCTCCCTACAAAATCAAAATACATTTGTTTTACCAAAAAAGATGACATTACAAACAAATGTGACTTAATGTCAAATATTCTAAAATATTTGTATGATTAGATCACTTTTATATTTAAATAATGATGGATTTTTTTCTAATAAATATATGAAAACTTAATATGAATGTTAAAATCTAGTGTTTTACAACATGTATATGTTTATTTAAACACAATTATACGATAAAAATTATATTTCTAAAATATTAAATATTTTTCTCTATTTTATTATAAGTATACATGTTACTATAATTTAGATACCTATTTTTTTTGGATATTTAACTACTTACATTACAACTATATATGAAAATGAAAAATAGTATTGTAAGTTTTATTCAACCGTATTGTGTATTTTTAAAATATGATTTAATCCGGTCAAAAAAATATGATTTAATATTTTTATAAATATAATTTATAATTGAAATACTAACATTTATAAATATAATGTATATAGTATAATTGTGTTTAAGTAAATATATACATCTTTTTTTACAAACTAATAACAGATACATAATAAAAAACTTTAGATATTAATATTAAGTTTTTATAAATTTGTTAAAAAAATCATCATTAGCTCAATATTAATGTGTTCTAAATATAAAATATATTATAATTATGTTTACAAGTTAATGTTTTTTAATAGGCAAAGTGGCCGGGGGGGAAGGAAAGACTCTTTGAAGGTCGGATCCCGAGATACTGAGTGATTCAACATCAACTGATCCTCAGACCAAACCAAAGGAATATTTATCTCATGAATTTCAGAGACCAGCTGGGGAAAGTGGTAGTTAAGGTCCTCAGGGATGGACCAATTGCCATTCACTATGAAATCACTAATACTAGCTTTTAACTCCTTGTGAAGATTAGATGGAATACCAATTATATCTACAATAGGCCTAGAAAGCCACGTATCAATCCAAAAGTTTATGTCGACTCCATTCCCAATCTTCCAGGTCGTGTGAAATTGTCTGTTATTATCATCAGCCAAGTACTTTGAGGACACTGCATGAGAGTCTCCAGAATTTGAAAATTGTTCCTCTTCGGAATCACTGATAACAGAATCACACCAAAATCGACTAGCAATTTGCATATCATTAACCACCTTGAGATTCGCATGAACAACAGGGTTTTTGTCAAAACCAACCCAAGGCTCAGAAATAATCAAAAAATCCGGCTTGTGTAACTTACAAAGCTTTTTTAACACAACTTTTGTGTCAGGGTTACCAATGCCCCTGACATTCCAATAAAGAATCTTTAACATTGAGAAGATTGATGTATGCTACCCTTAGATTGGGTCATATAACCTGCATTCTTTTGCATTTGCAACTGTTTCTTTCTCATCCCTTTTTTCTGAGACTTAGACATGTGGTTAATTATTAGTGCAAATATTGTCTTTATATTCACTCGTTAAAAGCGGGGTTTGACATTATTCAAAGCTAACGAATTAAGGACTTATTTCACTGTGATCGACATGAGGAACACTCAACACTACTTAAATAACTATTTTGAAGCATCCTTATAATAGGCTAATCAAAAACTCCCTTTGATACTATTTATAAAAAAGTTGCAATTTTACGTTCTCAAGTCAATTAAGGACTTACTTCACTGTGATCGTGATCGACATGAGGAACACTTACAACACTTAAATAACTACTAGGACATACAAAGTGCGATCTGCGACGAGTGATGATAATGCGCTACAATGTATATGCGTATAAAAATATAGAGTGGGGTATATTGGTAAACAATGACAGTATAAAAAAAACCAAAATGATTTTGATAATAAAAAACAATGAGTGCTAGACAAAAAAAAATTGTGGGACCTTAATTTTTGCTAGATTAATAATTGACATAAATATTTACAATTAATGTTATCAAAAAATGTCTCCCAAAATTGATTAATAAAGTAGTTAGTGTAAATTATACCATACTATAACACATACATGACTAAGTAACACACATAAAGAGACTTATAAAAAATAAAAATTAAAGTAGTCGATGTAAAAATGTGCACAATACTATAACACATACATGACTAAGAATACACATATAAAGGACTTATAAAAAAAGTTTGCATTATTTATAACTAATGTTATCAAAAAATGCCTCCCCAAATTGATTAATAAAGTAGCCAGTGTAAAGTGTACCATACTATAACACATACATGACTAAATAACACACATAAAGGGACTTAAAATAATTACATAAAGGGACTAAAAAAAAGAAAAAAAAATTCCGCTCAAAACGTGAGAAATCACGTTAGTGTATTAATATATAGGGATTACCCGTGCGATGCACGGGGAGGTGATTAACAGGCCTACAGATGTAGTTTCGAAAAAACATTAACATTTTATAAGGGGGGGTATAAAAATACGCAACACATATATATAAGACGAAGAGGCAACAATAGCCCTTGGTGGGATGAGGCAACAAAGTCGGTCCAAAAATATAGAGTGGGGGTATATTGGTAAACTGTGGGGTAAAAAATGAGGGGTACATTTTGATAATAAAAAAAAGTGTTGGACAAAAAAAAAATTGTCAGGGGTATGTCGGTCCAAAAATATAGAGTGGGGGTATATTGGTAAATAGTGAGGTACAAAATGAGGGGTATATTGGTAAATGGTGGGGTACCAAAAATAGAGTGGGGGTATGTCGGTCCAAAAATATAGAGTGGGGGTATATTGGTAAACAGTGGGGTACAAATGAGGGGTATATTGGTAAATGGTGGGAATAAAATTTTCTCATCAAAAGTGGATAAAAAAAAAAGAGTGTTGGAAAAAAAAATTGTCAAGGGTATGTCGGTCCAAAAATATAGAGTGGGGGTATATTGGAGTGTGGTACAAAATGAGGGGTATATTGGTAAATGGTGGGAGTAAAATTTTCCCACAAAAAATGGATAAAAAAAAATAGTGTTGGACAAAAAAAAATTTGTCAGGGGTATGTCGGTCCAAAAATATATAGTGGGGGTATATTGGTAAATAGTGGGGTACAAAATGAGGGGTATATTGATAAATGGTGGGGCACAAAATATAGAGTGGGGGTATGTCGGTCCAAAAATATAGAGTAGGGGTATATTGGTAAACAGTGGGGTGCAAAATGAGGATATATTGGTAAATGGTGGGAAAAAAATTTCCCACCAAAATGTCAAAAGATGTCATAAGATGCGCTATTGCATTAATAAAGAGGGATTATGAAGCATCTTAATAACTAGTTTTCAATACCCGTCCTCCGGACGGTCAATACATAAATAATATTACTGTGTGTAAATAAATGGGTGGTTACTTATATTTATAGGCTCAGTGAAAAATAAGTTAATTATGCGTCGTGAAACTCCCTATGACATAAGTTAATTATGGCTAAATTTCATCGTATAATCGAGTAATTAATTTCTTTCAAATAATAATATAGCATCGTATTTGAAAGAAAATTTTGTATTGGTCAACATTGAGCTTGTCAACCGTGATATAAAATCTAATAAGTAGCTTATGCCATTATTAGGCAAATGAAGTGACTTTGTAAAATATAAAATCTAATTCTTGTGAATAAAAATTAAATTATAAATATTAATTAAATAAAAATATTATAAATTTAAAATGAACTTTAATAAAGACATTTAAATTGAACATCCTTTGTAGATAAAATCAGAAGAAAAAGTCTAAAGAACTTTAATAATTATCAACTTTCATTAAATACAAATTCAAAAAATGAACCCATAATAAGAGAGAAATATTGAACAAACTCCGTATATTTTTTTTCTCTCATTGTAAGGGATGGGCACCCCTTGTGCTCATTTCAATGAAATTGCTTATCGAAAAAAAAGGACAATACAAAGAAAAAGTGAAGCACTCGGGTATTATGCATAGTTGAAGGAAAATCCGTGATAAAATAGGAGCAGTTATACAAAGTTGAAAAAGAATATGGAGGTTTTATTGTAAATGTGACTGAAGGTCCCGTTGAAAGAAGATGATGAATGTTCTATTGTAAACGTACTTTGAAATTCCCATTGTGGAGTCAATGCAAAGAACACCGCATGTACTCGAATATTAAAGAAAGATAAAAATATAAAAACCAATTAAAGAAAAGATTTAATACCCGTTGGTGCAAAATGACCAAAATAAAGAAGACAATAAAATAGAAAGTGAAACACGTGGTATCGTGATGGATTTGATGGAAATTATTAATAAAATAGAAGCACATAAAGAAAGTTGAAAGAGTACGATTGATGATCTATTGTAAATGTGGCTGAAGTTCCCGTAGATAAAATTAAATTGAAACTATAAATTAAATAAGAAGATTATAAAATCAAAAAGAGATGGTTATTGAGGAACACACTTCGTGTATTTGAACATCTACAATTTTTTAGGGTCCTAAAGTACCCTAAAATACACTGCTAGCATCCCACTTTACGTACTTTGATTTTTCACAAACTTATTATTATATTTAACCAAACTTCTGGTATTTGAAGAGTTAATTTTTTTTTTCAAATCCCAGAAGTACCTCAAAACGCTCTACTTAACATTTCACTTTAGACATTTTGTTACAAAATTAAAAAAATTTCACGATCAAGTACACCAAACCACATTTTTTAGGATCTGACTTTACGTAGTTTTTCATGAAATGAATTTTTTTTACCGAATCGATTATTGAAGAACAAAATTTACATATTTAAGTATCTACAAATTTTAGAGACAGTAAATCACTCCTTAAAATATAAGAGAAGAAAAAAGCTGAAGAAAAACCAAAAAGAAACAAAACAAAATGGAAAAAAAGAAGAGAAAAAAAAAACTAAAACCAAAAAAAAAGTTGCAGATCGCAAATTTGAAAGGAACTTTAATAAAGACATTTAAATTGAACATCCTTTGTAGATAAAATAAGAAGAAAAAGTCTAAAGAACTTTAATAATTATCAACATTCATTAAATACAAATACAAAAAATGAACCCATAATAAGAAAGAAAAATTGAACATCGTCCGTATATTTTTTTTCTCTCATTGTAATGGATGGGCACTCCTTGTGCTCCTTTCAATGAAATTGTTTATTGAAAAAAAAAATGACAATACAATGAAAAAGTGAAGCACTCGGGTATCGTGCATGGTTCAAGGAAAACTCATGATAAAATAGGAGCAGTTCTACAAAGTTGAAAAAGAATATGAAGGTTTTATTGTAAATGTGACTGTATGTCTCGTTGAAAGAAGATGATGAAGGTTCTATTGTAAATGTTTCTGAAATTCCAACACGGAGCCAATGCAGCAACACTGCATGTACTCAAATATTAAAGAAAGATAAAAATATAAAAACCAATTAAAGAAAAGATTTAATACCCGTTGGTGCAAAATGACCAAAATGAATTTTTTTTACCGAATCGATTATTGAAGAACAAAATTTACATATTTAAGTATCTAAAAATTTTTGAGACAGGAAATCACTCCTTAAAATATAAGAGAAGAAAAAAACTGAAGAAAAACAAAAAAACAAAAAAATGGAAAAAAGAAGAGAAAATAACAAAAAAAAACTAAAACCAAAAAAATTGGCGATCGCAAAAAAAGGAAACCAAAAAAATTGGCTCAGCTTTTTTTTAACTATACAAAGTTTGTCCATCATGAATTGAATTCATGAAAGCACTAAGTCGACCCTCGCTTTTCGAGAGTACCTTATGGCAATGGAACAATGGTGTTGATTTGTAAAATATATAGTCAAATAACTCAGTGAATAAAAATTAAATTATAACTATAAATTTAATAAACTTCACCCAATTGATTATTGAAGAATAAACATCACATATTAAAATATCTTAAATTTTTGTGATCGCAATGTACTCCTTAAAATATAAAAAAGAGGGTCCCTTAACCATTTGGTCATGGGTTCGATAACTAATCGATACGTATGAAAAATATTTGTTGAGAGAGTTCAACCCTTTAAATGGATATCTCGATACCTCAAATAGATTAGTCTCCACAATCACCTGTAGAGATACGTTGATTTACAAAAAAATATAAAAAAAAAAGACAAAACTTTAAAATATAAAAGATAAAAAATGGACAAAAAAGGACAAAAAACTGAAGAAAAAAAAAGAGAAAAAGACAAAAAAAAAACGGCATTGGCGGGAGCAGCGCCAATTTAATAAACTTCATCCAATTGATTATTGAAGAATAAACATCACATATTAAAATACCTTAAATTTTTTGGGACTGCAAGGTACTCCTTTAAATATAAAAAAGAGGGCCCCTTAACCATTTGGTCATGGGTTCAATCACTGACTGATACGTATGAAAAAACATTTGTTGACAGAGTTCAACCCCTTAAATGGATCTCTCATACGTCAAATACATTAGTCTCCACAATCACCTGGAGGATACCTTGATTTACACAAAAATATATCAAAGAAAAAAAGATTAAACATTAAAATATAAAAGATAAAAAAGAGAAAAAAAAGTGACAAAAACAGAAAAAAAAAAAAAAAAGGAAAAAAGGCAAAACAACAAAAAAAAAAGAAAAAAAAAAAAAAAAAAAAACTTATGAGCATTGGCGGGAGTTACCGCTGCCGCATACAATATTAAGATAGGCTAATCAAATACTCCATTTGGTACTATTTATAAAAAAGTTGCAAATTTAGGTTCCTCTACTAACTTATGTATCTAGCCTATAATATAGACCAAATACATCAGTTATTCAATGAACCTAAAATTACAATTTTTTCTTATAATAAATAGGATCGGAGTAGTATCAAATATCTCATATTCATGACATTTGAAATGTGGTCATCAATCACTTATCTTGTCTTTATTAATCATAGGCTAAACAGTACATTTAGTCCCTGCAAATGTCAAGAAAATCCAGTTTAGTCCCTGCAATTTCAAAACTTTTAAAATAGTCCTTGCAATTACTAAACGTTAATCGTTTAGTCCCTGCTGTTAGTTTTGTCTTGACACCGTTATGTTTTGATGATGTGGCAGCCATTTAGGATGCCAACATGGAAGACACGTGTTATTTCATATGTGATGTGTAATCACTCTCTCACTTTCTCTCTCTCACTTTCACTCTCTCACTTTCTCTCACTTTCAGTTTCAGTCTCTCACTTTCACTCTCTGCAATTTTCCCCAGAAGAAATGTTAGGGTTTTATGTTGATTCAGAGAAAATGTTATGAAGAAGACGAAGCAAAGCGAAGAAGAAGACTGAGTTGCGAAAGTAATCAATCGAAGAAAAGAAGAAGACGAAACGAAGAAGAAGAAGAAGAAGTAGTTGAGAGTGTGAGTGAGTTTGTTGAAGAAGGGACGAAGCGTAGAAGACGAAGGAAAGGAGCAGAGGAAGTTGCGAACGGTGGTGACGACTTGGAAGAGAAAGGTAAGGTTTTCACATGCTCTCTTATTTTTTTGTACTTTCTCTGTTGTAAGTAGGAAAGTTAAGGGAAAGGGGACCACCATGTGGGTCGAATTTTGTATTTTTGTTGACTCAGAACTCTGTATTGTTGTTGTTTGGAATCTCCCCTTTAATGAATGCTTTCATTGACTTCATTGACTTGTTTAATTAGTTAAGTTAGGGTTAATGTCTATAATGGGTCTGGTTTGTTATTGGAAATGTCTTTTTTAGCCTTTTGGTAGTTGCTGTAGATTAATGTCTATTTTTGGTCTCTGATAAGTAGCCCTTTGTTGTACAACTATGTCTTTTCATCTTGTGTTTCATCATGGTGGTAAATTTGTTAAGAATTGGATTGTTGAATATCAAGGGGGTATTGAGTCAGTTATTAGTAATCAGGATTTGGATAGGTGGAGTTATTTTGAAGCTACTGGTTTAGTGAAAGACTTAGGGTACGGTATGAGGATGATACTTATAGTTTATGGTGGAAGATTGATCAAGAAGTTATTTTTAGGAGGTTTGTGAGTGATGATGATGCATCAGAATTATCTGAACATGCAGTTAAGGTTGGAGTTCCTGGTCATATTTACATTGAGCACATTCAAGACTATAGTGAAGAAGAAGTAGTGAATGACCCCAAAGAAACTGTTGTCAATGAGGGAGAAAGTGAGGATGGTGGTGAATCAGAAACTTATGAGGAATTGAAGGGCATCACTTTGGATGAGAGTGAAGAGGAGAGAGCACATGGAGAAGATGATGATGATGGGTTTAATGACAATAATCATGAAGAAGCACAAACACCACCTAGAGTTACAGAACCATCAATACCAACCCCTGGATCTGGATCAAGAGTTGTGATCAATGGTACCCCATAAAGAAACAAACTTTTAGAATACTGAATACTGCTTCAGCACATCAACCTGAAACTGCTTCTGCATCACAGTTTGCTTCTGCCCCACAATCTGATTTTGCATCACAGTCTGCTTCTCCACCATGATCTATTTCTGCACCAGTTGTTTCAGCTACTTCAATGTTGTTTAATTCACCAGTTAATTCTTCTGCACCTGCACCTAAAGATAAAGTGGCAAGGAGGCTTAAACTACCTGTTAAGAGGCAAAGGTTCAGCACAAGGATTAAGAGGAGTATTATACCACCATCAGGTCCTGGTTTTGACCCAAAAAAGCCTATAGTGGTGGAGGATGATGGGGACCTAACACAAGAGAATTTGGAATGATGTCTATGTTAGAATTTATGTATTTTGAACATTATGCAACTTGTATTTTGGTTTAGGAATTAACTATTTTGGTTTAGGAGCACTGTATTATGCAACTTGTATTTTGGTTTAGGAATTAACTATTTTGGTTTAGGAGCACTGTATTTTGGTTAATGAATTATGGTCTGACAGAACCTATGCTTCTATGTAGCAAGTTATGCAGCAAGTTAATGAATTTGGCTCAATTATGCAAAGAAATTTACTGCTTTTTGAAGAAATGTTGTCTTATTTATCTGTTCAATTTATGCATAGAGGACATATTTGTAGAGGTTATGCAAAAAATTTTCGCACAATTTATGCAAAGAAACATTCTCGCACAATTTATGCAAAGAAAATTTCAGAAATTTCTCGCACAATTTATGCAAAGAAAATTTCAAAGATCACCGCTACTCAAAATTGTGAAACATAAGTTGATACACATAAATTGTTAACTAATAAGCTGATACACACAAATGTGCTAACTGATACCAAAATTATGCATCCGTTATGCATCAACCATACAACTTCATGTTACTTCAAATTAATTGAACTAATCTTTTCATTACATTCCAACATGCAAAGTTCACATAATTTCCATTACTTAAACATAACAGACAACTTGTCACATTCCATAACCCTAAACATAACAAACTAGAACTAGAATTACAATCATCAACATTGGGTTGGTGACTAACATCCCTCCTAAACCAACCCAAATTTCATATAAGCTACATACACAATGACTAAAATCAAAATTCCTTGCATCCATTTCATCTTCTTCCTCTCATCTAACAACTTCTGTTTCAGTTTGCGAATTTTGTTAGACTCCCAATCCTTAAATATTTCACCACATTTGCAATCACATGATGTCTTTGATGCCTCTAGTTGCTTTGGAATTTCTTGAATGGTTTGGAATGGTTGAACAGTAACCATAGGAATTTTGAGGGCATCTAGTTGATCATCCCAAACATACAACTTACAACTTGTTCCTCTCACCTGCACACAATCAATCCAATTCAAAAAATTACATCAATTAATTCACATAAACAACATAACAACCACATATGAACCCTAATTCCCAAATTTTACTTACCCCCCAATTAACACACTTCCAAAGACTCCTTTGAGGGTTTTCAACCGAATTAGAGATAAATAATCGCATAACATCTCCTGACCACAACCACAAATGCATACGCCTCTTGCCTTGAACAACCATTCGAAGATGCGTTGCTGCTTGTTGCCATTGGAGAATATCGTTTCTGGGTAAAGGGAGAAGATTGAAAAAGAAGAGAGAAGATGGAAGAAGAAGAAGAAGAAGAAGAAGAAGAAGAAGAAGAAGAAGAAGAAGAAGAAGAAGAAGAAGAAGAAGAAGAAACAAGATAGATGAAGAAGAACACAAACCTGGAGATGAGTATAACGAACTGAAAGTGAGAGAGAGAAAGTGAGAGAGTGATTACACATCACATATGAAATAACACGTGTCTTCCATGTTGGATCCTAAATGGCTGCCACATCATCAAAACATAACGGTGTCAAGACAAAACTAACAGCAGGGACTAAATGATTAACGTTTAGTAATTGCAAGGACTGTTTTAAAAGTTTTGAAATTGCAGGGACTAAACTGGATTTTCTTGACATTTGCAGGGACTAAATGTACTGTTTAGCCTTAATCATAATACTCGACTATATATATTTGAAGAATAGCATTCTATAGTTCAATAAGGCCTCACTTAATGTTCTAATGAATGAACTATCTATTCTAGCAATTTTATTATGTCATATAAAAATAACACAATAATTAATTTTTTTGAGAAGCAAAACAATGTATATTATATATAATATCAAAGCTAAGGACACAATGGGTGTCCCGAGCCGAAACAAGATACACATAAGCACAGGAAACTAGTTTCGAGTAATACACAATATTGGGGCAACATGCCACTCATAATAGATATAGGTTGGTCCCTTCGTTCTAGCAATGAACCATCTCCAGGAAAGTGACTTAACCCTAGACACAATAAGTTCGTCGTCTGGAATTTTGGCGGAGAATATGCACCCATTACGCATCTCCTAAAGAAGCCATAAGACAGTATGCCAAATGAGGTTCAACCCTCGATTGGCCCTAGCCCCTTGTTCGAAAGCGCAGAAAGCAATAATGAGAGAAAAGAGGTCAGGTGGCAAATGGAGCTGCCACCCTAACCACCGGAAGACATCATACCAAACCTTATGGGCGAAGGGACATCGCAAAAACAAGTGAAGGCTTGATTCCTCCTTTCCTCCACAGATAGCGCAGGAGACAAGAGATGAATCGACGATAACTCTACGGTGTAGAAGATTTGCATGTAGGAACCCGATCCAGGAGGAGCTGCCAAGGAAATGCAATGACCTTTAGGGGCGCAAGACTCTGCCACAGTCTCCCCAAGATCGCCACCTGATCATCCGAGTAACCCAAAGCAAGGGAGGAGCCCTCTGTAATCACTCCATATTGATCTGGCCGAATATAGCCCCGAGACATCGCCTAACCACCATCAACAATCCTCATCAAACTTAAGTACCACCGGTTGGAGTATACCCAAAAGCTCCCGCACCAGATCCTCCCAAACAAATAACCTCTGCCTCCACAACAAGCTCCATGACCAAACCCCATCAACCCAACTGCCAAACTCCGACACTCTACCATCCTGCTGAGACAAAACCAAGAACAACCTTGGGAAGACCCCGCAGATAGGTTGGGTCCCCACCCAAGTGTCCTGCCAAAACAATGTTGAGCTCCTATTACCCATCTTCCTTGCCACTCTATCCCCTAGCCAATCACCATCTACTATCATAGCGGAGCCAAGAAGACACAAGTCTTTCCACCAAGACAAAGCTATGATTAGAAGAGTCATAGAAACCAACACCGGTGTCCTGATCACCTCCACCCCATACTTCGCCTCAAGGATGGCCCACCACAAAGTCTTTGTCAACCTCTGTCACTTAATAATAGATTTAAATTGTAATACTGATGGCGCTGCTAAGGGTTGTTCGGGGCATGCCGCTTGTGGTGGTATTTTTAGAGACCGAAGTGTGGCCATTCATGGTTGTTTTTCTTCTTCCATCGATAACAGTTATGCTCTTCACGCTGAAATTGTTGGAGCTATGTTGGCTAAAAAATATTTGCAAAATTCAAAACTAATCCCCTTTTCACAAACTAAACTAAAAAATATTTGCAAAATTCAAAACTAAATAGGAATATTGTAAAACTGATATAAAAAGCTGGTTATTAACTCAGTTATTTGTGAGATTAATATGTGATAGTGGTTTAATACCCTGGTCAGAAATCCTCATCGTCAATGTCATCATTACTATATATACACAAAGACGTCACGCATCCAGGGATTTTCTCTATACATTAATAAAATAATTGAATAGAATAGAAATTGGCAAAGGTGAGTAGTGAGAGCAAGTTTTGTCGTTTTCTTTGGCTTCCCTATCTATAGTTTACTTTACAGTTTCTGGCTCTGCCCCCATCTCTTTCCCTAGTTGCATCATCATATCATAAATAAATAAATAATAAATAGTCCCAATAAGGTAATTTCACTGAAAGCCTAAGTGACATGGGGCGCCTCAAGACCATACGAAATATATGAGTCTGAAGGAGATCCCGACCAGTCCCTAAACTAACATTTCCCCCACCCCACTAACAATCGCCTATCTAAAAAAAAAAAAATATAAATAATAAATAATAATAAACAAATAGTAACCAGTAGTACTAAAATAAAATTCTGGCCCCTATTTTGCGGTCCGATCTAATCCCCTTTTCACAAACTGTTCCAAATGTCACCGTCCGATACCTAGTTCCTCTCCCAATCTCCACCGTTCATTCACTCCATTTCCCACTATGTATTCCCTTCCTTCTCCCTCTCCGATTGGCTTAGTCGGCTGTTTCTTCCCCGATCTGATTGGCTCTTTTTCAGTGCCAAAAATCACCTCCTCTTTTTACTTCCACACCACCCTCACACCATCATATTCGTTCATCGTGCTACCTTCTTCTCTTCTTCTGCACTGATTGGCTGGCTCCAATAACCTTCTTCACACGTGTCACTCAATTCCTGACCAATCTTTTCCGAATCACAGATCCTTGTAACAGCTTCCAGATCTCTCTGTAACAGTTTTATGGAGGAGAGAGACACGTGTAGCGGTGGTGGTAACAGGATGAGAACCACGTTAACCGATGTTGTGCTTGACTGTGTGATGCCGTACATACATGACCCGAAGGATAGAGATGCCGTTTCGCAAGTCTGTAAGCGGTGGTACGAACTTGACTCGACTACGAGGAAACACGTGACGATTGCGTTATGTTACACCACTACACCGGATAGGCTCCGGCGTCGGTTTCCTCATCTGGAGTCGTTGAGACTGAAGGGGAAGCCTAGAGCTGCGATGTTTAACTTGATACCCGAGAATTGGGGAGGTTTTGTTACTCCTTGGGTTAGAGAGATTGCTAAGTACTTTGATTGTTTGAAATCCCTACACTTTCGTCGAATGATTGTTACTGATTCTGATCTTCAGATTCTCGCTCGTTCTCGTGGTCGTAGTCTTCATGCTCTCAAACTTGATAAGTGCTCTGGATTTTCAACCGATGGACTATTCTTTATTGGTCGCTTTTGCAGGTACAGTTATTCTTTCACTTTTAACACTCTTTATTCATCAAAATCATGATTGTTAGCTTCCACTTGTGCTTATGGGAGTGGTTTTTAGTGTTTATGATGATTCATTTAATGTTTTTGTATTTTCTTACCTGCGTTACTTCCACTAGTTTAGTCCCACTTGTAGTAATAGAACTGTGTTTTATTTTTTATTTTTTATATATATATATGTATATTTCTTTTTGAAGTTTTTACAAGGTGATTTTTCGTTTCTGTTTAATGAATTTTCAAAGCTTCTTTTGGTGTTTTTACTTGTTTTTGATAATCCTCTGTTCTGTTTTTTTTTTTTTGGTGAGAAATCCTCTGTTTTGTTACTTACTACTATTACTATTATGTTGCATTTCGGATTGGTGTTTAGAAAGGGAAACTTTTTAATTTTTTCCTTTTCTATCACTTTACTATATTAACGTGCCCCATTTTACAGTATTATCTGTCAATGAATTGGCTTTTCGAGTTTTATTTTAATTATGAGATTTTAAAATGAATTGGCTCATTTTATGCTACTGGGGTTTGAGTTGAGTTCCCAATCCTGCAAATGAATAGAGCATTGATGAGTAGGACTGAAAATGATGGAATTACTATAATTCTTCACTTAGACCAATTATTTTAACCTTGTCAAAAGCATAATCTTTGAAATCCTCATGATTCTGTATCTTGTGTGAAAATTTCAAACTTGACTTTTTCTTTTGCTTTGGGTATGACCAATCCTATACTAGTTGCTTCATTAAAAAATAGCCTATACTTTATCCTTTTGTCTTTTCCTCTTTTCTCTAGACTTTGAAGCTGTCTCACATAGTTTGAGTTGCTCATCTCTGTTTCTTACGACATTGTTTTTTGGTTGTATTTTTGTTACACATGGTATATGTCAAAGTTAATGGGAAGTAACTAACTGATCTGTTAATATATACAACTTTTAATCCTTTCACGTCGATTGCATTGTTGTGTTTGTGATTGCTCTGTTCTTTGACTTACTACCAACCACTTCTCTGCCTCATTTGCCAAGCCGTGTTATTCCTAGTCTATGCTCATTTTCACTTATTAATCACACATGTTTTAGGCTGTAATGCCATTTTTGAGAAGATTGCTGCTAGTTTAAAGCCTCTTCCATTTCTTTTATGCATTTGCTTGCATTACTTCAAATTAAGCTTATTTGGGGGATCTAGCCGTAGACATGAGATTTCTTTGCTGTATTATTGATCTAAGTTATTTCTTCTTAGAAGTAGGAACCTATACTTCTTTTATAAACTAATTATTAGTGCAACTCTTGATTCTTGAGTTTTGTTTTCGGCAGGAGTTTAAGACACTTGTTTATGGAGGAAAGCTCAGTTATTGAGAAAGATGGTAAATGGCTCCATGAGCTTGCTGTGAATAATACAGTACTTGAGACACTGAATTTTTACTTGACTGATATTGCCATAGTCAGAATTCAAGACCTTGAACTTATAGCCAAAAACTGCCCCAACCTAATCTCCGTGAAAATCACTGATTGTGAAATCTTGAATTTGGTGAACTTCTTTCGATATGCAACTTCTCTTGAAGAATTTTGTGGAGGTTCCTACAATGAGGAACCAGAAAAGTACTCTGCTGTATCGTTACCAGCAAAGTTAAATGGATTGGGTTTGACATATATTGGAAAGAATGAAATGCCAATTGCATTTCCTTATGCAGCCCAACTGAAAAAATTGGATCTTCTCTATGCAATGCTAGATACGGAGGATCATTGTACGTTAATCCAAAAATGCCCCAACCTGGAAGTCCTAGAGGTAAGCTCCTAAAACTTTATAAATTTAATCTTTAATCTTTAGTTTGGTATCCATTTATCTCCCTATTTATATACACACATGCTTCCTTATTGGCAGTCAAGGAATGTAATTGGAGACAGAGGACTAGAAGTACTTGCTCAATGTTGTAGGAAGTTGAGGAGGCTTAGGATTGAACGAGGTGATGATGATCAAGGAATGGAGGATGAAGAAGGTGTTGTCTCCCATAGAGGACTAATTGCTTTGTCACATGGCTGTCCAGAACTTGAATACATGGCTATATATGTCTCGGACATTACAAATGCATCTCTAGAACACATGGGTACTCACTTGAAGAACCTTTGTGATTTTCGCCTCGTCTTGCTAGACCGTGAGGAGAAGATTGCTGATTTGCCTCTTGATAATGGGGTGAGGGCTCTACTAAGGGGTTGTGAAAAGCTTAGAAGGTTTGCTCTGTATCTCAGGCCCGGGGGTTTGACAGATGTGGGCCTAGGTTACATAGGGCAATACAGTCCAAATGTGAGATGGATGCTTCTTGGTTATGTGGGGAAACTGATGCAGGGCTTTTGGAGTTCTCCAAGGGCTGTCCTAGTCTTCAAAAGCTTGAAATGAGGGGGTGTTCCTTTTTTAGTGAGTATGCACTAGCTATTGCTGCAACTAGACTCACATCTTTGAGGTATCTATGGGTCCAAGGGTACGGAGCCTCTACATCAGGGGGTGGTCTTATGGCAATGGCTCGACCCTATTGGAACATTGAGGTGATCCCTTCTAGACGTGTGGTTGTTAACAATAACCAGGATGAGCCTGTAATTCATCCGGCTCATATTCTTGCATATTACTCCCTTGCTGGACCAAGATCAGATTTTCCAGATACAGTTATACCTTTGGATCCTGCAACAGCCTCTCTTGACTCGTAAAGTTGTATATACAGTTTTTTTTCCCTTGCAAATCTTGCTTGTTAGTGGTTGCAGTGTTTTAGCTAGTTGGTTTCAATTTCCACCGCAATTCCTAGACAAAAGTATTGCAATAAGCTTGTGTTCTGTGTTATTTATTCTTCAGTAATTCAGGTATGCTTCTACGAACTCGTGCCGGTAGTTCTTTTTCTGCTGAAGATGTTCAATTTTGTGAATATAAGGATTGTTATTTGCATCTACATTTTCTTGTCATATGGGATAATTTACACTTGTTAAAAAAATAATTAATTATTTCTTGAAGAATGATTTTTATTTTGACTTATATGCCTTCAATATAGTCGAAGTTAGCTGTCAAAAATGTAGTCAAAGTTAGTTTAAAGAATTATTAAATTATGGCGGTTTAGATACAATTGTGTTGCGATAATTCTTAGGTAAATACAATAAGTTGTTATTGCCGCTACTAATGTCAGTAATGTGGGTAAGAACCATCTCTGCTATAAGGGTTGTTTGGGTCTCACTGGTTGTTTGCTCGGAGCTTTAATGCAGATTTTTAAGTGTAATTTTAGTTCTGGGTTTCATATGTTTTAAGTGTCATTTTTTCAGTTTCATCTTCAATTTCGTTTTGAGATCTGGTTTTTTTGAAGATTTGTTTGTTTGAAGAATTTCTATTTTTTTTTTTTTGAGTCAAAATGTAAATACACAATAATCAGGAAAACTGGCTGTTGGAGGTAAAAAGTGTCATTGTGCATGCTGCACATTTATGGTAGTGGTGGTGCAGAAGAAGGGGCGCCAAAATAAAATATCATTTGATATTTTCAAAGGGGCCAAAGGTTTTAATTTTGCTTTATCAAGTGGAATCTATGGCACATGTTGATGTTTCCGTTTATCAGACCAAATTAAACTAGAAAAATACTATCTTTTGCTGTTGCTGGCAACACCTTATTAAAGTCATTAGTGGGATTTGGATTGTCTAACCACTACACCATCAATGCCACCCACCCATCACCACCGCATGAAAAGGGATCATCTGCATATCAAAGAATAAATATATCAGATGCAATCACAGTATATATTTGCCTTACCATTTTTCTAAGTTGAATTTTGCAATAAACCTTTGAGGTTTGATTAGGGGTGTTTAGTGGTTTGGGTAAATTTTAACCAACCTGTTGCCCAATCCAAATTGAATCATTTGGTTTGGATAATTTCGTGATCGGATCAAATCTGAACCAATCCGTAAAGACTCGTACTAGTTTGTTTCGGATAATGGATTTTAAAAATTAAAACCAATCCAACCCATAAACCCGTAGCTATGTCTGTTACCTGGAGACCTTTTCTTGGAGACCTTACAGTGAGATGTCCATGGAAGGCTTTCATCCGTTGACCATATGACTGAGAACTGCTTTATTACAATATCAATGTAAAATTTAGTTTACTGGGAGAGCTATCAGCTTCTGTTACTACGCAGTTCTGAGACCTATATGCTTTATACTTCACCAAAAAAAAGCTTATGCTTTATGGAAGGAGAGAAATGTGTGTACGAAAGGAAATTGGATAGAGGTGTAGGAAACTCGAGGAATTGATTACAAAATTAGAAGACTTGACAATGTTACAATGAGAATCGCCAAGATAATTTGGTTTTCTTCTCGGCCAAGTTAAAATTCTGGTATGTGCTTAGACTTTTTATCATTGTATTTTGTGCTTAGACTTTAAAATTTGGATTAGATATATTACTAAACTATGATTCATTATGGTTTTGGTGTCTATTATAGAAAAAGTGTTTTAAAAATTCGACGTGGCATATGGCTCATGAATCCAATCCAAACCAACTCATCCAATATCGGGTTGGGTTGGTTCGACGTGACATATTACTATAAGTTTATTCCATATAGGGTCAATAATAGAGAGGAAAGGTTGGAATCTATAGTTTTTACTTTTTTATTCAATTTCAAATAATTTATGTCGCTTTTACAAGCTTTACACATATTTTTGTAAATCACATTTAAAATTTAATTTCATTACTCAAATTACTCCCAATCTCAATTAATTGCCTAAAAAAATCTCTAACCTTAGGTGAGGCTTACCCGCTATCAAGGCCATCGAAAATTCATGGTGCATACCTTTCAAATTCAAAATTGTTAGGTGTTTGTGGTCTCCGAAAGCCCGTCTTTCTCTTCTTATTTCTCTTTTGAACTCAATTCTCTCGTATTAATGAATTTTGTTCTAAACATTCGTTGTAGCTTAGTGGTAAATTCGGGCTATTGTTGTTTTGGAAACATGGGCTCGATTCCCACATACGCATAAAAATAAGTAATGCAACCATGTGAACTCAGTTCGCGCTTGTTTATATAACTAATTTTACATACGTTCAAAAACAAATTATGCATGTATGTGAACTTTGCTCATGTACGTTTATATGTCAACTGAACGTTCAGAAATAAATACACATACGTTCATGTACATTTGTGTGAATTCAGTTTACAAAAGGAGTATAGACTATAGAGAGGAAGAATGTACTAAAAACTAACTATGGGTATTTTTATCTTTTAAAACTTTAAAATTTAATTAAGGGGGTGTGTGGGTTATCTTAATAGGGGTGTTAATAGCCCCCCAAAACCAAGCCCTTATTAGTATAACAAATATAAGTAATGGGCTATGTTACTAACCCCCTCATTTCATTTCCCACCTAGTCTGCACTACATATATGATACAGGGTTGGCTATCGACAAAAATAAAGGCTATTGCTTTTCCCACACACCCTCCTATTCAAAACACACCCCACAAGGGTGTGAAAAGACCAAAAGGTCAGCCAAAACATATTTTTTTCACGAAATTTCACCTGTTCGAACACGGGCCTTCGAACAGGTTCGAATGACATCGTTCGAGTGTGTTAAATTTTGACTTCACACTCTCTTTGAGCATTTTTCACCTGTTCGCATGAGGTCATGTGAACAGGTTCGCATTGTTCGAACCTGTTCGAACGACATCGTTCGAATGTGTTAAATATTGACTTCACACCATTTTGTGCGTAATTTCACTTGTTCGAACGAGGTCATTCGAACGTGTTCGAATAAGGTCGTTCGAACAGTTTTTAAACACGTCCTCACAGCGTTTCACGCGAGGTTATTTTTGGAATAAATTTTGTTAAGAGGTATGAAAGAGTAGGAGGGGTGTGAAAAAAGCAACAGCCAAAAGAAAAGGTCGGCTACTTTATTCCTAGTAGCAAATAATGTTTTGACATTACACAAAGGTAGTAGAATTATGTTATTGGGTTCTTCTGTCGAGGAAAACAAAGAATCAAAATAAAGCATGATGCTTCAAAAGACCAATAAAAGATGGAGCATGCTGACCCAACAGTTATTGCCACCAATGAAAAGTTGATTGGTCAGTGCAGAAAAATAGATATCATAGAAAAGACAGAGCTTGATTGGTTAAGAAAATCGGATATTTATTTATTTTATTTAATTACTCCATATAAGAATCTGAGTTTGCATTCCACTAACAAACTCATTCTCACTCATCAAATATATGGTCAACTTGCTCTTACAAACCAAATGATTAATTGAAGTGCTCAAATGACTCAGCCACATGACTTACCAATAGCAAATGACTTGGCCTATATATATATATATAGTGGTTACACAATTAGCAATTTTTTTAACCTAGCTGGAATATCTAATGAGTCAATCTTTACTAGAAATTAATATTTTTTATACTTTAGGCCTAATCTGGGGTTAATATTATAAACCAGAAATTTTGTGGGTCGCTCAAAATATTAAGTGCTGAACATTTGTATCATTATGTGTTTTTTAATTTGTAGCTTAGTTATTGGATGAGAATGAAGGCTTTTGATATTTGAAGGAAATTAATTACTTGTTAACCCTTGATTACTTCACATGTGATAATTAATATTAGTGATATATGTTGTTGGTCGTGTTGCTATTGTTGAGACTTACTTAGCATGTCTGAATGGGACATCATATGATACAAGATTGGTTCTCAAAAAGATAGACATGAATCACAAGATCATTGTCAAGAATTCAAAGATAAAGTAGAAAACATCAAAACAGTCTATTCAAAAATACAGTTTTAAGGATTGAAACGTATTATTGCAGTTTACTTTAAGGATGTTCATGAACCTAGTAGATTAATTAAGGTAATCTACATTAATCCCACACAACAATTATCTATATAGGGGAATTAATTCTTTTTTGAACATCATCATAGTTTTGGCATTACACCTTTGAAGCACATATACCAGACACGGACATTGGACACGTCTTCAGCCTTAAGTACCCGTTCTACGGAGCATTACAATGCATGAATACCAAAAACAGCTTGCTTGTTGAAGTCTCTAGAAGCCGTCGCGTAACCCGGAATTTTCAGCTTGGTATGAGATTCATGAAAAGCGCAATCATAGAGATCTTGCCCTTGCTGTGCAAGCAATGGTGACACATTGACCAATTGAGAATTGTTGTTGTTCTTATTTGGTGTAGCAGATTCAGTGAGATTAACCGTGGTTATATCATGAATACTTGGTCTTCTTTTATCTTTCCCTCCAGAAACTTTTTGCCTTATGTAGTACTTTTGTGCATGACTAGCTACTTGAGTTGGTGTCTTTGTGACAACAAAATTTCGAGATATGTTTCTCCAATCTCCTTTACCATACTTTAGAAGTCCCATCAGAAAACGTCTGTAATTTAACACACAAGTCAAGCACACGAACCATAAGGGGTAAAAATCAAAAACATGAACAAGGTAATGTGTCAAAAAACCACCTAAAAAAACACAATTTCACATGTTAGTTTTGTTCGGTATAAAAAAAGTTTGTGACCGCGTAATCTGAGCTGGGACATCAAGGTTTTTGATGTCTCAGAAACCGCAACGTGATTGTGTTGACTAATTGAGGCTGCATTAGTCGTATTTGACTGTAATTCTCCATAATATCACAAGATCGCAACGTGATCACAACTGTTATCGCGACCATGATTTAAACCTTGGGCGTGCATGCAGTTCAAAATTTAGTACACACTTATCCAAACTGATGATGATCAATTTCTAGATTAGCTACTTTACTAGATTTTCTTTTAGTGTGATGGTCGGAGACTGACAAGTACCAAGACTTAACACACACAAATGGGAAAGTCAAGGCTGACATCCTGAAAGATCGAACCCGGCAACCGGGTGTCTGTTAATGACATTTCTTCCACTACGACAAATCAGCCTCGGATAGCTACTTTACTAGATTGACAACGCAAATTGGCATGCATCCATTGAAGGAAAATGAAATGAAGAATGATAAAAAATCATTTAATTTGTACACTATAATGATGAATCATTAGCCAAATTTCAAAATCAACATATATATATATTCATGCTCTTGAGTCTAAATACTAAAAACAACTATAGATAAACAGAGAATAGAGTGAAAGATCAAAAGTTGAAAACAAAGAGAGAATTAGAGATTAATCAAAATTGATGAAATTAACTCACCTATGTTCCTCTTCAGTCCAAGGTACACCTTTCTTCCTTTCATGATCAGAACCTCTAACAGCAACAGATCTTCTTCTATTTCCATCATAATTCTGATTTTCAACAAGCTCAGAAGTGAAAGAAGAGGTAAGATAACCAGGAAGTGGAACATTTCCTGCTTCAATTTCACTCACATCTTCTTCCAATTCCTTATACTGTTTGATAACATCATACACAGTTTTACCAGGAATCATAGCTGCAATCTTTAACCATCTATCTGGAGTTTCCTTATCATAAATTGCAAGAGCACTCTCAAATTTCTTGTTATCTTCTCTACTCCAATATTCTGTACTATTTTGACTCTCTTGAACAATCCAATTTGAATTTGACATAAAACATGAGGAATATAGTGTTTCCAAATCCATACCTTAATTTCAATGAAGAAGAAATTATAGAGAGGTTTGATTAATTAAGGTGAAGAAAGAACTAAGAATATTTCCAAGTGTGATCAAGATAAAGTCGAATATCTATTAAAGTGATATTCATACATTTTTTGAATCGTACACAGAATCTTGGGGAAAAAATTATGATGTGCTAGAATTTTAGTGCATGTGTGTGTGTGTGTGTGAGTGTGAATATAATGAAATTTAAGTAAGGGTAGAATATAAAGTTGAGGTTCACAGAAAGAGAGGAGATATCAAAATATAAGTAGAGTGAGAGAGAGAATGATCAGAGAGAGATGTAATAAAAAGCTAAAATCTAATAAAGAAAGAAGAGAGAGAGAGAGAGAGAGAGATTCTTTTACAATCAGTAAAGGAAAAGATGTATAACTGTTTCCCTTTGTCGTTTCTTCATGATGAAGCAACTATAAAAGCAAATGCATTAACACACATAGGAGTACATACATACATACAGTGATATACAAAGGAGTAGAAAACTTGGTATTGAGAGAGTAGGAATCAGTGTAAGTGTAAGGATTTGGACCAACCTGGTGTAACACAAGTGATAGATATCCGAACTACTTAACCATCTGATCAAGAAGAGTTCGATCACCAGTTGGTACATATGAAAAAACATCTGGTGAAAGACCCCCCTTAAATGAATCTCAATATTTTGAGGAATTAGTCTTTATAATCGTGCGCAGAAGAAACTTTGGTTTAAAAAAAAAAGAAAGTGTAAGGATTTGGATTTGGATTTGGATTTGGATTTGGATTTAGATTTAGATTTCTTCATGGTATGGTTTAAAAGGGTAAATAAAATTAAAGGTGGATTGGTTAAGGTAATAAGGTTGTGATTAGTTAATTTAGAGTGTCACAATAGTTTTGTAGGTAGTAGCTATAGCCTATAAACCTATAACTAAAAACAAAGTTAAGACCTTAATTCTAGTATTCAAAGGGGAAAGTATAAATTTATAATTCACCTACTGATATGGGCATAAGGTCAAAATTAATATCGTGCAAGTATGAAATTAACCTTAATCTAGTTGTGTTTAAGAAACTACAAGCAACTAGTTTTTTCTTACATACATAGATGCATCTAAAGTAAACATTATAGTAATTACACTGATACTTATAGTATTTATGTAACAAAGGCTGTTAAAGGGCACTGGTATCCAATAAAGGTAACATATACTATTGTTTTAGTGTATTAGCAAACACGCGCTTGTAGCTCAGTGGATAGAGCGTCTGTTTCCTAAGCAGAAGGTCGTAGGTTCGACCCCTATCTGGCGCGTTTCTCTTTTTGTTTTTTTCTGAAATGCATTACCTTAAATTTAAGGAACATTCACCAACCACACTAGTTGGCTAGTCCATTTACTAGTATTAAACATTTTGAAGCAACCTATAACATTTAAGAGAATAAGAAAATCACATTAATTCTAGAATCAATTTCAATTGCTATATGCAGCAAACTTTTTTTATTGATTTATACAAATACAAATCACAACAAACAATTTGAGGCGTTTACATCACCTCTCTAATGTACTCTACACTCTTACAGTTTACAAATTAACAAATTAATTTCATTCCTTCTGCATCATCAAAAACACTTAACATTTTGGAAGGTCATTGGGTGGTGGAAGTGTTGACTCATTAGGGCCTCTCCCATTGTCTACTACAAAAGCCATCTTAAGCCCCCATGTTGTGTGTACTTCTAAGTGGCAATGCAGGAACCAAATACCTTCACATTAAATACAAAAATTTAGTAACATGATCTAAATCTCCTAGCTACCTAAAATGTTCATCATATACTATTTATATTTGTAGCATAGCTTTAAAATCTAGCACAATAGAGGGAAATGTCATATAACAATTAGGGTTTACAAAAATAAAAAAATGTGGTTGCGAATCTGCCATCGCGATTTGAGCCGTAATATCAAGATTTTTTATGTCTCTGCGACTGCAATTGAGACCGCACTTGTCACACTTAATTGAGATTCTCCGCAACATCAAGAGTCGTGACCTAGCATTGATGCTTTAAATTGATTATGTGTCTAGTAGCAACAACACCTACACATATTTACATTCAATCACTTCTACTTTTTCAAATTTTTATTCTTGTCTGACTATGCAGCATCGACACTTCAAATTAAATATGTATTTGGTGTCCGACACGTGTCGTGTCGAAAACTGACATTCAATTACTTCCTCTTTCTTAAATTATTAGTGGTCTCTATGTATCTGTGTCAGTGGCGTGTATAGTGCTCGCGTCTGAGTCAGTGTTTTATAGGTGTCTGGTGTCTGTATCAGTGTTTCATTGGTCCCAACACAACGACAACAACTATTACCAGGACCGAAATTTAAAACTTGACAACAATATATGGTAGTAATTAAAGAGTAAAAGTAAAAAGTAAAAAAAGTGACTTCAAGTTGTAGCTACCTGGGTTGTCTGCCTTGAATCTGATTGCAATCCATCCAGCATTTGGAACAGACAATGTATTTCTTTCAACAGGGTCAACAAGGTTAAAACTTAATGGATCCTTTTCAGGATCAAAATTCCCTAACCCTTGTCCCACAACAAAGAAATTATACCCATGCAAATGAAAAGGGTGATTTTCTGGTGCTATCATAGCAGTACCCTGAATAACAATCTGAACACTTGAATTAAAATTCAACCTATAAAGTCTAGTACCATTATTTGTATGAAGATTAACCGGTTGAGTACCAGTATAATTAAAAACAATAGGTGGCTTTGCAGGGAAATCATCAGTAAAAACACCTTTGATATTATAATAATGTGCTTGAAGAAGTGATATAGTAGGCATTAAAAAAGTGATGTTATTAATAGCAGACGCAAGTTTAATCCCAGTGGAACATGTATCACATGGATTAATACCAACAGTTATGGCAAAAAATAGAGAGTGGTCAATGGTCAACGGAACTTTTGTAGGGTAATTTTTTGAATTAAGGCTTCTAAGAGAATCAGTGAAAGAATTTGTTATTGGAGTTGCATTCAATGGAGGAATGTTTGATAAAATTGTTTTAGGGTAAGGTTGTGTGTTTTTGTAACGAAGTGTAGCAATTGAAGTAACATTGTCAAAGCCAACAGGTGCATCCATGAAAGGTGTAACTGCTATTAAGTATTTGCCAATAAGTTGGTTAGCAGTTAAAAGAACATTTGTGGTTTGGCCTGGGCTTAGAAATATTGTGTCGGTTTCGAAAGGTTTAATGTAAGATGCATCTGCTTCAACAACTGTTAGTTTATGTCCCGCGATTTTGAAGAATAGTTCGTCGTTTAGAGCGGCGTTTATAAGGCGCAATAGATAGGTCTTTCCGCTTTCAACATGAAGAGTGTAACCTGCACATCATTTTACAAAATAATCATCCCTCAAATTGTCTCAAAAAATACTAATGTGATCGAGAATTTTCAATTTCAGAAATTATTAAATTTCGTTAATTATTGCCCGACCCCGGCGACAATCAATACTTTTATACAAGTAGCAAGTACCTTGAGAAGTGCAATTAGGAATTGGTCCTGGATGACCATTGATGGTATGAGCATCTGATATGTTTGGCGGCAAACCGGAATTTGTGGCCTGATTGAGAACAGCTTCAACATCTGATTTCCACCATTCACCTATAAACTCATACAAATCAAGGTTTAACACAAAGGAATATAATGCCTCAAGTGCTAACTACTCCTCTGGTCCTATATTATAAACTAGATACATCAGTTATTCAATGAATGTAAAACTATAATTTTTTCTTATAAATAGGACCAGAGTAGTAACTACTAGGAAATGGTTGAATTATAAATAGAAAAAAACTTGCCTAGAATGATGATATTTTCTTTGTGAGGTTTAGGAAATGGATAAGGAATGGTTCTTTTAGGCCAAATGACAATGGCACCATACAAAGTTGCCCTTAGCCAAGAGATATGTGCATGCCAAAGAAGTGTGCCTCTTTGACCTGTGATGGTGAAGTTGTAGAGATAGCTCTGTCCTGTTTGGATAGGACATTGTGTGATATATGCTGGACCATCAGACCAAGCAGTCCTAAGTTGTTTGATTCCATGCCTGTCATTAAGTAACAAAATAGTTTATCATGTTAAAATATTTTCACAGTTGCTTGTAATTTGTTTAGGAGTAGAAATAATTCTTACCAGTGGATTGTAACATTGTGTTTAATGTGGTTAGTGACCCTTATTATTACAGTATCATCCTCCCTTGCATAAAGAGTTGGTCCTGGGAATTGTCCATTGATTGTTGCAATAGATTTTGTTGAGCAAAGCTTTGTTGTGTTCTTCATTACCACCTGTGATTATACGTACATGGATGGAGTGTTTTTGTAAGAGCTTATTTTTGTTCATGAGATGTCAGTTCGGTGGCAAGAGCTCGCGGCCTTATAAGTTGTAATCTTAAGAGATTCAATCCGCTAGGAAATAGTTGTAATATAGTCATTAGTACCACTTATAATATTATAAGTGGCAGCGTTATGTTATGTTCGAAACGCAACTGTTTATCTTACTAATTATTGTCTTATAATAATGAAAATGCAAAACTAAGCATAGTAAGTAAGTATACTTACAGTAAACTGGTAATGACGCACCAAGGAGTGAACAAAAGGTGGAAATGAAAGAGCCACCAAAAATATTGTCAGAAAGCGTGGTTCCATTCTTTCTCTGTCACTTCAATTCTTCTTCCTTGACCCTTAATAAATCATATATTAACAAAAGACTAATGACCTTAACGTTATATAAGGCAAAAATATTTGATGTTATGTCGTTTTACATATGGTTGGTGACCACTAAATTATGCTAGCTAGCTATGCATTTTGAAAAGTATGGCAGTGTGTGTTTCTTGCATGCTACACAATGTAGTCCTGTTGGATGTAAACATTGGTGCTTCAATTGCTACACCCTTTGATAAATACTGCTCAGCTTGAAATATTTTTCTTATTCTTATATATTACTATATTATTTTTCTCAAATTTCTTGCCTGTATCAAAAATTTGAAGCGTTACTCCTCTGTTCCAGAAGCTATACGTATTTTTCTCACACACAATTGTTCCGTGTTACGAACCAGTGCTTTACGAACTTATATGACCCCCTCCGCTCTTAACTAGGATCTCGAACCTGACAAACAATAAATAGTGTTTCAAACTACCCGTTTAGGATGTGTCGTAAAGGTTTACATTGGTATAAGTTTTACATTTTATAATCATGTCCCTGAATATAGAATATTTAAAAGATTCCTCGTGTAATTTAGCCTTGAACATATGATAGCAGATAGATTAATTTAATCTGTCCAACCCGTTTCTTAAAAAAAAATGCTGTACCATCTAGACACACCTAATGATTCAAATGGCTTATCTTTTTCAAGTTATTTGCCACATGTTGCTGCGTATGTACTTCACTCAAATCACAAACCAGGCCATGATAATAAACTCACGTTTTTTCGTTGCTGTATAATAAAATTGAAGAGTTTGACTTATTTATTAATCCACTAAGCTATTCTCAGATACATCTTCTAATAATGAATTTAACTAGGCTAAATAATGAATATCATACTATATAACAAAGAAAAATGCTGGGATCATGGTGAATCATATCGGGACATATCTACATACCATGTTTACTTCTGAGATCCTAAACTTTATGTTCTGAGGGTATTATTTCTGAGTTATGAATCTTCTAATTAATTGGACAAATCTTCATCGTTTCATCTGGTAACCACATACACTTTTATATGAAGGGTGATGCTATCATCTGCTATTGAGTTCCTTATTTTTAATTACCACAAAAAATAACAGCAACTTAGATTATAAAATAAGTGGGGTCGTTATAATATATATGCAACATCTATATATCCTGCAAAGTAATCCGGAGAATCAAGGAAAATTTTGTCATTTTCATTTCTGGATTGCTAAACCCAAGGTCAGACATAGATGTTTCCTCCATTTCTCACGTATTAAACATTTAAATGTTATTTTGATGTCTAAAAAGATTTCATCAATAGCACCTGTTACTTGGCGCACTCTCCTCCTTCAAAAACAATTCATGGGCTTACTTACCAAGTTGAGGCCCATAAGCCAACTATGGATCCAACAATCAATGGTCACGATCTAATCCCTGAATCTGACGGTTCAGATCTATATATCAAATCAAGCATCCTTTGACCCTATAAACAAAGCATTCAATGCAAGCATTGAGGTAAGCATTAACTCCCCCACTCCACACCTGCTTAAGTTCTCACTAACTGACTTGAGCATCGGAGTGGCTTCGTAGGTACACCCCACCTCGGATTGGAACTCAACCTCGGACCAGAACTTCGTTGATCAGGTTCGGAATCTACTAACTATCTAGGATCAGACACTTACAAAGATAAGGTACAGAACATTGGCGACCACAGTGGGAGGAACTTGAACTTGTATTCTTTTCACCAAGTACAGAACATTGGCGACCACAGTGGCTCCGCAATTAAGACCGAGACCACGCATGTCAAGCATCATCGATCTGATTGAACCTAAACCCCATCCGGGGGAAACTCCTAAAGGAGTGGCTGTCACTCTTGCTTACTCGAAACGCAATATGATTCCTGGAAGTTCGGCAAGGGCCCCACATAACATTTGTGACATAACAATTGAGAGTGAGCTTCATCCTAGCGAACAAGTGAGTTCATATATGGTATAATAGTAGGTTAGTGTTTTATATGAACAAGTTGGTATTTATAGTGCTTCAAGTTTGTCACTTACGATTTTCTCACATCCTTTGATAACCTTTGAACCAATTTGCGAGTTTTCGCCTTCCATTCACGGGAGTTGAACTTTGAACCTAGATTCTTAAACACCCATTACCAATTGAGGCTCAACTGGTAGTATGTGTTTAAGAAACTAGATACACACGTTCAACACCCATGGAAGGTAAAAAATCACAAATCAATTCAAATGTGACCAAAGGGAAAAAAAATCATGAGCGACAAATTCGATACACGAGAAGGTGACCGATATGTTACCAAATTTTTCTTGACCAAAGTATGTTACAAAAATTTAATTATTTTCTATTTTATTATAGATAAAAATATTATATTAATGATTTATTAAAGATAGAAATTTTTTTTTTACAATATTTTTTAAGTTTAATATATAATATATAAAATGATGTATTTTTATTCCTCTTCCTCTACTTTTTTCCCTAGTATTTTTTTTTTCTCCATTCTCCCTCAGAAAAACAAACGACTACGTGAGACTGTGGGTGAAAGGAAAGCATAAACCCTTCTTCTTCTAATGGCACTCTCTTCTAACGCCACCCAACTCACAAGCTTTCACTTTCACTTTCATCCCCTTCAACGATCCACAAACCCTCTTCCTTCTTCTCATGTTTCTTTCTCTTCTCCCTCTCTCCGAAACTGCGCCTGCAAACCCCTCCTCGCCACCCAAACACCCACCGGCGCCGCCACCCAAATGCTCACCGGTGCTGCCACCCAAACACCCGCCGGCGTTGTCACCCTTTCCGGTGACTTAGAACTTTCTAGTTTAACTGCTTTGTCTCCATTGGATGGCCGTTATTGGTCTAAAGTTAAAGACTTGGCTCCTTTTATGAGCGAATATGGACTCATCTACTATCGCATTTTTGTTGAGGTACCCTTACATTACACCATTCATTTTTCACACCCCTTTTATTTAAAGATTCCTTTTTATTATTATTATTTTTATTTTATTTTTATGTGAACTTTCTTTGAACCCCTTTTGATTTCTGTTATTAGATAAAATGGTTGCTGAAGCTTTCTGAAATTCCTCAAGTCATTGAGGTTCCTGCTTTTAGTGAAGATGCTAAATCTTATTTACAAAGCTTGATTGATGACTTTAGTGTTAATGATGCATTGGAGATTAAAAACATTGAGAAGGTTACTAATCATGATGTAAAAGCAATTGAGTATTTCTTGAAACAGAAATGTCAATCAAATGCTGAAATTGATAAGGTAGCTAGCTTGTGATTCACTTTATGATTGGTTTACACTAGTTTTCTGTTTGATATTATGAGTTCTGCTGATGGGATTCCATTGTTCTTAAATCAAACCTTTTTAAACAGGTGCTTGAGTTTTTTCACTTTGCTTGCACATCTGAGGATATAAATAACCTTGCACATGGTTTGATGTTGAAAGAAGCAATGGATTCTGTTATGTTTCCTGTCATGGATAAAATAATCAATGCTTTGTGTTTAATGGCCAAAGACAATGCTCATGTTCCTATGCTTTCTCGCACTCATGGGCAGGTAAGCTGATTTGTGCATGGTTGAGTATTTGAGAATTCATGTATTATTATTTTTATTTTGATAGGAAAATAAATTTATTGAGGTGCTAATGATTTGTGGCTAGAAAATACAATACATGGAAAGAAACAATAGCAATAGTCATTCAGAGATCATATGAAACATAAACACAGAATTGGCATAGCCTTTGCACAAACTAACATCTTCAATTCTCAAAGATATAAGATACAAGAAAGGCATGAAACCAATTATGTAGATTCTGCCCTGCAGAGTAAGCATACAGCAGCTGCCCATTCAATTGTATTTGTGCCACCATAATGTAGATTCTGCACCCATCCTGCACGCTTAACTATGATGAGCTCCCAAAAGAAGATGCACCTTATTGTATAGGTAGTTCAAATCAATTCTTTTAAGCCTTCCTTCAATCAGCATCCTCTCATTCCGGTGCATGTATTCTGTTCATTCACGCAGCTGCCCATTCAATTGTATTTGTCACCCCACCAAAACACATAACGTCCTGCATCGCTTCCCGGAATCGCCGATCGCCTCTACGAACCAACACGATAAACATTAAGACTGGAGTTCTTATGGGATGAGCTCCTAAAAGCCGTTTGGATAGAGCTTCATTTTTTAGCTTATAAAAAACCGTGATCCTCTCAACTTATGGAGATAAATATAAACATTAAGTATGTTATTTTGAAAATAAGTTTGTATGTAAATTCATAATAGAGGAATCAAAACACATCTGCAGATCAAACCTATCACAGTACTATATGTACCGAAGACCGCAGATCAAACCTAATAGGGGAATCAAAACACATCTGCAGATTGAACCAGTAACAATACATGGTCCAAGCACAAATGCAATGCAATGCAATGCAATACAATAAATCATGCTTCCCTATCGTGACCATTGCACCCTTCAAAACCAGATGCGATTGAGAGCCATTCCCCGGAGATAACAGGGATTTCTAAGATAGGATTAAACAGAATCCCTTTGAACCGATAACATATTAACACTCTAATTTTATTTGCTTAGCACCAGAAACAGGAATGCTAAGAGTCCCCAAAACAGTAGAACAAAATGCAGCGAAGCACCTCACTATGCTCCCCTGCGTCAGAAAAAATTGGACTGCCACTCAGTATTTTTTTGAAGCACACTAGTTTTCTACATTGACCACCCCCATTCCTTTATTACCTTGTTCCACACCAGCCGTGACACACAAGGCTCAGATTCTTAGACCAGAACCTTCTCCATTTTCAACTTCAAATCCTAAGGAAGCAGATGGATTTAAGAACCAAGCTGCCAAGGGTATTGAAATCCTTTAAGCCTTGCAGAAATCTGTCTGCATGAAGGAAATTTAATTGCCTCCACAACTTTGGCACCCTCCAACCTCGTTGCATTAAAATCCATCTTGTAAATGTATTATTGTGGGTTCTAATATTGGGCTGTTGTAAATGCTCCAACTTTGCAAATGTATTATTGTGGGTTGTAATATTGGGCTATTGTAAATGCTCCAACTTCGTACGTAACACAACTGGTTTTCAAACTTGAACTCCTGATGTGCCAAAGATGGTAGACAAATCGTCAAAAATCCTTTTTAAGTACTCTTGCAGTTCATTAGCATTATTATACCTTCTCCTTATTGGTAGTTAGATCTTCATTTTTTAAACAATCTTGATTGAACTTGGTTGTTTTTCGACGTTGTTCTCCAGCCAGCTTCACCAACAACTTTGGGAAAGGAAATGGCGATATTTGCTGTGCGATTAAGCAGAGAAAGGAAGGAACTAACTCAGGTTGAGATATTGGGGAAATTCGCTGGTGCAGTTGGAAATTATAATGCACATGTTGCCGCATATCCTGATGTTAACTGGCCTCGCGTTGCAGAAGAGTTTGTACAGTCACTTGGATTAAGTTTTAATCCTTATGTTGCTCAGGTATGTGATTTACTTTTTACTTCTTTTTTGGTTCTGTTCAGGTTTAAGACATCTATATGCAATTTTAGAAGCGAAATCTTGATGCTGTCGGCCACCATATAATTTCTTAAGACTTCTGCCACCATATACATTGTTTTATAATTTTTCACTATTTGCTACTTTGCATGTGAGACTCTATTTAGTTTCTTCTCTGATTTTATGATGGTTATATATTGAGTACATACAAAATTGAAGTTAGTACTAGCATATCACACTCATTTGATCATACCAACGTGTTAATGAGATGGTAAATTCATGATTCCTTCTGATTATATTACTTCACTTGGTTAACAGATTGAAACTCATGACTACATGGCAAAGCTTTTTCATTCACTTATCCAATTCAACAATATATTAATTGACTTCGATAGAGACGTATGGGGATATATATCTTTGGGCTACTTTAAGCAGGTGAGTTTTTTTGATGTATTGCTGTAACTAGAATATGGCGCCTTACTTTTTGGGAGACATTAATTTCCAAAACATTTTTTTGCAGACCACTAAGGCTGGGGAGATTGGGTCATCAACTATGCCTCACAAAGTCAACCCCATTGATTTTGAGAACAGCGAAGGTAATTTAGGCGTGGCTAATGGAGGACTTTCTCATCTTAGCATGAAGTTGCCGATTTCACGCTGGCAGGCAAGACCTATAGCTACTTTAGTTTGGTATTATTCTTAACTATGATACTGAGAGGATATTACTATTATATCTTCTGCAAAATGGTAGTGTGATTTTCTTTAATAATGCATGTTTGTGTGAGTGAGTTACCTATTATGTTTTAGCATAATTTATTGGTGGGGATATTCTTATTGTGAGTAGCTAATTGGTAGAAAGAATCAAAAGAATGAAAATATTTTATTGAACTGAACAGAAATGGAGAATATATTTCTTATTCTGTCCTAATTCTCTTAGAGTTTTTTTTTCTTTGCTTTTTTGTTTTGCAGAGAGACTTGACTGACTCAACTGTCTTACGGAACATGGGTGTCGGTATCGGCCATTCTCTTCTTGCCTATAAAAGCACACTTCAAGGAATAGGGAAGCTTCAGGTATTCAATCCAACTGGGATTTGTTACTTTTTTCTTAGATTGTATACTAAATTGCAATTACAGACTATCTGCATAATTACAGAGCAAGTTTATCATATTTTCTATTAAATCTTGAGAAAAGACAACAGGCTTTGATATATTATTCACTGACCTTTCTTGTAATATTATAATTTACAATCTAGGTAAATGAAGCTCGCTTGAGCGAAGACTTGAACCAATGTTGGGAGGTGCTTGCCGAACCAATACAGACGGTGTGTATAATGCTTTTGGTTTTACATTATTATCTGGTTTAATCTTTTTTTGTTGTAATGAATGCCTAAAATATATTCAAAACTTGATTTCTCTTGGTTTTGCTAATGTTTATATTAGGTTATGCGAAGATACGGTGTTCCGGAGCCTTATGAGAAGTTAAAAGAGCTGACGAGAGGGAGAGCAGTTAACAAAGAGAGCATAAGAGACTTCATTGAAGGCTTAGATATTCCACAAGAAGCAAAAACGTATCTGTCGAAGTTATCGCCGAGTACTTATGTTGGAGCAGCTGTTGAATTGGCCAGAAACGTGGAAAATGCAGTGAATAATATTTTGAATGGTTGAAGACAGTTCTATTCTATCCACATTCTGAATCTCCGATTATTTACTGCTTGCTGATGCAAATGATGCTCATCATCAATTGTCTTTGGTCAATAAACGAAATTTCAGATAAATTGATTTATTTGGAAAGAGATAAAGGACTTGATGTTCCTTGATTATGAATACCTACAGTGATAGGCAAATTGAAATGTAGAATTTTCTGTGATTCTATTAGGTGTTTTTTTCTTAACTGTTAGGCAAATTGTAATGTTGAATTTTAATTGTCAGGTCTGAAGTATAGAACAAGTTTGGTCAATTTTGAATCATACTATTGAGTTTCTGATGAATTAATTTTAGCAAAATTTTTAATTAGTAATTTTTTTTATATAAATTTAATTAATTTATGAGCATTATTAAAAATTAGATTCATCCTCTTGGTGTTTTTGAGTCAGATCTAGATATGAATGAACATTTTGATTGTCTAGTTGTAATAATGGGAGCATTGGGAATCAAGTGTTGGTGGATCAGATTCCCTAAAAGAGCATGGCTGTCTTCCAATCGCTTTGTGACTGCAGTTTGTCTAGTGCTAATACGAGAATAATTATCAATTAGTGAAAGCCATCCATCAAAAGTGGGAATGTTTTATCTTCTTGATAGATAAGAGTGAACTTGTTTATTGTGGTGATATTTTTCTGGTAATCGATTCTAATTATTTTTTTGTTAGAAACAAGTTTATTGTGTATGTTAAGGAGGGACATGTCATGCTCTATTCTCAGCAAATAGTATTAGTGCAGCTGTTGTGTCTTTTAATAATGCAGTTGGAAGTGTAACCACTCATATTCCCCCAACTGGACTATCCTATTCATGCATCATTTATTTATATTATTATAATATAGGAGAGTACTATTCTACTTCAATAAGAATCTACTAATCTAGAGTCTTGCCACTACTTGTCATTAAGCCAGCCATGGCCACGTGGCTCACGGTGGGTGATATTTCAGTTTTGAACGCAAGCTCATGGGAACGAACTACTATTAAGACATTGACAACCTACATTACAGTATTATCCATCTATACATTTTCTCATAATATTATCATTATCATCATTAATTTACTTTAATTGTGCTTACTTGTACTCTGATTAGTCTTTGTAATCATTAAATTAATTAATACTATACTATATAATTTTTCTTGTACTACATTAGTTAGTCTATCTAGTATTTTTTTGAGCACCGTCTTTCTTCTATAATAATTCACTCTGTCACATCAGACACTAATGACTTTTCTCTTTGCATATGTTCACAACATGATTGCTTTACTCATCTTCTCTGTTCAATTCAATGACTTACTGTATAATTTGTGATACTATGATATACTAGTAACAAACATCATTATTTGTCTCAGTTTCTTTGTTTGGTATATTGCCGTGTGATTAGGACTAGGAATCATTGAGATCCTATGCCAGCTGGAATTTTTGTCTAATTAACACACCTTGTAACATTCTGGTGGAGGCTTATACTAGTATAATTCAGGTGATAACTCTCTTTTATGATTTCTGTTCCTTCATGCTCTGAATGATGAACCATTGACTTCTGAAAAGAAGCTATAACTGGATCCTGTGATAGATAGATATATTGATCCATTTCTGCTTATATTCTGTTAGTTTGAATTGAAGTTATTATGTCTGCTTATGGTCATCAAATGGAGAATATGTATTCAACAAGGAGTAGTGATTCAGAGATGGGAAGCAGTTTTGTGTTAGAAACAGGATTCTATATTACAACTTTTGCTGCAACTATCTTCATTGCTGGATTTGTTGCTCTTGGACTTTTGTTAATTACTTTGTTGGTTTCAATGGCATTGATGCTGCAATCTTGTCAGAGTAACAATGGTGGAATGATTGAGCTTAGGAATATAAATGATGATTATAGTTATTGCAAGGTTTATTCTCTACATGCTAAGCTTAATAACTTGGAAGAGAATAATGTTCCTAGCATTTGTAAGGATTTGGCAGTACAGTATATCAAAGGAGGTGAATATGGTAGAGACTTGGATTTCACTAAATCTGTTATTGAGGATTATTTCAATGCTGTTAAGCCATCAGATGATGATTTTAGATGTGGTCTTGATAGATATTGATTCCATTTTCTCACTCAATCCTCATTCTTCAAATTTGTTTCTAAGGTAATTTTATATTTTTTTTATCAAATGGCTTCAGTTTATCAGATCTTAGACATTTTATTCTCCTGATTTTGAGTATCTGTAAAAGAAATTCTACTTTCTTGTGTTCTGTAACTTTTTATATTTCACTGATCTTCATTAGCAGATATTCTCTTCCCATTTAGTGTTCCTTAACTCTAGCTAGATAATGTAAACTATAGACAAATGATTGGATCTGGGACAGCTGGCATTATGTTACCTATAACTTTTTATTATTTTATCAATGGGTTGTTACTAGTTCAACTTGCATATGTTTACTAATTATAATTTTTTTATTATAGATTATCAATTTTGATGCTGATCTGCAAAAAATGTCAGCAGTAACCTGACTTTGGTGTGGATTTTGTAGGAGCATTAGCAATTGTATCATAGAGGCAAAGAAATTAAAGCGGGAGTTTGTTTTAAGATTATTCATGAATCTTAAATCTAATGGCTGGTCTATAATTTTGTTATCAAGAGAGAACATAATATACCAAAATGTCACTATTAATCATCTTGTCTCTGCTGGATTTAGAGATTGGTCTTCATTGATGATGAGGTATTGTCATTAAGTTCCTTAATACATACTTATATGATCCTGATTAAGGGTTAAGGAAATATTACAAATGATTTGTGTTTAATTTTTTATGTTCTGTTGTTTTTTAGCAGAGGGGAAGATGAGACTTATAGCAAAGAGAATGAGTACTTTGCTAGGCAAATGAAAGTGATAGAGACAAAGAGGCTCCGTATAAAAAGCATCATAAGCAGCAATGTAGATATTTTGAGTGTTGTTACAGATACTAGAATGCGGAAATTTTTGTTACCAGATCCTATATGTGACGTGTTTGAGCAGCAAAGGAGAGAGGATAGATAATGTATATTATTATTTTTAGTTTCATCCCTACAGGATGACAGATTTTTTGGTTCACTAGTATTTTTTCCAAAACAAAAGTTATTCTTTGCTTTGTTCATATCAGGGGGATGTTGTAATTAGTGTGCATTTGAGAGAGAAGTTGTAAATGATTTTGAATAATTTCAGTTCTGTAATCTAATTTTGGTGTTATAAGTGTATTTGAAACAAAATTCATTATCTTTACAGTATTTTCTTTTAAAATTTAGTTTATTTAAATCTTGTTATAAACTATCAAGTACCAACATAGGTTGGTCCGAGCGGTAATTGAGTTCGGATCTCACCTGAAGGTGTCGAGTTCGATTTTTGAATGTGACAAAAATTATGTTGGGAGGGGAAAACCACATGGACTGGTAAAGTTGGGTACTCGTGGTCATCCAGGTTCCCCGCCGTAGATTAGTCATCAGCAAAACCGATGGATATTGCGCACCAATGATAAGGTAACCAAAAAAACTATCAAGTCCTATAAAAATATAATCGCAAGTTTAGATCAGAATGGTTAAGGTGCTATATCTAAAGAGACATATTAGTACACAAGTTCAATCCTTAGGGATGGAACAACTTAAAGCCAAATTTATTTACCTCCTATCAAACTTAGATTAGTTCGAGCTTCTTCTTCGGACACTAGAGTGGGACTGAAGTCTTTTATACCAAAAAATGGGATCTGGATTGAGTGCATTCGGTTGTGGTGCATTTGGCAAACATGTGTCTATCTCTCTCCTTACAATTTATATTGTGAGGAGAGAGATAGACACATGTTTGTCGAATGCACCCGAATGCATGCACTCAATCCAAATCCAAAAAAGGGTACATAGCCTTAAGTCGCTAAAGGCATGGAAAATTGGCCTTAAGTCGCTAAAGGCATGGAAAATTGGACCGTGCATTTACCTATTTAGTGTCTAATCTCTCTCATCCATAATTTCTCTCTCATCTTATCTCATTTTTCCATCTCTTCTTTCTCTCTCTAAAAATAGCCTAAAGTCACTAAAGACAGAGAAAACTAAAGGCACCAAATCCAAATCCTATTTTATCGGGGAGGGATTGAGTGGCTTTAAGGCGGGAAAGATACTCATGCCTTTAACTATTCGTGTCTATCTCTCTCCTCAATTATTTTCTCTCTCATCTTATCAATTTTTTTCTCCTATCTTTTTTATTCCTAAATAAGTCTAAAGTCACCAAAGATACATACTACTATAGACACTCAATCCAAATCCTACCTTATCACTTTTCTGCTCTTTTTTTTCCGGGTTTTGGTTGTCTACCTTGCTTATGTATATCTTTCACTACCTTTCTCTCTATCTCTCTCATCTTTCTCTCTCTATTTTAAACTACCATATTATCCCTATATTGTCTCACATTTTACCTAAAGTTAGACGAAGGTAGGCAAAGGCAACGTAGAGAATCCAAATCCCTTTTTCCCCTCCCTAACACTAGGACCCAGATCCTCTCCAGTCAGAATCCAATCCTGTCACTCATGTCACCCTAACCTCTTCCATTGGATCACCATCATACTCAATCTTAACCATTGAATTATTTTATTTTAAAAAAATCTAAAAAATTTAAGAAGAGAGAGATAGAGATGGGTGATAGGAGAGGATCCCATTCCCTAACACTAACCAATGAAGTTGTATCTATTTTCTAAGTTTAGATTCCCTACCTTTCTCACTATTTCTCTTGTGTTTGCTCACTCTTGTTCCAATCAAACTCATTTTGCCTATAATTACCATGCTAGAGCCCCAAAGATAAACTACCTATTTCCACTGGAGTGGGTGGGCAGGGGAGAGGGAGAGGGAGAGGTGCAGGTAGCAAACTCTAATTATTAATATAAGTTGACCAAAAAAATCCATCCCTTCCACATATAACATGGATATTACTTTTCCCACGCCCCCTCCTACTCAAAACACACCCCATAAGGGTGTGAAATGAATAAAAAACCAGCCAATGCGTCTTTTTTTTCAAGAAATTTCACGTGTTCGCACACGGGGCTTCCAAGTTTGAATGACATCGTTCGAGTGTGTTAAATATTAACTTCACACCTTCTTGTGCATAATTTCACCTATTCGCATGGGGTCATGCAAACCAATTCGAATATGATCAATCGAACGTTTCTCAAATTGATTTCCTGCTTATTTATTCCAATAGCAGTCTGACTAATTTCCATATTTGTTACTATCATGGTTTGTTTCCCTATTTAATATCTTGTGTTAGTATAAATAAATAAGAGTTTGTTTCATCTGTTTGTGTCAGTCATACCAAACCATAATCATAATCTGAAGTCTTTATTCTTTCTCTTCTGTCTTTATCTGAAACCTATAACTTTAACACGGTATTAGAATTGTTCCATCCTACAACGTACTAGTCCTGCTGCTACTATTCTGATGTGAAGTTCCTAATGCTTGGGACTTTAATAATTGCCCAGTGTATTTAGCCACGGCTTGACAGATGGTACAAAAGCATACCACATCATTTTGTTGACTCACACTTTATCTTATAATTTTATCATGAGGTGTATGTAAAATCAATGTAGAAGGGAAAACAATAAATAAATAAATTAATTAAGAAGGAAATTTGTTAAGCAAGGATGGTGTTCGAATATGATCAATCGAACGGCTTCGGTTGTCCTCGTCTGAACCCGTTAAAAACACTACGTAAGGGAAGTTTCTACGTGAGGGTAATTTTGGAATATTTAAGGTTTTGGGGTGTGTTTGAGTAAGAGGGGGAGTGGGGAAAGTAAACGCCATATAACATACCCAATATATATCAACCCATTAATTGTTGGTGTTAGAAACGTGAAAAAATGCAAACAAATTCAAACCCCGCGCCAAAAGGTGGGAAAACAAAAAGCCCAATTGGAAATAAGTTTCTTTGTGACTCACGAGAGCAGCAAATTTAGATCAAAATATATCATATACTCATACAGTCATACTGTACCTAAATTGAAATAATTCAAATTTGCAAGTGATCTTGTTACACAAAAAATGAAACGAATCTGTATTGATGTTCATTGAGACATTTACTCGAATACATTTCACAATAGGTCTCTCCTATATATCCTACAGAATATGAACACCAACATTTTGTTCTTCACATAACTAGCAACCTAATTACAAAACTAGAAAGCTAATTAACTATTAACTATGAAACTAATCAACCATACCATGCAATGCAACACACTTTGATGAGAAACAAGAGCATGGAAATAGCTACACTACAGAACCAAAATCAACAAAACAACCATGTAAACCACGTTATTCAAACTCACCAAACAGCAACGTGAAGAATCAGAGAAATCAATACGATACTTAGCAGTACCATTAGGGTAAAGAATCCCCCAATTTCTTCCAGTTCCTTCCTTATCAAAAAGCTCATACAAGTAAACTCCACGAACTCCATCTTTCAACAATGGCGTTCCAGCACCAGACTTCAAATGCTTCACAAGTCCCTTCAGATATATCTCCGCATAACCAGAATTCGCATCATGCTCAGTACCAGTACTAGGCCAACCAGTTTCCGTAACCACCACCGGAATCGATTCATATCCTGCGCTAGCCATAGCACTAACAACAGCATCAACCATTATATCAAAAAGATTCCTGTAACGAACTCCGGTGGTAAGATCATCACGAAAATTAAAAGGATGTTGTTGAAAAAGCGCGATTCCGAGAGGAATCTCAGATCGAAGACGGTAAAGATTGTAAGGGTAAAGATTAATCAAGAACGAAGAATTGGTATCACTCAAGAATTGAAGTAATGGTCCCATGAGATTAACACCTGGAGGTTCTTGAAACTGAGCGGAAGACGGAGGAAACGGTGAAGAAACGGCGTTGATAAAAGAGAAAGAAGTTGAAACGGAAATCTTACGGATACCAAGATCACGAAGTGACACGTGTACGTTGGAGATTGCAGGGAGGAGGTTGTTAATTGCTTCAGGGTAAACGTCGAGGAAGGCGTTACCAACGGAAATGGTAGTGATCTTGGCGCGTGGGTAGAATGGTAGCACGTGAGTGTAAACCCAGGCACGTGCGGTGGAGCGATTGGTAGCCATTGGAGTTACCATGTAGTTAGGGATAGTGAGGAAGAGGGTGATGTTTGTGTAGAGGAGGCTTCGGATTATGGCTGGGTCAGGTTCTTCAAGACGGAGGGAAGTTAGTTTGAGATTTTCCATGGCGGTGGTTATACGGTCGGAGGTGGAGGGGGAGGGTGGTGGTGGTTCTTGGTGGTTGATTGGGGCGGAGTAGGTGACGCCGATGCAGGGAAGGGAGGTGGAGGTTGTTGGAAAGAGGAGAGAGATGAGAAGGTAGAGAGAGAAAATGAAGGTGTAAAACATGGCGGTGCTCTTCTCAGGTAGAAGTGCAAGAGCAAGAAGAAAGGGAGGGAAGAAGAAGATATGCACACAGTGTTGTTTGTTGTGCGAAGTTTGAGCGAGCGTGTTGAATTTGAATTGGTTAGTTAGAATGAGATTTTAGAATTTGGCGCGCTAGCTGCCTCTATTTTGCCTTTTGCTTTTACTCTTTTATTTTTCTTCTCATTTCTAAATGTATTTCCATCTCAAATATTTGATGCATCATAACTTTCTATAGAATCTATACAACGTCTCTTTTTCTGCCCTTCTTTCGTTAACAAGTAAGAACCTGCCATAAGAAGAGCGTTTTTCGTATAAAAAAGGTTTTTATGGAAGTTGTACAAAGGGTTAATAGTAGTTTGTACAAGTAATTTAGAAATTTTCAAAATAATTTTTACATCACACTCCAGCACCATGACAACAACTCTTTAGATTTAACTAGTAGGATAACCCGTGCCCGTGCATACACACGGGGTGTCGTCGTGTTTTTTTTTATGAATGAACTTAGATAATATTTAAATAGTTTGAACGTTACCCCGTGAAAATAAAAACAAAATTAAAGTAGATAATAAAGAAGTTTCAAATAAAAAATAGATAAATATAAAAATGTAAAAGTATCATTTAAAAACAATCTATGCATTTATCCAGTGTTTTTTATATATCAATCAGAATAATCCTCGATATATATATATATATATATATATATATATATATATATATATATATATATATATATAATCATGATTATATATCCCCGTATTTTTTTATATATCAGTAAAGTTATCCCGTGTTTTTTTATGTATTAGTACAATTATCTCATAGTCTCAATTGATTATATGAGTTTATTAGTAGATAGTAAAAGATAAATATTAGATTATCAATAAGAAATATTTATCTCGTGTTTTTTTATATATCAGTGGCGATTATTTGTCATTTTTTAGGTATTAGTGGCAAATATTTGCCACATGTGTTTTAAATTATCAGTTCAGTTATCCCAAGTTTAAATTATCAGTGCAATCATTTCTTAGGTATTAGGGACAATTATTTGTCATTTTTAATTATCAATGACAAATATTAATCTCGTATTTTTTATATATCAGTGCAATTATCCCGTAATTTCAATTGTTATATATCACTGCAGTTATCAATAAGAAATATTTGTTTTAAATATTAATCAGTAGTTTGAATAGTCATTAAATCTTCTTGTTTTTTAGATAGTAGCTAGGTTTATAGTGGTCTTCACAAATTATAATTATTAATGACAAATATTAATCCTGCGTTTTTATATATTAGTGCAGTTATCCAGTGTTTATCATTGTAGTTATCTAGTAGTTTCAATTGATTATTTTAGTAGATTAGATTATAGTAGATAGTAAACGATGAATAGTAAATTATCAATAAGAAATATTTATCTCGTGTTTTTTTATATATCAGTGACAATTGTCATTTTTTAAGTATTAGTGAAAAATATTTGTCCCGTGTGTTTTAAATATTAATCAGTTTAAATAGTCAATAAGTCTTCTTGTTTTTTTAGATAGTGGGTTTATAGTAGTCTTAAAAAATTATAATTATCAATGGCATATATGAATCTCGTATTTTTTTATATATTAGTGCAGTTATCCCGTGTTTATATATATATATATATATATATATATATATATATATATATATATATATATATATCAGTGCAGCTATCTTGTAGTTTCATTTGATTATTTTTGTTGATTAGTAGATTATAGTAGATAGTAAAAGTTAGATATTAGATTATTAATAAGTAGTTTAAATAGTCATTAAGTCTTCTTATTTTTTAGATAGTAGGTTTGTAGTAGTAGTCTTCAAAAAAATTAATTATCAATGACGAATATTAATCTCGTATTTTTTTATATATTAGTACAGTTATCCCATGTTTTTTATATATTATTGCAGTTATCTCGTAGTTTCAATTGATTATTTTAGTTGATTAGTAGATTATAACAGATACTAAAAGATAGACTGTGTAAACCGATTTTGGAGAGAAAAAATAAAATCTTAAGGTGATAATTTTTTAGTGTGAAGTGAGAAGAGAAAGAAAATAATTGTTTATGGGAAAAGTAAAATGAAAAAAGGAAGAAAAAAAGTGTAGAAGAAAAGTGAAAAGGAGGAAAGAGAGTGTAGAAGAAATAGAAAAAAGGAAGAAAGAGAGTGTAAGAGAAAAATGAAAAGGAAGAAAGAGAGAGTAAGAAAAAGTGAAAAAAGTAAGAAAGAGAGTGTAAAAAGAAAAAGAGAGAAAAAGTGAATAATGACACTTTTACCCTTAAATTATATATTTGTCATGTTAATAAGAGATCTAAATTAATAATTTCATAGGAGGTTTGTTTGTATAAATAGATATTACATTACATTGCCAAACAAAAACAAAAATGATCTAGGAAGACCTAAAATCTTCCAACACCTAGAGAGATATATTATAGGGGTGTCTCACCACTTGAATTTTGATCCTCCAAGTCACTTCTCTGTATCTATCTCTCCTATTTTATTACTTTTAATTTTCTAAAACAATAATTTAAAGCAATGTTTTAAAAATCGAACCAATCGAAACGGTTGATCCGGTTGAACTATGACCCAACACCTTATATGGTTAGGTTATCTTAGCGGTTTAAAGCGTTTTTATCTGGGTTTGAGTGGTTTTAAGTGGTTGAACCATGACTCAGAGGTCTCACTGGTTCAATGTCTGGTTCGATTTTCAAAACACTGATTTAAAGGTTAGGATTCAGTGTTTTACTAATCCAATGATTCTATGTTTCCTAAATTTACGGACTACAGTAAAAAATGTTTGAAATGAATCATGGTCCCCGCCACTTAGGGATATGTTTCCTCTAGAAAGGTGATTATCCCTTACAATCTACAAAAGTCTTTAACACTATAGTTATATCCTTCATTTCTCTATGGTGTTCTTGTAGTAATATGCGCAACAAGACAGCAACAACTAAAGTACCTGTGAACACAGAAAACGTTAGGAAAAATAACCGGAGGCGTCTGGTGACTTGTCCTGAAGAATTTATCCGCCTCTACAGCGCAAATTCACCGAGATACAACCGGTCCGTCTCAATCGCAAGTAACGAAAGAGAAATCCGAACTGGCAAGAATGAAATTTTTATTTCAGACAGGAGATGAACCCAGGACTATATCTTTCAAAGAGAGGAAGTGATTTTCTGATGTTATCAAACTCACACATGTATTCTATATCCCTTTTTCAAAACTTTTCCTTCACCCTTTTATATCCGAAAAAAAAAAACTCATAGATCAAAACCATTTTTCCGTTGAATAGTTATGACCATGAAATTATTTTTCCGTTAAAATATTACACTCATAGAAGAACAAAACGGATGCAAATAATGATTGTATCATAACTCAATATTATAATCATAGAGAAAAGAAACGGAACTAACATAACGTTAAAATAAAATTTCCAACGTAATCTGATATATATCATTGATAACCAAAACGCATATAATGATAGTATATTGTGATCAAATCATCAATCACTTTAATATTTAGTGATCAAAACAAAAGAAACGTATACTATATTTTACAACCAACTTTAATGTTTATAACTGTACATATAAACAAAACTGAACGTAAAATGAACATATAATATTATAAGTGACAAATTATTTATAATTTAAGCTTTTCAAATGAATAAAAATAAATATATATTTTAATATAAATGGTTCCCACTTTTGAAATATTATTAATTTAATAAAATTACAACAATCCCCCACATATTTCAAAAGTTGGAAAAGATATAAATTAAAGAAATTTCCTGGGTTAACATCGTAGATGTAATGCATCGGATCTGTATAGCAAGCTATGGAACCCAAGACACTTGTTATATGTTAGAGGTTTTACTATCACATTACACCCCCACAATTCTTGCTGTTTTTCGCGGTGGTGCGCTACTAGGCCCTGCGCGTGCTCGGTATTCATGAGTGCTCTAGAGACCTCGCCAGGATCTCATGCAAGCGGCCCCACTTGACACTCATATAGCTGATTTCATCAAGTGTATGCTGCAAGTCATACACCACCCTTAAGGGCTATGAATATCATTAAAAGCTTTAAGCTTAACCTTTTAACCCTGCAGGCTAGCACTATCACAATAACACCATAGGAAGGGACAATAATAAAATTAATTACTTGAATTAATTTTCAGTGCTAGCAATATCAAGAAGTGACTTGTTTTTACCACATTGAACCTTATTCATGGGATCTCCAATCACAAAGGTTGGGTTACCATCACTTCTTAATTTAAATTGGCTTAAGTCCCATTCCCCTCGATGTTTCACAAATCATTTTCTTCACTAGGGTTTTTGTCGGAGGATCGGCCAAATTCACTTCTGACTTCACATAATCGATCGATATCATTCCATATTTTTGCAATTGTTTGACAACATTATGTCTCAATTGCACATGTCTATTTTTGCCATTATAGGTCTTATTTTTTGCAACGGCTATTGCCGACTGACTATCACAATGTATTGACACTGATGGTGTCGGTTTTATTCCCAAAGGAATTCCAGCTAGAAGGTTCTTCAACCATTCAGCTTCAGTACCAGCCAATTCCAATGCTACAAATTCCGACTCCATAGTCGATCTAGCAATAATGGATTGTTTGGCTGACCTCCAAGTTATCTTGCCACCACCACCAGTGTAAAAATGTAACCACTGTGGATTTTGTCTCATCCGAATCGGATATCCAGCTAGCATCACAAGATCCTTCTAATACCGCGAAATCCACTATAAGTAATACCATAATTTGTGGTACCTCTCAAATATCTCATAAGGTGAGCAATTGCCTTCCAATGATCCTGACCAGGGTTATGAGTATACCTACTCAGACGACCGACTGCGAATGCAATGTCTGGTCGAGAAAAGTTCATTCACTACAAGAAAAACTGAAATTTCAGGGCGTGACTTTCCGGCGGATTTTATTCCCCCAAAAAGTTTTCGGGGGATTTATGAATTTTCGGCGGATTAAAGTTGGCCGAAACATTTCCGGCGGAAATTAGGTAGTTTGCGGCGGATATAGAGTAGAAAAAAAAATTGTCAAAAAAAAAAAAATTGATTCCGCCGAAAATGGTCTGTTCCGCCGAAAATTTAAAGGGGGGGAAATTTGAAATTCAAAATCCGCCGAAAACAGCACCATTTCCGCCGAAAATACCACCTCGGTCAACTCAAAAAATTTCCGCCGAAAATCCCTTAAATTCCGCCGCAAACTACACCTCGGTCAACTCAAACCATTTCCGCCGAAAATTCATTTTTTCCGCCGAAAATGCCTTTTTTACCACTGAAATGACTCCTCGGCTGCCGTGATATTAATTCCGCCGAAATGACTCATCTATTCCGCCGGAAATGACTATGGTCAAATTCAAATTTTGAAATTTCCGCCGGAACGGTACAAAATCCGCCAGAAATTACATGTCTCATAAAATTCCCAACGGCTCTCCTACTTCCTTTATATAACCGAGTTTACTTCTTCTCACTTCCTTCTCACTTTAAAACTTCACTCATTCTCAATTCTTCTCATCACTTCTCTTAAATTTCTTCACTCAAACTTCTTACAAATTCAGTTTTTCTTCTTGTCTCTCAAACTTTGGAGGTATGTTTTAGTTTATATATACTTTGTTTTAACTTATATTTTGTTCTAATCTATTAGTTACTAATTGTGTGTTGTTTGGTTAGGAGTTGTTAGAGTTTGGTGGCATCTGCTTGTTTGTTCAAAGGACTTCAGTTTAACATCAAGTCAGAGACCTCTCAGCACCACCGGTTAGTTATTAGTTGTCCTTAAACGTTATTTGATGTTATTAGTTAGAATTTGTTCAATTATTAAATATGAAATATTATAATATATTAGTTAATATTAGTAATTAATTACTTAATATTAGTAAATAACTTAGTATGAAATACGTTATTTTACTTTTAAACTTTTGTTAATATTTTTTTAATAAAAAAATACATAAATACGAAAATTTTAATATATTTATTAAATTTTAATTTTTGTTAATATTTTAGAGGAAATACGAATTATATAGTTAAAAAATAAATTATATCTATTTATTAATTTTTAATTTATGTTTTTAATACTTTTTAGATAATTGCGAAATACAAGAATATATTAGTTTTTCGAAAATTCATTATGTTATCATTTTTTGTTTAAGTTGTTAAAATCTATTATATTTTTGAAAATTTTTATATTGTCAATTAATATATCAAAGAGTTATTGTATGTAATTTATTTTCATTTAAGTAGTTATGATATGTAATTTATTGTTATATTTTCATTTACTATAAATATTTATGATATGTAATTTATTAGTAATAAAAAATTTAATAAAAAAATTGATAGACTTGTTAGTTAAAATGTTATTTATGTTGTTAGTTAAAATGACTAATATTAATAGAGTGTATGTGTTAAATATTTTTATTTATGTGTTAAAATGTTATTTATGTTGTTAGTTAATAGAGTGTTAGTTAAAATGATTAATATTTACGTTTACCATAACCTAATATATAAAATATGTTAAACTTTTTAAAATCTATTTATATTATAATTAATTAATGTAATGTTTACATTGTTAGTTTAAATAAATATTTGTATGTGTATATGTGTATGTATGTGTATGAATATGTAAGTAAGAAAATATAAATTTTGATTTATTATTTATGAAATGAAAAGTAATTAGTTATTGTTTATGATAATTTTTATTGTAGCACACGTAGTACTAGGATTTAGAAAACATGGATCGTAGTTGGATGTATGATCGATTATATCCTGGAAGAAGCGGTTTAAAGAGACGATTTGCAGAAGGAGTAGAAGAGTTTATTTTTTGTGCTAAGCGTGACGAAGGATTTGTGCGAGAAGGGGGAATTAGATGTCCGTGCGCGAAATGTTCAATTCGATTTATAAAAAATGAAGATGAAGTCAGAATGCATTTGTACAATAATGGGTTTAGGCCAGATTATTGGATATGGAGTCGCCACGCGGCGTAGCACTGGGTACTGCGGTAGTAGCTCCTCGTGGTTAATGTTCCGGTTGAAGTATATCTTTCAAGTACTAATGTTCCGTTGAAGAAGTAGCTTCCACATCCGGATCCGCCAAATCATGCAACCCGCGTTAGATGTTTATCGTGGAATGATATCTCATGCCGTTGGAGTAAATTTGGATTTTGAAGAACCTAATATGATGTCAAGAAGTTCCAAATGAGGAAGCGCAATTGTTTTACACGTATTTGAGTGAGACAAATAAACCATTATTTGAAGGATCTAAAGACTCAAAATTATCAATGTGTGTTCGGTTGTTGGGTCTTAAGTCTCAATTTAATGTTGCCGAGTTGTGCATGGAATATATGACCAAAATGATGTTGGATGCAACCCCTATTAAGGGACTTTTGCCGCAGAGTTATTATGATGCTAAAAGACTGCATCGAAGCTTGGCTTAAAATCTAAAAGAATTGATTGTTGTGTGTCCGGTTGCATGCTCTATTATAATAATGAGTTTGGCATAAATGATGGAAATTTGACTAATGCAAGTTGTGTGGAGAGCCACGCTACCGCGTGCAAAGAGAAAGGGACGAGCAGAGGCAAACCGGTTCCACGGAAAGCAATGTTCTATCTGCCGCTTATACCAAGGCTACAGAGGATGTTCACATCAATGGAGACCGCTGGTAAAATGACGTGGCACCATGAAAATAGAAACAATTCGTGAATTACGCCACCCATCCGATGGTGAAGCTTGGAAGCATTTTGATCGTGTTCATCCAGATTTTGCGAGTGATCCACGCAATGTTCGGCTTGGTTTATGCTCTGATGGTTTCACACCCTATATTCAAGCATCGGCATCACCGTATTCTTGTTGGCCAGTTATTGTCACCCCATACAACCTTCCACTAGAAATGTGTATGTCTAAACCATACATGTTTTTAAATGCTATTATTCCGGCCAAGCAATCCAACACCGGTATTGACATATATTTGCAACCTTTGATTGATGACCTAAAAAGGTTGTGGCATGGTGTTTTAACTTATGATGCAAAGACGCAAACAAAATTTCGTAATGAGGCGACTTTGATGTGGACAATTAATGACTTTCCCGCCTATGGAATGTTGTCCGGATGGGGAACACATGGTAAGATGGCGTGTCCGATTTGCATGGTTGACACAAGGGCTTTCACTCTTAAATACGGAGGGAAAACTTCGTGGTTTGACTCGCATCGTAGGTTCTTACCTATGGATCACCCATTTAGAAAGCGTAAATATGCATTCATCAAGGGACATGTTGAAACAAGTGGACCTCCTCATAGTTTGACACCGAGGAAGTTTGGGGCGTTGTTAAAGACATCCTCCCAAGGGAAGTCGTAGCGGTGTTGTTTCTCGTCCCGTATACTATGGGCAATGGCACAACCGACAAAGAGAAGTATCTTTTGGGAACTTCCCTATTGGAAAGATAATCTCATCGAGACACAATCTGGATGTAATGCATACAGAGAAGAATTTTTTGATAACATATTTAACACCACATGGACGTGAAAGGTAAAACGAAAGACAATGAGAAAGCTAGGAAGGACATAGCTCATTATTGTAGACGAAAGGATTTGTTGTTGGTTGAGCAAGGTACTAGGACATTGAAACCCAAAGGCAATTATACTTTATCTAAGGAAGAAGCGAAAGCGGTTTATCGGTGGATAAAAGAGTTGAAAATGCCGATTTGTTATTCTTCCAATTTATCTAGATGTGCGGATGTGGATAATGGGAAGTTGCATGGGATGAAGAGTCATGATTGTCATGTATTCATGGAGTGCTTACTTCCCATCGCTTTTAGTTCGTTGCCAACACACGCTTTGAACCCACGATTGAAATAAGTACATACTTTAAGAATTTGTGTTCAAAGAACCCTAAAAGTTGATGATCTTACAAAAATGGAACAAGACATCCCATTTATCTTATGCAAGTTGGAGAGAGTATTTCCGCTTTGTTTCTTTGATTCTATGGAGCATCTACCGGTGCATCTCGTGATCCGGTTAAAACTTGGCGGACTGTCCCAATACAGATGGATGTATCCGCTTGAAAGGTCGATTATTTATTATAATATAAATTAAGGAAGTTTAAAAATAACATTATTAATTAATTAATTAACATATCGCTTAATTATCTAGGTTCATGGGTGATTCAAAAGATCGGTGAAAAACAAAGCTAGAGTTGAAGGATCGATATGTTCTTCATACTTACACCGTGAAACAACCAACTTTTGTTCTTATTATTTCAAGAATGAATTTGCTCCAAGAAGCAATCGAAATGAAATGGACGTTGAATGTCCTAGACATGAATTAGCTTTGTCTGCCTTTTGTCTACACGGTCGTCCATCCGGGAGGAGTCAATTCACCGGTGATGAGAGGAAGAGTTCAAGGCAAAGACATATTCATGTGTTGATAAACTGCATCTTGAGGTGCAACCATTCATTGAGTATGTATTCGATCCTCAACATTAACTATATATATCGATCTTAATTAAGTTAATAAAAGTAGACAAATGTGTAACAATTAATTGTTTCTTTTAGGGAATTCTTGTCATCCGAGGAAATAAGTGAAGAACAATCTTCGGCTTATATTAATGCACATTTTCCAATGTGGTTTAGGCAACGTGTTTATGCCCTCCCACCAACTCCTCCCAACCAACACTTGAGGAACTTATCAGACGGTCCTCGAAGATGTGTTAAAGAATGGCACACATACTTTGTCAATGGATACAAATTTCACAATAATGAATGGACACAGGGCAGAGAAACAATCAATAGTGGAGTTTGCATGAAGGGTGTCACTGGAGGTGGTGAAGGTGATTTTTATGGTGTGTCATCATCATCTGGATCCTCATCTGATCGAGACGACACATACGATGTTCCTCCACCTGTCGCGGATACGGCAGGTGGGAGCCGGAAGATTATTACTACGCCTTAACGCACGCCACGGGACGGGATCATTGCAGGTTGTGTGTGTGCCTCTTGGCGATATTTGCAAGAATCGCGCCCCCACAACTCACACACACACATCTCAAGAACCAGCGCCAAAATGCTAGGCATTTGGCGCCCCTTCCAACCTATACTCAAACACACTTCAAAACCTAATTCCTCCCAACCAAATTATTTCTCACATAACCACACCAACATAGCCTTTGAATCATTAATACTAACCATCACATTTACATGCTCATACTGAGATAATGCACGATCGTGAAATATTAATTACAACTCATGTTTCCATAGCAACAATCAACATGTCATAACCAAAACAAACATTTCAAACATAAATCAACATGTGAGTAACACAAGTTCACACAACACATCATTCCTAGAATTATTCCTACTACAACACACATCCTACAAGTTATCAAAAATGTAATGGAGATTCCCTAACCTTGGGTGAGCTAAAGCTTCAATCAACCACCAAGAAAACAACCAAATGAGGCCTCCAAAATCGATATTTCCACAAAGCCACCATGCATGGTGCCAGCAGAGTAAAAGAAGAGAATGGGTCTATGGGACTCATGGAAATGGTGCGGTAGTGAGGTAGAGGAAGGTCGACCCGCAGATAGAATAAACCCAACTTAATGAATTAATTTAATTAAGTGTTGCAAGCCTTAAATAACTTAATTAATGTCAATAATCTTTTTCTTATTGTTACAACTCTCCCCACTTAAAGAATTTCGTCCTCGAAATTACAGATCGAACAACTCGGATAAGCCTCCTTCATCTTGCTTTCCAACTCCCAGTCGTGCTTTCCCCACGGCTCCTAGCCAAACTACCTTCACCAAATTGATCTCTTTGCCTCTAAGACCTTCACCTCACGATCCTCAATTTAACCGGCATTGTCTCCACCGTAAGGTTATCTCTCACCCTCACATCGTCCCATCCGCACACAGAGGATGGGTGCGCACAAAGCCAAATCGGGCGCATGGTGCGAGTAGAGTAGTGAGCTGGCTCTACAAAGCCAAATCCGCTGCATTGCAAGTAGTAATGAGAGTAAAGGTCTTCTCTCATGAATTCTCAATCTGTCTTGAGGCAAAGGTCACAACCTTACCATTCTGCATTAAAACACCTCCTAGCCCCATTTTAGATGCATCACAATATACTACAAAAGGCTCTCCTGACTTAGGCAATGCAGTAGTAATGGTAATCTTGCCTCTTAAATTGTTGTATGATGACTTGGCGGATGACTTACTACCACACACATGTTGAAGATGGTCGTCGCATCGTGGTGCCTCAAGGAGATTCGTAAGTATATAATTATTTATTAATTTTTGTTGCCTTTTATACAACTACTTTCGTGGTCCAAAATATTCAGCTTTTTAAAAATTTCAGTTTATTCCTTCAAAGCTCGCAGCAACCCATTGTCATATAACGCAATTCAAAGAGAATTTTTCAAAGGTTGGAAAAATTGACCATTGTTAAGAAAGATAAAGAAGATAGGAAAGACTATTTTAGGGTCATGCTCAATTCTTTCCAAGTAAGTTCTATGAAATAATTAATTTTTAATTATTTTATTGAATTGTTTAATTTGTCTGTATTAACAATATTCTTCTAATTTTTTTAAATAGGAACAATGTACATGGTTACCGGAACAACAAAAAGATGTTGAGCATGCGTTCAATAAGAGATGCAGTGATAGATACTACGGCAATCTTGCGGGTGTGTACGGCAAGCAAAGGCAAAACTCGCTTTTATGGGACCGAGGCTTATGCGAATCGCCGCGCGTTTGGGACACTCCTGAATTTAAAAATAAAGCAGAAAGCTAAGAAGAACCGTGCTTCTGAAAATGCCGGCGCCTACTGCAATCACTCAGGTGGATGTGTTAGTGCTGGAACTCATCACCAGCGCATGGTACGTAATTTTATAACTATTACTTTTATTCATCAATTAATTAAATTTATTAACTATGTGTTAATTAATTAAGTAGTTGTTATTAAATAATAAAATTATGTATCTAGGAGGAAGAAGCTGGGGCGGAGAGTCGGTTTGCTCGAGTTGCATCGCAACTTGTATATGCGAGAGGAGGACGGTTCATTTATCCACGATAGAGGCGAGGAGGATTCGGTAAAAACTACATTATGTTATTAGTTAAATATACAATATATATATATATATATATATATATATATATATATATATATATATATATATATATATATATTTTATATTGTTTTTATTGTTTTTTTATTAATATTTATTTATTTATCTGTTGTTTTTTTAGGATGCTTATGATGCTTGGGATGGCCGAGTGGGCGTGAGTCTCACCGCAGAGCGATGGGGTCGATCGATCGTGAGAGGAGGAGGCTAGAGTGGGTCGCTCTATGTGGGATAGAGCGGTTGGCCCACAAAAGAGTGATCGTTTGACGACAGATCTCGTAGCATGGGACCCGTGTTCTTCAAGGAAAGCATTCTCGCCGAGTCGATCATATTCGGGGGCAGAGTACTCTGATCGTTCTTATCTTTGCTCCCAACGCAGTGGTAGATCAATTGACCCAGCAATTTAACCAGAGGTTGAACGAGCGGAGCAATATGCACGACAAGCGCAAAGAGCAAGCTAGGATCATTGAGGAGCGTCTTTGCTTGGCGCTGTGGCCTTGGCGAGATAGGATCATTGAGGAGCCTTGGCTGCTGGCTATGGCCACGAGCGCGACTAGATCATTGAGGCGCGCGCTGCTTGAGCAAGCTAGGAGAACGAGGAGCGTTTTGGCGATGATGGCTCGATGAACCATCCTTCGAGGCCATCATCATCATCATCATCATATGGCTTCCTACCACCCCACGCCTTGGCCTCGGTATCCTCCGTACCCTCAGCGGTATCCACAAAGATACTCCCGGCCCCATTATTCTCAAGCAGATCCACCACCTCGATATCCTTCCCAAAGATCCTCCCCAAAGCACGATCCACCACTCCAAATGACATCGATATCCATCCCAATCTCTTCCCCACCGAGACTCCACCACCTCAAGAAGTATATATTCAACCCAAAGAAAGAATCACCCCATCTCTTCAATAATAATATTGATCTAAATTATAGTGCGTTAGAGGCTTGTTTGTTCAGTGATGATCAACCAGCACGAGGTGAACAATATTATCACAGAGATGACTCCGATGAGCACGCACCTTAGTAGTTTTATATTTGATTATGTATGTTTATTATTATGGATATCGGAGTGATTTGTTGGATTTGAATTTATGGATGTTTATTATTTTGTTGATTATGAATGTTTTTTTTATTGTTGATTATGGATGTTTATTATTTGGTATTTGAGTTTTTAATTTAAATATGCTATTTATATTTTTAATTTAAATTTATTAATTGTTAAAAAACATTTTATTTGGTTTTATCACAATTTTAGTTTTTTCATTTAAATATGTTATTTATATATTTTTTTTAAAATTTATTTAATTTTTAAAATTTATTTAATTTTTAAAATTTATTTAATTTTAAAAAACGTCTTTTTTAAAATGTTTTTAAATTTTTTTTTTTTAAAAAAAAAGTATTTTTCGGCGGATTTAAGTGTAGTTTTCGGCGGATTTTAAAAAAAAAAAAAAAAAAATTTTTTTGGCGGATTTGTGTGTATTTTCGGCGGATTTAAAAAAAAAAAAATTTTTGGCGGAAAAATCCGCCAGAAAGTTCAAATTTCCCGAGAATTTCGCGTGAATTTCCGCGCAAATTCCCGCAAAAAATCCACGGAAATGACTTAAAATCACTTTGAAATTACCGCGGATTTTCCAAAAATACGTTGCCACCAGCCATTTACCGGCGGAAAAATCCGCCGAAAATACCTGTATTTGCGGCGGAATTGGGTGTTTTTTGGCGGAAAAATCCGCCAAAAAATCCCATTTTTCTTGTAGTGATTAAATGCAGTAGGCTCCCAATTACTTGGGCATACTTATATTGGTCAACAGGATCCCCTTTATTTTTCTTCAAGTGAGAGTTAGTATCATAAGGGGTACTCAAAGGGGTAGAGTTATAGTAACCAAACTTCCTAAGAAGCTTTTCCACATAATGATCATGTGATAGTGTAATGCTATCACCTTCCCTTATGAGTTTAACTCCTAATATAACATTTTCCTCACCCATATCTTTCATATCAAAAATAGATGAAATAAAAGATTTTGTTCTAGTAACAATATCAAGACAAGTACCAAAAATGAGCATGCCATCCACATACAAACAAATAATCACATGTTCTCCACACACAGTTTTAGTGTAAACACATTTATCAACATCAGTTGTGGAGAAACCATCATTAATCAAAGTTTGTCAAACTTTTCATGCCATTATTTTGGTGCTTGTTTTAAACCATATAAGGATTTAAGGAGTTTGCATACTTTGTTCTCTTGACTAGAAACTATACATCCTTCGGGTTGAGTCATATAAATTTCTTCTTCTAAATCACCGTTCAAAAAAGCGGTTTTGACATCCATTTGATGAATAACAAGTTTATGGATAGAAGCCAAAGCTATTAAAACTCTAATAGAAGAAATTCTTGTTACTGGAGCAAAAGTATCAAAATAATCAATGTTTTCTTTTTGAGAAAAACCTTTTGCTACTAATCTAGCTTTGTATTTATCAATAGACCCATCAGGGTTATATTTTCTTTTAAAAATCCACTTGCATCCAATAGGTTTTGCTCCAGGTGGTAAATCAACTAAAGTCCAAGTTTTACATTTAGAAATTGAAACTATTTCAGTTTTAATTGCTTCAAAAAAAGTTTCAGGATCTTTTTCAACAAGGTAAGTATAAAAATCATTTCCGAAGGATGTTTCTTTTCTTGGTCTTTTACTTCTCCTTAATTCTTCACCTCACGAGTTTCATCATTAGTAGATACAAATGGTTGTCTAGAAATACTATCATGCTTCAAAGGAAATATATTTTCAAAGAAATCAGCATTTTTTGTTTCCACAATAGTATTTTTATCTAGAACATCACTTTTCACAACAAGGAATCTATAAGCGAAGACTATGTTCAAAGATATCCTATAAAAACACAATCAGAGGTTTTGCAACCAATTTTCCTTTTCTTAGGATCAGGTAACATAACTTTAGCTAAACACCCCCACACTTTTAAATATTTCAAGTTAGGTTGATAACCTTTCCACAGTTCATAGGGGGTTTTACCGGTTTTCCTATGAGGAGTTCTATTTTGTATAAAACATGCAGTTAAGATAGCCTCACCCCACAAGTTATTAGGCGCACTAGAACTAATAAGCATGGCATTCATCATTTCTTTCAAAGTCCTATTTTTCCTTTCGGCTACGCCATTAGATTCGGGTGAGTAGGGGGGAGTTGTTTCATGTATAATACCTTCCTTTTCACAAAAATCGTTAAAAGCTATATACTCTCCTCCACGATCGGATCTAACTCGTTTAATCTTTCTATCTAACTGATTTTCTACTTCGGCTTTAAAAGTAAGAAAAGCTTTAAATGCTTCATCCTTTTGTCTTAATAAATAAACCTTAGTGTATCGCGAAAAATCATCTATAAACGTCACATAATAGTGTTTACCGCCCCTAGTTAGAGTTTGTTTTAAATCTCCTAAGTCCGTATGAATTAAACTAAGCAACTCAGTTTCGCGATGTACAGAGGGACAAGATTTCTTTGTTAACTTGGATTCAACACACACATCACATTTACTATGTTGTTTATCGCTAATCGAAATCATGCCAAGACGTTGTAATTTAATAACATAAGGAAAATTAATATGTCCTAGTCTAGCATGCCACATATTATAAGAGTCAATCAAGTAAGCAGAAGTGGAAGCATTGTTATTAAAATCAAAAGTGTTCAATACAAAAAGTCCATGATCATAATATCCTTTTCCAACAAAAGTGTTGTTCTTGGTAAGAACAATCTTATTGGATTCAAAGGTCACTTTGATTCCATGTTTCAGCAGAACACCAACAGAAATCAGGTTTACCCTTATATTAGGCACATGAAGCACGTTTGTGAGAGCCAAAGTCTTTCCTGATGTGAGCTTTAGAAGAACTTTTCCTTTCCCCACAATCAATGGATGTGAGTCACCCAGATATTTGTGTTCTTCACCTTCCCCTACAACAGTGTAGGAGGTAAAAGCCTCTCTGTCAGCACAAATGTGCTTGGTGGCACCAGAATCTACCACCCACTTGTTCACATCAGTTGCCATATTGACCAGAGAAACGACAGCAGCAATGACAACGTCATCCTCATTATCATCTCCACCAGCATCAGCCAAGTTGGCGTTTGCCTTAGGAGGATTATCGTTTCTCACCCTATGCAAGCATTTAGGTGCATAGTGTCCTGGCTTTCCACAAACAAAACAAAAGCCTCTTTTCTTGAATTCAGAGCTATGAACAATAGGGTTATGATCGTTGTTCTTTTTGCGGTTCTTTTGATTAGCAAATTTATTTGGAATCGTACCTTTTGTTTGAAGAGTCAGATTTCGCATAAGTGACGGGCATAGGATAGCGCAGTGCACCAAACAAACGTGTATGATGACAGAGTTGTTGTTGGTTGCGTCAGCCATAGAGTTAAATTCTTCAGATTGTAGTAATATGCGCAACAAGACAGCAACAACTAAAGTACCTGCGAACACAGAAAACGTTAGGAAAAATAACCGGAGGCGTCTGGTGACTTGTCCTGAAGAATTTATCCGCCTCTACAGCGCAAATTCCCCGAGATACAACCGGTCCGTCTCAATCGCAAGTAACGAAAGAGGAATCCGAACTGGCAAGAATGAAATTTTTATTTCAGACAGGAAATGAACCCAGGACTATATCTTTCAAAGAGAGGAAGTGATTTTATGATGTTATCAAACTCACGCATGTATTCTATATCCCTTTTTCAAAACTTTTCCTTCACCCTTTTATATCCGAAAAAAAAAACTCATAGATCAAAACCATTTTTCCGTTGAACAGTTATGACCATGAAATTATTTTTCCGTTAAAATATTACACTCATAGAAGAACAAAACGGATGCAAATAATGATTGTATCATAACTCAATATTATAATCATAGAGAAAAGAAACGGAACTAACAGAACGTTAAAATAAAATTTTCAACGTAATCTGATATATATCATTGATAACCAAAACGCATATAATGATAGTATATTGTGAACAAATCATCAATCACTTTAATATTTAGTGATCAAAACAAAAGAAACGTATACTATATTTTAAAACCAACTTTAATGTTTATAACTGTACATATAAACAAAACTGAACGTAAAATGAACATATAATATTATAAGTGACAAATTATTTATAATTTAAGCTTTTCAAATGAATAAAAATAAATATATATTTTAATATAAATGGTTCCCACTTTTGAAATATTATTAATTTAATAAAATTACAACAGTTCCTGCCTTTACAATGGGTGTTGCCATGTGTGCGACCTTTGTCTTCTAGCAGAGAGAGGGTTGTCAGTGACAGACTTCCACTACAAGAATAAGTGAAATTAGAAGGCATAACTTTCCGGCGGATTTTAATTTCCCAGAAACTTTTCGGCGGATTTTTGTATTTTCTGGCGGATTTAGTCTCCCAGAAACTTTCGGCGGAATTTGTGACATTTGTGGCGGATTTATTGCATTTCTGGCGGATCATAAAAGAGGAAGTAATTTTCGGACAAAAAAAAATGGATTCCGCCGAAAACGCAACATTGAAATAGGCGGGATTTTTAAATTTGAAAATCCGCCGAAAATGCAAGTGAAATCCGTCGGAAAGGACTCCTCGGTCCGCGCGAGTCAATCCGCCGAAAATGCAGTTATATCCGCCGGAAACGACACCTTGTTTTACGCGTAAAATCCGCCACAAATGCACACGTTCCGCCGCAACAACACAATGGCTCTTTTTACAGTTCCCTTACTTATTCCGAATTTCACTCCTTCCACACCATTATCAACTCAACTCTTCTCTCAATTTTCTTCTTCTCTCATTCTCAACTCTCTCTTAACTTCCCTTCAAATTTCTTCACTCAATCTTCTATCAAATTCAGTTTTTTCTTCTCCTCTCTCAAACTTTTGAAGATATGTTTTAGTTTATACTTTATTAAGCGAACTCCTAACCAATTAATCTCCTATCTCCTAATAATTATTTTGAATATGAAAAAGAAATATGCAAAAATATAAACCACTTCATCTGATATTTCAACTACCTCCTAACCAATTAATGCCACTAGACTTGTCTTTATCAAATTTCTTTCTCATACCATCAACATGCATAACACAACACAAACACGAGAACCACGCTACAATTGCCAACAGAAAAGTAACATTAAGATATTTTTATTCAAAAATAATAATATCAATGTTTGGAGAATTTTGATTTTACCAGACAGATTTCCAGACACACTAAAACAGCCCGGCCACCCTCTCAAATCTAAAACAAAAACCATCAATTGGGTGGGAACAAAAATAGATATATTTAAACAACGCTTAAAAATGTGTCGTTTGCGGCGGAAATTTTAAAAAATAATTTTTTTTTGCGGCGGAATTGTGTCGTTTCCGGCGGATTTTCCACCGGTACATTTGCGGCGGATTTTTTTACGTTTGTGGCGGATATTCCCCCGGAAATTACCGGCGGTTTTTTTGGCGGAAAACATCCGCCGGAAAATTTTCGGCAGAAAATCCGCCGGAAACACGTTGCGACGACACATTTAGCGGCGAAAAAATCCGCCGAAAATACACGTAATTGCGGGGGATTTGGGTATTTTCTGGTGAAAAATCCGCCGGAAAAACCCATTTTTCTTGTAGTGTTCGTACATGTAGCGCGGATAGTAACCATCGTACTACTACCCCCTTCCCTCGAGCATTCACCCGACTCCTGTACTCCCTTTTTCATTGTCTTCTTGTCTAGTGGCATCACCGCTTGCCCTTCCATAGGGTGTGCCTAATTGGTCACCCTGGTATAGAGAGAATATGAAAAATGTGATAAGTGACTAATGTGATAAAAGGAGAGAGATAGAAAGAAAGAAAATAAGGTGTTGGAGGGGTGTTAAATTTTTGGGGTGTTCGAAAATCATGGAAACAAGTTTTATAAGTTATCTGCAATCAATAAGCTTATTCATTATCTACTACATTTTATTAAACAAGAACGAGAATACAGTTTAGTTCATAGTACGCGATTAGGAATGAGTTTAGAGATTAGTAGTTCATAATAATTTTCACGTATTGTCTTTTTTCAAAATTATTCTTATATTACTGAACTTTTTTCAAGAATTTGTTCTTTTAAAAATATCTATCATCATCATCATCATAAACTTAATTACTAAAAAGACAGATAAAAAAAGTAATTATTATTTGTCAAAAAAGTTATTACTAAAAAAAGTTTATAATTAAATATTCTTGACATCCTACCCTACCCGTCTTTTCAGATATTATATTAGTACCTCCCTATAAAAGTGTCTGAAGCTCATGACATAGTCATCATCAATTGGTGGAGCCAGCAATGTTTATTGTCATTACTCCTCATGATTTGATTAGTTATCAACAGTGTCATATATCTATCCTCATGAGTCCATAGTCCTTATTAGTTCTTACTTCTTGGTCTTTCTGTCTCTCTTCACAACTCACCGATCCACCATTTGGATCCAAAATCCAAAATCCAAAAGCCAGAAAGATGTCTTTTTATTGGGGACACAAAAAAAAAAATGCAATGCTTGTGACAGACAAAACGGTCTATCCCGTTTATCAGCTATCGGCTAATGGCACTGCTTACCATAACCAGCATAAATCATGTTTCAAATGTGCACATAATCACATGATATCATCCAATTATACAGCCCTTGAGTGCGTCTTGTATTGCAAGCACATTACTCCCAGGCCCCAGCTTTTTAAGGAGAAAAAGAGCTATAGTATCTCTTAAGTTAGCACTTAGCACCAATCTTTGTAGCCTTTCTCTAGCAAAACCTAACAATCTTTCTTTGATAAAATTTTATTACAACTAACAAACTATATTGAACAAAAAATAAATTGATAACGTACATAACAACAAATAATTACTATTGAAATTTTCTTGTTTTGGATAGAATGTCTTGACAAACCATAAAACTACAATGCCTAATTGGGTACAAAAGAACTTTCACTACGACAAAAACAAGATTTTGTCATCAATAAACAAATGAGTAGAGATCCAATTTCTACAACTCATTCTTCAAAGAATAAATGACAAAAAGAAACTCCCTGTTATATGTTGCCAACATGGTATAGTAGAGAGATCCGTCACTTATTGGGATTTTGTACCGTGAGCTATTTCTGGACAGTTGCTAATACAATGGGGAACCTGTTCAATGATGCTTTCCATGTGAGGCCAAAAAAATTCGTATGTGTGCTGGATCATCCGGATTCTGATAAAAGTAAAAGTTATGCTAAAAAATCTGTCTCATGCGAGGTTGAGGTTGTCCGCGCAGTGAAGAAAACAAAATAGAGAGCTTGCTGCTGGCTTTACAATGACGATGTGTCGCGTTATCAGAATCACTTGCTTCGCTTTTTGGCTTCACTATAAAGTACAACTCCAAGGACTGTGAGTGAATAGCCCATCATTCCAGTGACTGAAACTGGGTTTCTGAATATCAGAATTGAAACTACTACAGCTACAGCCCCTTTTGCATTCCCAAGTACCTGTATGAGCCAACTCATCGGGTTTAGTTTTTTTTTTTTTTAGGGTATTGGGGATCAGTCGTTAAGTATCAACTTACATCACTTTAAGCAAATATCAAATGCAGGAATACAGGGAAAATTTACCAACAATCTATTTACTTATCCTAATTTGAATCATACTCATTTAGCCCCTCACTGATCGAAAAATGGCACATATCGAGACAAACTACACACCCTTTATAAAGAAAAAGGCCTAGAAACGAAGTTGTAAATCTACATTTCCTGGTACAACATCCCAAAAACTAACGCTCACAATATTCTAAAAGTTAAGTATTTTTGTTAATCAACTTGGCACAAAATAGCAGCAGGCAGCAGTGGCCAATGAAATCTAATGAACTGAATCAATAAAACCTGAGATATCACTGAACAATGAATACTGATAGCAACTATAAGTCGAATAATTGAAATTACAGACAGAACTCAGTGAAAAATTTGACACTATTAGCTCTAGGTCCTTGTGATCCAATATGAATAGCAGTATCTGAAAATCGGTATTGCTGGCACTAGCAATCCAGAAGAAAAATTTGAGCCCCATCTTTTTTCCAAGAGATTCAATTACATATAAAATGAAATTGGAACGTGAATTTTGACAAATTACACTATATATTACTGGGAAAGGCAGAAACTTCAAAGCCCTTGAACAAATTATCTTCCAAGTTCCAAGGAATTTAATTCTCAAAGAAATAGAAAAATAAAAAATTTAACTTGGCAAAAAGATAAATCAAAACCACATGCAAATGACTGCACCAGAGAATGTATGCAAATAACAAATAAAAACAAAGCAACAATTTACATAAACAATAACTTATTTATGAGTTATGACAATCACGAAAAACTGATGCTCCAACTAAAAAGACAGCAGGCATGTTCAATTGAATAAAAAAAAAAAACAAGCAACGTGTCAGTATGAACAAGTGAGGCATACCTGAAGGGTGAGAGCACTGGTATGTTTCGTGACCAAAAAATTGGTCAGGTTGACAAAGTATGCAAGTGCTGAATTGAAAAGAAGATACCAAATGATCTTCACATCATCTCTGGCAAGAGCCAACGTGATGCCAACCACATTTTCTTCCATGAAAAGTGTAGCAGGAAGAAGGAAAACAACAGCCATTGGAGCCATGTAAAGGAGAAGGTTCATAGAATTCAGCTTCTCTCTAATACACAACAAGAAGGATGTCAGTACTGAATACTTAATATATATAACCCAACAGCAAAAAAAACGAAGTAAATAGCAAGTTCCTTATACATACCCTTCAGATGAAAGTAAAATTCCTTGTAAGACAGATTTTAAGGCTCGGGCCGCTGTAGCCGCAATGCATATTATGAACCCAAACAAATGAAAGCTGGGTTCACCCTATAAACAAAGAAAGAAAAGTAGAGCAAATGCATCAGAAGCTATAAAGTATTCTTCTTCTTTACAGATCAATATCTCATGAGGAATACATTGACCACATCTTAAGCAGTTAAGCTGACCCTCACCAACAGTTGACTTTGATTCAATATCAACTACAGCTACATAAGTCCACCAAAACCAAAGAATGCCACACAATATGAACAAAACAAGTTTCTATTAGTAACTGTGAGGTGTTTCATATAGCAAGGTTAGCTCAGCTTCTCAGAAATCCTTAACCATATAATGTAAGGAAAGATTCTTATGTACTATGGGAGTAATACTTATACACCACTCTCCTACATGTCACAGAGAATAAAATTTCATCAAGTCAAATCTGTATTATAAATGATCCAAGCGGCAATAGCTCAATTCTCTGAGTAAGGTCTTTGACTCAAACCCTATAAATGATAAAAACAGAGTTTTGCTCCTTTTAATAGGGATCAAGCTTCTGCTTACTCTAGAGCTTTGTCACTTTCTATAATTATTATTCTAATTATTTTAATCTTTGTTTAAATTTTTGATTAACTGAGCTGCCCTATTTGGATAAACAACTTAATAAACACTTATAGCATAAGAACTTATCATATAAATACTTACGTATAAACTACTTTTACAATAAAAAATAAAATAAAGTCAAACTATTTTCGCATAAGCTCATACATTGTTTTCAAGCTATGTTTAGAGCTAATGAAAATAAGCTAAAAACAACTTATAAACATCATCTCATAAACTGTTTCTATAAACTTTCCTGAACAATCTCACGACACATAAGTTGTTTCTATAAACTTTCTCAAACAATCTCACGAGTAACGGTAGATTCACGAGCCTAATTGAGCCTAATTCAATTCAAACATGTAAATGCACTCAATGATCACATTGCTTAAATTTGTCAACAATAATATAACCTTTTAAAGGACTTAACAAACAATAAACAATAATAGAGTTAATCCAAAAATATCTCCTATTCCAAATACGTAATTTCCACCACCGACAAAACAGTTGAGTGCAAAATAAACACCAAAAAGCAAGATTAACAAAAAAAGAAGAGAGAAAGTTACTTACCCCGCTGGCAATGATAACGCCAGTAACAACAGGAAGAAGAGCAAGATAAGTAAGCCAAGCTTCTCTCTTAAAAGTCATAAGGTAAGCAAAAATGGCGGTAAAGAACGGCGTAGTAGCACCAACAGCTTGATTAAAAGAAACGGGAAGATAACGGAGCGAAATATTACCAAACACAACGGAAATACAGAAAATAAAGCTTAACGTAGCGATCTTCATGAACTGAACCCTTGACCTAATAGTTTGCATTGGAACCATTTTCAACCATGCTATTGCAACGTAACTGAATAACGAACACGCCGTCATGTGACACATGGTTAGAAAAATTGGATACTTGAAACCATAATTGCTGAGAAGATACTTGTTTAATAATAATACCCCAATGTTTGATGAATACCATGCTGAAACTAACCCGATCGTGAAAAACCGACTCGAACCCTTCATTTTGTGTGAAATTTAACTGTAATTGAATTAGAGTAGTGAGGATAGTAATAGGGGTATTATTGTATTTGTAGTTTGTGGCTTTGGTGGATCTCGGAGGTTGAAGGTGAGGGTTAGAATGGGGTTTTTGTATGGATCTGAGAATTCTTCATTGCAGGGGAATTGAGAAAGGGAATGGAAATTTAGAAGGAAGTGGGAAGAAAGAAGTGTTTGTATATAAAGCGTAAATAAAATTGTGATTTGTAAGTGAAGGGAAGGAAAGGTAAACGAAACGCGTATATTAATTAATATTAACAGGAATGAATGAACTTGCGTTTCCTTGCGGTTCTACTTTTTTTTTTTCTTTTTGTACAAATCAATTCTTTTTTTCGTTATTAATGATGAAAAAATAATATAAAATTGGGGAAAAAACACGCAATCAAAATAAATATCAAACAGTTGATAAAAAAATGATAAATTCATGCATACAAAAAAGAGTATATTTGTATTAAAAAAATACAAAAAAGAGTATATATTGAGTAAAGGGGTTAGTGTCACATGTACAAAAAATGCTTAGGGGTGTATTGGTTTAGAATTTTAAAAGATTATTTTAGCTATTGACCAAAAAAAATGACTATTTTAGTTCAAAAAAGTTCTGCAAATTTTAAAAGACATTGCAGGAATTTCACGATTTTTAAGATTTTGTAGGATTTTCAAGAATTTCAGTTAAGATTTTAATAGATTTATATCATAAGGATTCTGCCAAAATTTGTGGATTCTGTAGGATTTTATGGTCTTGTGAGATTTAAGTATTTAACAAGAATTTAAAGGATTTTTAGCATATGTTCAAATTTTAAAAGAGTGTAAAATAACAAAAGACAATAATGTTGGGATAAAGCAATAAAAATTATTAGTTAGTTCACTATCTAATGTTAATTCATTGTCATCAATAAACAAATTGGGCATAGGCTACACTACTCTAACATCAAAATGGCCAGATCAGAAAGAGAATCAATAGTCTTTACATTTATTTAGTTACAAATCATTTATTTAGTTGGTGCAGGCACAATTCGACTACGCAATACGCATGGGTCTTGTGGTGGTCTAAGTTAATCACTAAGTTCAATAGTAGCTTGCTGGTAAGATGAGGAGACGATGTTGTTGATGATCATCATTGCTCCTTCTCAAAACTTGCTGGTAAGGTGAGGAGAGAGAGGGTGGAGAAGCATCATAATTTTCGATCTTAAATTCTAATAGAAATTAACCTTTTCTTTCGAGTAGAGATTCTCTAAATTTCTTAAAAGAAAATGGACGGTCAATTACTAAAGTTTTGAGTGCATAAATACATATATTAGGAGACGCATTTGGCGCTGGGGTGGTTAGGCCGGGTTCTAAATGCCGCCTCTTTTTTTCTTCCTACCTTTTTCAATAAATGGGGCCATTTTTGCAGCAACTTGCTAGTCACGGTACAAAATTAGTTTTTGTCTTTTTATATAAGAAAAAAGTATTTTTCTTACAGAAAATGCTGGTTTTGAAACTGATGGGTCCCGGAAAATATTTGTAAGGGGACATTGACATTATCATATCATCTTGATAAGTTTGCTCTTTTAGTTTACCATATATTTGATTAGGATATAAAATTGTTTGATCAAATTAGATGTTCTATAAATAAGATATATTATTGGTCTCTACTGTTTTTCACTGGTTCATAATATTTTTTCACAAGCTATAATAAACATTTTAACTTTTAATTTGTTTGTTAACTTTTGTTCATTTTTATATTATTAAGTTTTTTTAAAATTTGTCAAAAAAAAGTCATTTTTTAATTGTCTTTCTTTTCTTGACAAAAATTTAATTGTTTTTCTATCCGTCATTTCAGAATTGAATTTTAACATGCATGTACACAATTTGATTTGGTCTTGAAGTCCGGAAATTTTGCCAACCCATGTAATAACATGTTTCATTACTTGTTACTCACATAAAGTTTATACTAGTGTCCACCAGAGAGTTTCAATGATTTAAGAATACTTTTTTCGTTATTTTGGGGTGGGGGTGAAATACGAATCTTATAAAGGGAATGCTGCATTTTCAATTAGGCAAAATCATGAATCTATAATTATATTAGATCTTTGGGGTGCTATTGTTCACATGAAAAATGAGATATTGCATTCTTATTAACCAACTTTTCAGCTCTCCAAGTACTACTATTGATCTCTAACCGATTTTTATGCAAAAACCAACTGTAAAGTCATAGAATCGCACATGATTCATAAATTTATACTCAAAATACTCTTTACAACAACCAAAGCAAAAAGCAAAATGGTTCAGAAAATGTGGAATTAGGAAAAGTCAAACTACTAGGAGATGGAAGGGTGGAGTATATTTTGTGCATATACATCATTGAGTAATAAGAAACACACTAATATTATATTTATTAGTATTTAAGTTTCTTCAACAAGATTGTATAATAATTAAATAATTAAACTTTATTTCATGATTTAAAAATGTGTCATTCAAATATACAACAAAGGCTTATATTGATAACATTTTGTAACTATGTCCATTTGATCTAAAAAAATTGCAAGTATGTCCAAACAAAGATGGTTTAATGTATGTTTAGTTCTGCATTGTAGAAAATAATTTTTGAAAAATTGATTTTGGTTAAAACTTAAAAATGACATTCTTATAAAGTAATTAATATATTTAGAAAAATTAACTCAAAAGTGAGTTGAATAATAAATTTTAATTGTAAAAATCACATTTGAAAATAAAAGCCAAAAATATATTTTCAAGTTTGAATCAGACGCACAATAAGTAACTTTGTCTCTAAATTCACTTTTAACTCTCAAAGTTGACCTAAAAAAGGGAACATCCTGCTTGATTTCTTAGGACACCAAGTTAACACTATTTGAGACATAATTTAATGAAATCAAGACACAAACCGAGAGAATGAATAACAAAATGGGGTTCATTTTCCCTCCTATACAAGGAAATATTCTGTTAAGTGCTACAAGGAAAACATATAAGTCTAACTCCCACAATGCAAAGAAACAAAAATGTTTAGCTCACATAAAGAACATGCCTTCTAGTCAGAGATACTCTTTCGAAGCACGCCAACAGATCCTAAGAATCTGCAGATGTAACCAAAATGCAAGGAATGAGCAAGCAGGTTACAATAATATTAACCAAAAATACTGTCAAAACTGTCTTGTAAAAATTGTTACATCGATTTTCATTACTGATAATACCGAAGAAAACTAATTTTTATGAGGATTCATAAGAACTGTTACTAAGTATTGTCCTATAAAAAACCGAACTACCTAACAGGAAATTGTGGTTACTGAAATCACCAAATATTCACGAATCATGATTGATAGTCTACAATCTCAATTCAAGTGTCAAGCATATACTATCAGGGAGAACCACCAAGGAATCTAAAATAAATTAAGATAAACATTTGATTGAAAGGGAAGTAAAAGCAAACTTTGAGCAAAACAAGCAACTTTTTTAAACATAATAACAATATGTTTTAAGAAAATTAATGAAACTGTAAGCCAAATACATTGGAGCACATATCCATGTTGAAAGGAGAAGGCTCAAGCAGAAAGGTTTTATGCTTTCTATCTGCACAGATAAAATCCTGGAAACTATTTTTGTAAGTTTCTAAGAAGAACTGAGTGCAGTTCTCTTCTCCAGAAAGAGATCGAAAAATCAATCTTAAATCTTTGAAATACGAAATAGGGTAGAGAAAATAAAGTAGATAACTCGAGTAGAACTGGATGGAACTGTAAGCCAATTTCATTGGAGTGAATATCCATGGATAACGGAGAAGACTCAAGCAGAAAGGTTGTTCACTTGCTATCCGCACAGATAAAATCCTGGAAGCTATTTTTGTAAGTTTCTAAGAAGATCTGAGTGCGGTTTTCTGGCACCAGAATGAGCTAAAAAGATCAATTTTAAAGCTTTGAAAGACACAAAATAGGATAGATAGAATAATAGATAGAATAAATATACAATACAAGAGAAAACTCAAGCAGAACTGGATGGAACTGTAAGCCACATACATTGGAGCACATCTCCATGCATAAAGGAGAAGGCTCAAGCAGAGAGGTTTTTAACTTTCTATTCGCACAGATAAAATCCTGGAAACTATTTTTGTAAGTTTCTAAGAAGAACTGAGTGCAGTTTTCTTTCTCCAAAAAGAGGTCAATTTTAAATCTTTGAAATATGAAATAGGATGGATAGAATAAATAGACAACGCAGTAGATAAGTCAAGCAGAACTATTTTTGTAAGTTTCTACAAAGAACTGAGTGCAGCTTTGTTGCACCAGAAAGAGCCAAAAAGATCAATTTTAAAGCTTCAAAACACAAAATAGGATAGTTAGAATAAATATAAACATACAATACAAGAGGAAACTCAAGCAGAACTGGAAGGAACTGTAAGCCAAATACATTGGAGCACATCTCCATGCATAAAGGAGAAGGCTCAAGCAGAGAGGTTTTTCACTTGCTATCCGCACAGATAAAATCCTGGAAACTATTTTTGTAAGTTTCTAAGAAGAACTGAGTGCAGTTGTCTTTCTTTAGAAAGACATCAAAAGCTCAATTCTAAATATTTGAAATAAGCAAATAAGGAAATGGGATACATAAACAATACATGAAGTTTCAGAAGGGATTGCTGTTGTCACCCCAAAAAGAAGCCAGCAACTTAATAACCACAAGTTAGACTCTACAACTACAAAACTAATACTATGTTCTACACAACATGAACTCCACCAGCTGGATAGATGGAGCAACTTTCAGACGGATCATCCATCTTCTTAAAATTTATATAAAATTATAAATATAATTTTAACTTTTAATCGTTACTCGAGTACTTGACCACAGCTCCAAAAAAATTAGACAAATAAATCATGAACCAGGACCTTTACGTGACAAGATTTCAAAGAAGCATATTGGTATAACAATCAATAATGTACCTTATATATTGCTTGGATACATGAAGACTCTAATCCTGGCTCCCTGCAAAATGCACCGACACAAACATACTCAGAAACCATAAAGAAGTTGGTGAAAAAAATTAATCACCATGCCTGTGTTCTAAAACTTACCATGGATTTTGGTGGCAGATTTGACGTGAACTTAGCACGGACTATACCACTGTTACCGTGAGGCCTAGTAACCTTACCCCAAATGCAGCGATAGTGAGTTCCATTATTCTTTACCTTGGCTTTGTAAATGTAAGCCAAGCGCTTTCCAGCGTACCATGCAACCTCTTCCTTGGTGTTTACTCCCTCAATCTGGACAAGGGAAGTGTTTGGGTATTGATTTGACTTGGACCTGGAACAACAAAGACCAACTTTTTAGCACAAGTAAAGTCCAGCTGCATGAATCTATTCAGTATCAATACACATTTACATATCCAAGCAAAATCAATTCATTCAGAAGAAAAACTAGTACCTCTTGTATCCAAGAATTGTACCCCTGACATAAAGCCTGATGATATACAAGAAAAAAAATGGAATCACAATTAGCCAATATTCAGAAAAATCGCACCTTGCTTACGATTAATTCAGCACTTTTTAAAGTGACAAGAAAAAAACTGTTTAATTAATACAGATTTAATCAAACCAACTATTAAACCCTAAGAAGATAACACCAATTAGTGCATGAAAACAACAATACTAAAACCTCCCTCAATTTGCAGACACACAATTATTTTCTATCAATAGACAAACAGAATAAAGTGGTAAGTTCCATTATATCATTTACAAGATCACTGTGGTTGAAAATACAGAATTGCTCAAAAACACTTCACTGATGCACCTAAACACATAATGAATGTATATTATGCCGAATCAGCCATGTTACGAGTAAAAACTACTGGAATTCCTCTAAAGTAATTAAAATTGCAATACAAGAAGCAGCGCAAAAAACAACCAAATAGATAAGTATGTATCTAATAAGATAAGATAAGATGAGATGAGATGAAATGTTGCATTTGAAATCTATAATACGGAAAAGAGAAGAGTTAGAACAGAAACCTAACACGTTCGCCTTGGCGACCCTTGACCATGGTGCTGTTGTTGAAGATGCACAAGCCACCTCTGTCTCCTTCGCTAGGCTTAGCAGTAGCAGCACATATTTTCGTTGCAGTTCGGGTTTTCTTATAAACACAATCAAACGAAATGGGCTTCTTAGGGTTTTTCAATTGGGCTTCACTTACCTTCTTTATTAGGGTTTTTTTTTTGTACCCCCACCCCATCCCCATAAACCCCCACCCACACTGAAAACCCCAAAATGCCCTTCTGAAAACGTATTTTTTTTTACAAATTTTTGACCAATCGTATATACACCTTGGGGGTATATATACGACCCTATGCATTTAGGCATTGTATATACACCCCCCAAGGCGTATATACGATTGGCAAACCCCCACCATAATCGTATATACGCCTTGGGAGGTGTATATACGATGCTAAAAATAGGTTTCGTATATATACCCCCTCGTGTATATATCGACCCCATTGTATTTTTTTAAATTTTTTTAAGTCAAATAAAAATTATATAAGTCCTGAAAATAGGTTTTGTGTGTAGTTCGTTAAAACGTGACGATGTTATACTTCGAACGAAGAATTTAGGCTAAAAAATCAGTTTTCGGGCAACATACTCCGATCGTAATGAAACCACAGCCATTAAACCCGAAAAAAATGTTGAATCAAGACTCCCCTAGAAGGGACTTCTTACGGGACTACGGCCTCAAAATCCCAAATTCCATCGTTTATTATTTTTTACGATTTTTTTTAATTTTTCATAGTCTCCAAAAAATCTAAAAAAATTTGTATAGCCTTATTTTGGTTTTGTTAGATTTTTAGTGGTGTTTTTATAATTTTTTGGAGTAGTTTTGACTATTTAACGAATTTTTAGTAGCCTTTTAGTAATAAAAATTAAAACAAATTATTAAAAAAAATAAAAAGTGCATCGTATATACCCCTTTGAGTACGTATACGATTGGACAAAAAATAGCCATCGTATATACGTACCCAAAGGGGTATATACGATTTATTTATTTTTTTAAAAAAAATTAAGTTTCAAATGACATTTTGGGGTTTTTGTTATTGGGTGGGGGTGGGAGGGGATGGGGTGGGGGTCCAAAAAAAAAAACCTCTTTATTATTATTGCAATTGTTTTTTTTGTACCCCCACCCCATCCCCATATACCCCTACCCAAACTGAAAACCCCAAAATGCCCTTCTGAAAAGTTTTTTTTTAAATTTTGGCCAATCGTATATACACTTGGGGGGTATATATACGACCCTATTTTTTGCCCATCATATATACACCCCCAATGCGTATATACGATTGGCACACTGATAACTCATATTTATATGAGTTATTTATGCCTCTAATCATTAAATTAAGTAAGTTCTCAAGTAATATTAGTATAGTATTTATTGCATTTCTGTTAATATTAGGTGAGGAAGGGCTAAACACTGCTTTGCTATGAAATTGGCACATTTGGTGCCCTTGTGAATGTTTTGATGTATTTTGTGAAGTAGTGCAGTGTTTAGCGCTATAGCGTCTAACGCTATAGCGTCAAGAAGGCAGGTCAGCTGAGCATCTAAAGGAAAAGTGCAATTTTGGCGCCAAGCTCATTAATCCATGTTTCATATCTTGTGTCCACTGTGCTTGCTGACATGTGCGGATTTTATTGGATTTGTGTGGACACTTGGCATCGCATGAGTGAGGAATAGTGGAGTTGGTGAAAAAGCAAACATCACCTTTATTGACTTTTGAGAAGATTTGTACCTCATGCTAGAGAGACTAGATAGGCTGATTTCTTTCCCTTACCTTGGAGGAATCGAGAGTTAGAGAGAGTATTGGTAGAGAGATAGAACTTGACATTTTCTTTTTCTCCATTGATACACTTTTAAAGCTTTTGAAGTTTATTTTATTCCTTTGTGATTTTCTCATTTCTCACGATGTAAAGCTCTTGATTTGTATCATCATTGCGTGGATGATAAGGAGACATCAAGATTGTATCTTTTGCACTTGTAAATTCCTTTCTACCTACGGTAATGCAAGTATGTTTATTTGTGTTATTTTGATGATGCTCAACATGAGCTAAACTCCTTGAGTTGGGTTGCTATAGCTTGTAATGAACCTTTAATATTGCGTATATAACTTCTCACGTTTTGTGTTTTAATCCTTGTGTTATAATTCTTCCAAACTTGTTTTATATTTGGCCACGTAAAACAAGTACCTCTGTGGATTCAGACATGAACCATAGAAAGAACTCAAGGGTTAATATAAATGATAAGGTTGGTTGAAGACATTTAATCAATTTTTGCGTCCTCTAGACATAGAAGTTGCAATAGTTTATAAAGCATAAGTCGTGGGATCTTGATTATACGGGGTGAACCTATTTAGAACCTGAACACGGGCATCTTGTAGTGAAACCACAGCGCTAGTACTTGAAAGGTGCAAAACATTTGCAATAGCTTAACGCTATAGCGTGTGACGTTATAGCGTCTTATTTCTCGGAAGTTACGTGGTGAAAGCAATCCAACTTATTTCTCTCATAGTTTAACTTACTTTAACTTGTTACCTTAAAACAACTCTTGTTCAACCGAACTTTGCTACTCAACTACTTGTTACTTGATCCTCTAAGTGTAATTCCTTTTAAACTCTAAAATTAATACCAATCCTGTGGAGCGAACTTTACTTATCAATATATTACTTGTTGCGATTGTGTACACTTGCACAACTACTTTTCGCACAACAAGTTTTTGGCGCCGTTCTTGGGATTGCATTTAATTTTTATTGTTTAGAAATTATTACATCCTTAGGAGGGTTTTACCTTGGTTTTGTCTGCGTGGTGTGTTACAAGAAGTGCTATAGCGTTTGACGTTATAAGCGTATGCCCGCATCGAGAACCACCCACTTTTGAATTTGATCCGAACTGAGAGAAGATTCTAGAAGGCTAAGACGCCAACAAAGATTACAACAACTTAGACTAACTATGTCTGAGCACACTCATCCTACTGCTAGAGGTTCAATGGGTGGAAGAACACCCTCACAAATTGGAGGAAGAGGTCCAAGAGGTGGAAGGCAAGGTCCTTTTACCCATACTAAAGTTGATGAGGAATACTGGTACAGAGACAGATTCATTAATCAAGGACCTAATCAAATGGTGAATGACAGAGACAGACCAATGAGAGATTATGTTGTGTTTGATCCACATTCCATGGAAACAAGCACCACCAGGCCTGTTGTGACTGCTACTCATTTTGAGTTCAAGCCGATGATGTTCCAAATGCTCCAAACAACTGGACAATTTGGAGGTTCCACTCAAGAAGATCCTTTTGCTCATCCGAGAAACTTTCTTGAAGTGTGCAGCAATTTCATTATTCGAGGGTGAGTGAGGATGCCTTGGTCAAGTTGTTTCCTTATTCTTTAAAAGACAGAGCAAAGGCTTGGTTGAATTCCTTGGAGTCCAATTCTATCACAACTTGGGAAGATATGACAAAGAAGTTTCTAGAGAAGTATTTCCCACCAAACAAGAATGCTAGGATGAGGAATGACATCACATCCTTCAAGCAAAAGAAGGGAATCATTACATGAAGCTTGGGAGAGATGGAAGGAATTGCTTAGGAAATGTCCACATCATGGAATTCCTATAGTAATTCAGATGGAGACTTTCTACAATGGGTGGAAGCACCTACTAGATCTATGCTAGATGCCTCATCCGGAGGGGTGATCCTTAACTCATCATATAATGAAGTTTGTGAGCTCATTGAGGGCATTGCCCATTAACAATTCTTCATGGCCTCTTGAAAAATTTGAATTCTACAAGGAAAATAGTGGGGTTCATGAAGTGAGTGAGGTTTCTGCTCTCTCTGCCCAAGTGGCTACTCTGACAAATATGATAAAGGAGTTAAATACTTCCAACGCTATAGCGTCTGATGCTATAGCGCCTGAAAGGTCAACTGCAGCAGCAATTGAACAAGCTCCACCTGGAGAAACGAGTTGTGTATATTGTGGAGGGGCTCATCTGTATGAAGAATGCACAACAAATCCTGCTTCTGTCAATTACGTGGGTTACAACAAGGGTAACAACCCTTATTCCAATACATACAACCCTGGTTGGAGGAATCATCCTAACTTCAGGTGGGGGGAGGAAATAATGCTAACACAAGCACAAATGCTCCTGCTATTCCCCCAGGTTTTCCAAGGCAACAACAACAACAACCTCAGAGACAGACAGCTCCTGCTCCTGCTATGGATAACTCAATGGAGTCTCTGCTAAGGTCATTCATCAGTGATTGTAAAACAACAATGCAGACTCATGAAGCATCCATCAAAACTCTGGAGAATCAAGTGGGACAGATTGCATCTGCTCTCACTCAAAGGCAAAATGGTGGACTCCCATCTACTACTGAACCTTCTCCATCTCATGCACCAGGCAAGGAGCATGTGAAAGCAATAACCACCAGAAGTGGTAAGGAGGTAAGTACTGCACCTAAGAATTTAGAGTCAAGTGTTGCTGAAAATGAAAAGAATTTTCCAGACGTTATAGCGTCTGACGCTATAGCGTCAAATGCAAACAGAACACCTGAACCTAAATTGGTGCCTGAATATCCTGCTCCACCTTACCCTCAAAGGTTGAAAAAGGCACATGAGGACAAACAATTCAATAAATTCCTTGAGGTGTTAAAACAATTGCACATTAATGTTCCTCTAGTTGAGGCATTACAACAAATGTCCAACTATGCCAAATTCATGAAAGATGTTTTGACAAAGAAAAGAAGGTTGGGAGAATTTGAAATTGTGGCAATGATCGGGAATGCAGACATGTTGATGCAAAATAAACTCCCAGAAAAATTAAAGGACCACGGTAGTTTCACAATACCTGTTCCATTGGAAATTTTTATTCGTGCGTGCTTAATGTGACTTAGGGGCTAGTATCAATTTAATGCCTAAGTCCATTTACACACAATTGGGTATAGGAACTGCCAGGCCTACTTCTGTAAGCCTCCAGTTAGCTGATAGGTCACTAGCCTATCCTGAGGGAATACTGGAGGATGTTTTAATTAAAGTTGATAAATTTGTTTTTCCTGTTGATTTTGTTATCTTAGATTTTGAAGCAGATGCAGAGGTGCCTATTATTCTGGGTAGACCCTTTCTGGCTACAGGGAAGACATTAATTGATGTACAAAAAGGAGAATTGACAATGAGAGTTAATGATCAAGAAGTTAAGATCAATGTTCTGAATGCATTAAAGCTCCCAGATGTCAATACTGAAGAGTGTTCCTTTGTGGTTTCTCTTGACCAAGTGGTTCAAAAACATTTTCAAAAAACTAGCAACCACTTGGGAAAGGTACTTAACAGTACTGAGGAACATGAGTTGTTGGAAGAAGTGGAATTTCAAGAAGGAAAGCAAGCTGTAAATGAGGTTTGGGCTAGAAGATATGAGTCATTAGAGCAAGAGAACTCAAACCTAAAGAAGAGTGTGCCTTCCATTATTCAACCACGATCTAGAGTTGAAGGAATTGCCCAAGCACACAGAAGTATGCATATTTAGGGGAGAATGAGACTCTACCTGTCATCATTTCTGCTAGTTTGGATCAAAACCAAGAGGTGGAGCTCATTTCAACTCTGAAAAGACACAAGAAGGCAATAGGTTGGCAAATGTCTGACATACATGGGATAAGTCCTACAATCTGCATGCATAGGATTGTGTTAGAGGAAAATGCTAAACATAGCATTGAAGGACAGAGAAGGCTTAATCCCATAATGAAGGAGGTAGTAAAGAAAGAAATCCTCAAGTGGTTAGATGCAGGAATTGTGTATCCTATTTCTGACAGTGCATGGGTAAGTCCAGTGCAGTGTGTGCCTAAGAAAGGTGGGGTAACTGTGATCACAAATGACAAAAATGAATTAATTCCCACAAGAATGGTGGTCGGTTGGAGGATTTGCATGGACTACTACAGGAAATTGAACAAGGCCACAAAGAAGGACCACTTTCCCTCCCTTTTATTGACCAAATGTTGGGCCGGACTTCTTTGGTAAGGACTATTACTTGCTTTTCTTGATGGCTACTCGGCTATAACCAAATAGCAATTGTCCCCGAAGACCAACAGAAGACCACATTCACATGTCCTTATGGCACATTTGCTTTTAGAAGAATGCCCTTTGGTCGTGTAATGCCCTCGCAACTTTTCGAGAGATGTATGATGTCCATATTCTCTCGATTTCATTGAAAAATCTATGGAGGTTTTTATGGATGACTTCTCTGTGTTTGGGGATAGTTTTCGGATGTGTTTGGACAACTTGGAGGAAATACTAATAAGGTGTGAAGAAACAAACCTTGTGCTTAATTGGGAGAAGTGTCACTTCATGGTGTAAGAAGGAATTGTGCTAGGACACGGGGATTTCCAAGAAAGGTTTAGAGGTGGATATGGCCAAGATTGAAGTTATTGAAAAATTGCCACCCCCTCAAGTGTCAAAGGTATAAGAAGTTTCTGGGGGCATCTTTGGGTTCTATAGGAGATTCATTAAAGATTTCTCAAAGATCTCAAAGCCTCTCTGTCGACTCCTTCAACATGACATCACATTCAATTTTGATGAAGCTTTGCACTGAAGCATTTCGAAATTAAAGACGGCATTAGTCACTTTGACTGTGATTGTGACTCTGATTGGAGTAAACCTTTTGAGTTAATGTGTGATGCAAGTGACTATCTATGTGGGGGAGTGTGCTTGGCCAAAGGTATGACAAAATCTTTCATTCTATATATTATGCAAGCAAAACACTTGTAGAAGCACAATTAAATTACACTGTCACAGAAAAAGAGCTATTGGCTGTGGTCTTTGCATTTGACAAATTCAGATCGTACTTGGTGGGCACAAAAGTTATTGTTTTTACAGACCACTCTGCCATCAAGTACTTGATCTCTAAGAAAGATGCAAAACCAAGGCTAATTAGATGGGTTCTCCTCCTCCAAGAATTTGACTTGGAAATTCGTGATAAGAAGGGGGGAGAACTGTGTCTTGATCATTTGTCTAGGCTTGAAGGTGCAGGTACAACACAGGGTGAAATTAAAGAAATTTTCCCAGATGAGAAATTGTTGACAGTATCGGTGCAAAAGTGTAACGCTATAGCGGTTCTTGCTTATAACGCCGAGACGCTATATAGCGTCGATGATCTTACTCCTTGGTTTGCGGACATTGTGAATAACTTGGTGAGCGAGCGAATTGTGCTGCGCAGATCTCAACTATCAACGAGAGAAAAAGTTTTCCATGTAGTAAAGGACTATTATTGGGATGAACCTTTTCTCTACAAAAAGTGTCAAGATCAAGTGATAAGAAGATGCCTTGCGAGAAGAAGAACAACCTCAAGTGTTAGAGCATTGTCATGCTTCACCATGTGGTGGACACTTTGGAGGAACTAGAAATACCGCAAAGGTCTTTGCAATGTGGGTATTCTTGGCTACATTATTCAAGGATGCTCGGGAATTGGTGAAGAAGCGTGCAAAGTGTCAAAGGATCGGGAACATTTCAAACAAGCATGAAATGCCCTTAACCAACATTTTAGAGATTGAACTCTTTGATGTATGGGGCATGGATTTCATGGGTCCCTTTCCTCCTTCTCATGGGAATTTGTACATATTGGTGGTGTGGATTATGTTTCAAAATGGGTTGAAGCTGTAGCTCTCCCCGATAATGATGCCAAGTCGGTTAGCAAGTTCTGCAGAGAAGAACATATTCACCGATATATGGGACACCTAGAGCAATTATCGGTGATGAGGGTCTCACTACACAGTAACAAATTGATTGAGTCTCTTTTGGGAAAATATGGGGTAAGGCATAAAATTGCCACTTTGCTTATCACCCACAAACAAATGGGCAAGTTGAATTGTCTAATAGAGATCAAGAGGATGCTTGAAAAGATGGTGGGACCTTCAAGAAAGGATTGGTCAATCCATTTGGATGATGCATTATGGGCTTACAGGGGCTGACCTTCAAGACACCTTTGGGAATGTCTCCTATAGACTTGTGTTTGGGAAAGCTTGCCACCTCCTATTGAACTACAACACAAAGCTCATTGGGCCATCAAAAGCTCAACTTTGAGTATGATAAGCGGCGGCGAGAAAGGCTACTTGATTGAATGAGCTTGAAGAGATTAGGCATGCTGCCTATGAAAGCTCAGCTATCTACAAAGAGAAAACCAAAGTGTGGCATGATAAGAAGATCCAGAATAGAGAGCTGATTGAAGGAGGTCAAGTACTTCTTTTTAATTCAAGATTAAAACTGTTTCCTGGCAAGCTCAAGTCCGTGTGGTCCGACCTTTTAAATTGGTCAAGGTCTACCTCTCATGGTGCTTTGTGGATTTATATGATCAAGCAACCAACACCACTTTCAAAGTGAATGGACAGAGAGTAAAGCAGTACCATGGTGACAATGTGATGAGGGACAAGACCTCAATTGATCTTCAAGATCCCTAACATAAAAAGAAGAAGTCAGGCTGAAGACTCTTAAAACAAGCGCTCTTGGGAGGCACCCCAAGGTTTTACTAATCAACATCTTTTTTATTTTTATTTTATTGTGTAGGAGGGAAAATTATTGTGTTGAGGAGTTTGGAAAATTGAAGGTGCAGGTGTGATCTTGTGTATAGCGTCGAGAGGGGTAGCCGGCGGCATGAAACGTTTTAATGAAAATAATGGGACGGTTGTCAATGACGTGGCACGCGCTCTGTGCAATTCAACCGCTTTCACCCTATGCGCCCGTGTGTGAAAAAGCCCAATCACTTGAGTCACTCCGCCCCATCAACAACGGTCACATCATTCAATTCCCAATAGCCTCTCACTCAACCACTCCCTTCCTTTCTCTCTTTCTAACCGTTGTTCCTTCTTTTTCTCTAACCCCCACCGTGCCATAACTCCTATTCCCTCTATCTTTACAACCGATCTTACAATCCAGTTCAAAAATTCACAAATCCCTTTCCTTTCAAAAATCACAAAATGGTGAAGAAGAGCTCAGTTGAAAAACCCTCTAGAAAGCCCAGAGCCTCAGAACCAGGTTCCTCTAGGGCTGTGGACCCAAAGGACGATCTTGCGCGTTACTGGAAAATGAATTTCATAGCTGAGAGGGGTTTTAAAACAGATAAAGCCCCTGATGTGTTCACATCTACTGTTATAGCGCTAGAGTGGCAGAAATTCATCAAGCACAGAGGGGAATTTGTGGTGCCTTTGGTGAAGGAGTTTTACAAAGGTATTCCTCCTCCAAAAGGGGGAAAGCCCCAAACCTATTCAATGGTTAGGGGTGAGATGGTTGATTTCAGCCCAAGTGCAATCAATGAGCACTTCAAGTTAGGTTATTCTGGGAAGGCATTGGAGAAAAAGCTTGATACATGGGGCTGTGACGAAATGGAGGAGGTCAATAAGAGAATCTGTGTGGAGGAAGCTACGTGGGAAAGGTTTGGATCAGAATTCAAGGTAAAGAAAGCATTTCTGGTGGATGAGGCTGGCATGTGGTTTACTTTTATCAGGCATTCACTCATGCCCACTTCTCACACAACCAATGTGGAGAAGGATAGATTAATAGTGCTGGATGCTATTTTGGAAGGTGAAAGCATTGACGTGGGCAAGATCATTGCAAGGGAAATTGAGAAAAGCGGTGGCCGATGGTAATCTGTATTTTCCTTGTTTAATTCTTGAATTGTGCAAGCAGCGTGAGGTAGAAATTGAGATTCGTGATGAGCGAAGGACTCCTCAAGGAGACATTCTGCTGTGTTCAAACCAGTGCAGAAGTTCTAAGCGCTATAGCGTCTGATGCTATAGCGCTTAATCAGTTGAAAAAGAACCAACAAACACTGTGCAAGTTTATGAAGGCCAAGTTTGAATGGGAGAAAGCTGTTCTGGAGAAGTTATCCAGGGGAAAGGAATTACCGAACCCGGTGTTCCCAGTGGTTGATTGAGGAAGAGGGTGTGAAGGAGCCACCTCAAGCGAGAAGAAGGGGTGAGTAAAAAAAGGTTTTACGTGGATGCGCTCAAAAAGAGAGCAATGAGCCCTGCCAAGAAGAAGGTAAAGAGTCCTGCTAAAAAGAAAGCAAAGGTGAGCAGTGAAGAATCTTTGAATACTGAAGATTTAGAGGAACTCAGTGAAGAAGATGAAGAGGAAACAAGGAGGGTAATGAAAGAAGTTAATGAATCTGAGGAGGAAGATTCTGAGAGTGAGGAGAAATCTGGTGAAGAGAGCCCAGAAGAGGAGGAAGGGTCAGAGAGTGAAGAATTGGAGGAAGTGCATGCTGACCCCACACCCAGCCCAACTAGACAACCTTCACCACACATACCTTCACCACAAATACCTTCACCAAAAGCCCAAGACCAAATCATTCCCGAGACCCCACAATCAAAACCACCATCCTCCACCCATCCCAACCAACGACACATCACCCCCACCTGCACACAAAGAACCACCAAATCTAAATGAGCGGCCAACCGAACCACTGTCCCAATCTCCCATAGCAAGAAAAGAACCAAGTCCACCACCGCATCACCACAAAGAACCCAATCCCCAAAATCCTGTGAAGAATCTGCTAGCGCTATAAATACCGAGCGCGAGAAAAGTCCATCATCATCTGTGTCAAGTACAACAAAATCTCCTAGGCTTAAGCAAAAAGCCCAAAGGAGCCCTCAATCAAAAGCTAACATTCTTGCGGGTTACGAAGAAGAAGCTCGGGCCATGGTGATACCCTCCCGGGAGGTAGTGCAAGACCCCATTGCCATCCGCACACCAAGCCGTGTAGTCGAAGGAGAAGCACGTGGCAACAAAGAGCCAACATATGTATCTGCGAGAAGGAGCCCAGCAAAAGCTTCTTGCGTGATTGAGGAAGATGATCAAGAAAGTGTGCGACCCGAAACACAAGAAGATGAAAAGGAGGTATCTAAACAAGAGGCTGAAGCTGCTAGCAAGTTAGCAGAGATGAAGGCCGCTAAAGAGAAGGAAGCCCCAGTGGTAGCGCTATAAGCGTCTGAGCAAGGCGAAGGAAGAGAAGAAGAAAGAAAAAGTCGCAAAAAGCCTCCTCACCCAACTTCGTGTCGATTCGAGGACCAGTGCCGTCTAATAAAGAAATGATCTTAACATTCTGCTTTGTAGTAGTTTTTAGTTGTGTTGTATGTTCCAATAAGTTGTGAAGCGCTATAGCGTGCATGCTCTTGCGCTTCACAAATGTTTCAAGACTTGTTTTATCTTGTTTCTGTTTTGTCTTAGTCCTCTCCATAGTCCATTAGAGCGGTGAGGACCTTTCGCTCACTTTTGTTGTGGGGAGGACCTGGAGTTAGAGTTATCAATGTTACTGCTTTCAAGTGTTTCATTTTTAAGTATAATCATTGAATGCATTCTCTTTGGGCTAGTTTTAGTGATGATTGTGTGAGTGAGTAAGAGAGCCATGCTTTTAGAAAAATCTTTGTTTATTATTGCTCCCACACATAAAAATCTCTGTGTTTAAGGAAAAACTTAGTTAGCCTAGGACTATCCGATGCTTAGGTTAGTCTGGTTAACCAAGGTGACATCAAAACTTGATTAAAAACTTGAAGAGTCAGTAGAAGCTAAGTTTGGGGGTGCTTGGATTGTATAAAGGCTAGGTACAGAGGTCTTAGGGTGGTTAGTGACGAAGAAATCATTGTAAATATAGTATATATATGTAAAAGGTCAGTATACACAAAATAAAGGTGGGTTGTTCCAAAAAGGCCGCGAATTGTTAAAAAAAAAAAAAAAAAAGAAAGAAAGAGTGCCAAAGGAACTCAAGAATGAGAAATTCTGCATGCAGTAAAGTTGTCAATTTTGTCAAATTTTTGTTCATTAGCTTATAGCATCAAACGCTATAGCGTCTCTGTTTAGTCATTAGGTTAGGAACACTAGCCACAGGGCTGAAATGCCTAATCAAGCCCTTTGTCATGTCCAAATCCCTCAAATTTGTGTGAAAATGTTAGTCTAGTCATTGTTTTGAAAGAAATTTTGGTGTCACCAAAAGAAGGCCACTCTTCCCAAGGCTAAGAGAAATCAATCTAGCTAGGAATTGAGATAAGTCGAGAGATCACACACACACTATTGAGCGATAATAAGCTTAGAAGTTGAGTAAAATGCATTGGTGTGTTGGTGTGAGTATGAATCTGAATTATTAGCCCATTGAGAATATATTTGAATGAGTGTGCTTAGAAGTGAAGTGTTGATCAGGTCTTGTGTTTGTGAATAAGTGTCAGTTTGTTTTGTCTTTGCAAGTGTCATTACTTGTGGACAAGCAATGGTTTAAGTTTGGGGGTGTGATAACTCATATTTATATGAGTTATTTATGCCTCTAATCATTAAATTAAGTAAGTTCTCAAGTAATATTAGTATAGTATTTATTGCATTTCTGTTAATATTAGGTGAGGAAGGGCTAAACACTGCTTTGCTATGAAATTGGCACATTTGGTGCCCTTGTGAATGTTTTGATGTATTTTGTGAAGTAGTGCAGTGTTTAGCGCTATAGCGTCTAACGCTATAGCGTCAAGAAGGCAGGTCAGCTGAGCATCTAAAGGAAAAGTGCAATTTTGGCGCCAAGCTCATTAATCCATGTTCCATATCTTGTGTCCACTGTGCTTGCTGACATGTGCGGATTTTATTGGATTTGTGTGGACACTTGGCATCGCATGAGTGAGGAATAGTGGAGTTGGTGAAAAAGCAAACATCACCTTTATTGACTTTTGATAAGATTTGTACCTCATGCTAGAGAGACTAGATAGGCTGATTTCTTTCCCTTACCTTGGAGGAATCGAGAGTTAGAGAGAGTATTGGTAGAGAGATAGAACTTGACATTTTCTTTTTCTCCATTGATACACTTTTAAAGCTTTTGAAGTTTATTTTCTTCCTTTGTGATTTTCTGTATTTCTCACGGTGTAAAGCTACTGATTTGTATCATCATTGCGTGGATGATAAGGAGACATCAAGATTGTATCTTTTGCACTTGTAAATTCCTTTCTACCTACGGTAATGCAAGTATGTTTATTTGTGTTATTTTGATGATGCTCAACATGAGCTAAACTCCTTGAGTTGGGTTGCTATAGCTTGTAATGAACCTTTAATATTGCGTATATAACTTCTCACGTTTTGTGTTTTAATCCTTGTGTTATAATTCTTCCAAACTTGTTTTATATTTGGCCACGTAAAACAAGTACCTCTGTGGATTCAGACATGAACCATAGAAAGAACTCAAGGGTTAATATAAATGATAAGGTTGGTTGAAGACATTTAATCAATTTTTGCGTCCTCTAGACATAGAAGTTGCAATAGTTTATAAAGCATAAGTCGTGGGATCTTGATTATACAGGGGGTGAACCTATTTAGAACCTAGACATAGGCATCTTGTAGTGAAACCACAGCGCTAGTAATCTTGAAAGGTGCAAAACATTTGCAATAAGCTTAACGCTATAGCGTGTGGCGTTATAGCGTCTTATTTCGGGAAGTTACGTGGTGAAAGCAATCCAACTTATTTCTCTCATAGTTTAACTTACTTTAACTTGTTACCTTAAAACAACTCTTGTTCAACCGAACTTTGCTACTCAACTACTTGTTACTTGATCCTCTAAGTGTAATTCCTTTTAAACTCTAAAATTAATACCAATCCCTGTGGAGACGAACTTTACTTATCAATATATTACTTGTTGCGATTGTGTACACTTGCACAACTACTTTTCGCACAACACACACCCCCACCTTAATCGTATATATGCCTTGGGGGGTGTATATACGATGGGCAAAAAATAGGGTCGTATATATACCCCCTCAGGTGTATATACGATCCCTATTGTATTTTTTTAATTTTTTTAAGTCAAATAAAAATTAATTAAGTCCTGAAAATAGGTTTTGTGTGTAGTTCGTTAAAACGTGACGATGTTATACGTCGAACGAATAATTTAGGCTAAAAAATCGGTTGTCGGGCAACATACTCCGATCGTAATGAAACCACATCCATTAAATCCAAAAAAAAATCAAGAATCAAGACTTCTTACGGGACTACGGCCTCAAAATCCCAAATTTCATCGTTTACTATTTTTTAAGATTTTTTTAATTTTTTATAGTCTCCAAAAAATCTAAAAAAATTTGTATAGCCTTATTTTGGTTTTGTTAGATTTTTAGTGGTGTTTTTATAATTTTTTGGAGTAGTTTTGACTATTTAATAAATTTTTAGTAGCCTTTTAGTAATAAAAATTAAAACAAATTATTCAAAAAAATAAAAAACCCATCGTATATACCCCTTTGAGTACGTATATACGATTGGACATAAAATAGTCATCGTATATACGTACTCAAAGGGATATATACGATTTATTTATTTTTTTAAAAAAAAAATTAATTTTCAAAGGGCATTTTGGGGATTTAAAATTGGGTGGGGGTTTATGGGGATTGGGTGGGGGTGTGAAAAAAACAATCCTTATTGCAATTGGGGGTTTTCTCATACTTTGTACAACCCCCTCTACTCAGTGAACACCCCCAAAATATGTGAAAAGACCAAATTGTCATTAATGAATATTTGTGCGTACGTATTTTTTTCCTCAATTTATGATGGTTTGGATTAGCGTGGTCTGAACCAGTAAATAAGGCACAGACACCCATTTTTTTCCTTTCAGTTATATTAAAAGAGGTTTAGATTGTTTGCTTTGAATATAAAATTAGAAACAACTAGCTCCAAAAATTGTAAATATAAAAACATGGTTATATATAGAAACAAATTATCATTTTTGTGTTATGTCCAGTCTATGGAACCGATCGATGTGCCTGGTATCGCATTTATAGTCGCTTGTGTGGCTTTGTGGTTGAGGGAAGAAGAGTTTTATTTGATATTTCTTATTCTCGTTGGTGTCATTATTTTGTTCATAATTCAAGAGTTCAAGTAGGTCATGAGGAATTGTCAAAAAAAAAAAAGTAGGTCATGAGCAGCTTACTTGAGAGTTTGACATAGTGGGAGAAACAAATCCTATCCATCAAGATCGTTGGTGTGATTGTATATAGAAACAAATTATATCATTTTTGTGTTGTGTCCGGTCTTTGGGACCAATCGACGTGTCTGGTGTTGCGTTTAGAGTCGATTGTGTGGCTTGATGGTTGGGGATAGAGTTATGTTTGACATTTATTGTTCTTGTTGCTGGTATCATTGTTCTGTTCATAATTCAAGAGTTCAAGTAGTTCAGAATGAGCTTACTTGAGAGTTTGACAAAGTGGGAGAAACAAATCCTATTCATTGAGATTGTTGGTGTAATTGTATATAGAAACAAATTATCATTTTTTTTGTTGTGTCCAGTCTATGGGACCAACCAATGTGTCTGCTGCCGTGTTTAAAGTCGATTGTGTGGCTTGATGGTTGGGGAAGAGTTTTGGTTGATATTTCTTGTTCTCGTTGCTGGTGTCATTATTGTGTTCATAATTCAATAGTTCAAAGTGGAGCTTACTTGAGGGTTTGACATAGTGGGAGAAACAAATCCTATTCATCGATATTGTTTGTGTAAATGTAAGCATAAAATATGCATAAGATAGTGCTAACGTGGCGACCATCCATTGGTTGCTTATGTGGCATTCAATGCGACATGGCAGTCCTAACGTATCATTCAGTGTCATGTGGCAGTGTTGCCATATCATTTAGTACCACGTGGCATCATCTAATGTGGTGTTAACACATGACATTGATGTCATCCTCTGTTTGGCACTTCATCATTTTTGGACAAAGAATTAATGGCAGGACCAAAAAGAAATAGTTTTAGTTTTGCAGGGAGGCAATCCAACTTTTTTTCTTTTCACAATGACTCAACTCCAAAATTATCATATTTGTAGGAAGGAAACATAGATTTATGAATATTTATAGGATTAAATCAAAGTTTTTGGTCTCAAACTACATTGCATGGTCATTAAAAATTTCATCTACCTTAAGAGTATGTTTGTGCTTACATATACCATGGCCATAGTGTATGTTATTGTAAAATGATAAAAAAAACTCAGTAGTACAGACAAATCAAGCTACTTATAACCAATGCCTCGTGGCATCTAAGCTTATTCTTATTTACTTTTACGAGTGGAGCACATGGATGAAGAATGTTAAAAAAAAAAAAGAAAAAAAACGAATGGAATTTAGGCGGAGGAAAAAATGGAGACAATCTAGGATTTATGTAATTAGATTAGATGGTACAAAAAGTTAGTATAATTTATTTATTTATTTGGTGAAAACTTGATGAAACTAGATATAGCATAGAATCTAAAAACATGAGAAACAGAGAGAGTATATCGCCACATATTACGTTCTCATGACATATACACAAACCATTTAACTATACAAAAGCATCACCAAAGACTAAATGAGAGAATGCAAAATCCCTCCACTCACAAACTCCAACCCCTAATATTGAACCTATCTATCTTCATGCTTAATTCATTAATCAAAATATTTCTCATTACCTCTAACTCTACTTTCCTTCTTTCAAATTAATCTCATTATTATTATTATTATTATCTCCTTAATACAAATTTACCAAACCTGGGTTCTCTTTGTGAACCATGTTGATGTCGAGAAGAGGGCTATTAGATGGAGGAGGTGGAGAAGAAAGATATGGATTAATGTCTTTTGGTAACAAAGATATGTTTCCTATGAGACGTAAAATAAGACATTGGCACAAGAATTTCAAGAGAAGACATTTGTTTTGGGCCTTAATGGTTCTTGTTTTCTTGTCTGTCTTTACTAAGTTTTTGTTGTTGAATATGTTTTTTGATCAGCTGGAGGAGTTTAATCCTCAAATTCATTCCAATGTTGTTGAAGATCATGTACCTTCACCAAACATTTTGCCGGTATATGATCAAAATATTTATTCTACATTCTACTTTTCATATACTCTGTTATTTTCATCATGCATTTCTCTCTTCTCTAATAGAAAAAAAAAACCGAAATAACTACGAAAATTAGAGATGGATAAAATAAAATTGGCATCTCTAAATTTTCATCGTTATTTCATTTTTTAATAGTGTATTTTCATTACTTACTTTATGGTTAGTTACTATTTTTTATTTCTTTTATATATATACACTTCTTAGAAAAATACTTAACTATTGTAATTTTTGAAACAGATTGTGTTATTGTTGCTAAAAATTAATGTAAATTACTAGCTTACCTAACTGGTTGGTATCTTCCCACAATTAATCAATACATTGTTTCCCTTGAAAATTACACAATTTTAATTCAACTATTTAATCATGTTTCCCTTGCAACCTAAGTGAACTGTGTACATTTCATTTAGGGATTGTTTAAAACTTATTTGGACTAATTATCTTTATAATGATTTAGATATGCTAATCTTCCTGTGATATTTGTTAGCTAGACTCTCGAAATTTGGAAGCATCCAAACAATGCAAACTATCACAAATGCATGGGTCGATCAGAAAATGATAGACGTGAGTTCAAAGCTATCTATCTATCTATCTATATATTAATATTACTTGAAATTTGAGTAAAAAAATAAAATTGCATATAAGTGATTCCCACTCTGCCATCTTTGTAACCAGGAAGAATTTCTATTAATATACAGGGAAAGGAAACACTACTAATGGCTATCTTTTGGTTCATGCCAATGGAGGATTGAATCAAATGAAAACCGGAGTAAGCAATCATAAAATTAACTTGAAATACTTCACTATTTTTGTTTGTTTTTATTATTAGTTTAGACGAAATAATAAATAAACATCACAAACATTATCACATAGTCACACCATGCATGTTCGAACACCAGAACTAGCGTCGTCATGTCGCTGAAATTGTTAGTGAAACTAGTAGTGGTTTAATTACACTATAGAATTATTTGAGAATAAATATACTTTTCATTACATTGCAGATAAGTGACATGGTTGCAATTGCAAAAATTATGGAAGCTACTCTTGTTTTGCCTACATTAGATCATCATTCCTTTTGGACAGATTCCAGGTATGAATATTTTTTTAAAAATAAAATAAAATAAATGTGTCTTTGATTAATTTATTAATGTTCAAATATTTTATTGTCTCAGTGATTTTAAGGAAATTTTTAACTGGAAGAACTTCATTGAAGTTTTAAACGATGATGTACATATAATGGAGTCTCTACCACCTGAATTAGAATCAATTAAGCCAGTTTTGAAGGCTCCAGTTTCTTGGTCCAAGGTAAATAACTACACATTATCCACATAGAATATTCTATTATACTTATTATACTACTTCTAGCTATTTTAGTTGGAGCTGTCAATTTTAACCCAAACCAACTAGTCGGCTCGATGACCTGTGTTTTTGGTTGGATTGGGTTGAACTCAAAAAATAGTGGCCCAGAAAGTATCCGATCATTTTGGCCCAATCCAATTGGCCCAAGGGTTGTTCTCACCCGACTTTTTATACGCTTTTGAATATTTATTGTGTTTTCCTTTGTTAAAATATGGAGTGAGTTGAGCTAACCCATTGATCCAGTCTTTTGGCTAGGCTGAGCTACAAAACGCCCATCAGTAAATAACTACTGGGTTGACCCAACCCAGCCTACTTTTTCACTCTGGCCGATTGGAATGGGTCGGGCGCGGCCAGTTTGACAATCTTAGTTTTAATTTTGAAATTAATTTATTTTATTATTGCTTTGAATATGTAGGCCAATTATTACAGAGTGGATATGTTGCAATTATTGAAGACTCACAAAGTAATCAAATTTACACATACTGATTCTCGACTAGTCAATAATGGTTTAGCTAGTTCAATTCAAAGAGTACGTTGTCGTGCCATGTATGAGGCTCTTACGTTCGCAGCCCCAATTGAAGAGCTTGCAATGAAATTGGTAAATAGACTTAGAAACAACAACACCCCTTACATTGCTCTCCATTTAAGGTAATTTCTCTAATCTAGTTTACCTACTTTGTTAAACTTTAATTACATATTATAGGTGGCATATTTGAATCTGGACTGGCTGCAGTCGTTGGCTAGGGCAATGAGTTTGGATTAAGTGCAGTTAGAATTTGTGTGTGGTCGTGCAGCTGGCAAGTCCGGAGCCATTCGATTAAGATCGAACAATCCAGATTTTAAGAACAAATTTTGGATTTTGTTTAATAGAAAATTCCAAATTTGAAGTCTGGAACGCCCAATCAACATTGGACGCTCCTGAGCCCGTTGACTGCATGACTATATGCAGTCTCACCTGCACACAAACTGAAACCCTAATGTAGTTACGCAGTCCATGAATTTGAGTCGTTCAATCTTGATCTGATAGTTTTGATTTTAACTTTATGTTTTAAGTCTATTTTAAAAGTTAAAATCTATACTGCCCAGTCAATATCGAATGACTCAGCATGATTGTACTAAAATGGTGACGACATTAGGGATATTTTATCTTGACACTTGATTCTAGTGACGGGGAATTTGATTTCATTGTGAAAGGACCAAAAGAAAATTCTCCCTCAAATGGATTTAGAATCACTTTAGTCACGTATTCACACAGTCGAAGATCTTAGCCATTAGATGATGATCAAACGAAGATCTTAGCCACTAGATGATGATTAGACAACTTGTATTTTGAGTTGTATTTCAAACCAAATTTGGAGAAGTTAGAATACAAATACGAGTTGTTTGATCTTCATCTAACGTTCAAGGTTCTTTTACTTTGTGACTACGTGCTTAACTTGATCGCAGCGAATCCAAATCTTTCTTGAAAAAAGAATAAATTACTATGAATTTAAACCTCTCTCACAAGCACATAACATAACCAAATATTGCAGATATGAAAAGGACATGCTTGCTTTCACAGGATGCAGTCACAACTTAACTACAGAAGAAGCCCAAGAGCTAAGAGCAATGAGATATGAAGTCAAACATTGGAAAGAAAAAGAGATTGATAGCAAATCAAGAAGACTAAAGGGTAGTTGTCCAATGACTCCAAGAGAAGTTGCTATCTTTCTTGAAGCACTTGGTTATCCTCTTGATACAAAAATTTATATAGCTGCTGGCAAGATTTATGGCTCGGAAGGACTTAAACCACTTCAAACAAAGTATCCTAATATACTCACACATTATACTCTAGCCACAAAAGAAGAATTGGAACCCTTTGAAGTCCACCAAAATCAACTTGCTGCTCTAGATTACATCATAACATTAGAAAGTGATGTTTTTGTTTACTCCTATGATGGCAATATGGCTAAAGCTGCTCGAGGTCATAGAAAATTTGAAGGGTTTCGAAAGACCATCAGCCCCAACAAGTACTCATTCTATCCTACTCGATCCCTCTGTTCCAGAATATAAGTAAAAGCTGGTCAACAGAAGTTGATGTATCTAGTTTAAAATTTGGACCAGATACATCAACTTTTATCAACTAGGATTTTTATTTATATTCCAATAATGAAAGAAGTATTAAACAATATATATATATATATATATATATATATATATATATATATATATATATATATATATATATATATGAAACATATGTTTTCTCAATCTTTACAAAATTATTATTTTCTTTTAAAAAAGTTATTAACATATTATTGATATGAAACATATTATTGTAAAGTACAAACTTTGTGTGCTTTTAGTCTCTGGCAATGACTAGAAGCACACATTTTTTGTATTCTGAAAGAATTTAAAATAATTTTTTTTATAAGAACTGAAGTTGATTGATAATGATATTGGATTTAGTTAGTATGCAATGATGATGTAAATATTTCTACACTAGCAACGAAATAGAATTTGACGTGTAATGAAAATGATTGACTTTTATATTTTGAAAGTTACACATAGTCACATATATACCATGAATTCTTATTGGTTGATTGTGTAAAAAAATATTTACATTGGTGCTGCATACGAATTAAACTCAACGATTTTATAGGACTGAAAAAGGAACAATTTAATATATGTTGCAGGCAAAAGTTTGTGAGGCTAATTGATCAGTGGGACAATGATTTGATTTCTTGGGCGAATTTCTCATCAAAGGTTAAGAGCATACATGCAGACAAGACAGAAACTCCTCAACCTAGAAAAGTTAAGCGACATCCCAAATGGGAAGAGAATTTTTATGCCAACCCTTTTCCAGGTTGCATTTGTGAGAAGTCAAAAGATGAGACACAACAATGATGATGAGAACTAACTAGACACAACAATGGTATTGAGCCATTAGATGAAATAAAGCAGCTAGCTAGCTGCTTTGAATGTGTGTAAATATGCAGAGTAGTAGTTTTGCGATTTGAGTTGCAGAAAGCTAGTTGCTTATATCGATTTGTATATTAGATTGGATAGAATAGGTTAATTGGTAATTTTTTATATTAACTAGTACCATACTAGTCATATTTTAAATTGATATTTAATTTTTGAATGTTACACTAGCCAAGCTTTAGAATTTAGGCTAAAATGCTCCTAAGATCCCCAAATAAGTCTTTTATGTTTTGAAATTTGGGCATCATAATCCTTTTCCGTTAATCTCCATCTAACTCCGTTAAAAAATTTCCATTACTCATGCTTATGTGGCACTCTAACATATTATCCAACTCATTTTTATTAATAATTAAAAATAAACAAAATTGAAAATATTATTCATGGTCTGCATCTTCTTCGTGAAAACTAACTTCTTCTCCTGCGCATCTTTCCCAAATTTACTAGCACTCAAGCAGGTTGATTAAGTTGGATGGAAAAGCATATTCATTTTTGTATGAAAATCCCTATCGATTCAACAAGAAAATAGAAGGAAATCAATAAAAAAATTTATCAAGTAAATCTGTAAAAGTATGAAGCAAGATGAACTTGCAGAAATACAACGAAAAGGAAACAAATATGTAGAAATCTGAAATGAAATTGAAACAAATCTGAAGCAGGACCCAACAACAATCCAGGGGAGGGGATTTATGAAATCAAAACGAAACTGAAAAAAAGCCCCAAATCTGAAACGAACCTAATCTGCATCAAATCCAAATCTCAAATGAGGACATTGCTTCGTCTCTCTCAGTTCGTCACTCTCTCTCTCTCTCTCTCTCTCTCTCTCTCTCTCTCTCTCTCTCAGAAACGCATTGCCACGTTCTGAAGAAGAAATCGTGGATTGGTGATATAAAATCTTGCATGAGTTATAAGTTTGCGTTTAAGAAATCGAAAACGAAAACGAAAACGAAATCAACTAAATAGATTGGTGATGGGTTTGCTGGAAAACGAAATCAACAAAATTGTGAGTAGAGGGAACGAAGGAACATGAAGAAGAAGAAGGATAATAACATTAGGTTCCGGCTACTAAGGCTTGATACTTAAAAAATGGCAACGTACATCTGTGGAATACGTATCTGATACCGATATGCACTTGATATTTCTTGATACGTACCCAAAGAGTATTTAATAATTTTTTAATTCTTTTTAAAAAATATTTCACCTGATACTTTTCGAGATCACTTCTTGATATCTTACTACCGTGATACTTACCGATACTTTTTCGATACATCTTACCAACTAAGCACATGATTGTCACTCATATATGATACATTTTAATACCTCAATAACTAAAAGACAAAATTATATCTTTTTTCGTAACACAATCATAGAAGAAATAAAACATTGTGATGTGGGTGAATAAATATAAATGATCTCTACGAATTATACAGTTTGATGTTTCGATTCTTGTTCGCCTAGTTTTTATGATAAATATACATATATGTGTCTTGTCCTCCTTTCTATATATATTTTTGTGATTTTTTTGGCTAAAAGGTACTTTTAGTCCTCGCAAATGTCAAGAAAATCATTAGTCCTCGCAATTCCAAATTTTTAAAAATAGTCCTCGCAATTAGTAAACGTTACTACTTTAGTCCATACAGTCCCTGCAATATTTAAAAGGTACTTTTAATCCTCTGCAAATGTCAAGAAAATCCAGTTTAGTCCTCCTTTTTAGTCCTTTCCTCCATATTTTAAAAATTTTTGATTTTTTTATCTATTTTTTTGACATTTGCGAAACTAAAAGTACATTTTAGCCTTTTTTTTTTATCTATTTGCGCAAAAAAATTCATCTTTATAAAATAGAATATTTCAGTTTTTCATTTTTTTTCTAATTGTGTTTCTATTCCAATTTATTTTTTTGTATATTTTTATATATTTTAATTTAATTTTTTTTATTAAAGTATCCTATCCGTGTCGTATCTTGATTTTCAAAATTTTCCCGTATCCCCGTATCCGTATCGTATCGTATCCCGTATCGTATCGCGTATCGAGCCTTCATAGGGTTCTGGTAATTGGGTTTTTTGAGCTAGTCAAAAATATATAAATTAAAATTAAATTATTAGTCAGCAAGTTTATATGCCACCTAAGCAAAAAAAAAATGTCTTAAATGATGTCTGGGAATTTTTTAACGGTGTTAGATGGAGATTAATGGAAAAGGATAATGTTGCTCAAATTTCAAAAGATAAATGACTTATTTGAGACAAAAAAAGTTAAAGGACTAAATCGTTATTTTAATTTAAGTTAAGGGACCTTGGGAGCATTTTAGCCTAGAATTTATAGATGGATGTATTTCACTTAACAATGACTAACTACATCACTAGCGGAATAATGAACCCTCATTAACCATCTTAACTTCTTTTTTTGACAACAACAAACTCATATTATTTCATTAATAATAATAGTCTCAATACAGGATTGAGTAAATTCAAAAACATAGGAACAAGTGTTCAATCTTAACGCTCTCGCTAACGTATGAGCTGCAAGATTAGCTTGTCTCCTCACAAAGCTTACCTGAAAGCTTGGAAAATTAGTTAAAAAGTTTCTACAATAAGACATGAGCACATCAAATTCTGTGTTAGACCGTAGGCCTGTCTTCAATCCATTCACAAAACACACTATATTTGTAGTGTCTAAAACATATTTAAGCCTATTTCTAGGGGGTAACATATATTTAAGCCATATAAATATATATGTGGTGGTTGCAGATGGTGGCCGTGCGTGAGCTCGACGACTGCGCGGTGGCGACGACTCGAGTGGCCGTGCCGACGCCAGCTCTGCGACGAAACAACCGTTGGTGGCGGCGACCATGGTGGTGCCATTAACCACAAATATGAGTCTGTTGTTAGTGGCCACTAACCTCATACTCATATTTGTGGGTGGTTACCGATTTTTTTAGTTATTATGGAAACTAGTAGGAAACTCGTGCATACGCACAGATGCTGTCATATTCTTTTCATGATTGAACTTAGACAATACTTAAATAGTCTGAACATTACCCCGTTAAAATAAAGATAAATTTAAAAAAGGAGTTTCAAATAAAAAATAGATAAATACTGAAATCTAAAAATGGAAAAGTATTATTTAAAAATAATTGTGCATTTATCCCGTGTTTTTTATATAACAGTGTAGTGTTTTTTATATATCAGTGTTGTTATTCCATGTTTTTTATATATCAGTGTGGCTATCCCATATTTTTATATATATCATTGTAGTTATGCCCATATTTTTTTTATATATCAGTGCAACTATATCCCGTGTTTTTTATGTACCGGTGCAGTTATCTTATAGTTTCAATTGATTATTTAAGTTTATTAGTAGATTATTGTAAATAGTAAAAGATAGATATTAGATGATCAATAAGAAATATTTATCCCGTGTTTTTTTTATATATCACCGACAATTATTTGTTCTTTTTTAGGTATTAGTGACAAATATTTGTCATGTGTGTTTTAAATATTAATTAGTTTAAATAGTCATTAAGTTTTCTAGTTTTTTTTAGATAGTTGGTTTATAGTAGTCTTTAAAAATTATAATTATCAATGAAAAATATTAATCCCGTGTTTTTTTATATATCACTGCAGTTATCCCGTGTTTTTTATATATCAGTTTAGTTATCTCGTAGTTTCAATTAACTATTTTAGTTGATTAGTAGATTATAGTATATAGTAAAAGTTAGATAGTAAATTATCAATAAGAAATATTTGTTTTATGTATTAGTTAGTAGTTTAAATATCCATTAAATATAAATAAATGTGTAAACATATGTTGGAGAGAAAAAAAGATAATTTTAGTAGAGTAGTGTTTGTATAAATTTAGAAATTTAGTTACAAAAGCTAAAATGAAGTGATAAGAGAAAGAGAATAATTATTTATGGGGTAAATAAAAGTAAAGTAAAAAGAAAAAAAAGAAGAAAGAGAGTGTAAGAAGAAAGAGATAAAAAGGAAGAAAGAAAGTATAAGAGAAAAGTAAAAAGGAAAAAAGAGAGTGTAAGAGAAAAGTGAAAAGAAGATGAAAGAGAAAAAAGTAAAATAGACCAATTTGACCTTAATAAATTGAGGTGTCAATATTCTAAAATGAGTCATTTGGTATTTTTATATGTGGTCAATTTGTTTAGATATATAATGTAGAGGTAGATGACTCATATTCTCCTTTAGTATTTGTTACTAAGCTTTTGGCTTAGTACCCTAAGTCACTCTCATTTTTTTAATTTTTTTTGCAGAGACTAAACTAAATTATTGAAATATTTGCAGGGAAGAAAGGTATCTTTAAGCCAAAATAAAATGAAAAACTAAATTCGTGAAATTGCAAAAAGTGAAACAAAATGTCATAAGCTTTTCCTCCAAGGCAAACTAACAAAACGATGCGTTTTGATACGATTGGTTAAGGTTTCCTCCATCTCAGATTCTCAGTTCTGTTGTGTAGCCTGATTAGCATCGTCACCGGCACAGCGTCACCGTCACCGGCAAAACTATCCACCGTTCTGTTCTTGCTCCCTCTGTAATCAGGTTACCTCCTCGACTTTCTTTCTTCCACCATATTCCTTTCTTCCTATTTTCGTACTTAGATTAATTGTTTTTTGCCTATAATTTCATTTTTTGTTTTACATACTTCTTCCTTTATCTTATTCCGTTTAAAAGCCACGATTATTTGGTTGCACGCACTTTCGGTAGTTGAAACTTGAATTTGTTTGCAGATCTAGGATTCCACGTTGTTAGTTTGTTAACTTTGTGAGTTCTGATTTACGACTCAAACTGTTTTCACCTAGGTTTGGTAATTGTTTCATTGTGATAGAGAAGTGCAAACTATGCACAATAGTGTTATAGACTCTCAAAGAGTACTGTTAGGTTTTGTGGTATTCTATTCTTTAAATTAATTATAAGTTCTTCAATTTGAAAGTTAGAGTTAACTAGTGTGTGTACATTGTTCCTTGAAAACTTATAATCATTTTGTGAACGGAGGCCACTGGAGAAGATCACTGTTGCAGGTATTTTTTGGCCACAATGCTTTGTTCTTTTTCTCTCTTCTTTGTTCAGTTAGTTGTGTTTGTATTGTGGTCTGCACACTATACAATCATTTTTGGACCGGGACCGCCGTGATAAGCGTCAATGCCACCATACTGGAGCTGATTCCGCCGCCCCATCATTGCCAGCCTCTGGCAACTTTTCTATCTCTGATTTGATTTTCTCTTAAAACCCTAGATCCCCAAATTTGCAAAACCTAATGTTGAAATTTGAACGGAATTCAGAATTTGATCCCGCTCTTATGTTATTGTTTGTGCCAATTTCTCTATAGATTTTTTTCCCAGTTTTCGCCAGAAATCCTAATTTCACACCCATTAAAATCTGTAAAAGTGAAGGAGTCCATAAACCACCATTGTTGTTTTTGTATTCTTCTACCCAATTTGCTTCAATGAAGAACAAGAGGTGCTCTATATGTCTGATCTCTTCAAGATTCAACTTTTTTGCTCTCTGTAAACAAAATACTGAAAACATTTGATGCTTTTTGTTTGTGGATTTGTTTTTGTACATTAATTTTTGCTCAAGGTTATGTATATTTTTATTTGACGTCGGTTTGTTTCTGCTTCTGTAATCTTTTGTTGATCTGGGTTTGAGTTTGTTTTTTTTTTCCAAGGTTTTGTAATTTTATGTTTTTATTCTTGAAACTTATGTAAATACTATTTTTTATTAGAAATCTGTGAATAATTATTTTACTGACATCACATAATTGATTTAAACCACTATGCGTTGTTAGGTGGCTTCTGGGGATAAATTTAGTGGTATGGTAGCAATTGTGGAGTTATGGCAGGATAGTTCCATTGGCTGTCAATATAGGATTTATATCTAAAGATAAAGATTATAAAACATTTCAATTTTATGGAATGGTTTTGATGTCTCTGGCAATGGAAGCATCTACATTTCCTTGTTTTTGAATCCATTTCAATAGATAGTGTTGTCCACTAAATCAGTTCGTGGACAACATGCCAAAGTTCGGTTTAGTGATAGTGACTACTTTGCCATCAGCATGATCTATATGAAGATAACTGATAGTACCAGATTTCTTATACGGACAGTATTTAGTTTTGCTAGATGCTAGTTGATTTCCTGATTATGATTAGCGATTCCTTTGTCCTGTACTAATTAGTTGCATCTATGATGATCCACTTTTTTAAGCTGAAAAGGACAAGTCAATTAAAGGAATATGAGGTTTGTGGCAGTTATGTGCTTCAGTCATTGCTTTAAAATGAACTTGATCTTTAATCTTTATTGCTAGTGCATAGTTTTTCAATGATTCGTAAAGCATCAAGTAGTTTAATCGAACATATCATATCTTTCCATTCTTCTGTAAGGCATTACTTATGTTTTAATTTATAGATTGTTAAGGATATAGTATCGGATTTGATGAATGGAATTAAGCCTCCCTTTTTATAAAAGTTACCTGTAATAAGATAGTTCATGCGGGGGAGCTTGAGGGGCGATCAAAACCAGTCCCTCTAGAAGAAGCTTCATATGATATATCTTAGTCGTATGTTATTCTCGATTCTCGACAACTGTTAACTGTTAAACTACCCAAGAAAGAGTTACTTTGTAAGTTTGGTTGGATTTCTTTTGCAATGCAGGGAAATGGGTTTGTGGACAATTCTTGAGGGGTTCCTGCTTCTTGCAAATGCACTGGCAATACTAAATGAGGACCGCTTTCTTGTGCCCAGAGGATGGGGCTTATCAGATTTTTCAGGCGGCAGGACAAAATCGTTCAAAGGCCAGATTATAGGTCTCATTTACGCAACTCAGTATCTGAGAGTTCCTCTCATACTTCTTAACACTGTCTTCATTATTGTAAAGATGATTTCTGGGTGATGCCTCGCAAGGTCAGTTGTCAATACTTATGTCTTTGTTAAACGTTCTGTTAATTGTGTAAGTAGAGCATAATACTAATGATAATTATAACAAATGTCTGTCGTGATCTGATTTAGTTTGACTAATGAACGAAACATAAAAATGAACTGTAAATAGACCATTCAGATGAAAGCTGTATTTTTCTGAAAATGATGTTGGGAATAAGTTGGTTGATACTTCATCATGAGTTAAACACATGTATATCACTAGTCAAAACATTTGTACAAATTGTAAATAAACTGAATTTAGTTCATTAGATTCTTGTTTAGCTCACTACTTTTATCATCACTCTCATCAGCAATTCTCATGTCCTCACTTGTGGTTGCTGGCAACTTGAAATAACCTGAAGATAAATATTAGCAACACACTCTTTATTATTGGGTCAGATACATGTGGGTCTCGCCATTTTGAAAATGAGTTCCACCAATAGAGAATGAGCTTGAGGCCCACATGATTTAGTGAAACTCACATGAATTTATCTAATAGTAAATGTGTGTTAGCATTTCTCTGGTTTGAAATGTGACTGATTTTGTAGATATGGTATTTACAGGGAATCAAATAAAATCAGTTGGTTGTAAACTTACGTAGTTGGTAATAGCATGTTTAGCTAACCTTAAGTCATTGATGTCTACCTAAGTATTAATCGTCTTTTTTTTTAAGTATACAATAGACAATAATTTTTTTTTGTAGATTTATTTAATATTTAATCTAAAAAATAAATCAGAGCTTACGGTTTCATGTTCTATTTCACTCCCCGATGGGTTTTTTTTTTCACCTTTCCCTCACGAAGTCATAGGCACGTAGGTTCAGGGCCAGACCGACTACATGTTCCCTCTATTTCTCCGAGCAAAATTCTTCGCATTGCAATGCGGATTGTATCAGCTTGACCTTTCCTAAGTGCCTCCTTTTCAGGGAAAGTGAATGCTTTTGAGAAGTTTGGTTTGACACTTCTTTACATCCTATCTTTGGTTCTTCTATGCAGTTTGAAGGATAGGGTTTATTTTTTGTATTAAGGGATTATGATGTGGGGTTTAATGAAAGTAACTTGATGTTTAACACTATTCCAATTTCTTAATGATTGCAGGTGCTGGAGTCTTACATCAGATGATTTTCAAGTTCTTTTTGGGTAGGAAAATTTGAGAAATTCTATTGTAGAAATATACATTAAAAGTATCTCAGTTGGAATATTGATTCATTGATGTTATTGTCTTAAAATGACGTTTCTACCATGACTTATGTAGTCAGCAATGGAGATAGTTGTTAGTTTGTTACTATGAAATTAGCTTGGCGGGCAGTGTATTTGATTTCTAAGAATTAAAATTACCATTTACATCAGCCAATTTTCCTTGTATAGTTCTCTCTAAAAAGTGATAGCGCCACTCTCTATATCATTCTTTTTAAGACACTTTATTGGTTGACATTCATTTATGTGCTACTAAATTTACATGAGATTCACATAATTTAGTGAGACCTAATTGAATTTCAGCCAATAAGAGTGTGTGTTGGAAAATGAGCGTTTGTTGCAAGTATTCCTCGATGTCTATTTGTTTCGAATTGTTTCACGTTGGATTGGTGAGATGGTTGACTGAAGCCTCAGCCTATTTCAATAATTGTATTCACATCACACATTAGGTGTGAAACTATATGATTTGTAACTAAAGGACTTGTGTAAAGTCCATCAATTCATGATTAGTAGAAAGGCTTTACTTTGGATGTTATTAACACTGGATTAATGTTATACCACTACCAAATACTTTTGTCAAAATTACTTTCGTGCCGCGTAAAATGATGCAGAAAAGTACACATCCAGAAGTTAACCTCCACATGAAGTGCATAACAGCAAAAACAAAACTAGCTACTCTTTCTTTTTAGGATCATCTGAAAGCTAAAATCAGCATTTATACTTCGAGTTACCCATATTAATTGGGAGTGCAAGGTGTATTTAACAAGATATTAAGGTAAGATTTTCGAGTAACTATTTATATTTATATATCAATGAAAGCATATTGGAAGCACATATCAACAACAGTAGATAATCCAAAAGAATACATACATAATTTAATCATAAATCCGCAAAAATATGATACGTTTTAGAGTCTAAAGCAATAAGCCGAAGTGCAGCAATAGTTGCTGCAATAGACATGATAGCAAAGAACCAAATATTGATCCAATGCCATAGCTTTTGAATGGATGTTAATTTGTTCTTATTTGCCACTAAGTACATATGGTTTGCAAGGATAAATGTAAGAGGAAATGTGCTGATAGCTCCTGTAAGACTCATGAAATCTCCAAGGAATGGCAATAGAGCTGATACAAATGTATTCAAAGTCATATAACCACCTCTTACCAAAACTCGAAATGACAAGTTCTTACAAGCCAAAGCACTTCCCTTGATCCCATATTTGGTATCCAGATACTCATACATTGGACTTGCAAATATCTACCAGAAGCAGAAGAGAAGTTATTAGGCCACTGCAACATTTCAAGTAAAAATATTTAAGGGAAGCAAAGTTTTTATATGAAGCACCGACACAGATACAGACACCAGACACTAGTTTTAATTTGAAAATGGAAGTAATTGAAGTGTCCGACACGTTTAACCTGAAGTGGCGGTGCTACATTAGTTTTAGTTTAGAAGTCATTACATGTAGTGCGATGACTGATTGAAGAAAGGCTGTAATATTGGCCATTGCTTTCAACCAGATTGGACCATTAACATTATTCAACAAATAGGTTTCTGTTGAAGATCCATAAGCCCAATACCCTGCAAAGGTAACCAAATATAATGGCAGAACTCCAACAGTAAACTGAAAGTATAGTGCTTTCATCATGTTCTTTACAACTGGTTGCCTGATTGTTGCCTGTTATGTTAGAACCAATTATTATGAAAAAAAATTTGAGTGTTGTGATTTCACATAAAACACAAGTAACTAATAACTTAACTAACTATACCTGTATTTCAGGAAGCATTCCTGTATTGTATGCGAACACGAGATTAGCAGACGCCCCAATTGTCGTAAATATTCTACTTGTTGATGTCCCTGGAATACTATAATTTCTAGCTGGTGATTTTATTCCTAATAAGAATGCACTGTTGGTTAGAAGTACTCAGGCACAGAATGCAGATATGAAGAAGAAGAAGAAGAAGAAATGAGACATTACCATCTTTAAGTGACAGTACAAATGCTATGACAATATATACAAGGCTTAAGACAGTTGAAAATCCCAGCCAAATTCCAAGAGCTGAAAGATGGGGAATGCATATGGCAAACATTCCACACACAAGTCCAGCTATTGCAATAAAATGTGGAAGCTTCATCTGATCATCATCCCAAAATAGAACATAAACGGCCTGCATCACAATCAATGAACATGATTCAGAAATATTCTTAAAGCAGAAGTTTTCTACCAAATATCAACAGTTTCTGAATGACTTCACAAATTGAAAAATTCTTTAACCTCTGTAGAAGTTTCTCAAAAGTGTTCAAGAAGTGTCTAAGATGTGTTGAAGCAATTTTTTTTTTGGGGACATTTGTCTAGATTTCCAACGATTCTGGGCGATTCCCACGATACAGACCACGATTCAGACACAAGAACGAGTCGCCTTACGATTTGCATCGTTTGTCATGTATTCCGACTCGTATCGCGATTCGAATCACACGATACTAACTACACTGGTGTTGAGTGCTGGACACTAGGATACACTTAATCTCAGAGGTGACGGTGCTTCATTCGCAATCTTATGTTGTTATTTATATTGTCTTCTATATCATCAGCTTACTCATAGTTAACATACATTATCTTAGAAAGAGAAGAATACCAAAATTGACTTAGTTGATGGTATCATTAAAATGCAGTCACAGAATGGAGAAGTAGAAAACTTGAGAACACAAAGGGAAGAGGAAGCCAAGACCCAGAATCCTTAGCTGGCTGCTTGAGAAACAGATAAATGAAATAACTGTTGAAAAGAATTATACATGGTTTCAAAAAATTTCTGCTCTGCAACTAAATCAGAGAAATAACTAAAGTCTATTAAGATTACATTTGTGTAGAAAAAAATAGTTAGTTGATTATGTGATGGTATAGTGTTTTTACCTTCAAAGCTGAACCAGCCAAAATGATGTAGCCAACATTTATCATGAAAAGGTTGACATACTGCAGAGCCCATGTGAGGTTATATGCCTTTCTACCTACAATCAGAAAATAAGATGAGCATGAACCTAAGCAGCTAGATATGCTTATTAATTGCCATGTCTGGAATTAAGCAATTATAACATAAGTGCTTTGATTATACATAAGTTATCCTGAAGAGTTTATGGAAATTAGCTAAAAACAACTTATGAACATATCATCATCAGTCAGTTATTTCTATAAGTTATTTCAAATAGTCTCATAAGTATTTATTTATTTATTTATGTTGGCAGATAAACTCAAATAAACCAAAATGACAACATGAGCATAGCATACCATAAATAAATCCAGCAAGATCACGGTATCTAATATGCCTTGTTCCACCAAATTCATGAAGCTTAGCAATAAGAGCATTTGCATAAAGAGATATTGAAGTAGCAAGAATTAAACCAACCAGACCACCTATCCAACCCAAGGGAACCATTATGGTCCCCGAATACCCTAACACATAAGCGCTATTAATTCCTGTCGTCAACACAAAACCCACCTGAAACCATGAATCTGAAAAAACACACACAATAATTAAAGAAGAAACTCAGAAATTGTGTTATAATAATAAATCTAAAATTAAGATAGTTACCAGTGCTAATTTGATGTGCAGTGTCTGGAATTCGAATATCTCCTCCATCGCATAGCAGCGTCACGCTAAGCTCTTCCTCCTCCGCAGAGACTTTCTTCACCGCCAGCGTGACGTCACTATTGCTACCCTCTCCAACAATAATAATTATAATTAATTAATAGATCAAAATCAAAAACACTTGTTATTTAATTCTGTTGATTCCAAGTGTGTCTGTTCTTGGTTTTGTGGGTCCCACAATTTGGAGGTTGTTACGTTTTCTTTCTTCTTTCCCGATCTCGATACGAATTAGCAAAATCCAAAGATGATGTGTATAATCCTTCAATTTTTCTATTAATCCATGAAATAGTAATTGGAGCAGTTGATTCCCAAATCCTAACCGTTGTTTAATGCATGTATCATTTATTGAGAGTGTAATCAAAATCACAAACTTAAGTTAAAAACAAACATAAGCAGTTGTAGTAACAAATTAATTGGGCGATTAGAGAGTTACTAACTAACTCTAACTAACTAATCTAGTTTGTTAATAACAAACTTGGTTGTTAAATTTCAACTAACAACCATCTAACAACAGTAATTTCAAAGACAAAGTATATATAAACATTGTACATAGAAAAAAATACTTACAAAGAATGAAATAATAGAATTTTACGATTTATGATTTTACTCTAAGTCTCTTCGCTATACTCTCTTTCTACATTAGGTTTCGCATCCATCACCAAAGTTTACGGGTTACGATAAGATGCATCAAAGAGTGAGTGTACACTTGCAAGAACAAGTGAAAATAGTGATTAGTATTTGAATTCGATGGTGAATTCAAAGAAAAGGTAAAGAAAGTGTTAAGGAAAGAGTTTGTTACCTTAGAAAATCGAGAGAGATTTACGGAAAAGGATTCAGTGTGTTCATCTCAAGAACTCAAAGAATAGCTCATGCAAGATGTGAGATATAGAACAAAATTAGGGTTTTGTGAAATTGCTAAGAGATTAAGGAAAACACACACGCAGGTGTGAGTTTTACTGATTGAGCGTTTAGAACCTTTAATTGAAGTTTCTATACAGTACTGCACAAAAGAGGAATTAGGGTTAGGGTTTCAACCAAAATCCCGATTCGAGAAATTGAAGGAGTTAGAATCACAAACGAGTAAAGAAGAAAGGGTTCACCTTGAGGCAAGCTTGATTGTGAAAATCAAGCGTAGTTTCGATAGAAAGGAAAACCCGAGATCGCGAAGTGAGAAGAGGCCGTCTAGGTCTCGGATCGAAAGTTGTTTTGTGCTAAAACCAAAGGGGTTTTAGTTCATCATAAACGTGTGTCATCATTGACCTGAAACAGAGGGTGGCTGCTGCTTCAATCACCGGCGACAGTGAGAGCAACAGAAACCCTAGGTTTCTGGCGAAGAAGAAGAGAGAGAGAGAGAAACGGAAAATCAAGAGAGAAGGAAGGGTTTCTTGGTTTCTGGGTTGAGAATAGAAAGTGAAGATTAAGTATCTGGGTCGAATCAAAGATCCGCGTGTTCAGAGTGAAACGCTCTCGGTGCGCGCAATGATGCCAAACAAATTTGTTTGGTGAAATTGCAAGCTTCATTGGATTGGGCTTAATAGGAGCTGGGCTCCTTATTACTGCACCTCCCCTCAGTTGTTCATACCCCTCCTGCAAGTGTAAACATTACAAAGATTAAAAATTCAACATGGTATTCCCAGAGCTATAAAACGATCCAGGGCAAAATTATTTGATCTCTACTCTATTCTTTTACTTTCTTTAAAGTTTCTTTCTCTATTGTGTTTTTTCTGTCTAACTGTGTGTGTGTGCGTGAAGTCTTTGCGAGCAGAAAAAATTCACAATGAGCAACAACATTCAATCACATGCAAGTTTTGGTGCACAAGTGCCTACCCTAACCTAGTAAAAAGCGGGATAGGTGGTGCCATCAAATGGAGGCGTGTTTGGGTGCCAAGGTGTCTGAAGGGTAGTTAAAGATGGTGTTACACCACTTACACTACTACCTCTGCTTGATGAGACAAAACCAAATATGAGGATGAAGTCCGAGGGATCGAAGGCCTTTGCATCTAATCCATATTGGATTAGATGACGAAACTTTGACAGATTAGAGGAATCAAGAGTTCCAAGAAGGCTTGGGACACTCTTGATTCAGTATTACAATGGGGCTCTTGAAGCTAGAAAAGAGAAGTTGGAAGCTCTTAAGGCTCGATGTGATGACCCTTAAGATGAAAAGTGATGAGGATGTTGTGACCTATTGTGGCCGTAAAGAAAATTACTAATGCTATGAATCTAAATGGCCTAACATTAACCGATGAAGATGTGTGCGGGAAAATCTTAAGATCATTGACCAAGAAGTACTATGTGTGTGTCAATGGGTTGGAAGACACACTCAAGCAAGAGGACTTAAAGGTGGAACAGACTCAGAGAGCGGACTTGAGGCTAAAGAGATGAGACTCAACTGGTAATGGAGAACAGATGATGATGATGATCTTTGCGCTACTTCACAAAAGGCAAGGGTAAGAAGGGTTCAAAGCCGTGCAACAATGATAAGTCATCCTCTAAACCTAACTCTAGTAAAAGTAAGCCTAAGTCTAAATCTAATTCTAAGAATAAGACTGATTCTAAGAAAAGGATAAATCTAAAGTTCAATGCTATAGGTGTGACAAATACGGGCATTATGCTCACAGAATGCCCAACTAGAAAACCTAAATCGAAATAGAAGCAAATGTTGCAAAAGAGGATTACGATTACGATAGCCCAAAGAGTGTTTAGTGCCATATGTGATGAACCTAAACCTAAAACTAGAAGCGAATGTTAAGGTAACTAATATTGAACTTAAGAAAAATAAGGACTATATTGCACTAATAGTAACTAAGAGTGATGGAACCAATGATTACAGAAATGCGGTATTTGGACTCTGCTGCTGTTCTAACCACTTGACGGGGAAATAAAGAGTGGTGGTGGATTTCAACCTCACAAGAGAACTACTATTAGGTGTGCAAATGACAGTCCCTTGAAGCAACGGTATGGGAATATTCTCTTCAAGAAAGAGGATGGTCAAATAGTCACCATACATAATGTCTACTATGTTCCAGGTATGAGTTGTAACCTACTTAGTCTAGGTCAGCTTGTAGAGGGAGGATTTTCTGTCATTATGAAGGATTTAAAACTCAAAGTTTTTGATAAAAAGGATAAACTAGTGTTGACTTCTCAACTAGCTAAAAAGAACTTTCAAGACCAAAGATTAGCACTATAGAGGCGAGAATGCCTAAGTGCTACCACTGATCTTGAAAGTGTTCTATGGCATAGGAGATATGGGCACCTAAACTATAAGAGTCTTCTAAATCTTAGTTCTAAAGGCCTAGTGGAGGGTCTACCTAAGATTGAGAATCCTAATAGTGTGTGTACCACTTGTGCATTGGGTAAACAACCAAGGAAGATGTTTAAGACAGATTTAAAATTAAGGTCCAAACATCTTCTTCAAGTTGTTTACACAGGACATATGTGGCCCATTTGATGTGATTTCAAAAGGAGGGAACAAATATTTTTATCTTTCATTGATGAGTTTTCAAGAAAAATTTGGGTCTATCTGATCAAAACAAAGTGTGAGGCTTTAACTAAGTTCAAAGAGTTTAAGGCCATGGTAGAAAAAGCAGTGGAAACATGCTTAAGATCCTAAGTCCGATGGAGGAGGTGAATACACTTCAAAAGAATTTGAAAGCTTCAGATGCGAGTCAAGGAATTGTTCATGAGGTTACTTCTCCCTACACTCCACAAAGATAATGGAGTTGCGAGAGAGAAGGAATGCAGAACAATTCTGGACATGGCGTAGTATGATGAAACTAAAACACCTTCCAAAAGACTCATGGGGTGAAGCGGTATCTCACTTCTTTGTTTATCTCTTGAAACAGATGTCCTACTAGAGGCCTAGATGATAAGGTACCGAGGAAATGTGGACTGGGGATAAGCCTAGTGTCACACATCTAAGGGTATTTGGATCACTAACCTATGGACATATACACGATGCTAAAAGGAAGAAGTTAGAGGACAAAAGTAAACCTATGGTGCTAGTGGGCTATCACCTCTCTTGGTGCTTATAGGCTAGTTGATCCTATGGTAGCAAGCTTGAGATATCCAGGGATGTTACTATACTTGAGGATGAGGCTTGGGATTGGGATAAGAAGGAACAAGCAAGTTCCACCGATCCTAATGTGAATGAGGAAGGTAACACAAGTTACGCGAACATCATCAAGGTGTTGATGATGAAGGCGATGATGAGGAACCTATTGGAGGTGATGTGCAAGTTGAGGAACGACTTGTTGAGCCAAACTCACCAAGTGGCTCAACAAGAGGTCATGATTGCTAATAACCCTATTAGAGCCGCTAGGGTCGGGAATCTACCTAGTAGGTTGGTGACTATGATCTAGTAAGGGATGATGAGGTGAATGATGATGGAGATATCATTCATTTTGCTATGATAGCGATTCTGAACCTCTAGACTACATTGAAGCTCTTAAGAAGAAAGAGTGGAAGGTAGCTATGCTAGAGGAACTAAAATCCATTGAGAAGAACCAGACTTGGACCTTAACTAAGTTACCTAAGGGAAAGAGAGCTATTAGTGTAAAGTGGGTGTTTAAACTAAAGCTTGATCCTAGTGGTAACATAGTTAAGTACAAGGCAAGGTTGGTGGCACGAGGTTTTCAAAGAAAAAAAGCAGGCATAGACTTCATCAAGTTTTTGCCCCAAATGCTAGACATGAGACTATAAGGTGGTGATTGCACTAGCTTGTAGTAGAGGCTGGGAAATGTACCACTTAGATGTGAAATCTGCTTTCTTAAATGGGCCCTTGGAGGAGACGGTTTATATAAACCAACCTCCTGGATTTGTGGAAAAGGGCAAGGAAGACTATGTATATCACTTGCATAAGGCGCTCTATGGACTTAGCGGGCACAGGGCTTGGAACAAGAGAATAGATGGATTCTTTGTTGAAAGGCTTTACTAGGTGTATTCACGAGTATGGAGTCTATGTCAAAGGTGACATTAACTCTTACTTACTTGATTGTGTGCCTATATGTGGACGATCTACTTGTAATCGAAGTCGTGATAAGGAAATAGCTAATTTCAAACAAGCTATGAAAGAGGAGTTTGAAATGACTGATTTGGGAAAACTAACCTATTTCCTTGGGTTAGAATTCCTAAGGGGTCAAAGAAGGAATTGTGTTACATCAACAAAAATATGCCACCGAGGTCTTAAAAGGTTTGAGCCGGATAATTGCAATCTTTGCAATTAACCCAAAGAGAGGAAACTTAACTAAGAAGGAAGAAGAAGAGGGCACTAAAGTTGATGAAACTTACTTTAGACAAATTGTGGGGTCTCTAAGATATCTATGTCATAGCAGACTGATATTTTATATGCTCTTTGTTTAACTAGTAGATTTATGAACTCATCCTATGCAAATACACTTAAATGCAACTAAACGTATTTTAAGGTACATAAAGGGCACCACTAATTATGGTCCATTTTTTTCCAAATGACGGGGCTAAAGGGAAGAGCATTCTAATTGGATACTCAGTTGATTGGTGCGGAGATAAAGTGGACGAAGAGCACTAGTGGATATGTCTTTCTATTCCAAGGAGCAGCTATATCCTGGAGTTCTAAGAAGCAAGCCATAGTGGCTCTGTCATCCTGTGAAGCAGAATACATTTCTGCATGCCATGCTGCTACCCAAGCAGCTTGGCTTGAAACTCTCCTAAAGGAAATCTGCATTGACCTATCTGAACCTATAAAGCTCTATATGGATAACAAGTCAGCTATAAGTTTGGCTAAAAATCCCATCTCCCATGGTAGGACAAAGCACATAGAAACTAAGTTTCACTATATCAGAGACCAAGTCTCTAGAGGTAAACTTGTCTTAGACTTTGTTCCTACTAGTGAACAGATTGCTGATATTTTCACCAAGGCTCTAAAAGGTGAATTATTTTCTAAGCTAAGAAGGCAATTAAATGTCATATCTTTCTAAATCTCAAGGAAGGAAATGACTTAAAAGCTATGTCTAAGGGCTTGTCTTAGACTCTAAGTTTCTGGCCTTACAGGGGGTTGTCCTGTTTTTATTTTTATTGCCTTAGTTTTTTTAGCTTAGATCTAGCTGAACTTAAGGTAGGGGTTGTCTGCCTTAGGTTGCTTAAGGTGTTTTGATTAAGGTAGGGTATTGAGAGTGTAATCAAAATCCTAGCTTAAGTTAAAACAACTTATAGCCGTTGTAACAAACTAATTGGGCAGTTAGAGTTACTAACTAACTCTAACCAACTAGTCTAGTTTGTTAATAACAAACTTGGTTGTTAGCCTAACTAACAACCATCTAACAGCTAATTTCAGCACAGTATATATAAACATTGTACATAGAAAAAAATACTTACAACAGAATGAAATAATAGAATTTTACAGTTTATGATTTTACTCTAAGTCTACTGCTATACTCTCTTTCTACATTAGGTTTCTGCATCCATCACCAAAGTTTCGGTTTACGATAAATGCAATCAAAGAGTGAGTGTACCTTGCAAGAACAAGTGAAAAATAGTGATTAGTATTTGAATTCGATGATGGTGAATTCAAAGAAAAGGTAAAGAAAGTGTTAAGGAAAGAGTTTGGTTACCTTAGAGAAATCTGAGAGAGATTTCTGGAAAAGGATTCAGGCTGTGTTCATCTCAAGAACTCAAAGAACAGATTCATGCAAGAAATGTGATATATAGAACAAAATTAGGGTTTTGTGAAATTGCTAAGAGATTAAGGAAAACACACACGAGAGTGTGAGTTTTACCTGATTGAGGCGTTTAGAACCTTTAATTGAAGTTTCTATACCTGGTACCTGCACAAAGAGGAATTAGGGTTAGGGTTTCAACCAAAATCCTGATTCAGAGAAATTGAAGGAGTTAGAATCACAAACAGAGTAAAGAAGAAAGGGGTTCACCTTCGAGGCAAGCTTGATTGTGAAAATCAAGCGTAGTTTCAGTAGAAAGGAAAACCCAGAATCGCGAAGTGAGAAGAGGCCGTCTAGGTCTCAGATCAGGTTGTTTCAGGCTAAAACCAAAGGGGGTTTTAGTTCATCATAAACGTGTGTCATCATTGACCTGAAACAGAGGGTGGCTGCTGCTTCAATCACCGGCGACAGTGAGAGCAACAGAAACCCTAGGTTTCTGGCGAAGAAGAAGAGAGAGAGAGAGAAACGGAAAATCAAGAGAGAAGGAAGGGTTTCTTGGTTTACCGGTTGAGAATAGAGAAAGTGAAGATTAAGTATACCGGGTCAGAATCAAAGATCCGCGTGTTACAGAGTGAAACGGGCTCGGGTGCGCAGCTGATGCCAAACAAATTTGTTTGGTGAAATTGCAAGCTTCATTGGATTGGGCTTAATAGGAGCTGGGCTCCTTATTACTGCACCTCCCCTCAGTTGTTCATACCCCTCCTGCAAGTGTAAACATTACAAAGATTAAAAATTCAACATCATTATCATAGACTAATTATTTACATGCAATTATAGACACCAATTTCTAAGAAACTTGAATACGTTATCTATTTTGTTTTTTTCATTCTTGAAATACTCTAATCAGTAAATGAGGAGTACACGACTACACGAGTAAATTATTATACCCATCCAAAGAACTCTGTCCCCACAAACAACTGCTTCATTATGCATGGGACAGTATTTCATTTCATTTCATTTCCAACAACAGTATTTATACTTTACAACAGAATCAGTTTAGTAACTAACTAAACGGTAATCAAAACAGCTAACCTGTAAAGCAATTGGGCTAGTGACTCATTAAGCCCACAAACTACCCTAAAGGCCCATACAAAGTATTCAGTTTAGGGTCCTTTTTTTATTCCCTACCCCACGTTTTTCATTAATGCTCAAAATACCCTTGCCAAAATTTCACTTTGTTGAGATTCTCGGAACCCACATTATCTTCAATCGTATATACGTATAAAAGGTATATACGATTGCAGTAAAAAATACACATTGACCTGGAAAAAAAGTCTCGTATATATCTCGTGTGAGAGATATATACGATTGACATATTTAATGCTTCGTATCTACCCATCGTATATAGGTGTATACGATTGGGAGTTGAATCTTCAATCGTATGTACGTTTGGGACCCACATATATACAACGCCTAATTTATTGCCATCGTATATACGTGGTATGTGAGGTATATACGATGGGTTTTTATTTGTTGTATTTTTTTTACTAATTTATCTTCCTTTTTTTGTAACATATCTTCACCCGCATGCTGTAGATGCAGACTCTCAGTTGGCTCGTTTCGATATCGATACTACAACCACGTTTACCACAGATACATTATATTTTTCATTCTAATTTTTGTTAATCAAGTTTGATAAATATTTAATTAATTACTTAAGTATGTAACATTTTTCTATTTTGTAGGTATTTTCTACACGCGAGGCTGTGGAAGAGTGGGCGAAAGCGGTTGGTAGAAGTATTGGTGTAGTGGTCATGAAGATTAGATCTGACAAAGCTGGTAAGAGGGGGAATCGAGACAAGATTGATTTTGGTTGTGAGAAGCAAGGACAATTTACTAATGATGAAAGAGTTTACGGTTCTAAAAGAAGAAGCTGTCCGTTTAGATTGAAAGCTACTTGGTCTATTCGTCGTGGGGGTTAGGGTGTGACGGTTAAGTGTGGTCGACACACGCATGAGTTACTTAAAACCCCCATCGGTACGAATGCTTTTGGGAGTTTGTCTAAGGCTCAAAAGGAAATGGTTAATGAGCATGTTGATCTTGATGTTGATCCGAAAGCTACTCTTACTGCTTTGAAGAAGCAAGATCTGGAGAATGTCACTACTCTTCCTCAAATTTATAGGCAGCGTCACAAACATCGGTCTTCGAAGAGGGGTCCTAGAACGGACATTCAGGAGGTATTGAGATTAATTGCATCACATAATTATTTATGTTGGAGTAGAAAGGTTCCGAGGTTTGATGTGGTCAATGATATCATGTGGGCGCATCCTAATTATCAAATTACTCAGGTTGTTTCCGAAGGTTCTTATTTTTGACTCAACCTACAAGACCAACAAATACAACTTACCTCTTTTACAGATTGTGGGAGTCACTAACACTGAGTTAAGTTCCCACGTTGTTTTTGCCTATATATTGGACAGGAGCTTGCTATTCATTTTTCTTGGGTATTGCAACAGCTGAAAGATATTTGTGACTTGCATGCGATTCATCCTCAGGTTTCTTGACTGACAGAGATCTTGGCTGTATGTTTGGATTTTTGATGTCTTTTCTTTTGCTACCAATTTATTGTGTCATTGACATGTGACAAAGAATGTCAAAGCGAAGATTAAAGACTTGGTGCACAAGGATAGGCGTGAGGATGTCATCTCTCTCTGGCACTCTATTATTGAGTCTCTTGATGAGTCAGAGCACTTAGCTAATCTGAAGATTTTTGAGGAATCATGCTCTGATAAACCTGCTCTTATTAAATATGTGCATGACACATGGTTGACACCGCACAAGAAGCGATTTATCTTAGCATGGACTAACAATATCCCACACTTGGGGAATCAGACCACCAACAGGTATTTTGGCATTTAGTATTTTTAGCGTAGTTTAAATTTTTTTGACACGTGTTTAGTATTTTTATCGGTTACTTAAATTTTTTTGACACGTGTTTAGTATTTTTAGCGTAGTTTAATTTTTTTTGACACGTGTTTAGTATTTTTATCGGTTACTTAAATTTTTTTGACACTTGTTTAGTATTTTTATCGTAGTTTAATTTTTTTTGACACGTGTTTAGTATTTTTAGCGTAGTTTAAATTTTTTTGACATGTGTTTAGTATTTTTATCGGTTACTTAAATTTTTTTGACACATGTTTAGTATTTTTATCGCAGTTTAAATTTTATTGACACGTGTTTAGTATTTTTAGCGTAGTTTAAAATTTTTTGACACGTGTTTAGTATTTTTATCGGTTACTTAAATTTTTTTGACATGTGTTTAGTATTTTGATCGTAGATTAATTTTTTTTTGACACGTGTTTAGTATTTTTAGCGTAGTTTAAATTTTTTTGACACGCGTTTAGTATTTTATCGGTTACTTAAATTTTTTTGACACGTGTTTAGTATTTTTATCGTAATTTAAGTTTTTTTGACACGTGTTTAGTATTTTTAGCGTAGTTTAAATTTTTTTGACACGTGTTTAGTATTTTTATCAGTTACTAAATTTTTTTTGACACATGTTTATTATTTAAGAGCAGAGTCATCGCATTGGAGTTTGAAGAGACAATTGAAGACTTCTATTGGTGATCTATCTAAATGTTTTATTTCTATTGATGACATGCTTACAATTCATTTTGATCAAATCATCGGGTCTTTTCAAAGAAACATTAACAGAATTGAAGTCTCCTCCAATATTCCACTGTTTAAAAATCTTCAAGGTATTGTTTCCTTAAATGCATTGGGTCACATGGTTAAAGAGTTTCAAAGATCGACATCTGGGATTGGATATATGACAGAGGCCGGTGTGGGTGCATTAAAAGGAAGACACATCTTCTTCCTTGTGCTTGTGAGATAGGTATTTATCATGCTTCCGGTACTTCTATTCCGTTGAATGTTGTTGATGATCACTGGAAACATTTGAGCTTGGATGCGGTAGATGATAACCACCCAGGACAAATCATCTGGCTGTGATATTTCTTATCAGTTTGAGGCTATCTTGGCAAGATTTAATAAAGTGAGTGAGAAGGAGAAATTTCTTATTAAGAGGCAACTTAATGAGATAGCATACCCTTCTTCTTCTTCAATGATTCCACCTAAATCTAAAGTCAAAACAAAATGTGCACCAAAGAAGAAAAAACAGAAATTATTTGACGCTAAGCGTCATCCTTCTAGGTGGGAGCATGTAGATGAGAAGGTGAAATTGACTGAAGAATCTGTGGCTTCTAATATAAAATCATCACAGCTGTCTTCTAAAAATACTTCACATCGGTCTTCTAAATTATCTCAGGGTGCTTCTAGAATTTTAACACAGACAGTGAGACTAAACTGTAGTTATCGTTTGATCCTAATCACATGCACTCTTATGTTCAAAAAATTATTGATTAGGGCTGATGGTAATTGTGGTTTCAGAGCAATTGGGGTTGGTCTCGATATGGGTGAGGATAGTTGGCCTCTCATTAGGCAAGATTTAATTCAAAAAACAAAGGAAAGGGAGCCACTATATACTAGTATGTTTGGGAAGAACAGACTTTTAGAGCTTCACCAAGCCTTAACTATTGATTCCTACGGTTTTCAGCCGGAGGCAAAGATGTTGGATTTGCCAGAGATGGAGTATTTAGTTGCAACCAGGTATAATGTGGCACTAGTTCAGTTGTCTACTTCTATGAATTATACTTATCTTCCTTTGAGAGGTACCTATGCTTCGTCTAAGTATAAGATCTTAGCTATTCTGAACAAGAACAATCAACACTGGTTGCATATTTCGATCTCTTCTACCTGTCTGTTGCTTCCTATTGCTACGCAGTGGTCTCATCACCATTCACCGGAGTCTGCTTCATGGTTGGATCCCTATACCGGCCGTTTTGCCGTTTGGTAGTCTATGAGTCCTCTGGAGCCCCGTCCCCCTCCCAGTGATGCGCCTAGATGTGTTGACTTAGCCGATGATTCTCTTGGCGATTTATAGTTTCACACGTGTTTCGTACTTTTATTGCACTTGTATTTATTATTGTACCGCGTTTTTGTAATTACATGTTTAGTTATCCATATCTACACCGTTGATCAAATCACAACCGTTAAAATCACAACCGTTAAAATTGAAACCGTTTATCAAATCACCACCGTTAAAATTAAAACCGTTGATCAAATCACAACCGTTAACTAAATTGAAGGGCATCATATATACCTTTGGTGGAACATATAGACGATCCTATATATTTAGGCATCGTATATACCCCCACAAAACGTATATACGATTGACTTCAAACAAACCAATCGTATATACGTCCAACAAATGTATATACGATGCCTAAATATATAGGATCGTATATATGTTCATAAAACATATATACGATTGATTTAATTTTCTTTTTTAAAAAATACATTTTTTAAAGGGTATTTTGGGGTTTGCATATTATGTGGGGGTAAATGTGAAGAGGGTGGGGGTAAAAAAAAACCGTTCAGTTTAATTACATCAGTTTCTACTTCATTTATGCAGCACATTCTCATGTTCCTTTTTAGCATTGTTTTGAGGGTTCTGTCAAAATGTCTGCTAGTTGATTCTGTAAAGAATAAAAATTCAGCTCAAGTGATTTAGAATTGATGACATCCCTTAGAAAATGAAATCACACATCAATATGTTTTCTCCTTCCCTACATTACTAGTTTACTACTGGATTCTTTGGTACGTAACTTTATTGTTGAGCTATTGTCACGTAGTACAGTGAGGCAATCTTTCTGTTTTTGTTCCAAAACCACCAAAATGCGCTTGAGCGACCATGTCACTGCACCAGAGTTCAACATGAAAACAAAACCAATGGTACTCTTCGAATCATCCAAGTCTCATTTATAATCATTGTCACAGTAGGCTATCAAACCTTGCTCTTTCCCTTTCTTGCACAATATTCCAATTTCAACAGTTCCTCTCAAATACCTAGGTATTCTTTTTGCTGCAACAAGATGCCATTATGTTTGTTTATTCATAAACATAACGATTAAACTCAAACATATGTAACATCAGGTGTTGTTGCATTTTTAAGTACAAGAAATTTCCAACTATCTACTTGAAAATCGTGAAACTCACACAATTTCCTTCATCATCCTGAGAAAGCTTGCCTAATGTGACAACATAACTATTAACAGAGACTTGCTTTCTACCATACCAAATATGTCCTGAACTTCCTTTGCATTCTTCTGCTGATTAATGAATATGCCTTTGTTGTTTTGTATTACTTCAACACCAAGAAAGCACCTCATCCTTCCAAGATCTGACATATCAAATTCTCCTTTCATTGACCTCTTGAAACTCTCAGTTAGATAAACATCATTTCTTGTGTATATCAAGTCATCAACATTCAAGCTTACAATGAGCACGTTGTTCTCATTATTTACTTTGGTAAAAAGTGCATGTTCATAAGGACACTTTTAAAAACCTTCCTTGCTGAAATAGGAGTCAGTTTTGCGATACCAGGCCCTAGAAGCGGGTCTAAGGCCATATCCTTCATTCCCTCATTCTCATAACCTTGAGGTTGTTCTACATACACAGTTTCATCCAAATCTCCACGAAGAAACACACTTTTGACATCAAGTTAGTATACTTCCCGTCCTTCACCTATTGCAACAAAAGGTATAGATCTAATGGTATTCCATCCTGCTATTGGAGCAAATAATTTTGAATAGTCGATGCCATGCTTATGAGAATAACCTTTTGTTGTGAGCCTTTCCTTGTACTTCTCTATTCTTCCTTCTTGATTGTACTTGGTCTTCTAAATCCACCTCACTCCTATCTTCTTAGCATTCTTTTTGGTAATCTTCAAGTTTTGATGTCATGTTTTTCTCTATGGCCAATATCTCAGTATCCATAGTCTTTCTCCATTTCTCACGTTTAATTGCTTCTTCATAGGAGATAGGATCCACAGGATTGTCAAAAACAACAAAACTATACATCTCATTATCATCATATAAATCTGCATCATGCATGTCTAAATCTCCTTTGATAACAAAATACCTCATCCAGGCTGGATTCTTCTTGCTTCTGCTTGCATGAGCTCTCAAGCTTGGATTAGTAACTTGTTATGTTTCTCTTCTCGCTTGATCCAAGTTTGGAGTAGAAACATGATCATGTTAATTGAGAAGAATCTGTGTCACATGGAGCTAACCATTATCTTTCTAGTAATAGGATCATAGAGTCTATAAGCTTTAGACTTTTCACTTACTCCTAGAAATGGTGTCATGAGCAAACTATAGTAAAGAAATGTGATGTGTGTTATGGACTCATAGCCAACAAAGCTACCCACTTGAATTTCCTTATTCACTAGCCCTGCTAGTCCCTCGGCCATAATAAGGAAAATAAAAGGGGACAACAGATCAATCACCCTATATCTTATCCCGTATGCATCTTCAAATCCTTTGTAGAGCTCCCTTTAACAAGAACTGACACGAGGCTAATGGAAGGTGTAAACTGAAATTGAATGTAAATCTAATTCCTTGATTCAGAAACAGTTACAGAAGGATTTATATACAAGATGATTCAATGGAGAGGCTTGTAACTAATTCCTAATTCTGTTTCAACAGTAACCTCTCAAGTGAGAGTTCAACTTCTACATTATTCTTTTCAACTAGCCACTTTACACAAAGTACACTTGTAACTTGAGGTGATGTGGCATGCTTAAATGTCATGTGAGCTGGACTCTATTATACTCTATTATACCCCCCTCAAGCTGAAAGTGAGGGTAAGGGAATCACTTTGAGCTTGCCTTTGATGTCATGAAACTGAGTGGCTGGCAATGGTTTTGTCAATGCATCAGCCAGTTGACTTGCTGCGGGAACGTGTTTGACGCTGAGAACTTTGTCAAGCACTTTTTCACGCACGAAATGGATATCCAGCTCTAGATGCTTGGTCTTGGAGTGCAGCACTGGATTGTGTGCTATGAGAACAACACTCTGGTTATCACATAAGAGCACTGGTGGATGAAATTTGACGTGCAATTCTCTCAACAAGGACTGCACCCGAGCCATTCTGCCATGGCATTTGCAAGTCCCCTATACTCAGCTTCAGCACTCGAACGTGCCACCAGGGTTTGCTTCTTAGAACTCCACGAAATGAGGTTAGGTCCTAGAAATAAACACGAACCCGAGGTTGATCGTCGATCATCGGGGTCACTTCCCCAGTCAGAATCACTGTAAGCCCTCAGAGTGACTGGACCTTCTGTTGGAGAAGCTTGAATATGCAGACCATGATTGGCAGTGTGGCTCAAATAAGCGCGAGATTGCGTTTCTGACTTTGAAGTGAGTCTCCAGTGGTTCAGCTAGGAATTGACACACTTTATTTACTGAATAAGCTATCTCCAGTCTTGTGAGAGTGAGGTACTGAAGCGCTCCAACTAATGACCTGTATTGGAAAGGATCCTGCATTTTATCAGCACCATATCTGCTGAGTTTAGTTGTTGATGCCATCGGTGTCTTTGATTCCATTGCAATTGGACATGGCGACCTTGTGAAGTAGGTCATGGATGTATTTGGTTTGAGTTAACACAATCCGAGCCATTTGCTTGATACTTGAGTTCTATGCCAAGGAAATACTCGGCTTACCCAGTGTTTGAGTGCAAAGTCGAGTTCGACTTCTTAATAAGATCCTTGATGAGTGCGAGATCACGGGCCCGTGATGAGTATGTCATCGACGTATACAAGAGCATACTGATTGGATCCACGGAGATGAATGAATGAAGAGTGAGGGGTCACATCTGGCGGGCAAGAAACCAAATCGCTTGCGATGACTTTTTCAAGCGGTCATGCCATGCCCGGGGGCTGTTTGAGGCCGTAGAGGACTGTGAAGGCGACAAACTTGAGATTTATCTTGTGAAGTAAAGCCGGTGGTTGACTCATATAGATTTCTTCCTATAGATGGCCATTAATGAAGGCGTTATTGACATCAATCTGCTTTGATATCCCATCCGCTTGTTATTGCTAGAGCGAGTAGGATGCGTATTGTTCTTTGGTTTGATGACGGAGAGAAAACGTTTCCCCAAAATCTTTCCCTGGTTGTTGGTGATAGCCTTTTGCTACCAATCTTGCTTTATATTTGTTAATTGTTCCATCAGGATTCTCTTTGATCCTGAACACCCATTTGCAACCTATGGCTGTCCTATTTGGAGGTAGGGTGGCTAGACTCCAAGTATTGTTGGCAGTAAGTGCTTGAAGCTCTGCTTGCATTGCTGCTTTCCAGTTAGGGTCTGCTAACGCTTGTTTAACAGAGGTTGGTTCACTGTGAACCATGAAAACTTTGGGCTTGAGAGAGCCAGTATCAGTTCTAGTAATCATGGTGTGAGTTTTCATCGTAGGAGGTTGTACTGGTGGCTGAGGAGATGGTGAGGGAGGAGGTTGAGGTGTTGCAAGTGATGTTGGAGGTGAGTTAGTATTGATAGGGGAGGCAGGTGGAAGGTCTGTTGGTGAGGTTTGAGATGAGTCAGACCCAAGAGACTGAGGAGAGTGAGGTTCTGCAGGTGTATCAGTAGCAGGGGAGGTTTCAAGGGTTGGAGGACTGACATGAGTTTCTGGTACAGTAGCATAGGTTGGTATAAGTAGTGAAGGTGAGAGTTCTTTGGTGGTTGATGATTGAGAAGGTGTGGGAAATAGACTGAGATAAGGAAATTGTGTCTCATTGAAAACAACGTCTTTGGTGATAACAACCTTTCCTTCGGGTGTGAGGCACTTGTAACCTTTGTGGGTTGAAGATAGACCTAGGTTGACACACAAGGTACTCCTAGGATGAAATTTGTGCTTGTTATAGGGTCTGAGGTGAGGATAACACGCACTACCAAATGTTTTGAAAACAGAGTAATCAGGTTCTTTGTGAAACAAGGCTTGATATGGTGAGATAAAGTTGTCAAGACCTGTGGTGGGGAGCCTGTTGATCACCTGAACAGCAGTGGTGAGTGCATGATCCCAGAACCGAAGTGGCAAGGAGGCATGAGTCAACAAGGTGAGGCCCATCTCTACTAGGTGCCTGTGTTTCCTTTCCACAGTCCCATTTTGATGGGATGTGTAGGGACATGTAAACCTGTGCACAATTCCCAAATCAGTCAAATATTTGGTGAAAGGAAGAAATTCTCCCCCTCCATCGATTGCCTTTGCTTTTTAATCCGAAAGCGAGAGAATTGAGTCTGAATCAATTTGTGAAAAGAAATGAAAGCTTTTAGTGCATCAGATTTGTGTTTCAAGAAGTATATCCAGGTAAATTTAGTGTGTGCATCCACAAAGGCAATATAGTAATAGAAACCTCCATGTGAAGCCATAGGGGCTGGACCCCATAGGTCAGTGTGTATGAGTTCAAATGGTGAACTATAGTGAGTTGTGGATGGAGGTGCATGCTGTTTGGAGATTTACCAATAGTGCAGGACTGACAGAAATGAAGATCATGTTTATTCATAACTGGCATATTACAAAGTTTCAGAATATGTGATACAACTTGATTGTTAGCATGCCCTAGCCTAGCATGCCATAGTGAAAAGGTATCTAATGTCTTAGACTTACAACCAAAGGTGTGTGTGACAGTGTTGACAGAAGCATTATGAATATTAGCAGCATGTAATGGAGTTACAGACAAACTAGAAATGCATTTCTTAGCAATTGGAAGACCCTTGAATGCATAGAGACCATCATTTTCTAGTATTCCCTTCAATACCACCTGATTAGAGTCCTGTGAGACCACCAAACAATCAGCACCATTGAAAATAAATGAAACTCTGTTATCTTTGGCAAATCGTGAAACAGATAAAAGATTTTTGGTAATGTTTGGTACATGTAATAGATTATTGAGTGCTAGGTTAATATGTGGATGCAATGGTGATGTAAATACAATTCTACCAACTGATTTAATGATTGCTCCATGGCCATTTCCCATTATAACTCTGGTTTTGCCAAGATAGGGAATGCTGTCATGTAAATTATCTGGTTCTGGTGTGACATGGTGCGATGCACCAGTGTCACCCCACCATGGATCTTCACCATCATCAGTTCTACAGGAATTAGGTTTAGAATTTGTACCTGTAGCATCAAGAGTCATTGCTTCTGCAAGACTCACTTGTGGAGTGGCATTTGCATCAGTGGTTGGTGGTGTTGTGGTTACTGCATTCGCATCACCAGAGGTTGTTACTTGAGTAGTTTCTGGTGGAACGAATGTTTCGTCAAAGCGATACCAACAATCCAACACAGCATGACCGTAGCGTCCACACAATTGGCACGTAGGGCGAGATCCAGAGTTGCGTGCTCTTTCACGTCCACGAGCACGGCCATGACGGCCACTGCCACGATTGTAGCCTCCACGAGCCGGAGCAACATTAGCATTGCCGGAATTGTTTCCACCAGTGGAGGCTTGAGCCACAGTTGCAGTAACTGTGGTGACAGCTAATTCTTGCCGATATTTGTCGAGTTGCGATTCTTGAACCAACAACAACGACTCAATATCACTGAGAGAAGGCACATCAACTCTGCCGTAGATCATCATAACAAACGGATTGTACTCCTCAGGAAGGCCGTCGAGTATCACATCGGTGAGATAGGTATCACTGATTGTTTCACCAGTAGCAACCAAAGAATCAGCGAGAGAGTGTACCTTCTTGAGAAATTCAGACATCGATTTTGATCCTTTCTTCGTGTTCTTCAATTCGTTTCGAAGTTGGCGATTCTTCGCTTTCAAGTGAGAGAAGTAGTGTTGTTGAATCTTCTCCCATATTTGCCATGAGTGATGGCAATTCAGCACACGAGGAAGCACACTTTCAGAGAGCGTCGACAACAACCACGTGAATAGCGTTTGATCTTGGACAAGCCATTTGTCAAACTCATCGGAAACAATGTTTGCAACACGATCGGCTTCTGAGGCAAATTTCTGAGGAATTTGTGGATTCACCAGTAGGCGTTGAAGCTTGTGCATCTTTACGACTCCTTCAACCTGTTGGTTCCAGAGAAGGAAATTTTTGTCGTCAAGTTTAATGGACAACTTTGGCCCGGCGGTGAAATGATGAGAAGATGCATTGGTTAGCGCACCTTGAAACACCGATGGTGTTTGATTTGCGGTGGGAGTGACATTGTTGTGAGTGGATTTCTCAGAGGAAGCCATGGAAGCGAACACAGGTTGAAGAAAGCAATGAAATCACTGTGTAAGGCGGAAGCGAGAGGTTAGGATCGAGCTAGCGAATGATACCATAATGGAAGGTGTAAACTGAAATTGAATGTAAATCTAATTCCTTGATTCAGAAACAGTTACAGAAGGATTTATATACAAGATGATTCAATGGAGAGGCTTGTAACTAATTCCTAATTCTGTTTCAACAGTAACCTCTCAAGTGAGAGTTCAACTTCTACATTATTCTTTTCAACTAGCCACTTTACACAAAGTACACTTGTAACTTGAGGTGATGTGGCATGCTTAAGTGTCATGTGAGCTGGACTCTATTATACTCTATTAGAGGCTTGATAGAGTACAAGCTTTCATCCCACTCTATCCATTTTAAATCAAACCCCATGCGCTCTATCATGTAGAAAAGAAAGTTCCAAGAGATTGAATCTTATAGGCTTTCTCAAAGTCAACTTTAAATAGGAGATATTCATCTTTATGCCTTTTAGCTAGATCATTAGCCTCATTTATGCCTTTTAGCTCGATCATTAACACCCCATCCAAGATTTTCCTCCTTGGCATAAAAACTGATTGGCAACTAGAAACCACAAAATGCATAACCACAATCAACAATACCATCCTTCACTATATCCCTCCTTGATGAAGCTCAAATTGAAACCATTTGTACCAAGACTTTTGTTACCATCACAACTCCAAATAACTTTCTTAATTTCTTCCTATGAAATACAACAAACCAAAGCTAGATATATTGTCTTCAAGCCTCAGTTTTTTAAACTCAATCTCACTCATAAAGGCCTAGTGGTTGTAGATTCCACATAACTCGTTTCAAAAAACCTTTTGATTTCTCCTTTTATATCCTTCACCCTCTTTAAAATTGTGTCATCCTTGCGGAGAACTATCCACTAGCTTCTTATTAAAGTCAAAAATTGATGAGTCATCTTTGACTTATGATGATGTGGAAAGAATTGATGACAAGGATAATGTGAGTCATGACAAACAAAAGCAATCGGGTTAATATTGGGACTTCACCATTCAGATATTTTCAGCTTGTTACTCTCTCTCTCTCTCTCACCTTCGAAGATTTGTTGCACAGCTCCACTACCTCAAATCTTCTCTCTATCAATTCTGTTAGCAATTAGATTTACCCTAGATTCTAATTGTAGATTTTTTGGTTATTTTGATTCTCTGTTGCTGTAATACCGTGTGGTGCATGATGCACACTACTTCTTGTATAAATAGGAGCACTGTGCTGCCTAGGTTTTTCACTGAATGAAATATATTCTTCATCCTTTGCTTGATTCTCTCATTTTTAGCTCAATTGAGCATTTATCCATGAAATCCTTCAAGTTTATGACTTCTTCTTCTAAAAGTTTGAACACAAGAATGAAAAAACCTTGTATTTGGCTATTTGCATCTCTTTCTCTAATCCACCTAGAGCGAGAAGATCTCTTGCTTTAATTTTCAATATATTAGGTCGAACTCATTCAACTCCTTTACTAAGATAGTTAGAAAAATTAATTACAATAATTAAGCATAATCAAATCCATAAATCCTCAATTAACGGTTGCAAATAAAGCACAAATTGCAATAAAAAAATGAGAAGAAATTGAGAGGAGAATTGATTCTAGAGACAGGTAAAGGAGGTTTGGGGCCACTACTCCTCTAACAGGCACAAAGCTTGTGTAGTCCAAGAGGGAGACATTTGAGGTACACATATCACACTCCAAGACAATTTGTACACTCTTTTGTCCAAAAATTCTACCTCACCTAGGACCCCATCTTCTTGTACATTTTCAATTCAATGTCATTCATTTTATTAGAAAACTTCAAGTCCATACACCCCACTAATATCATGAAAACTGGTGACAGAAAAATCACGTATATTTTTGGCACTAGATTACTAAGGTATTGTTCCAACTTCTCAGTTTTTTATTTATTAGAAAACACCGAGTTTGTCTACAACGATAATTGAACTTGAGAACATATGTCAATCTTCCGTATCACAGAATAATTTATGTAATTGGACTTAATGATTTTGATTAACTAATTCTTAGTTTTTTAACTAACCTAAATTATTTATTACTTGCTACTTCTGATTGATAATCACTAGTACTAAAAAAAAACTGACTTCTCAAAAAATTAGAGATGAAATAAATTGAATTATAATAATAACAAAATTAAAAATAAATTATATTTTTCTATCTCTAATTTTTGTCACTAGTTCAACTTTTTACGACATCTATTTTTATTTATGATTTTACTTTGAAGAATTAGAATAAACCTTTAAATTTAATATCAAAAATTATTTTCTCGCCTATTTTATTCATAAATTATGAAAACTTATTAAAGAATCTCTAAAGTTTATCCCGTTCATCAATTTGTTTAAACTAAAGTAAAAGTAATTATTAGACAAAATAATTTAGAGAATTTTTAATTTTTTTTAATGTGAAATAAAACGAAATTATGTGCAAAAATCATATATGCATAATATTGTATTATAAAATTATAAAATTAATATATACAAATTTACATGCAGTTAAACTACTGATCCACAAACAACCATTTGGTCGATGACCCATTACCCTCAATGAGTCGGTCACCGGTTCAAATCATTCAATTGTGAAAATATATTTTTTATTTATTTATGAAAAGTCAAACAATAATCTGAATATGCTAAAAGCCCAAACTTGAGTTTCTATCATCTCTTCATAAATCATGTTCAAGATAATGATTTTATGTAGGGCATCATAAAACAAAATTAAGTTCACTGCCCACACGTTGACCTTGAAAAATTACTTTAATTTGTTTCACAAACAATCATAGTGCCCATATACATCACACATCTTTGGGTAAAGAATGATCCTTGTGCAAACAGTCTTCTTCACAAGAAATTGATAATTCAAATACAACTTTTGTGAAACAAAATGGAGATCCTTCGTCCGTAAGGCCTAGCTCAACTGACAAATGTCGAATTTGTTAGGCAGGAAATCATGTCCCAGATCTGAACTCGGGACCTCATAGTTGTGTGCGTGAGTTTCTAGTGGCACTTTCCACTCCGTGTACAAAAAATGGAGATCCTTCATAAATGTAACCAACTGACCTTTCCTAAATTAATACTTCCAGCTCCGTTACAGAATATAAGCAAAAATTGATGTATTTGATCCAAAATTTGAACTAAATATATCAACATTTGTTGACAAGTTTTTGTTTATATTCTGTAACAGATGGAGTAGATTAGTGGTCATTAATAAAGTTGTACTATTGAATCTTTAACAAGGGAGAGAAAGTGGGTGAAGCCATGTGATAAAAGGGATAGGAATGGGCTAATATAGTTAGAGAGTTGGGTTGGGGGTCATGTGCTAAGAATAAGGACGTAAGATGAAAAAAGAGCCTTTTTATTTTGAAGAAAGGTATGGCAATGCTACAAGATTTCTATTTATAAATTCTTTGTCTCTCACTCACCACATGTCTATGATTCCATTACCTATGAAACACTCAGTGTGACGTTCAACTTTCACTGCCTTGGATTCTAATTTAAGTTTATAAAACCATGTGTTTTTGGAGTACAAATGACTCAAGCTTGAAACTGCAATTGTAATTTCAAAATTATAACCATAAGGTTCTATATCATAACGACAACTCATGTATGGTCACACAATTATGATTGGCCTTAAAGGGGTTTGGCCCAACAAAAGCGTATTAAATCCGTAAGATACAAAGTGTATATCAATGATGCTGAGTTGAATCCTACTTTAACACAATATTTACTTTTACTTATTGAAAAGTGTTAAGCAGAGAAATAATTTACAAAGTAGAAGGTTCTTAACTCGAATCACTACAAAAAGTATATTGTTTGGAAGAGGGCTTATCCACATCACTTTAACCCTATGGGATGTGAAGTTCCCTCTTCATGTTTCATCTCAAAAAAAAAAAAGTATGAGTGCTAAGTTTTTCCAATTAGCTTTTATGCTTAATTTTTTTTCTTAGCAAAATGATTTATCTCAGGTGCATATATAAAATGATCATATTCAATATATGGGGAATATATACTTTATCAAAAGGTGAAATTGAATTCATTAAATATATATGTAGTGATTAAAATTCAAAAATTTCCAGTTTCATGAGGTAGAAATTAATGATTTTTTTGAGTAATTTGAATACATAGAATTTTTTTTAATGATATAAAACATATACGATCTTCTCATCAATCCGATGACACTGTTTTATTCATAGAATGGTAACAAGCATAACTTGCTTCCACTTAATTTGTTGTTGTGCTTAGTCATGATCTTTTTCTTCCATCAGTGGCATCCTCACCTTATTGTAAGAGGGAGAATATTCTCATCAATTGCTTTTTGGAAAAATTTACTTTTTTTCTTCTATTCAATTCTAAACCCATAAAAAACAGTAGAGCTTTATTAAAATCAAGAAATTAAAGTTGCTCAAAGATGAAACTATGTTTTTTAACCACATAAAAGATATATATCTGCAAAGTATCCATATAATTGTTCAAAGTAATTAAGCTGTTTTTACTCGATGATGCTTTAGCTAGATTATATCAATGAAATTTTAATTATCAAAAAAATAAGTAATTAAGCTGTTTTTCAATCTATAATAACACTCTTGCTAAAATCACATCACGGAAACAAACAATAGTACATATATAGTGCATCATCAACTGCAATATGTACTTCACGCTAGTTAAAGTTTTCATTTAACTTTCACGTGTATTTTTTAATTTTTAGTATTTTGTTCTCTCAGAACTAATTAATATACATATATATCATAATCATACGTACGTATATATACACTTACAATATTTATTAAATATTATACTTTGGTAAAATATAGCAGCTACTAGTTAGCTATAGGATGAAAAGCAGAAAGACCTAACAGTTAAAAAATGATTTACCTAAGAAAGATCCAACCACTGAAAAAGTGGATCTATGAGAATTTAATTTCATATTAAGAAATCAATCAACCATGCTCAGCAAGCATGAATATAAGGTAATCATAAAAAAAAAGTTAATTAATTTGCATATAAATCTGTATATGATGACATGATTCAATACCTAGATTGAAAAACATATAGAAAGAAGATTTAACTTTATGAACTTACAAGAATGAATTCTTCTACTGAATGTAGTCGAAGTATGTGATGGTTTGTAAAAATCGCAGAAAATTTGTAGGAAATTCTACAACTTTCTGAGGTTGTTGATGAATAAAAAATCTGGTAGTAGAAGCCACTAAAGGAGGAATCCAAAGGGATAGCATGATCCTAAATATATTGTAACACCGAGTTTTAGGATCAATGCGATCCCTTTGGATGCCTACTCCAGTTGCAGTTAGAATAATCAAAACTTGATAAACATCACCTAGTTAATTCTTCAACTTGCTTTGAGTTTTTTTGTGTGAAGGTTCTGAGTTTGAGGCTTTTGAAGGAGAGGCTTCCAATGTAAGAGAAGACTAGTGCTTATATTAACAACAACAAAGACCCTCTTTCTCTTTCTCTCTCTCTCTCTCTCACAATTTTTCTTGTATTTCTGAATTTCTATAAATTGGTTGTATTTATTAAGATTTGCAGAATAATTTGAAAATGCTTGGCACAAAATTATGATATTTATTGATGTGTAGACCCCATTCCCTAAAAATCCAGACACATGGAAAGAAAATTTACCCGACATTGGGTCACCTATCCATTATTGGAAATTCTCTACAACTTGGCCAACAATATATATTATATTATATTATAATTTTATTCTCTTTAAGTAAAAAAAAGTGATTTTATTCTCTCTCTCTCTATATATATATATATATATATTTTTTTTTTTTTCATTTATATGAAGGTTTGTGGTCCAATCCATGTTCCCACTCACGCACAACAAACACAGTAATAATGATAATGCTTGTTTCACAAGGTATACATTATAAAATTTATGGCACATTATTCATGAATAATCATATGGGTGAATAATCATATGGGTGGACCAAGGGCTACATATATATACAAAATACATAATGAGAGACAATTCAAGGACTGTATATATTGGTAAAAGATGCTTAATACATAGTTATATATAAACAACTAAATTACAATATTGACTCAGTTTTAATTGATATCATATTCTATTTGTAGTAAGTTTCCATGTCGTTACTCAACCATCTTTCCCAACTAAATCTGAAGATCTTACTAAACCGGAAAAAATATATAATTACAAGTACATATATTAACCCTAAAAAATAAGTATAGATATTTGCTCAGAAGGGATTGAAGCAGGGAGATCCTCTGGCACCATTCTTGTTTCTTGTGGCAGCGGAATGCTTAGCGGGTCTTGTAAGGAAATTGGTAGAATCAAATAACTTGACGGGATTTAAAGTGAATGAATCTCTAACTTTGGAAGTTCTGCAATTCGCGGATGACAGTATTTTCTTTTGTGATGGAAGTGATAGGAGTGTGTGGTGTTTAAAGGCTATCTTAAGGAGTTTTGAACTTGTGTCAGGATTGAGAGTGAATTTCTCAAAGAGCAATGTGGTTGGTATTAGTATGGAGGATGGAATTATGGAGGGGATATCACAATTTCTTGCATGTAGAAGGGGATCGCCTATGTTTAAATTCATTGGTGTTCCGGTAAGGTCAAATCCGAGGTTAACAAGTACTTGGCAACCAATTTTGGACTCCATCAAGGCAATGTTAAATAGCTGAAAAAGTAAACAATTATCCATAGGAGGGCGTGTTACTCTTATTAATTCGGTACTTGCATCTCTACCTCTGTATTTATTCTCATTTTTTAAAGCGCCGAAAAAAGTAATAGAGGAAATTACAAGGCTTCAAAGAAGGTTCTTATGGGGTGAAGATGGAGAGATAAGGAAAATGGCTTGGGTGAGTTGGGAAACTATTTGTAACCCGAAGGAAAATGGCGGACTTGGAGTGAAAAAGTTTGGAGGTGTTCAACATCGCTCTCTTGGCAAAGTGGAGGTGGAGGATTCTAACGGAGGATGGAAGTCCTTTATGGAAAGAAGTCTTGGTGTCAAGATATATGGGTTGGAAGTGAGATGGCCAAATGAGGAGGAGTATAGAAGAGGATGGGTGAAGAATTCTATTTGGTGGCGTGATTTATGCCAATTGGGTTCCGAAACTAAATTGAAGGAATGATGGTTTGGGGAAATAGTAAGAATTAAATTGGGACGATGTAATTTAGTGAAATTTTGGAGTGACAAATGGTTTGGGAGAAATAGTTTTGCTGAACTTTTTCCTACAATATATGATAGATGTAATAACAAGAACAATGTGGTGGAGGATATGGGTTCTTGGGAGGATAACGCATGGAGATGGAATTATCAATGGCTCGAGGAGTTATGTTTGGAGGAAGAATATAATGTAAATTATTTTGTGCAACTGTTACAATCGGCCCAATTAAATGATTCATCACCGGATAGATGGATATGCTTGCTTGATACAATAAATGGGTTCTCGGTGAAAAGGTGCTACTCAAAATTGTGCGAATTAATTGTCGTTTCAACTGCTGATGTTTCAGCCAGGGGAGGAGCTGCGGGCCAAGCTGTTCCGGACAATATTTCTGCTGGTTTTGCGCGAAGAGACAGCAACATTTACGCTCTCGCGGAGAAGCTGCGATCGATCCAGCAAAAGAATTCTGCTGGTCAGTGCAATGGACAACAGCGTCTCTGCTGGTGCGGAGGGGTCGACAATTCCAAAAGTAGGTATTGTAGGCGAGGTACGCGCTGGGATACAATGGAAACAATTATGGGAAAATGATGTGCCTTCAAAAATGTTAATTTTTGGTTGGAGATTATTGTTGAATAGACTGGCTACGCGGGAGATGTTGCATGACAGAGGTATTCTACATTCCAATTCGGATAAATGCTGTGTTTTTTGTTTTGAGGAGGATGAGTCTACGAAACACTTGTTTATTGAATGTAGAGTAATTAAAATTGTTTGGCAGCAAGTGTCTTTGTGGTTAGGGGAAAGCATTACGGACTCCGTTGAAGTGGTGCATCATTTCTTGGATTTTGGAAAACTAACGAAGGGAAGGAAACTAAAAAGGGTTAGGCATCTTATATGGTTGGCGGTAGTTTGAAACATTTGGATTATGAGAAACAAAATTGTTTTCAATAGGGAGGTTGCTTCGGTCCCTACTTTGGTCTCGGGAATAAAGGATACGACGTGGAGTTGGTTCAAAGCTAGGAAGGGGAGGAATTGTATGGCGCTTTGGTCAGATTAGCAGAATAATCTTTTGGGTTGTTATTCTTTATTGTAATCATCTATCGGTCTGTACTGTACTAAAGTCATAAACATTTTTAGAAGGGGGAGAAACAGTGAGTTAGGACGTTTATTTTCCCACTGTTGTGCAAGTTTTTGTGCGAGGTACTCTTTTTCCTCCCGGAGTCTTTTTCCCAATGGGTTTTGGCTCGGGGAGGTTTTGAGGAAGTCCTCCCCCTTCCCATTGTATTAGTTGGGCACTTCTTGTGCTTACTATCAATGAAATTGCTTATCTAAAAAAATCATTTCTATATTTTTTTTATCAGTAAGAAAAACAAAAAGACAACAAACAACCAAACAAGGGTCTTATTTGGTTATCTTAATTTTTTAAAAGAATCTTATTTAATATGGACCGTATATCTTCTTTTATATAAGCGGCTTGACATTGCCGCACACTAATTTTTATTTATTTATTTATTTTTCCTCTTTTCCCTTTTTTTCCTTCAGCTTTTTCTTCTTTTTTTTTTTTTTCCTTTTTTCATATTTTATTGTTATGTATTTCTTTCTTTTTCTTACTTTTATATTTGAGGACTACTTTACGGTCTCGAAATTTTTTACATGTTTAAATATACGAAGTTTGCTCTTCAATAATCAAATCGGTGAAAAAAAGATTTAATTTAATGACAAAATACGAAAAATGAGATGCTAAATAGTGTGCTTTGGTGTACTTTATGGTGAAAGAATAATAACTTCGTGACAAAATACGTAAAGTGTGATGTTAAACAGTGTGTTTTGCGGTACCTTAGGGTCTAGAAAAAATTAACATGTTCAGCTACACAAAGCTCATTACTCAATAACCCATTTGGTGAAAAAAATATAATTTCACAACAAAATGCGTAAAATGCGATGCTAAATAGTATTTTTAGGGTATTTTTGCATCAATTTGTTTTAATTATTCAAATATGGGAACTTCGTTCCTCAACTTCAACTTTGTATTTGTTCTTATATTTTATTAGTGGTTTTAAATCAAACTCTGCATTATATTTACCTATGTGTTTTAACTTTTAATTGTGTTGTCTTCGTTTCTCTCTAATTATGAGTTAACTTTTTATATTGGCATTTGATGAATATCAACAACATTATTAGAAAATCTAGACTTTTTATCTATGGAAGATCAATTTCAATTTCAATTTTTTTTCTAATCTTCTTATCTAATTTATAGTTATAATTTAATTTTTTTCACGAGTACTTCAGCCACATTTACGATAGAAATCTCCATCATATTCTTTGAACTTTGTATACGTGCTTCTATTTATTAGTGGTTTTCATCCAACCTTGCATGATACCCACGTGTTTCACTTTCTATTTGTGTTTTCTTCTTTGATTTGATAATTTTGCACCAAGTATTAGAAGCATACTTAAATTGGTGTTTATATTTTTAACTTTTCTTTATATTTGAGAACCACGTCATAGCATTTACTATCACGAAAACTTGCAGCATTTACCCCGCAGGAATTTCAGCCACATTTACAATATAATCTCCATCAACTTCCTTCAAATTCGCATAGCTTCTTCTATTTAATAGGTGGTTTTCATCAAACCCTGCATGATACTCATGTGTTTCACTCTCTAATTGTGTTGTCTTCTTTTCTTTCTAATTATCAGTTACGTTTTTACATTTACATTTACATTTACATTTGATGAATATTTACATTTACATTTATCTATGAGTTGTCAATTTCAATGTCTTTGTTAAGACACAATATTAGAAGCATATTTAAATTGGTATTTATATTATTATCTTTCTTTTACATTTCAAAACAGCATTGCAACATTTACTCATATGGAACTTCATCCACATTGCTTCATTTTTTCATGTTTTCATATTTTAGTGAATGTTTATAAGAAGGTTTGCTACAGCTTTTTATTCATCATGTAGCTTAAATGAAATAAATCTCTTATTTCATTCTACTAGTTTGTTTCCAACTCCGTTGATTTACACGTGTTGGCACTTGGCATACATACACACATCACCCTCACTAATTCAACATTTTCTCATAATAAAAAAAATTGTTTTCCACCAATCACTCTAGCTACTTCAACAATATCATCTTCCATTACAATATCCATCATTTACTTACATCATTTTCCATCTTCATATCAACACTTTCATTTACAAGGTCTGCAGAAAGGTGATTTTTCTGTCATAGTTCGCCAGGTAATTATTTTATCAGATTTTTGAGATGTGTATTTTAAGGTATTTTTGAGTTCAAAAAAAATTGTTATTGTTCAAATAGACGTAGTTCAATATTCAGTAACCGGTTTGGTGAAGAAAAAATAATTTTGTGATAAAATACATAAAGTTTGATGTTAAGTAGTCTATTTTGGAGTACTTTAAAGTCTATATTAAATTTTAGATGTTCAAATATAGGAAGTTCGTTCCACAATAACCGACTAGGCGAAAAAAAATTCATGACAAAATACGTAAAGTGATATTCTAAGCAGTGTTTTTGTATACTTTAGAGTTTAGAAAGAAAAAAATTTAACTGTTCATATATGTGTAATTCGCTCCTAAATAATCGATTTAGTGATGAAAAAATAATTTCGTGATAAAATATGCAAAGCGCAGTGCTAGACAATGTGTTTCCATAATTTAAGGAGTACTTTACGGTCTGAAAAAATTTAGATGTTCCAATACGCGACGTTCGTTCGTGAAAACCGATTAGGTGAAAAATTAATTTCATGACAAAATACTTAAAGTGAGATGCTTTTTTTACAATACGTAAAGTGAGTGCTAAGCAGTGTATTTTCAATTCTTCAGTAGGCTTCACAAAAAATTTAAGCTGCTTCAAATATTCAAATTTTGTTCTTGATAACTAGGTTTGGTGAAAAAATAATAATTGTGACAAAATAAGTAAAGTGTCATATGCTAATTGGTGTGTTTTGGGGGTACTTTAGTATTTGGAAAAAAAATTATTTGTTCAAATACTCAAAGTCCGTTCCTATATAACTGGTTCGGTTAAAAAAAATTATGTGACACTAACCCGTGCAACTCACCCTTTTCCGAATTTCACCACTTAAAAAATAAATTTCATTTTATACTTCATCTGTTTATATTTTTTAGAACCATATTTTTCTGAACATTTTAAAAAAATAAATTACTTTTATACTTTTTGCCTAATATTTTTTAGAACCATATTATTGTGAACTGAAATATCTATTGAATCCATTTAGTTCGATCACTATCACATCACAAATGTATTTCTTAATTTTTTTAGGATTTACGATTTATATGATTAACTTCTCTCTTTGTGTTTGGTTGTATCCTCATTCTTGAGAGTTGTGTCTATTTCTTGCAAAATATAATATATAATAAATACCTACTCCTCATGGGAACTTTAACTATATTTACAAATGAAAACCTCCTCATAACTTTGTTTTAGGTACTTCTAATGTTCTTTTTAAATTTTACTATCTTCTTATTAATTTATAGTTATAGTTTAATTTTTATTCACATTTATTTTACTATATATTTTACAAACCAACACCATTGGCCCACTGGCATAAACTACCTTGGAACACAGGGTAAACTAAGTGCTTTCAAGTTCAATTCCTGAAGGGGACGAGCTATGTACAGTTAAAAAAAGAAACCAATCATGAATGTTTATAACGAGGTTTGCTAATAAATGCGTAAAAAATTTATTGCTCATATACACAAAAGAATTAATTAGCAAACCCCGTGCATCGCACGGTTATGAGGCTAGTTTACATATAGAAGGAAAAAGTTTGGACTGAATTATTGGTATTAGGCTTTCAAGGGTATTAAGACGTAATAATATACTACTGTGTTTACCCGTGTGCTGCACGGGATAAAAACTCTAGTTAATTAATATAGAATTGTTGTTGGGTAAAATTTGTTTTTTAAAACGCAACATGATAAAACTTTGTTTAAATTAAAGGTAAGTATGAATTAAAAAAATATTTATTAAAAAAAGGCAATTGCGGACTTAAAAACTAAAATAGAGTGTGTACATATTTGTCACGAAATTATTATTCGATCATTGAGAAATGAACTTTGAGTATTTGAACGGTAATTTTTTTCCGAACACTATAGTACCTAAAAATACGCTGCTTAGCATCACACTTTACGTATTTTATCACGAAATTATATATGTTTTTCACCAAGTCGGTTATTGAGGCACAAACTTTGCATATTTGAATAGCAGAATTTTTTTGAAAAATTATTTTTTTCACCAAATCGATCACTGAGGAACAAATTTTGCGTATTTGAACAGTTAAATTTTTTTCGATATTGAGGAATGAACTTTGAGTATTTGAAAAAGTACCTCAAAACACACTGACCAACATCACACTTTACATAATTTATTACGAAATTAATTTTCATTTTTCCCCAATTCGATTTTTGAAGAAAATTTAATTTTTTTAATAACTACATTTTTTTCGAACTTTAAAGCACCTCAAAACACACTGAATATCATCACACTTTACATAATATATGACAAAATTAATTTTCATTTTCCACCAATTCGATTATTAAGAAAAAATTAATTAATTTTTTTAAATTGTAATGTACTATTAAAAATAAAAAACATGAAGAAGAAAAAAAAAGAAAAAAAAAAGGGGGTGGGTAGGGGGAGGGCGGTTGGAGCAATGTTATTAAAGCTAGACCGGTCATCGTCGTGTGGTCAAGGCAAAGGTTCTTCTGTGGGTGATGGCTTTGTGCCGCCGCATGAGAAGCTTTTATTTTTAAAAAAGTAGTAAAAATAGATATGATTTGTATAAATTTATAACTTAAAAATTTGAAAAAAAAATCTCACCACAAAATTAACACAAGTCTTCAAATTTCAAGTCTTCAATTTCCAAAACCCTATCCTACCGGTCGGTCGGACCGGCTGGTTCACCGGATTTCTATAATTGAGCCGGGCGGCTCAACTGGTTTACGTGCAGTTCCATTTTAACATGCAAGCCGTGCCGGTAACCCCACCCAAATCTGGTCCGGTCGGTCCGACTGACCGGTAGGGTAGGGTTTTAATAACACTGAGTTGGAGGTTTGGCACAAATTTTGATGGGAGGGCCCACATGGAGACTCCTCAAGATTTTATATCTTAAAGATAAGTAATTGCATGCATTTTGAGAAAATGAAAGAAACCATGATTTTTTTTTTTTTTTTTGATTTAGAGATTTTTAAAAAAGCTAAGATGGTGATCCATTGTCCCCTTTTCATTTTCTAATAACAACCGAGGGTTTGGTTTGGCTGGGGCTGATAAATAAAACAGTTGAGTTGATTAAGTTTCAGAGGTTCAAGGTGAGTTCTTAAATAGATTTCTTTTTCAATTTTCCAATATGCAAGTTATATGATTCTGATGTGTGAAACCAACTCGAGGGAATCTATTAGAGCGGTCAAAACAGCCCATGGCCCCAAGCCCAACCCCCTAGGCCCCCTAGTAAGCCCCAAATATTTAAACCCCTTATTTAGTGGACTTATTTGGGCCATATGGGGCTTCTAATTGTGGGCTTTTTTGGCCCCATGGGCTTTCGGCCCTAGGGCCATGTGGGCTTGGGGTTGGGCCGGCCCACATGGGCCAAATTGACAGCTCTAGAATCTATGGAGCATTAAAACAATTTTGAGAAGCTTTGAGCTAGAATCCAATCTAAGGGTGAGTTAACACGTTCGACATAAATTAAGATGATCATTTTTTATTTGTTGCCTCCCAATTTGTATCTTGTTGTGTGGGGAGCATTCTTTTCATTTTTTTACAAATTTCAATTGGAGCAAATCACGAAAGTTATTCCAATGAGTCCACAGTGGTGGAATCCATGAAAAAGTGTTAATCCTCTTGGTGTGGTCACTTGACACCACTAAGTCCATCCATTGACCTTGGGGGGGATAAGGAATCGAGCACCCAATCGCTAGACACCCAAATTCATGTTTTAAAACTTCTTCAACCTCAATCCTACTTCATGGGTTTGTCTGGGGAAACACGAGTAAGGATCACCTCGGTGGTGTCAAGCAACCACACTAATCCTATTGGATTTATTTGTATGGTGTTGTGCAACCACACTAATCCTACTTATTGGCCGTGTTGGAAGATTATGTCACCCTCAAAAATCTCAAAAGCAACTTAGGCTCACAAGCACCTTTAGGCTTAGTGAAATTGACAAAGGCATAACATTTGTCTCAAATTATACGTTTTTCCATGAATAGATCCACCAACACCGTCCAAGACCAAGGTAACAATCTACTTGGCATCTAGACACTTCTTGGGCAAACAAGCCAACAACCACTTTAGGTATAATACACTGCAATCACGACGAGATTATGGTTAAAACATAAAACAAATAGATCAAACATAAAACATATATAGATCCACACAGCATAAATATATGTAGTTATTGTCATAAACCCTAAAATGAATTAACAAAACCCTAAAGAAAATTTGAATCAAGAGAACTGACCTTTAAAATTAGATGAATGCAACACAAATCCAGCGAAGAATTTGTACATTGAAAAAGGACCCGACCTCCACTGTAAGATCAGAAAACAAATGAACAAATAAAGCATAAATCAGAAAACAAATAGAACAAATCGAGCAATTCCACTATAATGTGAAAAAGGAAATCATGGGAAAGAAGAATGAGGAGAGAAGAAACCTTTGTGAGGGATTTAGAATCTTCATTGTGCACCTCATAAACCATATATGGATGTCGAGGGAGGCAACATCAACCAAGGTGCCACCAGGACGGACCAAACTCGAGAATGTCACGATGACGAAGCGATAGGGAGAAAGAGGGGAAAGCAGGGGAGACAAAGAGGAGGGAGAAATGGGGGAGACAAAGAGAACGGATAGAAAGTAGGGTTTGATATTTTTGTGCAAAAGAGAGAAAGTGTGGAATAAATAGAGGGTTCCTGACGTTAATAACTGAGTAAAGAAGATACCACGCCAGACATTAAGAGACACCCAACGTGGAATTGGTAGCATTTAGATTCTTTGAATGAGTCCATAACAAGCATTAATAAACAACCAGCGTGGAATTGATAGCATTCTAAACGTTTTAAATTCTCTAAAAGAGTACGATGGGCATTGAGAAACAACTAAGGTGTAATTTTAAGCATATTAAATTTTATTTACATCGAAGATACTAGGCGGCGCTTCTTAAAACTCGACGTCGATTTGGAGGCTTGTAACACGTTAAAACAAGATATAACAATTTATTTACAAAAATGCCACCACGGTTTTTAACACTGACTTTAACATGAACTCAGTGTTAAATCACAATTTTCTTAACACCGACTTTAACTTAAAATCAAGTGGGAAGCGAATAGACGATGCTAGTTTTTTTACAAGCGCTATTAGAAGATTGAGAACTAGGGCTTAACACCGACTTTCAAAACCAAGTTATTTATAAACACAATTCTTGTTTGCTTTTCTTTTCATGTTTGGTTTTAAAATAGAATTGCGTTTATAAATAACTTGGTTTTGAAACCATTCCATTATAGTTTTTTAAAAGATCTTTTAAAAAGCAATTCAACAATTTTCTCATAAGTGAAAGTTGAATTATGAGAGTTCAAAGGGTACTTCAACTCTTTACAATTAGTCCCGTTACAAAGATTTAAAATATCCTTCCATACAAATACACTAATCAAAGAAAGGTAAACTAGTTTGTCTACCCCTCCTAACTATGAACTAACCCCTGGAGATTAACTTAATTAATATTGTTAAGAACTAAACCATAATCAGGAATAAGAACTTCAAAAATAGTTTTGTTTCTAGATTACCAAAGGCTTAACAGAATTCAATCCTCTTGATCATCATGTGCCTCTTGTATGTGAATATTACAAATATAATCAATTTCCTTCAAGTCTTCTACACAAGAGCGTTTGAATGAGAAGATTTGAGTCTTTTCCAGTTTAACCAATGTCTTGGATTCGAATTGACCATTGGGAATACAAAAACGTTAAAACTCTTGAAGAGAGAGATTTGCCACACATTATGGTCATACTCGACTCATGAGATTAATCTTTATAGTTGTGCGTAGAGAATACTCAATTTACATAAAAGAGAGGCCGGAGGGGATGGTACATCTAGTGGTAGTTGCAGTGTTGTGGATAATTAAAATTTACCATTTCAAACCATACAACAGAAGAAGAAGGCATGGCATCCAACCAACCCAATATGGGTAGGGCACCTAGTTAGTAACTTGTATCCATCAATTGACGGCTACAGATTATGATGGAATGAATGGATGGTGTTAGATTTTGTTCACATTACTGAAGCAAAAAATGACCACAGACCACAGTGGACAGCATCGATCCATTTATGGTGCTTCATTGACCCTACCATTTTGTTAACATTTTACTTTCATGTGCACACTGATTTGTCAAGTGTATTTGTGGAGATGTGTATCTGGTGAGTGTGAAGGTGAAAGTTATGGAAGAAAAACAATTCTGAATGTATTTTTTTATTTATATAAATTGGTATCCTTTGCGCACAACTGCATAGACTAGTCATTCGAATCAGGTAGGACCACAATGGGCGGTAAAACTCATGCCCAAGGTTGGATTCGAACCCAGAACCTTAGTTAAGCTGGAAGAGACCACTATCATCTCATTCAAGTGCTCTTGAATAACAATTTGTTTATGGGAGATCTTCGGTTCAAATCCTCACTAAGCTTCTTGGCCGAGGCAAATATAATCCCCTTCGCTATTTGCTATTGCTAAAAGAGCCCAGAGGTTTTCATCCCTCTTGAATTAAGGTGTCATTCCTCATCCTTCAATTTTTGAAACCAAAAATGTATAAATGAATATGGACTGTAGTTAATAATAATTTTCTTCTTTTTTTGTGGGTAATCAAAAATTAATTCAAGAAAATTATCCTAGTTTTACAGTTTAGGAGCCCAACAACTACAATAAGAAAATCCAACTCACATAGCTCACATGGTTGAGTGAAAGGGACATCTTTGGTGAAAAAACATAGACGTACGGGGTTCGAATTCTGCTCCCCCTCCTCTCTAACAACTAACACACTAATTACTAACCACTTTGCCTATAAAAAAACTCCCAACAAATCTTTATCTTTAATTCTAAAGGCCAATTCGGATATGAAAGAAGCTTTAGGCACCATTTTGGCTGCATTTTTTTTCTTCTATCAACTAAATAAACTAATTTTTACTTTCTTTTAGTCTAAAAAAATAAATCATTTAAGTATGATTAACATATTATTTGCGTATGGCGCTCACTTGGGTCATGAGTTTTAACCTACTTTTTTATTAACTTTTATACAACTACTCTTTAAATTTTTTGTGATAGGACCACATATGTATTTTGTGTGAGTGGAGATCCATATTAACTGTATAGTTGATTCATCTGTTGTATTCTTAATTTTAATTAATTTTTTAGTGTGTTTCATGCATCGTGTTGCCTTTCTTTATTTTTTTCTATCAACTATAAATTAATTAACTATTACTTTCTTTTAGTCTAAAAAACTAAATCATGTGAGTATGATTTACTATACTTTACAGAGATATCTTGGTAACATTACAATTTATGAAGCTCATGTTATTGAGACACAAATTAGTTTCGTGATAAAATAGGTAACTTACGATGCTAAGCACTTTGTTTTTGATACTTTGGTGTTCGAATAAGATTTAACTGTTCAAATACGTGAAGTTTGTTCCTCAAAAACTGGTTTTGTGAAAAAAATTATTTTCGTGATAAAATACGTAAAGTGCTACACAAAGTAGTGTGTTTTGGAATACTTTAGGGTTCGAAAAAAATTAATTGTTTAAATACACAAAGTTTGTTCAATAGCCGATTTGATGAAGGGAAAAAAATTAATTTCATGACAAAAAGTGTCACACTAAGCTATGTGTTTTGAAGTACTTTAGGGTACAATTATTTTTTAACTGTACAAATATGTGAAGTTCGTCCTCAAAATCGGTTTGGTGAAAAAAATTAGTTTCGTGACAAAATACGTAAAATGTTATGCACTTTAGGGTTTGGTAAAAAATTAACTATTCAAATTACGCGAAGTTCGTTTCTCAATAACTACTTTGGTTAAAAAAATTAATTTCGTGACAAAATATGTAAAATGAACACAAAGCAGTTTGCTTTGGGGTGATTTAGGGTTTGAATTTTTTTAACTATTCAAATACGCGATCTTTGTTCTTCAATAACCGGTTACGTAAAAAAACTGTAACAAAATATGTAAAGCGCAACACTTATTAGTGTGTTTTAGATTACTTTACGGGTTGATCAAATAAATTAAATTAAACCGAATTATTATTCTAGATTATTTAATCAAAAAATTTATATTTTAAAATTATATATTTTAAACCACACACACTTAATTTGGTCCTCTATGTTTCAAATTCATGACACATAATTCTTTTTTGAACATTCCATCCAAACCCATTAACTGAAGTTGAGCTGGTCGTTAAGTTGTGATGTTGCTTGCTGTGCTGGCTTGTACACGTGGGAGAGGTATGGATGACAAAGATTTATCTAATATTACGTTTAGAATTTAAATCATCATCTTCCCAATTCCATAAAAATTAAACTCTAAATTCACATTTCTAGAACCACTATCATCTCCAGCCATTGTCCACCACTACAACACCGTTGCCGACTAGTTGATGCGCAACTAACCACCCATAATTGAATTTCCAACAATCTTCCTTTCAAATGTGAGTCACTCATACCACTTGACGTAACCCAAACCAGAATGCTCTTCCACTCCCAACAAGTCGAGTATTAGGGAGATTCAAGAGCCTATACATCAAGTATTCAAGAAAAATAATAAATGAAATACATGGGAATACGTCTACTTTGAACTCCAAACAATAGTGGGCCAGCTCAAAACCAAATAATTGGTTACATATTTACATCAAAGTATCCAAAACCAACATTTTGATATGAATATTATTACATATTTACAAAATGTTGTTCACTAATTTGTATGAAATTTTTTGAACCTAAATTGAAGACGATTCAATCTGATGTAATTTAAAAGTAGTAGGGTTTTGGTTCAGGTGTGACCTGTGATGAGGAAGAAGACATTATATGTCTGTTATTTGAAGGACACAAACATTGTTCTTCTCAGCTTTTGTTGCCTATTGAGTGGAGCACAAAGGGCCATCAATCACACAACTTCCTCTTCCCCTTTATGTTTTTCTCGTACATTCCATCAATTTCCTACACACATACAACAACTTTTGTTCACTGCCAACCTTCCACTAACACTTCCTTTTAATTTCTTTTGTTTTTTTCTTGTGACATAAAATATCAATTGGATATTGGGGCCATGAAACTATGTCATGAAAAATAGTGGCTGTAATTTCTTTGTCTTCCATTTCAAAACTTGAATTGTAAAATGAAAATGATACCTATTGTGTGCCACCTGAACTAACCAATTTGACATGACAAGTTTGAAAGTATTGTTTCCACTTTCTACATTACAAAACATTGTCATTTTATTGAAGGTTGATATGAATGTATGTTGGACCTTTTCTAAGCTATACAAATTGATTTTATTCATTAATTGTTTGCTGACATCATATTTATGAATTAATCTTCTTCCATTTTCTACCTTCTCTTCGAATTCGCTTAAAAAGCGCCACATACCCAAATGTTTTTAATAAACGCTGCGTATAGAGATAAGAGATTGCACATAACCAAATGCTTTAATAAACGCTGAGGGCGAGATAGGAAAATACCCAAAGGTTTTTCAAAGAACGCTACGTATAGAGAGGACGAAAGCCAAATAATCAGCGTTTTTGAGGAAGCAGCTGCGTATCTGAGAGGAGGAGAAAGCCAAATAATCAGCGTTTTGAGGAAGCGTTGCGTATAGAGAGAGGACGAGAAAGCCAAATAATCGCGCTTTTAGAAAACGCCACAGATATTAGAACGAAAAACCACATATTCAGCGTTTTTAGAAACGCTGAGTATTTGTTTTAATTTTTTTGGCCGCCTCGTTTCCTCTCTCACAACGCATCTCTCTCTCTCTCACACAACCGATCTATCTTCTCTTCTTTTAACACACTCCGTCTTTCTCTCTCTCCTCTCTTCCCCTCTCGCGTCTTCCCCTCTTACTCACTCGTCGCGCCTCTTTTTTTAGCCTGCACGCCATTTCCACCCTCCTCGCGAATCCATCGTCCGACTCTTTTCATCGATCTTCCTGCGATCGTTGTTCAAGCACTAGTGCGAGAAAAGGGATTTAAAGTCGAACAAATTGGACATTTAAAGTCACGCGCCCGGTGTGACTTATTAAGCGACTTCGTATGTCGGAGATTTAAAGTCGCGCGAGTGCTCGACTTCATAAGTTTGTTTCTAAGTCGACTTTTAACCGCGACTTTAATTCCTCGTGTTCTCTCTAGACCAACCTCTGTGTGGATAGCTTTTTTTAAAGTCACGCGCCGACTTTAAAGATGTTTTTAAGTCAAAGGCTTTTTAAATGCTTGACTTTAAAAGTTATGTTTTTAAGACATACATTTTAAATGCTTGACTTCAAAAGTGTTTATTTAAGTTTTAATTCTTTTTAGCTTTTGGGTGATCCTCAGTGCATATACTAATTTGGCCCCCTCAAATTCATTAAATCTAGCAACATACATATTCTATATAAAATAAATGTATTATATTTTGCTCAAAAAATATCATTAGCAAACTAAAAATTACTTTAGCAATTCAACATTCATTTGACTAATATCTTGTCAACCAAAGATATATGATATGATGTTGACACCAAAATATTAAAAATACAATAAACCGTAAGCCTCACTTAATATTAAAAATACAATAAAGGGTGTATGCAACTTGACACCCCCAATAGGATTAAATAATAAGTCAATTAATTTACAAACACTACATATCCATATAATCTTTGATAAAATCCACTGAATTTTATCACAACATGCAATTGACAAATCAAAATTTACCTTCCATCATTATGCAAAGAAAAACTGGATACAAGAATAAAGATTACAAAGTTCTCCCTATCTCAAACTCATAGCTCCCATGGCAAGATTTTCTCGAAACATAGAATAAGTAGCAAAGTGGGCAAGAAAATAGTTCCTCTTCTCCTAGCCTCCCTATATGCCATGAGAACATTAAGAAAGAAAGTAACACCAAACATTTAATAAAATGTCTCTTTGTATGTCAACCACATACCTATCCGTAATACTTTCGAGGTTGAACATATCTAGTTGGTCAACATGTATCCGATTTTTAATCCGACCATCTTGCAACTTTGTTGCACTTTCAGAGCATCATCAAGCTACATATTATTGGTTAGTTAATAAAACAAGGCTAAAAGGTACTTTTAGTCCCCTCGCAAATGTCAAGAAAATTCACTTTAGTCCCTATGATTCCATAATTTTTAAAATAGTCCCTCGCAATTAGTAAACGTTACTACTTTAGTCCTCACTGTACTACTTTAGTCCCCGCAATTCCATTTAAAATGTACTTTTAGTCCCGCAAATGTCAAGAAAATCCAGCTTTAGTCCCTCCTTTGTTAATAATTTATTTAATTGGTGGCTATTTTAAAAATTATGGAATTGCAGGACTAAACTCAATTTTCTTGACATTCATTTATTTTTGCGTAAGATTTGTAAGGATTCTCTTTAACATGCTCAGGCTATTTAAGGAGTGCTTAATACTTATCAATTTTGCTTTTGGTCAACTTATCAATGTGCCATAATCTTTTGATTGATGCTGGTTGATTTTGATATATTGACAATGGACAATGTTTTTTGGCTATCTAAAATTGTATACTATTTGATGTGGTAGGAAGCAGATGCTAAATTTGTAATCGATTGGAGACGAGTGGCTGTTACAAGTATGTTTGGTTTCGGTTTTGTTGGACCAGTTGGCCACTTCTGGTATGTTTTTCTGTTATGTTTTGCATACTTACCAGATTTCCAGAACTGGATACTTATAATCAAAGTTATAATTCCTGCTGCCAAAATATTTGTACTCACATGGAACCAAACAACCTTCATGTCTTCTAGGTATGAAGGCTTAGACAAATTTATAACATATAAGCTTCAACTAATGCCAAAGTTCACACAATTGGTAGCTACTTTCAATTCAATTGTATCAAGTGTATTCTTGTACCAAGAGATTATAACTTATTATATAATATATATGAGTGTATGATTTAATTTTTTGGATGTATGATTTAATAAGTTTATGATTTAATTTTTTGGATGTAATTTGGATGTATGATTTAATTTTTTGAATGTATTTTGGATGTATGATTTAATTTTTTTATGATGTATGATTTAATTCACCCATCTCTATTATATCTTTATTTATTGAATGCTTTTGAAAGCCATGCATGGACCACAATTCCAGCTCTAGACCTTTCTTTAACAAAAAGAATACTAATAATATTGAACATGTTAGGAGCACTAATACGTATATGTTGTGAATATGATGCAGAAATATGTGCATACATAGTGTTACAATCTCAAATCTCGACATTCCGAAGAATTGTCCGCTTTAGCATGTGAGCCTTAACGATTTTGTCTTTTGTTAAAAGATATTTCAGTGGGTTAGAAATGTGGGTGTTTACTGTTTATAAACTATCATTAACTTTGATTCTCGAATCAAGGCTAAGGGGCTAAAAGACTGACATGCCAAAGCCGACAATACCTCAAAAAATTGATGTTGAACACATATAGTACCCAATGTGAAATGAAAATTCATCGTAAAACATAAAATAGCTATGGAATCTTGTTTACTTGCGATATTATTTGTTTTTTTTTGTCCAGAGTCATGATATAGACACACTTCAATAGTGGATACACACATTAATATTTAAAAGTAAAGTTGTCTTGGTGTGACAAGCAGGTTAACATGCAAGAGCCCAGTAATCATTATCATGTGCAGAGAGCTTGAATTGTTTGATTGTTTTTTAACACTACATTAAAAATAGTTTTGTACGTTGACAGCTCTTTTGCAGCGGATCTGACAACTGTTACACACAACCACAACTTGTTTTCAGACAACTGCAGTTCAAAACTGCCACAAAATGACCATTGTAATTTTATTACAATTGCGGCGGTTTCAAATTGCTGCTAAACAGTAAGTATAATTTTTTGGTTCTATAAACTGTGGTGGTTTCAAACCTTTGCTCCTCCCTCCTCGAACCACAAATTGGTATTTGTGCATCGCATCACAGTACTTTTATGACTTTGGTTCTTCTGGGTTCTCATTGAGTTCACATAATTCGAGAATTTTAAAACATAAAAGATAACAATATGAAGACGGAAGATGAAAATAGCAAACAAGTGGGAGAGAGAAAAAAAAGTAATAGAAACATCAGGAAGGAGTACATGGGTGTATGCTAGTAGTAGCTAGTAGCTGTAATATATAAAAGCAATGCTTCCAATACTCTCACTAATTTGATTAACTAAATTACGAAATCAAATTATTTAGCTACAAATTTACTAAAGAACAAATTCTCAATTCTTTTGATGTGAACTTCAGCTTTCATTAATTAATGAGAAGAGAGTCATTACACATTATGAAGTATCTATTCCCACTAGCTTGTGGGCATCAATGTTGATCCCCTGCTAATGTGGTGAATTGAAGTTCCTTTAGTAACATCCTAATCTGGTTTTAGGATTGTTAGGATTGTAGACTGTCCCAACAAACCAACATGAGTCTTTTCAGCAAGCGTTGTCCTAACTTGCATGTTTTTCAAGAAAATTCCCAGAAGGTCACCATCCCAAAATTGCTCCAAGTCAAACACGTTTAACAATGAAATTCTTATGTTCAAGGCTCCCGAAAGGATAATGCATTTGTTGGTTTAGGTAGTCCAAATAAACTCTTTTAAGCCTTCATTCAACTGTACAGTCCTATACCTACACAACCTTAGGATCCCTCTCATTACAGTGCGTATTCGGTCCATTCTCACGCTCTTCCCTATAAGCTATTAGGAGCTGCTCTTTGTCTGTGCCAACTTTTAGGCACCAACGATTACTCTCCGCCCTCGTCATCCATGGATGTCACAGTCTCAATCTGGTTCAGAAGTTCTTTGCTGTTTTGGATAATGGGCTCAAAGTTAGCTCTCTTGGATCTTCCCAAAATGCAGCCCACAACCACTACAAAATTAGATAAGAAGATAGGCTGATGAAGAACTAGAGCAAGCACATTTGACAGACACCATCCCACACCAATAGTTTCAGCAAGAAGATGATAAATGGATATGTCTTCCAATTTGCTGGTAGCAAACTGCAGAGTGCAGAAAACCATACAAGAAAGACCCTCCCAATTTTAGCCTCGGAGAAGTAGCCAACATCCACTTTGATAGAGGTAAGAGCACTTGAAGGACAGTTGTTGATGTTGTGTGGGGTTGAGTTAGACCTAAACCACATTCTAAGATGGTATCAGAGCCTATCCTAGATCTTTCGGTCCACCCACCATTATTATCCACGCACCAAGCCCAATAGTTCTGGGCGTGAGGGGGTGTATTGGGAAAAACCCAAGTCCCACATTGACTAGAGATATGGTCTCAAAAGAGCTTATAAGTGGGAGTCAATCCTCACCTTACAAGCCGGTTTTGTGGGGTTGAGTTAGACCTAAACCACATTCTAAGAGTGTGTGTGTTATTGACTTGATAATTATGCACCTTTGAAGGAGCAAATTCTCAATTTAGATTCTAAGCTTACACCTAATTTCCTATTTCGACCTTTTGTCAATTTTTTTCCTATTTCGCCTTAAATCATATGAAAAAAAATAGGTAGTCCTAAAAGTTTGTAAAATCTATCAAACTAGTTCATAAAACCATATATGCAGTCTCTTATAGAAACTAGCTAGACAATTTTCTTAAAATTAAGGGGGCTAATTTGACAGATACTATGAACTTTAGGGACTACTTGTTAATTTACATATATTTAAGAATCAAGAAGAAGGAAGGGTCTGTTTGATTTGCAAACAGGACAGTACTGGACTGGACAGTACTGGACAAGACTAGACTGGACTGGACAAGCTTTTGTCCAGTACATTGTTTGGTGAACCATGGATAGCACAAGCAAAAAAAATGTAAATTTTACTATACCTCTATTTCTAATGTTTACAATGATTTTATATAATATATATTATAATGTAATTAAAAAATTATAAAGAAAAATGTACAAAGGAGATATGGAAGAGAGAGAAGGAGAGAGAGAGATGACGGTGAGATATCATGAGATGAGAATATATAAGAGAGGTGAGAGGTAGAAAGGGGGCAGAGAAAGAGAGATGAAGGAGATATGTCATGAGATGTAAAAGTATTAGAGAGATAGAGAAAAGGAGAGAGAAGAATGGGATGGGAGAGAGAGAGAATAATTAGATAGGAGAGAGAGAGAGAGAGGGAGAATAGAAATATTGAATATGAAATAAAAATAATATTTTGGTTTTTTTAGTAATCAGGAAGTTGTACTGTGGTTTTGTGAGGCACAGGAATTTGGGTCTTTGTCCAGTCTCTTGCCCTCATTTCTGTCCAGTACTATGAACTGTTTTGAAATCAAACAGGGTACAACTGGAGTTGTCTAGTCCAGTCCCTTACTGCTTAGCGAATTAAACGCACCCGAAGAGTATAAGTTTAGAGACTAAATTAACAATCTCTTCTTATTACTCCCTCCATCTCATATTAAGTGTCCTCTTTGGAACTTTTCTCTATCTTAAATTATCTGTCACTTTAGAATCCCAACACTACATGTATTACAAAAATCGACATAAACCAACTTACAACACCAATTAACCAAGTTTTTTAGATTATTAGCCAACCTGCTTTTTCACAGTTTTCGAGGCATTGTTAAAAAACTTGGTTAATTGATCACTTGGCTAATAGTCTAAAAAACTTGGTTAATTGGTGTTATAAGTTGGTTTTTGTCGATTTTTGTCTAAAAATCTATGTCTATATAACATTGTTGCATGTATTATTACTTTCCAATAATACCCTTACTTTAGAATATCAATAACTGTGTCTTTGATTCAATCAAGAAAAGTGTAATGGTATTTTAGTCCTACCACATTTTTTTACCATAAAAGTTAGCATAACCAATCATTTTCTTAATACATGCGCATAACCTTAAACGACACTTAATATGAGACGGAGAAAGTAATTGTTAGGCCTGAGGAGTCTAGGTGCAAAACTTAAATTTTAGAGGGGGTCGAAATAAAATTTACATAGATTAGTAAAGATATTTTTTTCAAGGAGTGCAAGTGCACACCCTCAAACATATTTGAGTGGGTTCAGCCTTGCTTGGCCTAGTTCAAAACATATATTAATTTATATTCATTATTCATCAATCTTATATATATATATATATATATATATATATATATATATATATATATATATATATATATATATATAATATATATATATATATCATTTGATAATTTTTTTAAAAAAGTTTAGATTAAACTGCATTTTTCGTCCCTTAAATTTTTCACTTTGGCAAAAACGGTCTTCCAAATCTTTTTTGTGACGAATTTTATCCTTCCAAAATTCAAATATTGTGAATTTGGTCCCATTTTTTAATTGTACTTCCCCCTTAAATTTATGGTTTTTTTTCCAAATTTTATCCTCCATTTTTCAAAATTCATGATTTTAAAGACAAAAAGTGCATAAACTCCACGATTTAGCGAGTCTAAAAATGTAATTAAAAAAAATACATAGACTAAATACTCTCTCCGTCCCAAAATATAAGGCCTCATTTTTTACGCATATTAAGAAAAGTTGATAGAGTAATTAATATGTACAATTTGTGTGTGACTATTACTAAATTATCCTTTATGCATAGAAGCATTTAATGTTGGTTTTTCACAATCCAAGACAATTTAGAAGTATTAATAAATGATATATTTGGAAAAAGAGTAATAAATGTATCTAGATATTTGTAAAGGAACTTATATTTTGAGACAAATAAAAGTGTGAAATGGAGCATTATATTTTGGGACGGAGGGAATATGTAATAATTGAATTTATGCAGGACTAAAGTAAAAAAAAACTTTGAAATTATTTTTGCCAAACTAAGATTTGGAGAATGAAACATGTAATTTTTCAAGATTTCTATTTTACTATGTTTTTTTTATTGCATCCATGATCCTTAGCTTCTACCCTACTTGTCAAACAATATTGGCCTTGACTAGAAGACCCATATAGGTCATACCTACTCACATCCCGAGTATCCATGTCTCACGCATGATCCAATATATTCTGCTTCCCCACTCCAACATCCAATAAACCAACTCCTCTCTCTTCATTCTTAGGTTTGCTAAATGCCAACACAAGAGTAGACTATACACAAAATCAAGCAAGAGTTTCAAAATCTTGGGATTTCAATTATTTCAAAGCATTTCTTTAGTTTGAGAGACTATACTAGTAGTTTTTTTCTATAGGTCTTTGACCTGCTGGTAATCAAAGAAAATGGATCTTGACTAATTCGGAGCTGGACCTCTTGGAGGCAAGTAAAGTTTGCTCTCAATTGTCTCATCGTTGAGATTCAAACTTGAGTACTAGTCGAGAGTGTGTTAACTACTCGCACCTAAATTTGGAGTTAGAGACTATTTTTTTGAAATAAAGTTTGGAATTAGAGACTATATACTAGTATTATGTTATAGAACCAACTGTTGGCCAAGTGGAATAGTTTACCTTGAGACACAGGGGTTCGATTCGGTGCTCTCAAGTTCATTTCCCGCAATGGACAAACTCGGTGTTGATCAGCAAACCAGTGCGAAATTTGATCCTAAGCGATGAGAGATGCTTCGTGGGTAACCAATAATGGTATGAACAAAAAAGTATTATACCTCCGATCCACTTTATAAGAGAAAAATCACTTTTTAGGTTCATTCAATAAATGATGTATGTAGTCAATATTGTATTTTTTTGTCTACTTACATGAAATGACAAATAAACACCATACTCATACTACCATTGCTCACACCCGAGTTCGAAACCGGGATCTAATGTCCTCATGCCGCTAAAATTGCCAATGCAATTAACAATGAGAGACATATTAACTTGTATAATTAATCAATTTATTATCAGGGATTTGTTTTTTACAAATAAAATTACCATGCAAGGACATTGTTCTCAATTAATTAGGAGGGTCTCCCACAAAGGACAATTCAATTAGTGCTGACACCTCCTATTTCCTACACCACGTCCCTTCTACCCTACACCCAATTAGTTTTGGCATCCATCCCTACAGCTTTCATTCTATACCATGTGGGACAAAGGAATTAGGGCTTTTGGACCCCTCAACTCACATGCACACAATTAAGTTCAAATTTCTTTAATTTAAATTCCTTCTTACCCTTCTTTTTCTTTCTTTAATCTTCCTTTATTTTCTTAATATTTGTTGTTCTTCCCTCTTCTTGTTTCTCTCTCCCTTTTCCATTTTAGTCTAAATCCTCAACATGAGTTGAATACTTTATATATTGACTATATGGCTATATGATTGTTACATTGGATCCCCTTTTGCACTTTTATTCATTGATTTATTTTCTTTCTATGCTTTCGGCTAAAATAGACCAACCTAGATATTATATTTAGGCAGTTGGTGCTCATCATCAATCCCATCATTGAAAAGATCCAATATTTTTCTCAGTTTGCACTTTGCAGCATATAATTCGGGAGCATAACTAGCACTTTTGCATTGTTAGTTAGCCATTTGTTTATTTCATATGGTGGCCTTAATTAGATTCTTCTCAGTTTGTCACAACTCTATCCGATGATAAAGGACCTGAAAGTTTAGCACTCAGCAAACTAAGGCCCTCTTTTCCTCAAAATGCAAACTAAATAATATACTTAATACAATTGCCTTTTCGAATGGTGGTGTTATAGTCAAATTTTGAATTTAAAATTGACTATATGAACACGTCAGCTAGAGAAGAAAAGTTCGAGGCAGAATCAAGTTTCGAAGTGTTAGGAAATTGCAAGGCAGTTTAGAAGCAATTTCGAAGAAATGTGTCAAAGCGCTTGAAAGTTAAAAAGGGTATTTGGTTGATTTCTGAAGGTTTTCTAAGGAGTGCAGACAGATAAACGGCATTCGCAAAGCCAAGGGTTATATGGTAACACAATTATTAGCAATCATTAGGTGGTTACATTTCTAGTTAGTTTCAAAATGAACATGTTCATCATGCAAATATGAAATTATTGCCGGTAGTTTCTATATATAGTTGTATGTAAGTAGTTTTAGAGGCGATATTCATAACATTTGGTACCTATACATGCTTAATACATCCGCATCACTGACAAATTATGGTGAAAAATTTATGTCTAGGTCATTTCTTTGTATTTCAAATGTTGTTTTCAATGAATGTTTGCTTCTGACAACTAAGTGTTTCACTATTGCTGACAGCTTAAAAGTCGTGTTGTGTTATAAAACATTAGGGAAACTCCTTCAATTCGACTTAAAGGACCAACACATAGCTAAACCCCAGAAAACTTATCCCACTACTCCTAAACCTATCTAATTATTTTCTCTCAAGCCCTATCCTCTCTCTTGGAATAATTATTTCCCGTTCATCATTTTTGATCACCGAGAGATCATATCGATGGAAGTTCGTCGCCATAATCACAGTTATTGGGGATGACATTTTTATCCTTTGTTCTTGTTTCATGTGATCCATAATCATAATCTTCATTCATTTATTCTCTGCTTTGAGTTGGTTCTAGTTTGTGAGTATTTATATTGTTAGGCTACTTTTGGAAGAGCTTAAAACCTTGAAAACAATGCCAAATCAATATCTCTTTTCTTTGTTGTGATTGTTTGTGCCTATTATTGGGTGTAGGGGGATTATCTTGCTAATAACTATGTGCTAGAAATAGCTATGATTTGATTAATGTGAATTAATGTGTGAGGTATGATTTGAAGTTATATGTGTATTGATGTTATCAAGTTTTTTATAGCATCAGTAATTCCATTATAATGAGATTTAAGTGCTTGATGGATCACTTCATGTTGTTGTGAAAGAGTGTTCAAGTACTCATAATGAAAAATAAGTAATAAAGTGTAACTAGACATCATTTCTATGAGCATTGAGTAGATGTTATTTACTATGCAATGGTCAATCTTCTTCATTCAATATAATAAAAACATATACAAGCAAAATGACTTTATTAGAAATCTTCAAATTTTGTCATTTGTCTAAAACTAATAGTAAATTAGTAAATTCGCCACAAAAAGACAAAATAGAACAGGTTTTTGCAGTTTTTAAAAAAATTGACGCGCGCAGATTGACACACTGTGTTAACTTTTTAATTTTTCATTTTTTTTTAAAAAAAAATTGTTAGTTTTTTTTTCTCAAATTTTATTTTTTGAACCAATTTTTTTTTGTCAGTTTTTTTTCCAATCTTTTTTGAAATAAATTCTTTTTTTAACTAAGAAAATTATTTTTATTTTTTTAATAATCTACACAAACTACAAAAATCAATCAATAACCACTACTAATTGTTAAATAAACTTATGCCTCTAACAGATGTTTCAAAATCTTTTTTTTTTCAAAAAAATTAATTTTTAATTTAATATTATACTCAATAACTAAATAATCTAAAATTTATTATTTACTGTAATCACTCTCTATTAAAACTACTTAAATCAATCCATTTTTTCATATACAAATAAAATCAATCACTTTAACCATTAACAATTCTAAAAAAATTAACCACTACAAAAAATTACAAAATAATTATTTTGTAATTATTAAAAAAGAGGAAAAAAGTGATAACAGGAGCAGCAACGAGAGACTGACATGACATTGACAACTGGTGCACCAATGGGAGTGCCTACAGGAGCTCCAAACGGTGCATATTTTACCTTAAATCTCATTTTTCTTTTTCTAGCAAAAGTTTAAACATTAATTGTTTTTTTCAAAAAATTTAATTATTAATTTTAATATTATACTCAATAATTAAATAATTAATAATTTACTATTTATTATAATCTTAAACTATTAAAATCAATCAATTTAACTACAAAAAATTACTAATAAAATTAACCACTACAAAAAATTATAAAATAACTTCTTTATAATTAAATGAATATGATCAAAATAACAGGAGTGGCAACGAGAGCCCAACGAGAGCGCCAACGGGGTGCATATTTTAACTAAAATCTCATTTTCCTTTTTCTTTGTTTTTAATCCATTATTAATATTATAAGAAGATACTGATTTTTTTTTAACTTTTTCAAACACAACTATTTTAATTAATTTGAAAATATAGTCATTTATCAAGTTTTCCCTTTTTCTTTTATTTTTGGTACCCCCCTCATCATCTACCACACCCCCATAATATCCCAAATGGACAAAAATACCCCTACTTTTTCCCAAAAATTATATGGTTTGTTAAAAAAAAAAAATTTGGAATTTCGGAATTACCTCTAATTCGAAAGATTTTCGAATTACCTCGAAATGAGGTAATTCCGTTCACATTTGTGAACCGGAATTACCTATTTCTGAGGTAATTCCGAAAATTACAATTTTTTTATTTCGAACGAATAATTTAGGCTAAAAAATCGGTTTTCGGACAACATACTCTGATCGTAATGAAACCACAGCCATTAGAAGCGAAAAAAATCAAGAATCAAGACTCCCCTAGAAGGGACTTCTTACGGGACAACGGCCTCAAAATCCCAAATTCCATCGTTTACTATTTTTTACGATTTTTTTTAATTTTTCATAGCCTTTTTGTATAGCCTTATTTTGGTTTTGTTAGATTTTTAGTGGTGTTTTTATATTTTTTTAGAGTAGTTTTGACTATTTTTAGTAGCCTATTAGTAATAAAAATTAAAACAAATCGTATATATACGCACTGCCCGTCCTGGATTGGCCCGGGATGCCCTAGATGTCGTCCGTTCACCTACTTCACGTGCTTATTTTCAGTCATTTTTAGACATTTTAGACCCAAAAAAAAAATTAAAAATTTCGAAATTACCTTTTTTAGAGGTAATTCCGAAATTTTTCATGATTTATGAACCAGAATTACCTTTTTTAGAGGTAATTCCGAAATTTTAATTTTTTTTTGAACCGGAATTACCTTATTTTGAGGTAATTCCGAAAAATTTAAAATTTTTTTTTTAAAAAAGGCAGGGGTATTATTGGCATTTTGGGTTTATGGGGGTGTGATAGGGAATGAGGGGGGTACGAAAACAAAAAGCCAAGTTGTGCTCGTATTCTCATAGCTGGAAATGAAGTTTAATATCCATCCGTTTAAGCTACAGTTGTCCAAGAAAAATCTACTTTGCTTTATCATTGCAATTACCGGTACATATTTTGAGTATTAAAACTGCGAAATAATGAAGAAAGAATACAAAATAGAGGTACAACTCTATTACAAAACAAATAATTTTGGTACTAAAGACTTATTGAGTCCTTAATTGTTAGCATACCTCTTCTCAACCAAAATGTTATAAAATGAACATACACTATAGACAACTTAGAAAATAATTTTTGGGCATGATTGAATATAAGATGCTTAACATATAACAAATCAAAGGGTTTTTTTTTACCCCCACCCCTTCCCCATATAACCCCACCGAAAAGTGAAATCTCAAAATGCCTTTCTGGAAACGTATTTTTTTTTAAAAAAAAATTGGCCAATCGTATATACACCTGGGGGGTGTATATACGACCCTTACATTTAGTCATCGTATATACACCCCCCAAGGCGTTTATATGATTGGCAAACCCCCACCCTAATTGTATATACGCCTTGGGGGGTGTATATACGATGGCCAAATGTAAGGGTCGTATATACACCCTCTCAGGCGTGTATACGATCCCTATGGTATTTTTTTTTTTTTTAAGTCAAATAAAAATTAATTAAGCCCTGAAAATAGGTTTAGTGTGTAGTTCGTTAAAACGTGACGATGTTATACGTTGAACGAATAATTTAGGCTAAAAAATCGGTTTTCGGGCAACATACTCCGATCGTAATGAAACTACAGCCATTAAATCCGAAAAAAATCAAGAATCAAGACTCCAGTAAAAGAAACTTCTTACGGGACTACGGCCTCAAAATCCTAAATTCCATCGTTTACTATTTTTTACGATTTTTTTAGTTTTTCATAGTCTCGAAAAAATCTAAAAAAATTTGCATAGCCTTATTTTGGTTTTGTTAGATTTTTAGTGGTGTTTTTATAATTTTTTTAGAGTAGTTTTGACTATTTAACGAATTTAAGTAGTCTTTTAGTAATAAAAATTAAAACAAATAATTAAAAAAAATAAAAAACTCATCGTATATACGTTTTGAGTACGTATATACGATTGGACATAAAATAGCCATTGTATATAGTACTCAAAATGTATATACGATTTATTTATTTTTTTTAAAAAAAATTAATTTTCAAATGGATATTGAGAGATTATCCAATTTGGTGAGAGTATGAGAGGAAAGGATGGGGTATGGAAAAAACATCCCCAAATCAAATCCTACAGAACTTTAAGTCCAAATTAGAAGATACTATCTGAGGCATCACAAACTAACGATGTGAGCTATTTTTACCATCACATGAATGTCAGACGAGCAAAATCCACATGGGTCGGGGTATAAATTTAAAAGGGTTTTTTTTTACCTCCACCAAATTCCCAAATACCCCCACCAAATAGTGAATTTTCAAAATGCTCTTTAATTTATTTTTTTTGACAAAATTACACGAGTCGTATATATCTCTTTTTGGACATATATACGATGTGCAATCTTTATACATCATATATATGTTCATTGTGCGTATATACGATTGATGCGTTTTAAGTCAATCATATATACACACAACGAACATATATACGATGCTAAAGATTGCACATCGTATATATGTCCAAAAAGATATATATATATATATATATATATATATATATATATATATATATATATATATATATGATGGGCTTATTCTTTGTTAAAGGTAACGTTGTGATTTTATTAACGGTTATAATTTGAAGTCTCGTGATTTGATTAACATCAACGGTGTAGATATTTTGGATAAAATAAACGCGTATAATTACAAAAACGCGATATAGTAATAGATACACGTGTAATACAAAAAAGGTGTGAATCTATAAGTCGTCAATAGAATCATCGGCTAAATCGACACATCTAAGCGCATCACCGGGAGTGGGACGATGCACTGAAGGACACATAGACTGCCAGAGGGTAAAACGACCGACATACAGATCCAACCATGACGCTGACTCTGATGAGTAGTGTTGGTACCACTGCGGGGCAATAGGAGGCAACAGACAGGTGGGAGAGATCGAAAGATGCAACCAGTGTAGATTTTCCTTGTTCATAACAGATATGATTTTAAACTTAGATGAACCATAAGTACCACTCAAAGGCAGATAAGTAAAACTCATATTCAAAGAAAACTGAATCAGTGCAACATTATACTTGGTTGCAACCATATACCCCATCTCTGGCAAATCAAACCACTTCGAGTCCGGCTGACGTCCGTAGGATTCAATAGTTAAAGCTTTGCGAAGCTCTAACAGTCTGTTCTGCCCAAACATGGTTGAATACACTGTTTCCATTTCCTTCGTTTCCTGAATTAAATATTGCCTAATCAGAGGCCAAGAATCCTCACCCATATCAAGTCCAACCCCGACTGCTCTAAAACCACAATTATCGATATCAACTATTTACCAAACTTGATTTATTAGAGTAAAAAATATACCGTATCGGTGGTAAACGCCGATGTAGTATCGATATCAACAAGAGCCAACTGAGAATCGGCATCTGCAGCAGACAGGTCAATATCTGTTCCAATAAAACAGATATATGTTTCATTAAAAAAAAAAACTCAATCGTATATACCTCGTCAACCATGTATATACGATGGGTAATTTTTTAACATTGTATATACATGGCCCAGATGTATATACGATTAGATCTTCATAGCCCACTCCTATATAACCTATATACGATGGGTAGTCAACGAAGCATTTAATAAAGCAATCGTATATACATCTCGAATGACATATATACGATGCACACTTTTCCAAGTCAACGTTCATTATTTAAAGCAATCGTATATACCTTCCATTAAGGTATATACGATAGAAGATTAAGTGGGTCCCAGTCAGAGAGAATTCATGCAAGTCAAAATTGTGAAATTATGCCAGGGGCAATTTCGGTATAACGTAAAATGGTGGGGGTGGGAGGGGATGGGGTTGGGGTATAAAAAAACCATGCCAATTTAAAACCCTTTATTTTTTAGTTGTTAACACATTTTTCTGGTGTTGGGCTTTTTATCCAAGCCCATAATAATAACTTAAACCCTAAATGGTACTCTTCCTACTTTCTAATCAATCGGTGGCACTGGTAACATTTTCCTCCAACTTCTTTTCTGCAAGTTTCTCCTCCAAACTTTCATTTTTGTTAGTTGAGAAATTCAAATTTCAAATCAAATACAACAAGAAACGAGATCAAAATAGAGTCAAGTATTAATTTTGATAGAATTGGTTTTGAAAGAATTGATTGTGGGTAAAAGTGCGTTGAACTTAATATAATTTATGTTTGGTTATGTTGTGTTAAAAGTGGTTTTTATCAATTCTTATTATTTGGATGAATTGAACTAAAATTACTTTTGGGTATGAAATTACCAAAGTGATCCTTAGTCTTACTTAAATATATATTAGAAAAATAAAAGTTCCCTAAATTAGAATATAATTCTCAATAATTTTATATCGGTTTTCATTTTTACTAAATTTCAATTTAAATTGAATCGATTTTAATCTTTTAACAAAAAAGTAATTAAGATGGAAAAACTTATTTTACTAAAGCCCATTTATTTAAAGTAAAAATTAAAAAGACCCATTATCTTGACAAAAAAGAAATTAAAAAAGGCCCATTATCTCAAACACTAAAAACATGTCTCCTCTTTATCTTCTAATAATTATTGCTTATAGCCGCAACTGTTCAACACCGACCTCCTCCTCCTTTCTTATTTCTTCCACTACAACAGTTTACAGCTCTTGCTCCTCCTTCCTTCTCATTTTTTCGTCTCTACACACAATATTTCTTGTTGGAAAATAGAAGAATGCGACGGGCAGAGACACAAACCGTAAGGGGCAAAGATGGAAAAATGTTTGTAGTGTTTACAAAGTGGTTTACTTTGAATTGTACGTGGTCTTCTACACCCAAGCATGCTTCTACTGCTCCAACCACTTCATTGTGGGTCGTACGTGGTCCCCTACACCCAGACACCTCCAACAATCTGCTTCACGCAACACCCGTGAATCGCCTCTACAAAAGACTTTCTTTTCACATCACAGTAACACATACTGCATACACTACTCTCTATAAAAGAGAGAGGAACCATCAACGTGGGGATTCACAAAAATAAGAGAAAAGATCACACTGTTTCTCTGAAAGTGTTGCATTCCACTCCTATTCCCTTACTAGTCACGGTCGCAAGGTTGTCTCTTGATTTTTGTTGTTCATCACTACTCTTTGCATTTGATTTAGAATTTCAAGTTTTTTTTTTTATGTTTCTTTCTAATATTATTATTAACATTATTGAGAACTTAATAGGATTACACTAATACCAGCATTGATGAGTGGTAATAAAAAAGGACAGGACATACTCTAGCATTGGAGTTTTGTGCCTGGAATGAACATGGAGGCTACTTAGTTAAAAATCCATAAATATCCTATTCATCCTTCACAAAAGGCTACTTAGTTGTGGAGGCTACATCTAAGCCCGACACATGTCTCACATTTTCTTCAACTCAGTTTGATAAGGACTAGGATTAGTAAGTTTCTGTAACACACTCAACAATTAACAGGAAAGTATAAACACATAAATGAGGAATTCACTGATTCATTCAAGTAATAGTGGAATCAAATCCTCAAATGTAATTACAATAGTATAATAGTGTGAGGTATAGTGGGAAATTGGCCAAGAACATTCCCAAGTAGAAAAGAAGAGAAGACAATTAGAGAGAGGGAGAGAAGAAGACTTGACACATTTCATTTCATGCCTCTTTTGATTTAACTTTCTTTCATATATACCCAATACTCTTCTTTGTTGTGGGCCTTGTGCTGATTTGCTCTTCTTTGGGCTTGTCTAGATAATAGGTTCATTACAATACATTCCCCTTTAAAATCAACCTTGTCCTCAAGGTTGGAAGAATTGCTCCTTACATAAATTTCCCTGGATCCCACTGCTTGAATGGTGACCACCTTGTTGTAATGATTAATACTTGAAGAACGTGTAAGGACCTTTTGGTGTGGAAAAAATAGCGGATGCTGCCCGGATCCCAGTTCATGGAATGCATTCCTTTTGTTGTCATCTGCAAGTATTCTGCAGCATACCATCTATGTTGTGTTGCCATTTGAAAGAGCCCTTGCATAGTAATAAGAATCTCTTGATAACCAAATTCAGCACCAACTAACTTGAGCATCGCATGTAGTGCCTCAATTCCAAACACTACAAACTGGATAACATGTTCATCAACATGATTTTTAGGCACTGAACGCATAACTTCGTTTTATGAGGTAAGCTCCCACCACCGACAAGTGTCACTAATTTGCTTGTACATTGATCACGTTCTCTGCAACAAATCAACAGACTTAAATAGAAGTGCATCAATAGTATCAAACACGAGAGAAGCGATCTTAGGGCACAATATTTAGCTACGACATTTTCTCATTATCCCACAATGGCATTCTAATACCCATAGCATAATCAAGAGCACAAAGAAGACTACACTTAAATTTTCCAAAGACTTTAATTGAATTTTCAAACATTGATATAACACTAGTCAAGGTCCTGTTGGTTGGGTGTAAGGAGATTATTGGTTTAAGCATGGTGGCAAGAACTTTAATGAGAACCTTGTGTTTTTTCTGCTTTGAGTATAACAAGTTGTCCAAGCATCATATGAGAGGAATATGTTCTCATGCATATTCTCAAAGAGATCATTGACAGAGCAACATCATTGGGCTCATAGTACCCTATATGCATTCTAATCAAACCAATTGCATGATACAATTTCAAGTTGCCAAAGACACTATTTCCAACTGCAATTTTAAAATCACCTGAGGCCTGGGACTTGCCCAACATGTAGAAGTTCATTCCTATTTGAAGCTTACCATATTTGGAGTCATTATTCTGAATTGCTACTTGCTGCAAATCTATCATTCTAGAGAACACACCAGCACGATCAAGGGAATATACATCTGGATCCCATTGAATAAATTGTGAGGACTCTTGGGTATGCAAAAATGTAGCGTGCTTCTGAACATATATACCACCTAATATTAATGGATGGTATAATCCATACCAAGAGTTTCCAACTTCAAGAGAACTCCTATGCATTTTGGAATGCCAAGGGAACCTGTCAAATTCAGCTTGCTGAACATGATTCAATAATTGCACCAATATTCTAGTAGTCATCATTTGTTGCTCAAGCCAAATTAAAGTGCAACCACTCTGGATTGAACTTAGCGCCAGAATAATGATTCCAGTAGTGCAACAATATCCACCCAATAAAACTAATCTATGTACTTGAGAAGCCAAATTCAAATTATGGAAGTATAGGGAGGATGCTAAAGCAATTAAACTGACAAAAGCTTGGTTGTGGCCACCCAAATGCACATAAGCTTCAATGATTTTGGCATGTAATCTTATCAAATAAGCATTATAGGAGAGCAAATCTTTCTCATCCAACTGGGTGATTAGATCAGGTAATGAAGCACTCAACAATTCCACTCCCCACATTCTTGAAGCATGAGTTCTTTTGCAAACCTCAGCAACATTGACAACAAGATGTTGTAAATAAAGAACACTATAAGGCTGTAAGAATTGACAATAATACATTCCATATTTGTATGGCAGTAGATCCGTCCTCAAATGCTCATGAAATGCAATATTAGAGCAGCTTCTAATATTCAAAGGAAATGATCCTGTAGTGTGATTATGAGACAATGAAAGAACATCCTGGGAATAAATCAAACCATAGTTTTCAAGAATTTTCCCAAGAAAAGCATTAGAGTCGAAGCCTGTCACACTGCTAAGCCCTTCAGTCCCTTCCCCATATAACTTGTGCTGCGGCAGAACAATAACCAAACTAGAAAGAATGTTGGCAAAGAAGCCCTTCTCACCCAGATTGAGAATTATTATGACAGGGTTCTCATATGGGCCATCATTTTTCATTGTTACTGCACCCTCTTGACAAATGCTTGGGATGATAAAATCAACACTATTAATGGCAATTACGGCAGCAAATTGAGTCATGCAACCCTTAGTCTTCAACGAAGGATATAGAAGTTTGAAAATGCATTGTATTCTAGCAAATAACATCAGTGTGTGGTCATTGCATGTGTTGGCATGTGGAAAATCAAGTAAGAGTTCCAAGGGGCTGTGGCCACAAAACGTACCTGACCAATAATTATGGCGACGGAGAAATTGAACACCATTATCAGGAGATGATGAGCCAATTAGACAAACAATTGATGAATTAAATAGCTCACGAACAAGTTCCACAAAAAGAAGCGAAACTATGTCGCTCTCCGCTTCATGATTGGCGTCTGGCGGTTTCGGTGGCGGCAACTGTGTTGTGACATTTTGTCGAACACAAGACCAGCGTGATTGCGTCTCACATACCAGAGACAACATCTGTTGTTTCGGAAGGGAAATAAGCACATCACCGTTTATTGATTCAGAGCTTTCTTCGATTGGCTCCATGTGCGGAAGAATTTCGCCAGAAACCGGAAACGCAACATTTGTTGATTCGGAAGCATCGATCTCGTCACTGTCCGATTCTGAAGTATCAACATCCAAGGACTCCGATGCATCAATTTCTTCTTGCAATAGCTCTAGAATTCTTCCACATGACTGTTTTATCTCTTGTGCAGATTTTGCTAAACCTTGTTCAATATCTCGATACGAATCAGCCATGGAAGACTTCCATTCAAACAGTAAGCCGCCGTGTCGCTCTCTAAATTGGATTTCGCAAACACCACGCAGAGAGCTCAACGATGTTAGCTCGCCATGGTGATAATGAAAGCACCAATGTAACACACTCAACAATTAACAGGAAAGTATAAACACATAAATGAGGAATTCACTGATTCATTCAAGTAATAGTGGAATCAAATCCTCAAATGTAATTACAATAGTATAATAGTGTGAGGTATAGTGGGAAATTGGCCAAGAACATTCCCAAGTAGAAAAGAAGAGAAGACAATTAGAGAGAGGGAGAGAAGAAGACTTGACACATTTCATTTCATGCCTCTTTTGATTTAACTTTCTTTCATATATACCCAATACTCTTCTTTTTGTTGTGCGCTTGTCTTTGATTTTTGCTCTTTTTTGGCACATGCAGATAATAGGTTCATTACAGTTTCACTCAAGTAAGGCCATTTTTTGAACTTTTAGTGAGATGAGTTGATTGTTAAATGTTTTAAATGATAGATTAATGATTTATCTTTATCTTTCTTTTCATAGAAATTGCCTCCTTTTCCGCTTCCAAATAAATAAGAATTTCAACATTTTCGTGCCTTTATTAATTGACATATTGTAGTCATCTATAGTATATTATTACGGAATTTTCAGCATTTTCTTATATAATTCTGGGAATAGATTCTTCTATTAATTGCATTTTATATATTTTGATACAAAAAGGAAAAACATCTGTTTTCAAGTTGTTTTAGTTATTCTTTAGTGAAATAACTTCAAGATTGTGACTCACTATGACAATGAAATTCTTTGTTAGCTGTTCTCCTATTATTTGTAAATATATTGAATCAAATCTTCAATTAGTTTTTCCTTCAAACAAATTAGCTGAGGTTTCATTATTATTTTCTTCCCTTTGAACCGGCATTGGCTATTGAGCTATTGAAATACTCTTCTCGGCGGTTTAGATGCATTCTGCATTTTGAACCTTTTATGAATACCTTTTATTTGTCGAACTATGCCAGTGTTTTCTACATAGAATCTTGGTTTCTTAACCAATAAATATTACCAAGTTATAACTAAGGTGTCAAAATCATCCATTTGTTCACTGGATATTCAGTCTATCTATAACAAAATTCATCTAATCCATCCATTTCTAAAAAAAATATAAATGGATTGGATTGAATCCATTCATTTGATTTTGTGTATTGTCATCCATCCATTATATTTTTTATGCTTAAATATTATTTACCCCTGCAAATATCACCATAATTCATTTACCCTTTGTAAAAAAAGTTTAAAATGGCTCTTGCGAATATAAACCGTTTACAGTTACCCTCCTACTGTTAGATTATGTTGACAGCGTTAAGTGTATAATGGATATAAACCGCTTTCGCTTCTTCCCGCAAAATATAAATCGTTTCACTGCTACATTTCCTATGGGGTAACTAGAAACACTTATTATTTGCAAAAGTCATTTTAAAACTTTTTTTTACGGGGGGTAAATGGATTATGTTGATATTTGCAGGGGATAAATGATATTTAAGCCTATTTTTAAATCCATTGAATTACAATAACTAAAAAATCAAAATCCAATTGATAATTATAAATAAAAATAATTTACCAAAAAACTATTATTATATAGACTTTTCAGTTTTTTTTTATTTTTTAAAAAAATTCAGATTTGACGTTGTATTAACACTATTTTGATGAATGAAATGACTTGAGATTTTTTGCTTCAAAAAAATACAGATTTTACTTTTTAAAAATTCAGGAACTATATATATATATAGGGAGAGGGAGAGGGAGAGGGAGAGGGAGAGGGAGAGAGAGAGAGAGAGAGAGAGAGAGAGAGAGAGAGAGAGAGAGAGAGAGAGAGAGAGAGAGAGAGAGAGAGAGAGAGAGAGAGAGAGAGAGAGACTCCGAGAGAGAAGTGATAGTCATAGATTGTTTCTCAATTGTCCAACTTAGGAATGATAGTCATAATTGTTTCTCAATTGTCCAACTTAGGAATTCAATCAAATTAAGCAAAAAAAATAACAAGGTTGAGGGTCTCAAGTGAATAAAAATATATAAAGAAAATGGTGGAAAATTAAATCGGAAAACAGTTAATGCAAATAAGAACAATTAATGCTCTTCTCTCATGATAAATTGGTATTTATAGGCTTTGGATTTGACGTGATGACCTAATCCGTTCAATCAATCAACATCCAATATTAGTTTAGTTCTTTATTAGTAAATCTACCTAGAAGCCTAAACAAAATTCATGAATTCACTACTAGAAAAACATCTAGCAAAAGATTAACCAAGATAAATGAATTAATAATCCATCAAAACCCATTAATTAGACATGAAAACCAAAATTCAATCAAGATAAAAATCACATCAAACATCTTTTGTGCAACATTTATATTCTGTCCCTTTTCCTTAAAAAGGGATTGATGCAGCCATCAACACACAATTTCAAGATTTAGATCAATTTAAGCAAACTAAAATAGAATCAAGAATCACAATGAGAAGAAGAGTAAAACCACATTAATTAACATAGGATTTAACATAACAAATTACATTTCAAAGTTAAACTTCAAGTTTGTCAAGATCCAAGGATTGATTACAATGTTTAGTTCTCAATTTGGGCCACAATGAAAAAGTTAGGCCTAATTACTACAACATGTTTAGAATTTCGCACAACACATATGTTCTGACTTCTAGCCCTTTGTTTGCCATTGAGGGAAGATAACTCATGGAAAACAAAGTTGCAAAAGCAAGAAAAAAACCCTGAGATGAAGTAAGCGAAAAGAGAAAACTTTTGTTCTTTTGCACTCCAACTCGTATATCTGTTATCTTTGCATTTTTCTCCCTCTTTTAGTTGGTTAACTGAAACTTTTTTCGAACCCCAACACACCCCTTTGAATACGCTTCAATTGGGCACAAAAGTTTGCTCAATTTGGGCCATAATAAAAAAGTTAGGTCTAATTACTACAACACGTTTAGAATTTCGCACAACACATCTGTTCCGACTGTTAACCCTTTTCTGATCATCTAAGTATCCAATTTTTCTCTTGAGATCTTCACGAAAGTTGTAGATAATTATATTAGCTTTCCAATAATATAAAATTCATAATTATATGATATCTACATAAAAAGATATATGGGAAAAATACAAAAGCAGTCTTAAAATGCTATTAATGCTAAAAAGTTCAATAGGCCCAAAATAAATCCAAAGTTATGAAATGCATTATAGGCTCATAAATTAGGCACAAATGGTGTTAACACAAAGTATAAGAATTGATTAGAATCTAAATGTGTGTTCGTCAGGGGGGTATGAAACGAAACTCCATGGTAAACTAATGGGATCTTTTTTCATACTCCCACCACGTCCCCATATATCCCTCACGAGCCCTGCGCAAAGACCAAAATACCCTTACAAAATCTAAAAATTCCAAAAATTCTGCAACTCCAAAAAAAAATATATGGGGGTCGTATATACACCCTCAAATCAGATCGTGTATACTCCATATACAATGATATACCTTATGGGGGTGTATATACAATGGTATAAATTATGTTATACCATTTTAGTCAAATAATATTTTTTAATTAAATAAAAGTTAATTAAATTATTTAAAAAAACAAATTATATTTTTAATATAGATAAATTAGAGATGAACAACTTAGGCCTAAAAATAGGTTTAATGTGTAGTTCGTTAACACGTGACGATGTTATACGTCGAATGAATATTTTAGGTTAAGAAATCGGTTTTCGGGCAACCTAATCCGATCGTAATGAAACAACAACACTTAAATCCGAAAAAAATCAACGAGCATGACTCCCGGAGAAGTGACTTCTTTCGAGACTACCGGCTCAAATTCCCAAATTCCATCGTTTACTATTTTTTATTAATTTTTTTTAATTTTTCATAGTCTCCATAAAATCAAAAAAAAAATTGCATAGCCTTATTTTGGTTTTGTTAGATTTTTAGTGGTGTTTTTATAATTTTTAGAAATTAGTTTTGACTCTTTAACGAATTTTTAGTAGCCTTTTTATAACATTTAATTTAAATTTTTTAAATAAAATAAAGTTTTTTTAAATACACATTGTATATACATTAAGTGGGGTGTATATACGATGGGTTAATTTTAGGCACCACACTTGATGTATATACGATGTGTATTTTTAAAGAACAAATCGTATATACATCATTGGGTGTATATATGATGCCTAAAATCAACTCATCATATATACACTCCACTTGATGTACAATTTGCATAGGGGTATTTTTGTCTAAAAAGTTCATGCGGGGGTATGAAGGAAGGGGGTGGGGGTAAAAAAAAAACCTAAACTAATTTGTCCAACTGAATAACAGGCTAAAAAAATTTATTTTTCGCCTCATTGTCTATCCCACCCCCATTTGTCCCCAAAATGCTGAAAAAAATAATAATTTAACTTTCTAAGATTTAGGCTTTAAACAAGTTTCCCGTTCACACTTTTAGAACCCTAAATGGGCTCAGTAAAATTAGAAGATTTGTCCAAAATGGAATTTATGGGGGTGGGTTAGACAATGAGGGGGTGCCCAACAAGTCCATAAATGGGCTCAGAAGAAGATCCAAGCCCAGGTCCATAGATGGAAGAGGAAACTCGTAATAATCGGGAAAATGCATAACTTCTTCAAAAAATTCAAATCCCGAAGGCGGTTATTGTGTTCCATCAAAGAGTGTCAACACCGTAGTTTACGATTCAACCCAGGGATAATTTCGGAACACTAAATCTGACGTGTCTTAGGTCAACGAACATTCTCAGTCAACTCAGCGAGTGACCATCCAAAATGGCATTGACGCATGGCCTTCCAATACCCGAAACTGCGTCGTTTCATGTACCTCAACGTGGACAAATCAGTCATTTCAAGAAAAACAGGAAAAGTAGAAGGCGAAACAAATTGCGCGTGCCTTCAATAGGTATTGCGGTTAGTTAGAAAAAGAGTAGAGAGAGAAAGAAAAAAACTGACAGTAACACACAGCGCAGCGAAACAACCAACAACCGCCATGACCGAAGAGAACCGCTTAACGGAACCAACCGCAACCGCACACAATGGCGTCGTCGTCGATACTGAGCCTGTCGTCATCGGCGAAGAGTCTGAAATCGCTGCCGGAAAAGTGAGGGGACCTTGGTCTCCGGAAGAGGACGCTGTGCTGAGCAGATTGGTAGCACAGTTCGGTGCGAGAAATTGGACCATGATCGCTCGCGGAGTTCCAGGAAGGTCTGGAAAATCTTGTCGACTCCGATGGTGTAATCAGTTAGACCCTTGCGTGAAACGCAAGCCCTTTACTGGTAATCTAATCTCCATTGTACTGTTTTTAACTCGATGTTTGTAGAATTTAGGATATAAGGTTAGGACTATACTACTTGGCTGTTCTAAGTTCTTGCTTATTTACATCCCTTTTCTTGTTTTTATGGCATTTGGAGTTAGGGATGATTTTCAATTATCAATTTGTCGCATTAGTAATTATGAGTTTGGTGGAAAATGCTATTATTATTCATAAAAGCTGGATGAACTGTAAAAGATCATAGATGACTTTAATAAGAGGATTGACAAATAGAATATAAACTGGTGATTGTAATAAATTATTTGAGTTCCTTGCTTAAGCAAAGCAACACATTCTGTTTGATGTGCGAAGTAGATAGTTCTGTTGTTGAACTAAGCATCTTAGTGAATTCTGAGTCATTGAAAGAGTTTGAAGTACGAGGTCCAGAATTCGAATCCTAGAAACTAACATTTCTTACTCTTCCTATCTATCCAAACACTAACATTTGCCTGTCAAAAACGAAAAAACATGGTGTGGTTTAAATATAGAAACCAAGTGTTTGAGCAAAAAGGAGATACCTATTGCATTTCTATGAATAATTGAAGTGGTTCAATTTACAATTGAGTGATATACCTATTGTATTCTCAGCGTCTGTTGTGTATTTTTCATCTAATGTTAGATTTGTTGCAGTTTTAAAAATGTACTAAAGAGTAAAGAGTATTTAATTTCCGCAGCCAAAAATGCTTTGTTTTCTTCCTTGTATTGAAGATTTGAAGTTGATCTTCAGTGTTTCTCCTAGTTGTTCTGGCATGTTAATTCCCATGTTTCAATTGGGTTATGCAGTTAGAAGCTATCAAAATAGTCCGAGTCTTGAGAAACTGGCTAAATGGTATCAGTGTGACCTATCAATTTTAGATTCATCACTACTTTGTTACTTATTTTTGTTTCTCTAATCACTCGGAAAATTTATTATCATCTCATGAATCATGTTGTTTTACTTTGTTCAACTCCTTATTGTCTCCATCAACCTTTATAATGATCATTTAGGTTGAAATTTCAGATAGTCATGCTACTCAGGAGTCAGGACACTAAGTTTAATCTTTTTGCACTTCTTGTTCTTAGTAAACTATGGCTAGTGTGGCTACAGTTTATCTGTATCATGAACTTACCTATTGCCTTGTGGAGCTTACAACTCGCAAGTTGTGTGACTATATCAAATTTTTTGGCAATCATATAAGATTGAATAAGAATTGAAGGAATATGGTAGGTTTTGAAAAAAAAAATGAAAACTGAATGCTTTTGTTTTGGTAAGACTGGTAATTTCTAAAGGATTGTTAAATTTGGTTTAGTTTGTGTGACTTGCCAAAATTCATTGACTGTGACTTTTACCATCCTAATAAGTAATTTATTCAAGATAACTGTTTTCTTGGACTCTGTTGAGATGTTGCCTGCTGCTATACCGTATACTAACTCGTTACCCTGGTTGTTATTAGGCTAGAAGTTGTATAATCTATTGTAACCACTCTAAAGGATTGTTAAATTTGGTTTACCTTCCTTTTTCTTGTATATCCATTTACACCCCACAAGCTTCACACTAGGATGGTTTCTTCACCAAATCCTGTGTCTCATTTTTGTGCAGAGCTTCAATTTTCCCTCCATAGCAAAGAAGCCACTGTTTGTGGTGTTTACTTCACTAATGCTTCATGATAGAACTTGGTTCTTCATTCATAACACATTCGCAAAGAGTTGTTTAGAGCATAGGCGTGCGGGTCGCCCATCTCTAAACTTTCTCGGGAGGTCTTATTTGTCTTCTTTCTCTGCCTCTCTGCACAAAGTATATTCATTTTACGTTCACCTTTGTTATCCGATTCGTAACTTGAATCACCTTGCATATCTTGCACAACTTGATCACTAGCTATACTTTCACCTGTTACATTATTGTCTTGCTTGTGGTTTAACTCCACCTCAAGTTAGAATTCATTGTTTTCCACATTTGGCTCTGTAGAGCCTCACACCGGTTTTAGAACCATTCACATTCATTGACTCTTGAAAGGTCACATCTCTACCGATAATACATTTTTTCTCATCAATGCACCAAATTCTATATCCTTTTACTCCATCGGGATAGCCCATGAATAGTCCTTTCTTTGCTCTAGGTTCTAGTTTTCCTTCATTAACATGAAAATATGCAGACACCCAAATACTCTCAGTGATTAAGTTTTGGCGCTGTCTCCGCCCACACCCTCGAGGTGTCTTGAGATTAAGTGCAGGTGGAGGGGCTCCTATTTACTAGGTAACATGCAGTGTTAACGGCTTGTGTGACTTGCCAAAATTCATTGACTGTGACTTTTACCATCCTAATAAGTAATTTATTCAAGATAACTGTTTTCTTGGACTCTGTTGAGATGTTGCCTGCTGCTATACTGTATACTAACTCGTTACCCTGGTTGTTATTAGGCTAGAAGTTGTATAATCTATTGTAACCACCAATAGCATATTAACACTACTGATTATCATAATCAGGCATCCTTGTGTCACCTGAAGTCTGAATACCATTGAGTTCTGCTTCTCATGATTTTTGTCCGGTATCACTTCTGAATAAAACCCATTGGTGAAGAACTCTATGGAGCCTCCTCGTTTGTTTCCTGCTCTCAGATTTTGTCACTTATTATTTCTGAAACAGGTTCTCAGCAACTTTAAGATATAAACCACTGAATATTTTTTTTTTTAAAAATGGCCAAAAGTTACCAGGGACAAGCACAAGTTCAGCCTTCCGATTTTCCCCCATGTATTATTATTCCTTAAATTTCGTTTACATTAATATTTTACTGGCTGAACATAATCATACCAGTACATACATACCAATCAGTTTACAAAAGGTTGGTCAAAAACCATCTTCAGTTCTTTGTCTATGGAATTGTAGGTAAGCAAATATGCATGAGAGATGCTAGATGCAATTGCAAGATCTTGTACAATAGTTAAACACTTGAACCCCTTTGATTTATGGAAGGAAACATCTGAGCTGAGAGGTAATGGAGGACTAGTAGCCTACAGACATTCATAGAGAACAAAATCCGTAACATACCAGCATTAAATTGTGGAATTGCACAAAAGCTGAAGACATGCATTACATATGAATAGTTTTGGTTTGGTGAAATCCACTTATTATATTTTATAGTAGAAGAAAAAAAGGGTTTTCTGAATTCACCGAATGTTTCTTATGCTGCCTGCCTACTCAATGGGAAGTTGATATGAGGCATTTTCTTATCCTTATAATATCCACTTGTGATTTCCCTATTGTATGCTATATATCTGATTGACGTAAACTTATAGTTATTTCATTGACAAATTAACCACCCATTATAATATTGTGCCTGTCAATTATTAAAATTTAATGAGAATTTAATTGTTGCAGAGGAAGAGGATAATCTCATAGCTTCAGCCCATGCAATCCATGGAAACAAATGGGCAGCTATTGCAAGGCTTCTTCCAGGTAGAACGGATAATGCTATCAAGAATCACTGGAATTCTACACTGAAGCGCAGGTGTATGGAGCAGGGAAGATATGTGCCAACACATGGTGATATGATGGTAGATGGTAGCTTTGAGAAAACAAAGGCATCCTCTGAAGAAACCGTGTCAATTGGGTATATCAATCCATTGAATCCTTCAGAAGTCAGAAATGTCATGATGGAGAATGAAATTAATCAGTGTGAAAATAAACCTCCAAGAAATGATGATGCTAAAATACAGGCACATCCTACTCTTTGTCGACCAATAGCCCGTTTTAGTGCATTTAATGTTTATAATCCTCCAGGAAGGCCAGCAACTGGATCATGTTCAAAGATAGTACCGAGGCAGGGTCCTCTGATGCCACCCCACAAACCACAAGAAGGAGCCTTCAAGTTAGTTGATGGTTTTGAATGTGAGCCCATGATCCCATTGCAATGTGCTCATGGCTGCTGTGCAAGGGGAAATCATTCTCATGGCCATGGTTCACTATTAGGTCCTGAGTTTGTTGACTATTTGGAGTCTCCCTCTTTCTCTGAATTGATTTCGATAGCTACAGACATAAACAATATGGCTTGGATCAAGAGTGGCCTTGAGAATTATGGTGCCGGAGTAACCGAGAATACTGGAAATATGACAGCATCACAAGGGACTGCCAATGCCCCCCAAGGTCTAAAGAATGGTTACAAGCAATTCGATGAGGGACCTGGCAAGTATAATATGGGTACGGTGCAAGAAGTGTTATCAACAAAAATACCCAGACAACCTTTTGCAATGCCTGCAAAAGTTTGATTCTAATCTAAGCTTCCTCAACTGGTTTTCGGTCGTAGTTTGTTGCATTTAACGGTGGGTGGATTCATCATAGATAGTAGTATAATATTATTGGTTACAAGGAGGCACTAGGTCACTTCAATTATTACGCTATTGATAGTCTAGATGGTATAATTTTGTTTCTCTACAATCAATCTCACCATGGAGGGCATTAACTACATATATAAGTGAATAACCTTTTTTAGCTTTTCTGTTGACATGACGAGTCAATGACAGTTTTCTTGAAGAGCATCACCATCTGAAATATATGCCAATTTCATCTAGTAAAGAAATATCTTCCCTTTTAACATTTTATCCTATCTCGATTGATTTGTATAGACCCTTCCCTACGAAAGAAAAATTGCCAAAGAAGGTCGTCTCACTTGGTAAATAGTTGACTCATACTCCGTAAGGGGTGTGTTTTTAATCTCGCTGCCAGTGTTAGAAACTCTTTAGTGGGTGATCTGTAAGTACATCTTTTTGTTGTTTTGATAAAATTATTAGTCTTTTCCCTATGATACATTTGATTGTTTTTTACTCTCTACCATTAATAAGTCAAGGTATAATTGTAAAACAAGTAGTCAATCTGTCAATGTAATCTTAAATTATCAAAATAATAAATAAAAGTGTGCTAATAAACAAGTGTGCAAAGGAATATCTTGTTGTGATGGTTGCTTCTGAGTCAGTGCAAGATCGTGTCATGGATCATGTTAATGTTAAGTGGGATCTCTTGATGATGGTTGGTTGTGTCTTAAATTGTGATGGTGCCGTAAAGGCTTCTTCTAAGATTGTTGGTTGTGTGGTCTAGTGAGAAACTCTAATAGTGATTGGCTTGCAGGTTTCTCCAAGTATATTGGCTTCTGTGATCCTTTTGTTGTGAACTTTGGGGAGTTTTCATTGGCTTAAAACTTGTCTGTTCTAAGGGATGGGATAGAGTGGTGGTGCAGATGGATGCGAAGGTGGTCTGTCATGTAATCATTGGTTCGGAGAGTGGACGCATTTCAAGGTGGAGTAATATTGTTAGATAGATTCGCAAGTTGCTTCAATTGCCTTAGGAGGTCTGTTTTGTTAGCATCTTCAGATAAGCTAACCGTTGTGCGGATGCAATGACAAATATTGGGTGTTGTCAATCTGAGGATTTGATTTTTTATGAGAAGTGTCCTATTTCAGTAGGGTCATTATTGCTTTCTGATGCTGTAGGGAATTCTATTCTCAGACTTGTTCCTGTTTAGTTCTTGTTTTCTCTTTGGGGCTTAGCCTTAGCTTTAGCCCCCATTTTACAATAAAAAAATGAATAAATTTCTATTTTTGATACAAGAATAAATTTCTTCTTAAAAACTAACAAGTATTATTTTTTCTTCTTAAAAACTAACAAGTATTTTTTTCTTCCTTAAAAACAAGTAATCAACTGAACCTTAAACTACCAAAATAATATATAGTAGACTAAATAGCACTTTTGTTCTAGGTTTTATTTTAGCCCTTTATGAGGGATCAAAACTGGACAAAAAAAAGATAAATAATCAAAATAAAACCTAAATGAAAGATGAGAGATCAAAACAGGACAAAAAAATATAAATGACCAAAATGAAACTTAGAGCAAAGATAAAAGACTTAAAGTGCTATTTAGCCTAGAAAATATTATTTTTTATGTGTTGTTATTTACTTGATTGAAACGGGAACAAGATCCTCTCATGTCGCCTCTCTATCTCTCTCTTCTTGCATCTTATCAAAATTTTTAAAATAAAATAATTTAAGGATTGAGATTGAGTATTACACAGATCTAATGGAGATGATTACGGTGATTAGAGGGATAAGAGGGATTCTTGACTGGAGAAAATCTGGTTCCATTGAAATGATAGGGAATTAAACCTAAACATATTGAATTTTCATATTTAAGGTGCACAATTTAAGGTTGAACCTTCGGATCATATGTACTATTTGTATTTGAGGAACTTATATATTGAGGAACTTATAATTAACAACAATGCTATATAGCCCAGAAATGTGACAAAAAATGTTACAAATATACTGATACACATACATCGTATCTCCTATAGTTACTTTTTTATTATTTTTATTGTAAAGTAAATTCTTCAGACTGAGTCCCACAGTATATTTGTCAAAATTCTTGTAGCATTTTTTGTCAAAATAGCATTATTGTATAATTAAATATGCGCAAAGGATATTTTATATTTGAAGTCCAAATGGGGTGTTTTTGTAATAGTGTTATTTCTGAAAAGTTAGGCTCAAATAATATGTCTTTTCAAGTCATTTTAGTGGTAAAAGGCTGTGTCTCTTCTATCAAAAAAAAAGTCTGTGTCTCTATGTGGGAGACGTAGTATGATTAGAGTTGTCAAATTAGTCGTCCGCCCAATTCAACTCAGTCAATTAGGTGAAAACATAAAAGTAGATTGGATTGGACCATTTCAATTGTTTATAGAGTTGTATTTTTTGTAGCTCAATGCAACCTAAAACACGACCAGCGAGACGACTTGATCCACTACAATTTTTAATAAATGAAACCTTAAAAATGTTCAAAAAAAACATTAAAAATGAGCTAAATTTAGCCCATGGACTGTGTCCAAACAACTCGATTCTTTTCAGAGGCCTCTATTTGGCGAGCTCAGCCCAATCCAAACACTCAGCCATTGCACCGGCCCCTTGGACTAGGCCAAAATTGAATCCTCTAATCATGATGATATGTAGGGTTATATAATAAATTACATTATATTACTGTTTATATAATAAAATGCATTAACATATCAGCGATATGTTTGTAAAAAAAAAGATAAGATAATGATATCATTATTACTTAATTAGCAAAAAAAATTAATATTAAATATCCAAAGAATTGAAGGATAGCTTCGAATTTATTTTACAAATATTTTAGAATGAGGAATGACGGCCAAATCAAGACAATAAAAACCTTCGAATTATAATCAACTCTCAGTACTTTTAAAGTTTAAAATTGTTATATGTTTTCGTTTTTATTTCAACACTATCAAAATTATTTCTCTCTATGTGTGACCAAAAATCATGCATATAGGGCAACATTTGAAAGATGCTATCTAATTTTTATTTTTTCTCTTTCGTAGGTGTTGGACTCGAAAAATCCGAAGGATCTCTCGTGCAATTCAATGAAGTCGCCATCAATATTTAATTATAAGGGAAAACATTGAAAAATCCCTTTAAAAAAAATGGTATTGAAAACCAAATTTTGAGCTCGGTAGTCGATTATGCGTGGGGAAGGTATTAGCACCCCAAAGACTTTAGTATGTTTAATCACCCTGCTTATTTCCTAAATTAAAGTAGTGAATTTAGAAATTATGGAATTAATATGTTTTTCAAAACATGGAATATTTTGAGATTAATATTTTTTAAATCAATTTTGTCTTCTAACTTTAGTCTCATTTATTTTCTTGATTAATTTTGAAATTTTGAATGTAACCGATTTTTTTGTTATTTTGAATTTGCATTTTTGTAGTACGATAACAGCAAAAAGCTGGAGTAGAAGTTTTGAGGGATAGGAGAATTAATGTTATAGATTATAGATTATTGATATAGATTATAGATTAACGTAAAAGAGAACAATTGTAAATATTATTTTTAGTTTTCGAAAGGTTTCTAATAAAACATGTTTTAAGATATTTCAGATGAGAAAATCGATTTTTAAAAATGAAATATTTGTTATATATATATATATATATATATATATATATATATATATATATATATATATATATATATATTTATTTATATAATAGTTTTAGATGATTGTTTATATAAAAAAAATCCTATTAATAAATAGGATAGAGAAAAAAATAAAAACTCTTTAGTATGTAGACTCGTGCTATGCACCGTGTATGATATATATATTTTTTATAAAAAAAAGTAGACAATCATGAATATATGTAATATTTACAATAACTCTATTGAATTAGTTTCTATGAACCATATAAGACACTGCCACACACATCATCTTCAAAAATCTCAATTTCAAACAATCAAAAAGGATCACCTAAATTCAATTATGGTGCAAAATTCTATTTTGCTAAAAGAGTAGTTTTTAAGCAAAAGCGAGCCATTATAACAACTACATAGAGAGGAAACAAATCATGTAGAATAATGGGAAGCAACCTTAATAACACCATGGAGAGATCAATGAAAAAATCAGGCTCAGTTAGAAATTCCTAGTCCATGTATCTGTTGATGCCACATCACAAATAGAAAAAACAACACAAAATAATAGTGTTAATAGATCATGCAAAATTAAAAACTACAATGAAAAAAGGGAAGAGGAATAGAGATAATTAAGATTCGTGGGAGAGATAGAAACCCGAGAGAGAATAAAAACAGAACAAAGTAAGTATAAAATTGTAATTAGTAAACATTGAAACTTGACCTAAGAGGTTGTTGCATCAAGGCTTGTCGTTGCTGCGTTAACATGTGATTAATTTGGTAGTAACCGAAACACGTGGTGCCAAGTTACAATATTTGATTAATGCTAAATAATTGAGATCCGATTAATTTGGTTTTCTAATTTTTGGGGAAATTGTAATTTGGCACCACGTGTTTCGGTTACTACTTAATTGTTGTTTTTTTTGGTTTATTCTAGCTTGAGAAAAGGCAGATAAAAGATGGAAGGAAGATTGGAATTATAGTGTGCATTTAATAGGATCCTATTCGGTTGTATAATATTTATAGGATCCATATTAATAGGATCCATATTTATTTTTCGTAATGAAAGGAGATTATATGCATATTGACCATAATTCTCTAGGTCTTTTTTTTTAAACCAATTTCTCTAGGTCTATTTAATGTAAAAAAATTGGTTCAACGTGTAATGAGGTTCGGATGTACTGTTGGCGCAAATCAACCAATTAAATGATGCCATGTGTAATATTATTGTGCCAAACCTATGTGCAATTGACACATCATCCCGGAGCTAATATTTTATTCACAATTGTAAGAAGGGAGATAATATTACGTGTTAGTAATATTTTTTAAATTTTATTTGTTACATGCTAACTAAAATTAGAATAGTAGACATGATAAATTAATTAAAATTATTTATTTTTAATATTTAATATAGTTTTACTTATTATTTAAAATTAAAATAAGCAAATAAATATTTAATTTTTAAAGTAACGTTGACTATAACTATTAAAATTTAAAAATATGAGTTGCTTATTTTTTACTATATATTAGAACAAAAATAGATGAATTGCTTAAATGCTTATGTAGCATTATAGTCCCACTTTAAAGTGATTATGAAACCAAAATGAGTTAGCCTCTGTTTGGTAAAAAGTGGCGGATAACGAATGAAATGGATAATGGATATAAATTTAATTGATAAAGAAATTATGTGTTTGATAAAACTAACGGTTAAAATAGCTGATAAATGTAAATGACATAAAATGATATTTAATTAATGATTAAATTATTTAAGGGTAATAAAATAAGAGAAGTCTAATGAGATAAAAATAAGTAAGGCTCTCTTTTCCGCGTCCCATCCCTAGCGGATAGCAGATGAAACTAACGTATTTGACTAGGGGTGGCGAGTACGAGTGTTTTGCAAGTACTAACGTTTAGCGTTTTCGAGTAGCGTTTAGCATTTTTTGAAACGCTATTACTCGCCACCTGCTAATCAAATACGTTAGTTGCATATCCGCTACGCGGTAAAGAGAACCTTACTTATTTTTATAACATTAGATATGCTCCCATAAGCATACGAGTTTTAGTTTATGTACCCTCCTTTGGACCCTATACCCCTCTTTTGTCCCAAACTTTCAATTTTGTCCCTACTAAAAAATAAAAAACGTTACTATTTTTTGTTTTTTCTGGAAATATCCCTCTGAGATAAATCCGGAGTTAAAAAATTGACTACGGATTTATCTCTTGAGGATAAATTTGAAGTTAAAAAAATTGACAACGGATTTATCACCAAGAGATAAATCCAAGAATGAACTTCACCTTTCTGGATTTATCTCTTGAGGATAAAGCTGGAGTCAAAAATTGACTACGGATTTATCTCTTGTGGATAAATCCAGAGTCAAAAAATTGACCTAATAGTTTTCTTGAAAAAGTGAAATTAGAGGGATATTTTGGTATTAAATTGGTTTGAGGGGTAAAAAAAAATTAAAACCCTAAGTATACTCTTTAACTTCATTTTCCTTTTCCTTTTTCTTTCCCTTCTTCTTCTATCTTGCATTTTCTGTTCTCACAGCAGTCAACTACAGTAGAAAACCACAGGAACATAATTATCCCCGCAAAACTCGTGAACAGAAAGAAAAATAATAGGTAGGCCCCACCAATCTAACAACTTATTAGACCATGTCACTTTAGCATGACCCGTGTTCAAGAATCTCTTTTGCTTTAAGGATTGCTTCTGTTATCGACATGAAAAAAAAAATCAACACATTAAAATACTAAAAATTACACTTTTAAAACACAGTTAGATTTTCAAGACTCATTTTTTTATTACCTACTTAGAAACAAACAAAATAACATGATATTTTTTTTTTGCCAAATTTCCCCCCACAGATCACTGCATAATTCATAATATTGTTCCTTTCTTTTTACATTAACACATCTGTTGTTAATTCACCTCCCTCTCTCTGTATTGTCAGAACATAGAGAGACAGAGAGAGATCACCTACTAACCACAATAGAGTAATACCCTTCACATAATTCACATCACCTCTTAAATATTTTCTGCTAAGGTTCATAAAAACTCAAACTTTCATCATAAAAACTTGTTGGGTATTCATGATCTTTGCCTCTCTTATTCATTACATGAAGATTCTCAACTTGAGCGTTCAAACTTCAAAATGCTAGTAAATGAGGATAAATTTCATGTTGTGGTGGACATAGACATTGCCTGTCACCGGAGTTCCACCGCCGGCGACCGTTCAAATGAAGATCAAAGGTCTACACCAGATTGTGGTACAGAGATTGTGGTTGTGGTTGAAAAACATAGAGAATCCTCTGCATCAGATTCAGAATGTTCTGTAGATGTGGATCTGGATAGTGCAGTTCCTGTTCCTGATGCTAAGGTGCATTTGGATAAAGTTGAGAAAGATTGTAGGATTTGTCATCTTAGTATCGATATGACAAATCATGAATCTGGAACTCCCATTGAGCTTGGTTGTTCTTGTAAAGATGATTTGGCTGCTGCTCATAAACATTGTGCTGAGGCTTGGTTCAAGATCAAAGGCAATAAGTAAGTACCCTTCTTTTGGAAGAGACTTGTGTGATTTTGAATTTTTGGTGTGGTTTTTACTTGCTTTGTTTTATTGCATTGATTGTCTCATTGGTGGTGATCTATGTGGCACCGATATTTCTGGTTGAAGACGTTCATGTGTTCGACACAAGGGACACTGACAGTTCAATTATTTACATTTTTTAGATTAAAACAGGTGTCGGCATGTTTGTATCGTGTTTGGTGTCCTCCGTGTCTTTGCTTCATAGGTGGTGATTTTGTGAAATTGATGAATGCTACCCATTATTGAAGTTGCTATGTTTGTGTCTTTGTGTGTTTTTGTGAGTGTGTGGATAAGGCACTTATGTGGCCATGTTTTTTTTAACTTGAGGTGTAGATACTCCTGTACCTTATCAGCTATTGACTTGTCTATTTGCTGCTTTGCTATGGATAATGTGGGTTAAGATAGTACTTATGAAGTGTCATTATAGTGGAGTGTAAGTCTAATAATGTGGATAATGTTGGTTTCTGAAATTTCTCAAAAGTTCAATTTATTGATGACATTTGCAATATATAAACTTAGTCTCTGATTTTTACAAAATTGCTTCAATTTTGCTCCTTTGTTATATCAATTAAGTCTCTCTATTTTGCAGAATGGGACTAAATTGAAGTATTTTTGCAAATGTCAAGGACTAAGTTGATTTATCTTAAGTATTTAGGACTAAATTGAACTTTTGTGAAATTTCAAGAATAAAATTGGCTAATAACTCCTAATTCTTTTGTAAACAGAAGGAATAATGTAAGTCAAGTTGAGCAACATTATTTCATAAAGCGTTTTGCCAATGGTTAATAGAAAAACAATAATGCTATTTAACCCAACTTTTTGACAAAAAAACATACAAATGGACCCCACATCTTCCATATTTGTATGAGCCCCACGACTTCCAAAGAAGAAAAAAGAAAAATTAAACTAGTATAATACGTATTAGTATCTGTATCCGTATATTTGTATGTTTTTTTGTCAAAAAATTGGGCTAAATAGCATTATTGATAGAAAAATGTTAGAGGGGTTCTAAAAATATCTTATATCCCAAATTGTCCAACTTTCAAAGGACACTTATCAATTATTTGTGTTACCTGCATTTGATAAAGTACTCCCTCCGTTACAGAATATAAGCAAAAACTTGTCAACAAAAGTTTGTGCATCTGGTCTAAAATTTGAACCAGATACATCAATTTTCGTTGACAAATTTTTGTTTATATATGGTAACTGAGGGAGTATTAGTTTCACCTATTTTTCATCTCTTATTGTAGGCGGGGTCTGGCAATTTCTAAGTTTAGAAATCAACTATTTCATTTTCTCTTATAGTTCAAACAACTTATACATAAGCTCTTAGGCGTTAAGTGTTTATGAAATAAGCACTTAATTAAGTTGCACATCCAAATGGTTTGTGGAACAATTGAAAAAAGAGACTTTGAGAAATTAAGCACATAATTCTATGGTCTGCCTGATATTTTTACTTTCCTAATTAACAGAACTTGTGAAATATGTGGATCAATTGCACACAATGTACCTGGTGCTATTGAAGTTCAAATGACAGAACACTGGAATGAAGCAACTGATCCCTCTATGGTACCACCAACTGCAATGGCGGCAGAACCTCGAAATTTTTGGCAAGGACACAGATTTTTGAATTTCCTTCTAGCTTGTATGGTCTTTGCCTTTGTCATTTCCTGGCTTTTTCACTTTAATGTTCCCTCTTGAATTTCTTTGTGTTAGATGAAGTTGAAACAGGTGAGAGATGATAAAAGGGTTATTGGATGGCCATAATTATATGATGATGATGATGATGTTCATATGTTTTTTTTTGTTGCTGTTTTATTGTTTATCTTATTTTGTTCAAGTTAGAATACTATCCTGCATGGTTATCTTTGTTTCATTATTTAATTTTGTATATTGTTGTAATCTTCTCCCTTCAAATAGACATGCTGGACATGTTACTTTTGTATGATATTGTGTTTGGTGTATATAATAGTAATGAAGAAGATCAAGAATATATGAATATTTACTACTGGTGTGCTAACTAACTCTGTATAACAGCTGATTTTGATTATGTTCAGTTCAGTTTTTTTGGGTATAAACCAGTTATTCCTCTTTGACTAACAAACTGGTTTAGACAAATATAGTTTTTTCTAAACAAATTATATGAATTATATCAGTTAGCACATAATCAAAAGTGCTAACAAACTGGTTTAGACAAATATAGTTTTTTCTAAACAAATTATATGAATTATAATAGTTATTCCTCGTTGACTAACAAACTGGTTTAGACAAATATAGTTTTTTGTGTGCATACATTCAATTTGTTTAGCACACCAGTATAGTTTTTTCTAAATTTGATGAGTAATGATGGGCCTCATAATTTTTCAATATATTTGTTAAGAAAAAATGCCTCAAATTTTTAGATTTTACTTGATGTTCATAATAAGCTTGTTTAGCTCAAATGGTAAAACACCTGCTTCTAATCTCGTGGACTTGTATTTAAATCTTACATTGAATAGTTTTGTTGTAATTTTTTGTGTGGATAGTTGACCAAATTTTTAGGTCAAACATCAAAATTTGCTTTAGGCCTCAAATCCTAAATAAGTGTTGAGTCATCCCTCATTTGTGAAAAACATACGAGATGTAACATGCAAAACAATGAATACTCACATAAAACTTGACGTTTAGAAGGGTACATAGATAAGTAGGAGCGTTTGCGGTGCTGTTTGGTTCGATTTTGAGACAAAAAATGAACCAAACCACAAGGTAAAATTACATGCTATAAATATACGGCTATAAAATTTGGAATTGGATCCTCTACAATTTAGAAATCAACTACATCAAGTGGATTCTGAATATACAACTATAAAATTTGGACATGGATCCCCTTAGATGGAATTTAACATAATGAAGGATCTCGTCGGTAAATCTGACTTGGATATTTTGTTTTTATTTTGATAGAAAATGTTAACAATGTTGGAGAACGTGTGCACTTTGAAAATCAAATGAACCACCACTGACGATATGAAACCGTAAATAAACTAAGAGCTATGCTATATTCAATCTCGGGTCCGGATCCTCTCCATTTGGAGAGGAAATAGACATCTTCATTTCTTTCATTATCTATCCAACATGAGGGATTACTTTAATCTAACGGTTCACATTAAAAAAAAATTAAAAATCAATTAAAAATTCACAATTGGGATATGTAGAACAAAAGCCCCGTGTAGGTTTGAAAAGGCCCAAAAGAAGAGTCCATAAGCCCGCTTGGGTTTGGAAAGGCCCAAATGAATAGTCCATAACCCCATTTGGTTGAAATACTTTGTTTAAAATTAAGGTCTTTTTTTTTGACCCCCACACCTATTCACAATACCCCCACCCAACATTTTTCATTCAATTTTACCTCTCAAATTTATCCAAAACGGATTTACCTATTAAATAAATAAATATGTTGTCTAAAATTAACAAAATATATTTATCTATTTAATAGGTAAATTAGTTTTGGATAAATAACAATTAAAAACGGAACTATCTCAACAAAAATACATCCAATGTTATGATTTTTTCAAAACGACGATATATAGATATATCCGACCACTTTTTGATGTGTGCATACATATAAATTCGTTGTGATTTAGGTAAATCTGTTTTTAGTTTTTTTTTTGAACAAACGGATTTACCTAAAAAATAAATAAATCCAGTATGTTAAGTTTACACAACGGATTTATCTATTTGTTAGGTAAATCTGTTTTGGATATTTCACTACGGATTTATCTAACAAATAGATAATCCGTTGTCTAAAATTATCACACCGGATTTATCTATCTTTAGGTAAATCTGTTTTGAAATTTTTTTAGGGGAAATACAATATTTTCACAGGGGTTGGAGGGGTATAGCGAGTAAGTGGGGATCCAAAAAAAAAGACCCTAAAAATTATTGTAGCTTGCTGTCTCAATTATTTTAATTTTGGTCTTTTTTTTAGATAAGCAATTTTAGTCTCTTTAAATTGGCCCATGCTTCGTACAACCCCCTCTATTCACTAGACACCCCATACCACCTTTTATTCCCAAAATACCACTGAATTTAAAACATTTTTTTAAACATTAAGTACGGTTCGGCCAAGCGTGTGCCAAACCTGTTAAGTGTGGTTCGACCATGCGTGCGCCGAACCGGTTTGCACTTGGCAGGGCCGAACCTCCCTGATTGTTGCTGGATATTGAATTGTTTAATTTTAACAATTCGATTTATTCTTTGCTAACACTAGTATGGCTAACACTAGTTGTTTAATTTTTATTCTTTACTAACACTAGTATGGCTAACACTAGTTGTTTAATTTTAACTGATTTTAACGATTCGATTTATTCTTTGCTAACACTAGTATGACTCACACTAGTTGCTTAATTTTAACGGATTTTTAACGATTCGATTTATTCTTTACTAACACTAGTTGTTTAAATTTAACTGATTTTTAATGATTCGATTTATTCATTGCACGAATTGTTTTTTTAGACTTTTTCGGTTTGTATGACTTGTTGCACTTATCTATAATAGGTGTGATAGAACATGAGCCGTTGATTTAAAACAATCGAAACCGTTAAAATTATAACCGTTGTGGAGAATTCAAAAATTTAGTCGTTGACTGGACGGTGGAGAGGATCCGGCGCACGACTGATCAATTTGGATCAGCCCACGCTTGGTCGAACCTGATCAAAACATAATTTGGGGTGTCTGAGTAAACTTTGACCGTTCGTACAATGAGATTCTATCAGGTTCGATCAAGCGTGCGCCGAATCGTATTTATTGTTTAAAAATATATAAAATCCAATTTTCAGTAAGGGATTTTGGCATTTTCACACCAAAAAGGGGTGTCTAGTAAGTAGGGGGTTGTACGAAACAAGGGCCTTTAAATTTTACTGTTTTCCTTAAGAGGCGGAGGCCCATAGTAGTGTTAACCTACTGTTTGCAAAAAGCCTAAATATTTAAGGGTAGTGTTTCTCATGATCAGTTATGAAAAATCAATTTCAGTGTTATTTCCTTTAATTTCTGATAAGCCGCAAGTGCACGATTTCTATCGCGTAGTGTAAAAATATTGATTCTACGTAGGCTTAGTTTTTATTACCAATTTCTTCTTACTATGATGGTTAGCAAAAAAGACCAGATATTGGTAGAGATGATTTTTGTTTATGAAAATTTAGAAATTTAAAAGGTCCTATTATTATTGGTTTCATCTCAATGATATATTTATAAAACCAATCTTTTCTCTAAATCATGGGTATAGTGTATTTCAAAGACAAGATAACAATTGTAACCAAAGTCTTCTCTCAAAGTACAATAGTGTATTTTGACGTAACAATTAAACTTATTTTCATGGTTGATTACTAGCAAAATCTATTAAACATAACATCTTTCAATTATTTCAAGGGACTCAAAACTATTTCATGTTTTGATCCTCTTGTTCAAATTCACCTTTGAGTGCATCACTTGATGCCTAGATTTTTTTTTTTTTAGATAAGCAATTTCATTGAATAGGAGCACAAGATGTGCCAAACCGATACAATGGGAAGGGGTAGGGCCTCCTCAAAACCTCCCAGAGCCAAAACCCATTGGGAAAAAGACTCCGGGAGGAAAAAGAGTATCTCGCACAAAAATCTGCACAACAGTGGCTAATTCACTGCTTCTCCCCCACCTATGAATGTTTATAAATTGATTACAATGCATATCATTAGGAATTACAACGAAGAAAAACAACCCAACGGGCTATTATTCCAATCCGACCACCGAGCCATGCAATTCCTCCCCTTCCGCGCTTTAAACCAACTCCAAGACGAGTCTTTGATTCCCGAGACCAATGTAGAAACCGAAGCGACCCCCCCGTTGAACACTATATTGTTTCTCATTATCCAAATGTTCCATACCACCGCCAACCAAATAAGATGTCTAACCCTTTTGAATTTCCTTCCCTTTGTAATTTTCCCAAATTCCAAGAAATGGTTCACTACATCATCGGAATCCTGAATACTTTCCCCTAACCACTGTGACACTTGTTGCCATACTGATTTAATTACTCGACATCCAATAATTAAATGTGCCGCGGTTTCATCCTCCTCGAAACAAAAAACACAACATTTATCCAAATTAGAATTAAGAATACCTCTTTCGAACAAACTCGCACGTGTTGCAATTCTATTCAACATTAATCTCCAACCAAAAATCAGTATTTTCGAGGGCACATAATTTTTCCACAATTGTTTCCAATGTCTCCCAACACCTACCGCACTCACACCTCCTTCTCCCGCAACATCCGGAGCCTCCACAGAAGCCAAACCAGGACTGGCCACTGCTGCTGCACCAGAACCTGATCTGGCCGCAGCTGCTACAGTAACAGTGTTGCTGCAGAATTCTGCAGCAGATGCGCCAGAAACTCGATCCACTTCGGCCTGCCCTGCTGCCCCATCCCCAACCGAAACACCTACAGCCTGAACTTCTAACAATTCGCTCAACTTTGAGTAGCACCTCTTCACCGAAAACCCATTTGATGCCTAGATAATTAGGAAGATGAAGAACAATAAGATTGAATTGAAATACCAAATCTCATAAAATAAGGAATCAAATTTGGATTATAAGGGACCTATCAGTGGATTATTCCCACAGACCACAGTCCCAATACAAGTGGATCTATTCACTCATGATCATAGTAGAAGAGAAGGAAAATGAAATTGTATTACTAAAACTTTAAAAAAACTTAGTAGAAGAGAAGCAAGTGTTTTGCAATGGAGAATAATGCTTAGCACCCAAAGTTTCATGCTATACTTATAGCCACTAAATGCCTTAGCTTCCAAAACTATTCAGATTACAAGGAGTAAAAGAGAAAGTGTAACAGCTGTTGACTTTTGGATTAACATGGCCGTGTTAGTTTAACACTAGCCGCCGTGTAAATTTCTGGAACTCCTGAAAACTGAAAATTCTGCACATTAAACTTTTCAAGCTAACACAACCGTGTTGAGGCAACATGGATGGCTGTGTAAATCACTAATAACTTCCTTCTTTTTCTTGGTTTGGCTTGGTATTGGTCCATGGTTACACCTCTTGGCCTTAGGACTTCTAATTTCACATGCTTTGTGCTTAAAATCTTCATTTATTTATCAACTTATCCTAATAACAAAAACAAATATAAATGTAGTAAAATAACACTAGGATCAAACTAAAATACTAAATAAATTTAGCAAAATGACAAAAATAACATAAAATCCAACTTATCAATTTCCTACCCTAGTCTTCTAGCGTGAACTCTAGTTTATAGTGGTAGCTGTAGAATCCTTCCATCACCTAATTTCTCAAGCTCTTAGTTGAATGGCGAGACTATGGTTGAAGAGGGCAAAATCTTAAAAATGGCAACCCAAGCTCTAGCTCGATTGGACCTTCATTGCTAAATAGATTAGAAGAGTCCTACCTTACAGTTACGGGCCTCATGCTTGGGATTTGGATCCTCCTCCTAATCAGACAGTGCCATTAGGGAGACAGTGCCATTAGGGAGAGAGTGACCATTTGGAGAGAGAGAGAGAGAGAGAGAGTGAGTGATGTATCTTGGGGTTTAATTCATACCCTTTTGAATCCTATACCTACATATTTTGAATTAACTCCAAAATACCTTTCTGATTTTCACAAAAATTTACCAAGATTTTCAAAAAAATTAGAATTTTCGGATTTATCTTCAAAAAAGGTATTTTCGAAATGCTTTTTAAAGAAAAATCCGGATTTTTTTTACATACATCCAGAATTAAAAAAATACATTATGGATTTATGTTTTGACATAAATTTGGAATGAAAATTTAATTGTGGGAAGATTTTTTAAAAAAATTAACTTATACCTACAGACAGAAACTGACACTAAATGTGAGCATTATGCCAAACAGTTTGTAGTGATAGTCGCTGTCCGTATTTTTTGAAACACTTCCAAATTTAATAGAAATTTTTTGGATTTATGTTTTTGACATAAATCCGGAATGTATTTTCTTAATTCCGGATTTATGTCAAAAATATAAATCCGGAATTAAAAAAAATACATTCCGGATTTATCTCAAAACAAAAATTTGGAACTCTTTTAATTGCGTTTCACCACTTTTAGTAATGGTTTCTGTCTGTAGGTAAAAGTCAATTTTTTTAAATCACATAATTCCGGAAAAATTCTAAAAAATAAGCTTCTGGAAGTATGTTTCGAGATAAATGCGGAAAAAATCATCAAAATACGTTCCAAATTCATCCGGTAGGAGATAAATCCCAAAATTACTTTGAGGAATCAAGAGTAAAAGTTTGATCAATTTAGAGGGTAAGGTCCGATAAAGGGGTATGAAATTTAAAAGCCTATATGTTATGTGTAAAGAGGAATCTATTATTAGTTATCGAGGGTTCCAACTTTTACAATGAATATTGAATTAGATTCAGTGTACTTGGTCTAGTTAGACTATCAGAGCTTATCCTAGTTAGTACTACTTTCACACGTGCATAACATGTAGGGGTGTTCAGTGGGTCAGACAAATTTAAACCAACCCACAATCAAATCTAAACCAATATATCTAGTGTTTGGGCTAAATTCAAATCAATCTGAACCAACCCATAGTTGTTTGGTCGGGCAATAGATTTCAAAAAATAGGCCCATACTTCGTACAACCCCCATCTACTCATTGGACACCCCCAAAGCTAGCAAAAAGACAAAAATGCCCTTAATGAAACACACACTTCCATTTTTTTCGTGGAGATAACGATGGTTCGGAAGTTCCCCACCGAGCCGGTTCGGAAGCTTACCACCGGGTGTTGTATCTTTACAGACACCCCCCTAATATTGAATTTACCAGGTTTAGACCTTACGAACCGAACAGTGTTCGGAACTTTGAGGCCGAACCATTCCGAGTTTCAGAAGAGAAAAAAGGGGGGTATTGGGGTGTTGGGGGTGTCCACTGAGTAGGGAGGGGGTTGTACAAAGTATGACCCTAAAAAATAAATCGGTGAACCCGAACCAACCCATATTAAGGTATTATTTACTTAGAACTTTTACCTTCATAATTTTTGATAAAGTTGTAAAATTTTAATACTATGAATTTAAAGACTATTAATATGAGTTTGACTTTAATTTGGTGTAGTTTTTAATTTTTTATTTATTTAGAAACATTAAAATATTACAAAAAAATATAGGTTTTTTATATTTTAAAAATTTAACAATTTAGTCCGAGGTTCTAAATAGCGGTCGCGGTCACAGTCACAATCGTGTTAAGGCTTTTGCGATTTCGGTCGTTGTGACTGTTGCGTTATAAGTTGTGGTCGTCGCGGTGTGAATTAATCACAATAATGCTTAAATTTTATTAAAATTATTTGATGCGGTAACGATCACTACCGAGACAGTTTTGTCGCGGTTGTTTTCGGCGTAACAGACCATTTTTTAGAACCTTGATTCCGTCTAATATCAGATTGGTTTGGTTCAGATTTTGGACAAAAATACGAAAAATCTGAACCAACCCAAACCAAATAATTGTAATTGATTCGGGCAATCGATTTGAGCAAATATGATTCAATTCGGCCCACGAACAACCCTAATAACATGTAGTTGATTTTGGGCCGATCCTGGGCCTTATTTTAGATCAATTTGACTCATCTAAGCAACCAACAATTCATTTGTTGCTAAATAAAAGGGGGAAATGAAAACCTTAGGAAAATTTATATAGTCTTACAAAACTCTTTCCAATAAAAAAGAAGAAAACAAATTACTCAGCTGGTTGTCAATCTAACAGCAACGTGCATGAAATGATTCGGCATTCGCAAAAGACAATGTATAATTTGTCGCATAATACGATCCTTGTCAGCTAAATACGACCAAAAATCAGAAATAAATCAGACCACAGCTCAGATGGCCTTGCCATTGGAGACACAATAGATTCATGTGATCATCCAAATCCTATCTGTTACCCAGCAACCACCAATGGGCAGGGCCATGGGCTACCATACTAAATCACAATTAGAATTAGAATGTTGGTCGTGTCTTCCTAAAATATCTTCTATGGTTATGTCATTCTTATAAGATCTCTTAATATATTACGGCTAAATACTATTTTTGGTCCTTTATCTTTGCTTTAAGTTTCACTTTGGTCCTTTACCTTTTTTTTGGTCCGTTTTGATCCTTTATCTTTCATTTTTGTGTTAGTTTGGTCTTTTATCTTTATTTTGTTTCATTTTGGTCCTTTATCTTTCATTTATTGTTTCATTTTGGTCCTCTTAAACAAAAATAAAAAAAATGAAGAACACTATGAATGTGCTCAATAAAAACAAAAAACACTTTAATTTCTTGTTTATTGAATAACTCATCCAATCGCGACCAAAATGTTCTGTTTAAGAGGACCAAAATGAAACAATAAATGAAAGATAAATGACCAAAATGAAACAAAATAAAGATAAAATACCAAACTGACACAAAAATGAAAGATAAAGGACTAAAACGGACCAAAAAAAAGATAAAGGACCAAAGTGAAACTTAGAGCAAAGATAAAGAACCAAAAGTGGTATTTAACCTATATCATATTAATTGCTGACATTATTTGAGGTTAATCTTTTTCATAAGCGTATATGATCTTTATGTCTGTTTAGTTCGACTTATTTGGGCTTATCTACTAATATAAGCACCTGTGGAAACTGTTTGGGTGAACTTATGAAACAACTTATGACATGTTTATAAGTCGCTTATGCTAATTTTCATAAGTTCCAAAGGATAGTTTATGAGCAATTTTTACTTACTTATAGAAAAATAGTTTCACATTATTTTATTATTTATTATATAAGTGCTTATGTCATAAGCGTTTATTTAAACTATTTATCCAAACAAGTATCCTTTAGCCAGTGATGATTATTGTGTAATAGATCATAAAGTAAAAGTGAAAGTCTGCCACAGTACAAGGTTACTACAACTAGTATTTTTTAAAAGACAAACATTAACATATATATATATATATATATATATATATATATATATATATATATATATATATATATATATATATATATATATATATATTAATAAAGGACTACAAGGGGTACCACAAATAGTAATACATATCGGGAAAAAGAACTCCAAAGCGGAGGAAATGAACAAAAACCAAACTATCTCTTAGAAACACAATTAATAAGATCTACAAATCACTCGTAGTATAAATGAGAAATGGGAAGAATCATTAGACAACAAAATTATTCATTAGAATATTCTCTATAATATTCTCATTGTAAATAATTAGTATAGTCAAATTATAGGACAAAGGCATTAATAGTCATTATTGGCATTAATAGTCATTAGTGCACATTATTGTATAGTTGACCATATGATGTATATATTGCACATATCAATGAGAATAACTCACACATCATTTCTTACACTCAGATATCGAGCCAAAAGATGCACACATGCATGCCCTTAAAGAATTGTGCGCTACATTCAAGGCACCCTTGACCATGGGTTCCATCTTGACAAATCTTCCATCTCAAGTCTTATTTCCTACACGGATGCTGACTGGGGTGGATGCCCGGACACTAGACGCTCAACCTCTGGATATTGTGTTTTCTTTGGGGACAATCTGATCTCCTGGTCCTCTAAGCGTCAACCAACTTTGTCTCGCTCCAGTGCTGAAGCAGAATATAGAAGAGTTGCTAATGTGGTGTCCGAGTCTTGCTGGCTCCGGAATCTTCTTTTTGAATTACACCACCCGATCCATAAACCCACTTTAGTTTATTGTGACAATGTCAGCGCAATATATCTCTCAGGCAATCCTGTTCAACATCAGCGCACCAAACATATTGAGATGGATATACATTTCGTTCGCGAGAAAGTGGCTCTTTTTTAACAGATTTCTACATCTGTGTCTCTACCATATATAATTTTTTTTGTTTCAGATCACTGTTGTCCCTACACATACATATAAATAACTCCAAGATTTTTTATAGGCAAAATTGTTATAATAAAATAATCCCTCCATCCTAAATCATTTGATATTTTAGCAAATGACACATGAAATAAGGAAACACTTGTTAAATAAAATGGAGTCTAAAATACCTTCATTTAGTATTTTGTTCTCCATAATTTTGCTTTGGTAAATACATTATCCACAATTAATACAACTATAATTATCAAAAGTAAAATTGGAAACATTCAGTTTGTAAAACATCGAAAGTTTTGGAACAAAATTCCGAACCTAAACATCAAAAGATTTGAGACCAAAGAAGTACTCAAAAGGCAAAGTAACACTATATACCGGTCAAAAAGAAGAGCGTAACACTGTATGAAGTTGAAGATTTTTAGCACCAACCTCTAATTTGCATTTAAGATCAAGAATCCACAGTAATTAATATGTCCCCATTATAAATTAAAGGGTGTTAATTTACGTACCCCCCTCATTCCCTACCACACCCTCATTTTTCCATAAATACCAATAATACCCCTGTGTTTTTAAAAAAAAAAAAAATTTAAAATTTTCGGAATTACCTCAAAATAAGGTAATTCCGGTTCAAAAAATTAAAATTTGAATTACCTCTAAAAAGGTAATTCCGGTTCATAATCATGAAAAATTTGAATTACCTCTAAAAAGGTAATTCCAAATTTTTAATTTTTTTGGGTCTAAAATGTCTAAAAATGACCAAAATAAGCACGTGAAGTAGGTGAACGAAATGACATCTAGGCATCCCCCAATCCAGACGGGGCGGTGCGTATATATACGATTTGTTTTAATTTTTATTACTAATAGGCTACTAAAAATAGTCAAAACTACTCTAAAAAAATATAAAAACACCACTAAAAATCTAACAAAACCAAAATAAGGCTATACAAATTTTTTTAGATTTTTTGGAGACTATGAAAAATTAAAAAAAATCGTAAAAAATAGTAAACGATGGAATTTGGGAAGTAAACGATGGAATTTCGTAAAAAATCGCTTCTAATGGCTGTGGTTTCATTACGATCAGAGTATATTGTCCGAAAACCGATTTTTTAGCCTAAATTATTCGTTCGAAATAAAAAAATTGTAATTTTGAATTACCTCGAAATAGGTAATTAGGTTCATAAATGTGACCTAATTACTTCATTTCGAGTAATTCAAAAATCTTCTCTAATTAGAGGTAATTCAAATTCCAAATTTTTTTTTTTTTAACAAACCATGTAATTTTTGGGAAAAAGTAGGGAGTATTTTTGTCCATTTGAGATATTATGGGGTGTGGTAGATGATGAGGGTACCAAAAATAACACCCTAAATTAAATAGTAAACTAAATTGAAGTCGATCGATATAAAGTTACAGACACACAAGTACAACAAATTTATTTAAATTATTATAAAGGAACCTTAATTCAAACAAAAATGTTATTTGGACAAATTTTTTTTTTTTACAAAAATTAACTTACAACATCAATTAATCAAGTTGTTTAGACTATTAGTCAACCTGTTTTTTCACAGTTTTCGAGGTGTTGATTAAAAACTTGGTTAATTGATCACTTGGTTAATAGTCTAAAAAACTTAGTTAATTGATATTATAAGTTGATTTTTGTCGATTTTTGTCTAAATCTTTTTTGTTTGTTGTAATTCAAATAGACTAACAAGAAAGATGCGTGCGAACACGACGAAAATAGACAAAGGGGTCCTGGGTCCCCATAGTATTTGGTTGGTCATCTTTTTCTAAAGTTACATACTCTCCCCCTTCAAATTCAATCCAACCCTCTCTTTCCTCATTCTATAACCTCATAAACCAAAATACATTTTACATAGTCTAATAATTATGAAGAAGTTGTCTCCCAACCTTGATCGTGAAGATGGACTAGAAACGGTGCTTGAAGTTCCCATCCCAGAAGATATTTTCACATTCAAAAGTGGAACTTGGTATAACATGAAGCAATGGATGAAGCCAAATATAAATCATGAATCAAGATCATCATCACGCTTTGGAGATCATCAAAACACAATCACAGATATTCAACTATTGCTAGGTGTTGTTGGTGCCCCATTGATTCCTTTTCCCATCACTTCTGATGATCCTCACTACCAACCCATCATCAAAGCTCATAACATTGTAAGCAATACACTGACATGAACACAAACACCTGACACGACACCTTATGGATGTTGACACGTCTTTAATCTGAAGTGTTGGTGTTACATAGATACAGATTAATTGTATAATATTGATTTGTGTGTTGTGTGTGATTGTGAAGGAGGCGTCGATGGCGAAATATATTGTGAAGCAGTACATGGCGGCGGTGGGAGGAGAGACTGCTTTGAATTCGGTGGAAAGTATGTATGCAATGGGTCAGGTGAGAATAGGGAGTTCAGAGTTTTTAGCAGGGGAAGGGGGTGTGGATAGTAAAAAGATGGTGAAGAAAGTAAAGAAGGTGGAGAAGATGAAAGGAGAAGAGATGGGAGGGTTTGTGGTATGGCAGAAGAAGCCAGAGTTGTGGTGTTTGGAGTTGGTGGTTTCTGGGTACAAGATTAGTGCTGGGAGTGATGGGAAAGTGGCTTGGAGACAAACACCTTGGCACCATTCTCATGCTTCTAGAGGCCCACCTAGACCACTTAGGCGTTTGCTTCAGGTAACTTCAATTTTAATGTGTCTGTGTTTTGTTGTTTCACTTCGATTTCGATTTTTGCTAGTTGAGTTAGATGTTAGATTTAATTTTTGTTGATGCCATCTTGAGTTGTGCAGTAGAAAGGCATTAAAGAAACATGTCACAATCTATGCCGGTTTACTAGTAATTCAAGGCTTAATTGGAATTTTAGTATTCAAGTATAGTCATGGTAGTCTCTCTATTTATTTTTCCCTAGCAATAAAAAGTCTCTATTTTTTCTTTAAAGACAAATTTTAGTTAGTGATTATGTTAGTTTCAAAATTCAAAACCTCATTTTTAAAACTTTTTTAGTGTTCTTTAGCTCACCAACTTTGTTATCTACTTACGATCAATTGGTTTGAATTAAACAAATTGAGTTGTATAAAGTATTGTGCTTATGCAATTTTGGCTCAAGAAATGTTATTTGGACAAGTTATTGGAAACAAAAATGGTCGGATACACTAATAATATGATGAGACTCACCGAATCAATTTTTAGAAACACTATAAAAAAAAAAAATCTGTGGGTCCCACCGTATTTTTAATGTATTTAGCCAGTTTTTTCTCCAATAGTTTGTTCAAATAGTATTTCTGGTTTGGCTCCTTAAGTAGTCATGGCAACAGGATGGGTTGGAAGTGGGTTGTGCATCCATGTCCCCGCCTCTATTTTTAGTGGAGTTGAGTTTTGCATCCCAAATAATGTCGGGTTCTTCATGCAGTCTGGGCCCAGCCACTACATTTATTTAATTTGTTTTATAAATTTTGTTAATTATTAATTTTTATCCACTTTAAATAGAAAAGTTTATTTTTAATACTTTTAACTTTATTTTATAATAATTATGCTTTTATTCTATTAATCATCATAATTATAAATATATTTTTTATAAAATTAGTTTAAATGTTTTCTTTCATGTTTCAAGTTTTGCAATTATGGAATTTTCGTCTCTTTATCTAATCATGATTCAACATTTAATTAAAAATGTTGATATGTCACATGATATACAGACCAAAACTTGTAGTTTGAATTGTATAATCACAAAATCAAAACAACTTGATTTCAAGTAATTAAAAGTTACGTTTATAAGAGTGTCATATTGCGTGTGTTTTTAACACTCATGTTGTTGATACAAATTACCTACTCTTGGCTTCTTCTACATTCTGAGTTTTGTTGATTTTAAACTGTTAAAGAGCGTGACGTTGTGGCTGCCCTAGGACTTGTCCTAAGGTGTGTGAATCAAAAATTTAACTTATTTTTTTAATGACATTAAAGTATAGCTTACTATAATTACAAATTACAAAATCTAAGTTTTGACGTAGCCATCTTACCTAACCAAAACTGAATACCTACCCAGCTAAGACCCACCCAGAACTGAACTGCATCCTCCTTCTAATTTTCAAAACAATCAAATCAAAGTATTAGAAAAAGGTCACTTCACTTTCAAAATTGCTTTTAGTTTAGCCTCCCACAACTTGAAAGTCTACATTTTAATAGCTAATAATTTTCTTATAAAATAATAAGTCGGCATCCAAAACTAGAATTTCGTCCATCAAGATGTTGTGATTCCTCCTCAGAAGTCAACAATGCTTATCATTTCTCAGTGCATCACAACTTGTATTAAAATTTTCGAAATTTCCCTTTTTACCCTTTTTCAGCCCTCCTAAGCCTTTTGATGGGCCACCTTGAGATGATTGGGTTTAGACTTTTTTAGTTAGGTCATTGCTATACACACCCCTATATTTTTGCAAACCACACCCCACTATTCTAAAAGTACACACTAATACTAATCAAGTTTATACAGATAATTATTTTGTCCATTCTATAGATTTTTGATAGTGAATGCCTTTGAGCAGGGTATTGATCCAAGGTCAACAGCAAATCTCTTCAACAACTCAACATGCATAGGTGAAAAAACAGTGAACAACGAAGAATGTTTCATACTAAAACTAGAAGCTGAATCAACTTCATTACAAACAAGAAGCAGCTCCAACGTAGAAATAATTGGTCACACAGTATTAGGCTACTTCAGTCAAAAAACAGGACTATTAATCCAATTAGAAGATTCCCACTTAATCAAACTAAAATCCTCTGAAAACAACAACATAATATTCTGGGAAACCAACACAGAATCCCATTTACAAGATTATAGAATAGTGGATGGTATTCACATAGCACATGCTGGGAAAACTTGTGTCTCATTGTCAAGGTTTGGTGAAGGTCCTGAGAGTCATTCAAGGACTCAAATAAAAGAAGTTTGGAAAATCGAAGAAGTGGATTTTAATATTAAAGGTTTGTCTATGGATTGTTTTTTACCTCCTAGTGATTTGAAGAGAGAGGATGTGGCATCTGAATGTGGGGTGGCTGTGAATAATTCTAAGTTGCCTTATAAGATTCGATCTGCTTCCTTTAAGATTGGTGCTTCTAAAGTAGTTGCTGTTGATGTGGATGATATGTGTGTTGGTGAAAGTGTTGAAGATATGTAAAATTATGTATTTCCATAGGCTATGACCATGTCTTACAAGTTTGTAGTTTAGTTATTTAGTATAAGTTAATTACATTATTACATAACTTAATACCTATACTTTTGGGTTCATTTTCTAGGCTGTTGAGAAAGTAAAAAGAACTTAATTGAGAGTCAAAGATATACATAAATTAAAGCGGTTAATCCAAACTGAAATATTAACATTTGTCACACATGCAAGTTAGTTAACTATGCTTAGTGGCGAATGCATGTAGAAGGTGGTGTGGGCAATTGTCCCCATGAGATAAAAATATTTTATTTAAGGGTCTTTAATTAATAAAATTTATTTTGCCCCAAAAAAAAAGATATGTTGCCCTCATGAGTCACTTATTTTTTTAAATGAATCTTCAAATTTATAAGAGATGCATAATTGATACTAATTTGTTCTTTTATTCTTCAAATTATTGTTATTTCAGCTTATTCTAATATTAAATACATGTGAAAAGCCTTAGTATCTTGATTTTTAAGTGTAAAGCCCAAAAATATTTTACAAAAGAATACAAAGACCTATTGCTCTTTATGAAATGAAAAATATTTGTTTGACTATTAAAAAATAAACTATTAGTTGAATTAGTCTCTAAGGGAGACTAAAATGTCTCTAAAATTATTGTAGAAGGACTAATTTGACCAATTTTTGAATACCAAACTGATATTTTTTATAAGTTTGCTTTTTCTTAAGTACCCGTTTGGATTTCTACTCTTTTATCGTGAAATTAAGTATTATGCAAATTCTTACAACATTTTTTCTAGAAAAATATTAGACTAATTTTTTCCACACCATAAGAAATTTCTAGATCAGTGACTATGCTACATAAGTAGTTAACAACCACACCATTCTCGTCATCCTCTATTAATTGTAGTGGATGAAAAGTCCTGAAAAAAATATTCTCGTGTTATGAATAACATAGAGGACTTATTTGAGAAAAAAAAAACTTAAAAGACTAACGTCAACTTTAAAATAACTTAAAAGACCCTGATGTATTTTAGCTTAGTTTTTATTAATAAATATTTTGTTTTTGAGCAACTTAAAAGACTTATTTGATATTGAAGTCGAAGTGTTTCCAAGTACCAACCTCCCAACCACAACTTCAAAATCTCCCGACCTCAATCTCGGAGCGAACAACTTCAACTTCCATCTTAGCTCCTGCTCACCTCGGATACCACCAGGACTCGAACAAAAGACATCCAAGCTCGGACAAAAGTCCTCACCAACCAAACATGCTCGGGCTGATCTGTGAAGTATCTCTCTCTTGAGTTCCGTTCATTACACAATACATAAAGGTATATAATAATCATCCATAGCTTAGTCATCCACAACATTTGCGATAGATTTGAATTATTCTAGCCAAAGCCTTAGCTAGGTACATTTATGTACAAGGGAGAGAATAATCTGTAATAGGTGAAATACAATTGTAATTGAGTTTGCAAGTTTTGAGAGTACTTTCTCTCTCAAAGAAAGTCTCGTGGGTTTTAATTTTTTCACCCCCCTAATCATCTATCCCACCCCCATAAGTACCAATATGGCTAAAATGCCCCTGGCATTTAAAAAAAAACGAACCGGACCTACATAAAAAAAAAAATTCGGAATTACCAAAAAAAGAGTATTTTTCGAAATTTTCTAGGTGATTTTACCTAATTAGCGCGAGAAAATTGGTATTTCCTGTTCATGATTTTTGAACCTAATTATCTCCGTAAAAAGGTAATTCCGAAATTTTGTATTTTTAAATTAGATTTTTTTAGGAAATACCTTTTTTTTTGGTAATTCCGGTTCACAAAATGTGAACCAGAAATACCTATTAAAAAGGTATTTTCGATTTTTTTTTAACATTTAAATTTTGTTTTAAATAGATGGTTATTACGGATTTAACCGGTGCGTTTACTACATCTGAGATATTTCCCACTCGTGATGCAATGACACGTTGGGTTAGAGATACTGGGAAAGCGAACAGAGTCATTGTGGTTATTGTTCGAAATGGGAAAGGGAAAAAGAACAAGGTTGTTTATGGCTGTGAGAGACGGGGCACATACAGTCGAGTAGATGTTGGGTGTTCTGCTGGTAGACACAAGAGTTCGAAAGATGTGGTTGTAGGTTTCAATTGAAAGCTAAACCAATGTTACCTCCTAGTTACGATTGGAAGGTGAGAGTGGTGTATGGGATTCACAATCACGAGCCTCATAAGACTTTGTTTGGAGCGGCTATATTTGGTAAGTTTAGCAAGGACGAGCGGTCGGTTGTTGGGAGCATATGTCCTTGGGAGTGAAAGCATCCAAAAGTCTTGAAGCATTAAAGACCAAATTTAAGAACAACTTGAGCAACATTACTCGGTTGTATAGAACCCGCGCCAATATCCTAAAGGGAAAGAGAGGTAATATGACCGAGATCAGCAGCCTTATGACACCGATTCAAAGTAACCATTACTTGTGTTGGGCGAGACGACTTAAAGGTACCGATATTGTTGAGGAGATCATGTGGTCACATCCTGATAGTATTAAGTTATTGAGGATGTTTCCCATTTGCTTTTGATTATGGATCGTACTTTTAAGGCGAACAAGTATGCATTGCCTCTGTTGGAGATTGTTGGTGTCACTTCCACCGAGTTGACATTTCTGTTGTGTTTGCATATCTGTCTCATGAGCGTTATGATGACTACACGTGGGTCTTTGCAGAGCCTCACGAGATTTGATCTTTGTGTGATATTGCACTTCCTCAAGTAAGTCAATGCTAAATGACTTTAGTTTTGCCATTACATTCTCGTTTTTTTTCATTTCTAATAGAACGTGTGGATTGTGTTTCTCAGGTTATCCTCACTGATTGTGAGGAGGCTTTGATGACTGCTATCAAGGTTGTCTTTCCGGAGGCCGTGAATTTGCTTTGTCGATATCATATCAACAAAAATGTTCATGCTCAAATTAAGAAGTTGGTGAAGGGAGATAGAGTGGATTCACTGATGACACTTTGGCATCATGTAGTTGATGCTACATTTGATGATGAGTTTAGTGAGGCTTTGCATGATTTTGAGCAATCGTCTACTGACATACCCCAACTTATTGCATATGTGAACAGGCAATGGTTGTATCCTCACAAGGAAAGATTTTGTAGGCCCGTGGACGGATAAAGTAAGACACTATGGAAATCTGACGACTAATAGATGCGCAAATTGTTTTCTTATGTGCTTTAAGTATATGATTGTGGTTTATTTGTTTTAATTTTTCCTTACGTGCCATAGGGTTGAGGCTGCCCATTGGGCATTGAAGAGATCATTGGGTTCTAGTGGTGGTGATTTATGCAAAAGCTGGGAGTTAATTAATGGGATGATCAATGCACAAATTAATAAAATTGTGGATTCTTTTCAAAAGAGCATCAACCGTATAGATGCCCAACACAACACTCCATTCTACAAGAATCTACACGGTTTGGTGTCTATTGAGGCGTTGAATCATATTGCTTAGGGAGTTTGATAACATGATGGATGGTGTGGGCACGGATAAGAAAAAGTGTGTTGGTTGTGTCATTAAAGTTACTCATGGGTTACCTTGTTCTTGTGAACTTGGTAGGTTACACCTAATGGGACTACCAATACCATTGGACATTATTGACTCTCATTGGAAGAGACTCAGTTTGGAGGCAATGGATGAGGAGCGGATCAAAGAAGCGTCGAAAGGAGGTGACTTAAGTTATACAATGAGGAGATTTGGAGGCAATGGAATGCCATGCACCTTGAGGAGAGATGTGTTTGGAAGAGAGGTCTTGATGATTATGTATTCGAGGCACTACATCCATGGTTCCACCTAGCCACAAAGTCAAAACTAGGGGTGCAATCAAGAAGGGGAAGAAGAAGAAAGAAATATGATGTGAAGAGAGATCCATCTGCGTGGGAGCACGTGGATGCATCTTTAGAAAAATCCACACAGATACCTCCTCCCGACGGTCCTTACAAGTACCATCAGACAGACCTTCAAAGATACCTCCTCGACGGTCCTTACAACTAGCATCACAAGTACCATCAGAGCTACCGTCACAGAGGTCAGCAAAGGAGCGGGCACAACATGACATCCACTTGGTAAGTCACTTTCCGAGTTCTTACATAGGTATATTGACGACATTATCAATGTCGCGGGGATGAAAGCGTGGCTTTAGATGCATCTCTACTTCACTAGATTGGTCGGAGCACAGTTGGAAGATGGTTCGGAATGATTTAATTAGTGAGATGGACTCCAACTGGTTTCAGTACACACAGTTGATGGGTGACAATGTTCAGAACATTAGAGATTCATTAGTTGCTATCCCAAACAGACGCAGAACAACCTATTGAGAAGTGGATGACCATGCCGGACACGGGACATGTCATAGCTACTAGATATCGAGACCCTGGTTATGTTGTCGCCTGAGAAAGCTGGACATTCTTCCCTTTGAGGGGAGATTGTGTTTCAGTCAGTCGGTTGGTTTGTGTTGGGTTCATCCATAGGAATCATTGGATTCTTGTCAAGTTGAACCACACTAGCCCTATCCTCCGCACATCCTTCTTGGGGTCGATCGTCTCGGATGAAGCTAGATCGGGCAATATTCATACATTGGGCGCATGCAGTTATGGTCTTCTTTTGTTCCAGATTATGTTCAAATGACACCATATGATTATGTAGATATCACATCTTGATTGTTTATATAATTTTACATTTTTATTTGTTGTTTTTTTTGTACACGTTAAGAGTCGTAGAATATTTAAATATGTCCACGTGTCAAAAAAAATCGAAATAACGGATAGAAATAATAAACAAGTGTCAAAGAAATTTAATCGACGAAAAAAAATATGTCCACGTGTCAAAAAAATCGAGTAACGGATAGAAATAATAAACAAGTGTCAAAAAGTCATTTTTAACACTAAAAACATGTTTTTAGGCCACTTTGGTGTACAATTACAAATTCGTAAATAATTTTGTAACTCTTTTTTTAACCTCAATATCGTAGTATTATACTTTTCTACAAGTTTGTAATTTTTAAAAAATTTAAAAAAATTACGCATGGTAAAACCGCGACGAACATAGTTAAAAAGTCATTTTTTTAAAGTAATAAAACATGTTTGTTATGCCACTTTGGTGTACAATTACAGTTCGTAAATAATTTTGTAACTCGCGTCTTTTTAACCTCAATATCGTAGTATTATACTTTTTCTACAAGTTTGTAATTTTTAAAAAAATTAAAAACATTACGCATGGTAAAATTGACCGAACATAGTTAAAAAGTCATTTTTTTAAAGTAATAAAACATTTTTTTATTTGATTACTAATTAATGACCTAGATCTTACCGACAACTTTTAACGATCTAGATTTTGCCAACACTTTAAAGGGTCCAGATTTTGCCGACCACTTTTCATCAACGGTGGAAATTCATTCAAGGGTTTCATTTTTCCTATAAATACAACCTTCCATTTCACTTATTTCACACACACACAACACTCTCATGGATACTCAATACACAATACTCGTGATTACGCACTCACCGCCTTCTTCACCATCGTGGCACAATCACAAACAGAGAAAATGGTGTCTATTTCGAGAGTCCAAACCCCATTTTATGCGAACTTAACGACAACATCACCTTTGAAGCTCGAAAGAAAAATAACAACGAAGGTGCGGTTGGAGGGTGACGAGCAAGAAGTCACCGGATCATTTATCGCTACGGACTATGGGCGATAATAATCGTGTTCGATGGTCCACCATGGATGTGAAGAACAACGATGACGTTCGAGTGATGATGGACCGTTTTGACATATTTCGATCACGAGTCCTATTCACCAGATGTCGAAACCGTAAGGACCGTTCTTTGAGGTCCTTCGACGTCTCCAACCACCATCTCACTAGTTTCTACCGTGTATTTATTTCGTTTGTTGTTGCATTATGTTATTTTTTTCATCAATTTCATGTAATTATATCGTTTAAGTGATCGAAAATGCGTCTTTAATTAATTTTAATTTGTTTTAATAATTTTTTTCTGAAATACCTTCAAAACTAGGTAATTCCGTGGAGTTAAAAGGATTTCGAATTACAAAAATTGAGGTAATTCCGTTCACATTTTTTTGAACCTAATTACCTCGATTTTTGTAATTCCGAAATCCTTTTTCCCTCTTCCACTACAAGAAAAAGCCTCATTTGCCACCAAAATTAGCCACGGAGCCACAATCTGTCGCGGTTTGCGACGGCATGTGTAAAAATTGAGAGCGCGAAATTTCCATTTGGGTTTGCCACGGGTTTGCCACGGACATGTGAAAGGACGAGAAATTTGCCACGGATATTCCGTGGCAAGTCCGTGGCAACCCATTAATCAAAATTAAATGAGCACGATCCCTCCTATCCTAAAAACAGAAGGTGCTCTCTCCTCCTCACCCTCTCGCTCTGCTCTCTCCTCCTCACCCTCTCGCGCTGCTCTCTCCTCCTCACCCTCTCGCTCTCTCCTCACCGCCTCCCTCCCTCACTCTCAATCACCACCACCTCACCGCCACCCCCACACTCCCCACCGTCGTGCTCCTTGAAACCCTAACCTCTTTCTCCTCTTTCTCATCTGCTCTCGTTCTCTTCTTCTTCTTCTCATCCGATCCGACCCCCTTCTTCTCACATTGTTTTTCAACCGCAAAAATGAAAGAGAGAGATTTGAGATATAAGCCAGAGAAGGAAGGAGGAGTCCATGGAAGCGTCGTTGATTTGCGACGTTGATTTTGTTCCGTTGGCCGCCGTTCTCCGGTTCGCCATCGTTCTCCTCCACCGACGCGTCTTCACGTACTCTCTTGACCCGAAACTTGAATCCCCTTCTCTCAAAACCCTAACCCCAATTTTTGCTTTTCTTATGATTTATATAAGGTTAGGGTTTAGATTTAGATTTAGATTTTGATATTGATATTGATTTTGATTCTGATTTTGTTTTGGTCTTCTTAGGTTTTGTGGTTTCCTCTAACTTGAGGTAAGATTTATGCATCTGATTCTAAATTTTGATTTTGTTTTGGCAGCAGCGATCATATCTCCGAGTTCTGTTATACTTAATTTCGTTATTTCTTCTTTCAATTTCTGTTTGTTCTCTCTATTTGCGACGAGCGTTTTTGCCACCAATTTTTGCGACGAGCGTTTTTGCCACCAATTTTTGTCCGTGGCAAATCCGTGGCAAATGTTGATTTGCCACGGAAATTTGTACATTTGCCACGGAAATGTCCGTGGCAAATCAGCGATTTTCTTGTAGTGTCCGGAATTACCAATTCCCTCAGGTAATTCCGAAATTTTATATATTCCTGGGGGCATTTTTGTCCAAAACGTATATTATGGGGATGAGATTGATGATGAGGGGGGTGTAAAAAATAAAACCCAAGTCTTGTACAACCCACAATCAATCAATACCAAAAGTGAAAACATCTTGAAAGTTGATCTAGGCGTTACACCCTACCAAGGAACTTCTTTGTGTTCTTTGCTCTACTACCTATATTTGTTATTCTGTTCTCTGTTTTGGAACTCATCGACTGCTAAGGAATTGAAATAGAAGATTAGAAGACTCTAGAAAATGAGTAATAACAAAACTGTTTATTTATTTATTAATGAAAACTTTTACAAAGAAAAGACCCTGCATAATACTTCACCAACACCTTACATACATAACAAAAGTACACACAATTACTTGACATAAACATTAACAGAAGACACAGTATTTCACAAAACGAAGTTAACAACGCACTTGTTCTGAACATATAAAGATTTAGCCAGAGATTTCAATTGACTTAATTTCAGGTTTCTTTTCTTCCTCCTTAGGAACAGTAACAGTAAGAACTCCATTCTCCATAGCAGCTTTAACCTGATCCATTTTAACATTCTCAGGAAGTCTAAACCTTCTAGTAAATTTCCCTGCACTTCTCTCAACACGGTGCCACTTATCATCTTTCTCTTCTTTCTCTCTGTTCCTCTCTCCACTTATCTGCAACACTCTCCCTTCTTCAACTTCCACTTTCACTTCTTCTTTCTTCAACCCTGGAAGGTCAACATTGAACACGTGTGCTTCTGGTGTTTCCTTCCAGTCCACACGTGTGTTAGCTATTGCACTGGTTTCGCGAGTGGAATTGTTGTTGTTTGAGAATGGAAAACCTTCGAGTGGATCCCATATGTCTAATGAGAATGGATCGAATACGTTGCTTCGTCGACCGCCAAAGACGCTTGGAATCAGAGACATGATGATGTTTGCTTCAAATTATTTGGGGGAAATGAGTATGATTATGGAAGATTTGCTTCTTAATTTCTCGTTCACGATTTGTGCTGCAGGGATGAAAACAGAGGAAGCTTTATATAGGGGCGAAATTACGTATCTGGGTTTTTCCAGAATTTTCTATATTTATTGAGATTGGATGGACCGACAACAGTACTATGTTGAGTATTTTCTATAACTTTCTACAATTTTCCATTTAATATTTGTATGTCGTTTTAGAATTATTTATTATTTAAACACTCTAGGAAATAAAAGGAAACAAAGAGAGTTTATTTCCAAAGTGTATAATTAAATCAAAATATTATATTCCCCTTTAGTTTTTTTATCAATAATAATTGTTGTTTTCTTATTTAAATATTGTAAAACTGAAAATTTTAAATGTATTTACCTTTATCTTTTAATTATTGATTATCTATAATAACCTAGTGAGTTTATTTCCAAAGTGTTTAATTGAATCAAAATAATATATATTTTTTTGACCAATCAAAATAATATATATATTCCCTTCAGTTATATTTTATCAATAATGATTATAGTGAAAAAATTTATTTGAAAATAGAAAAACAGAAAATCTTAAATGTATTTACCTTTGTTGTAAAAAAAATGTATCTACGTTTACATTTTAGTTATTTATTATCCATAGTAAGGTAGTATTTTAGCTTTTTTATGTCAACAATATTTTACCTATCAACAAAGCTAATTTTCTTTAAAAAAAATTCTTCACATTTTTATTTATATTTTATATTATATTTTTTTGATAATTAATATAGGCACATTTTGCGTATGAACATCTCTGTTCATAAGGTGTCGTTCTACGGCCAAATCAAATATTTGAGGTGTTGGAATGAAAAAGTCTGTATATATATATATATAGATTTTTTTTTGTCGCACCCCCCTCCTTCTCTATCTCACCCCCATATTTCAAAAAAACCCAATACTACTCCTGTCTTTTAAAATAAAAAATTAAATTTTCGGAATTACCTCTAAATAAGGTAATTCCGGTTCAAAAAAAATTAAATTTCGGAATTACCTCTAAAAAAGGTAATTCCGAAATTTTTAATTTTTTATTTATTTTTTTTTAAAAGTTTGTATATTAAATTAATATTTAAACGCGTTTTATTATGGAAATATGATACAAACGATTTACGATTTAAATAACAATACGTCAAAATATATAAAATGACCAACATAAAATAGGAGTACAAATACAACTATGGGTCCAAAATGTCTAAAAATGACTGAAAATAAGCACGTGAAGTAGGTGAACGGGCAACATCTAGGGCATCCCGGGCCAATGCAGCTGCTCTCTGCACCCTTTCCTCTAATGTCTCTGGGACAACAGGCTCCTGATGATATGGTGGATCCTGAGCTGACTCTGGCTGTGGCTCTGGCACCGGAGTAAGACGCACTCGTTACTCCGATCGTACGGCGGAAGGTAATCATGATCGCACTTCGCCGTGTGTAGGCCTTTGTCCTACTAGCTCGCCAAAAGCCGCGCGCTCGAATCGATACATCAAGAACCCCGTATGATCCTGTCCGCAGAGGGAGGATTACCCGAAATGGGTGGAGAAGGGATCCTCTATACGTGCGGAATCGCTAACGCACTGCTCGCATGCGGCATGTAGGGAATAGCGTCATCGCCCCTAAAGCAACGACCTCAGTAAATGGATATGTTCGACAAAGGAACATACCGCTCGTGGTCTGCATAAGGGGTGAGGATGACATCCTCCAGCTGCAGAGCATCTATCCGCTCCCTAAAGTCCACCAACTTTATTTTATCCAGCTTCTTGTTCCCCCAGCTGGTGGCACGTGGCTGATGCGTCCTAGCTAACACTTTCCGACCAATGACGGTGGGAAAATGCTCGTAGATCCAACACTGAAATAATTAAATTAAAAAATAATCAGTTATTAATATATGAGTAATTTAATTAAAAGCTTTAAGTTAAAAAAATAAATAAATGATTACCTGGAGCAGTGTCGCGTATTCGCCGAACTGCTTCGTCGAATAAAAGACCGCTTTGGTCAACTGAGTGTACAGTGGCGAGCAAATATACCCAAGACCACCGCCACACCGGCCAAGATCCCGGCGGATACATCCACCTCACCGGCACTAATGTGTGACTCTTGTCGGCCAGACCACCTCCTCCCCGAACCTCCTCCTCCTCCTCTCTCTTGATGCTGACCCTCATCCTCCTGCTCCTCCAAAGCCTCCCAACCGCCGGCAAGAAGAACGCCATGATACTGACTCTGGGTGCTCCTGTTGCCGCATATGGTACTCATAACTGGGTGGTCACGGTAGAGGTCATCATACCGGTGAGAGGCTCGTGCTCGTGCTCAACCATCTTTATCACTCTGGCGCGGGCTCTCTGGCGCCTCTGACGCTCAGAAGCATGCCCAGCAGCTCTGAGCCTCTGTAGAGTGTCTGGAGAAGGAGTCTCGCTATCGCTGCCTCCCAAAGATGCTCGCTCGTCGTCGGCCGCGGGGTGTTTGCTCCCAAGACTCTGCTTTCGCTTACATTGTCCGATCGTCTACTCGCCATTTGTTAAAAAAATAAATGTAATTAAAAATATTAAAAATTGAAAAAAATTGGATTTTGAATTACCAAAGAATTCAAAAAGAATTTCTAATTACCTCGTAAGTGAGGTAATTTCGCTTCATATTCTCAACCGAATTACCTCACTTCTGAGGTAATTCCGAAATTCTTTTCGGAATTACTGGGTAATTCCGAAAATCCCAACCGAATTTACTTACTTTTTCGAAATTATGATTTCTGAATTGTGAAATGTGATTTTTGTAAATTTTCAGGGGCATTTTTGTCCGTTTGGGTAATTATGGGGGTGGGATTGATAACGAGGGGGTGGGAAAAAAAAGCCATATATATAGTATGTCATTAGCTTATATGACTCCAAAAAGAAGGGCTCATTCCATGAAGGGTTTTTTTTTTGGACCCCCACCCTCACCCCTTAAACCCCCACCCACACTGAAATTCCCAAATTGCCCTTCAAAAAATCCGTTTTTTTGACAAAATATCACGAATCGTATATATGTTTTTTGGGGCCTATATACGATGGGTAAAAATTTGACATCGTATATATGTTCATTGTGCGTATATACGATTGATGCGTTTTAAGTCAATCGTATATACGCACAATGGACATATATACGATGTCAACTTTTTACCCATCGTATATAGGCCCCAAAAGATATATATACGATGGGCTTATTTTTGGTTAACAATTATGATTTTATTACCAGTTATAATTTGAAGTCTCGTGATTTGATTAACATTAACGGTGTAGATATATTGGATTAAAGAAATGCGTATAATTACAAAGACACGATATAGTAATATATACACGTGTAATACAAAAAAGGTGTGAATCTATCTACAAGCCGTCAATAGAATCATCGGCTAAATCGATACATGGCGCATCACTGTGAGTGGGAGGCTGCACGGGAGGACACATAGACTGCCATAGGGTAAAACGTCCGGCATACGGATGCAACCATGAAGCAGACTCTGGTGAGTAGTGTTGGTACCACTGTGGGGCAATAGGAGGCAACAGACAAGTGGGAGAGATTGAAAGATGCAACCAGTGTACATTTTGCTCGTTCAGAACAGAATATGATTTTGAACTAAATTGAACTTTAAGTGCCTTTCAAAGGCGATAAGTGAAATTCATAGGCAAAGAAAATCGAACCAATGCAACATTATACCGGTTGCAACCATATACCCCATCTCAGGCAAATCAAACCACTTTGACTCCGGCTGACGTCCGTATGACTCAATATTTAAAGCTTTGCGAAGCTCTAACAGTCGGTTCTTCCCAAACATGTCTGAATACAATGTTTCCCTGTCCTTTGTTTCCTGAATCAAAAGCTTGCCAAATCAGAGGCCAAGAGTCCTCACCCATGTCAAGTCCAACTCCGACTGCTCTAAAACCGCAGTTACCGTCACCTTCAACATCAACAATTTTTTCAACATAGTTGCGCACGTGTCTTTGGAACAAACGGTAAGTGGATTTTAGTCTCACTGTGCATGTGATAATACTCTAGAAGCACCACGAGATAATTTGGTTGACCATTGTGTAGGAATTTTGGAAGCCCCGGATTCTTCATGCTTTTACCTTCTCATCCACATGCTCCCACCCGTAAGGATCACGCTTAGCATCAAAAAATTTGTTTTTTTTCTTTGGTGCACCTTTCGCTCGACTTTTGATTTAGGTGCAACCATAGAAGAAGTAGAAGAGAAAGCTATCTCATTCAATTTGCTTCTTAATAAGATATTTTTCCTCCTCACCGACTTTATCAAATCTTGCCTCGGATAGCATCAAACCGATAAGAAATATCACGGTAGATGATTTATTCTCGAGTGGATTTATCATCTCATCGCATCCAAACTCAAATGTTTCGGTGATCATCAACAACATTAAGCGGAATAGAATTGCTTAAGCATGAAAAATACCGATCTCACAAGCACAAGGAAGTAGATGTGTCTTCCTTTGAATGCACCGACACCGCCCTTTGTCATATCCAACTCCAGATTTTGACCTTTCAAACTCTTTCACCATGTGACCCAATGCAGATAACGAAACAAGTCCTTGAAGATTTCTAAACAGTGGAATATTAGACTTCACTTCGATTCTGCTGATGCTTCTTTGAAAAGACCCGATAATTTGATCAAAATGTATTGCCAGCATGTCATCAATAGATATCAAACATTTTGATAGATCACCCTTTGAAGTCTTCAACTGTCTTTTCAAAGACCAATGCAACGATTCCGCTCTGAAATAATAAACAAGTGTCAAAGAAATTTAATCGACTATAAAAAATATGTCCACGTGTCAAAAAATATCGAGTAACGGATAGAAATAATAAACAAGTGTCAAAGAAATTTAATCGACTATAAAAAATATGTCCACGTGTCAAAAAATATCGAGTAACGGATAGAAATAATAAACAAGTGTCAAAGAAATTTAATCGACTATAAAAAATATGTCCACGTGTCAAAAAAAATCGAGTAACGGATAGAAATACCTGTTGGTCGTGGAATTCCTCAAGTGTGGGATCTGGTTAGTCCATGCTGAGATAAATCGCTCCTTCACTACAAGAATTATGTCAAATACCGGCGCGAACTTTCCGGCGGATTGTATCCGCCGGTAAATTACCGGCGGCTTTAGAGAGTTTCCGGCGGATTTTATCCGTCTGTAAATTACCGCGGATTTTAGGTGTTTTCCCATGGATTAATGTGCGCCGCAGAACTTACCGCGGGTTCGTGTCTATTACCGCGGGTTTTTAAAATATATCCGTTATTTTTTTATTTTTTAAAGGGGCCGCGGTAATTGTATGGGCGCGGTAATTGTATGGGTCCGCCAGTAATATATGGGCCGCCGGTAATTGTATGGGTCCGCCGGTAATTTATTATTCGAATATTTAATAAAAAAATTAATTTAAATTCCGCCGGTAACAGCAGCAGGCCGCCGGTAATTAATTGTTCGAATATTTAATAAAAAAATTAAATTCAAATTCCGCCGGTAATGTCAACGGCTATAATTTTTCCGCCGGTAATCCCAACGGTCTTTAAAATGCCTACTTATACATTTCATCCGTTTTTTTTTCTCATTCTCCCATTCTCTCTTCAATTCTTCTCCAATTCTCTCTTCTTCTCCAATTCTCTCTTCTTTCATACTTAGCACGTTTCCATCTTCCTCCGCTGTTCTCTCCACTTTGCCGTCGTCATCTCTCTCGTTGTTTCCATCTTCCTCCTCTGTTCTATTTGTTTTGGTTCTGATTTTACTGAAGGTATGTTGTGGTTGTGGTTGTGGTTTGTATATGTAATGTAATTTATATGTGCAACTATTTTTTAATATGAGTTATTAGTTACTAATTTTGATATTATTTGTTTAGGTATTGCTTGAATTTGGGGAAAGTTGGAGAGTTATCTCGCAATTTGGTTGAATTTGTTCAAGATACTAACATTAAGTCAGAGACTTCTCGGCATACCGGTTAGTAATGAACTTATAATTATTATTATTATTATTATTATTATTATTATTATTTAGTTAAAAACTGTTTTTTGATTTGGTAATACAGAAAATGTTACTTTAGTTAAATGTAAACTTAAAATTTTGCATTAATAGTAAATATTATTAGTTAGTTAAATAGATATTTTCAAATTATTATTATTAATATAGTTAATATTAGTTAGTTAAATATTATTAGTTAGTTTATTAATTGTAATTATTATTTGATTTAGTATTAGTTAAATAATTAGATTGAAAATCATTTATGTTTATATAAAAAAATAAATATGATAATATGTGATAGTAAATATTATTTTGTATTAGTTAAAATAATTAGTAAATATTATTTTGTATTAGTTTGAAATCACTATTAATATAGTTAATATTAGTTAGTTAAATAGATATTTTCAAATTATTAAATTATTTTTAATTTTAATTGAAAACTGTTTATGTTTATTAATAAATATTATTTTGTATTAGTTAAATAATTAGATTTAAAATCACTATTAATATAGTTAATATTAGTTAGTTAAATAGATATTTTCAAATTATTAATTTATTTTTAATTTTAATTGAAAACTCGTTTATGTTTATTTAAAAAAATAAATAAGAAGATATGTGATAGTAAATATTATTTTGTATAATATTTAGATTAGTTATTTGTTAATATTTGTTTCATTTATTGTTTATTATTGTTATTTGATTTAATGAATTGAAATAATTAGGGTCATAGTAAAATATAATATAATAGTTGATAGTTTATTTAAATTTTTGTTAGTCTACAAAGATAATAGTAGCTATAATATTAAAAATGAAAATGTCTATTGTTCGATAGACATATATGTTGTAATAAATTTATTTAGGACATCCACAAAAAATGGATCGTAGTTGGATGTATGATCGATTATATCCTCGGAAGAGCGGGGTTGAAACAACGCTTTGTTGAAGGAGTTGAAGAGTTTGTTCTTTTAGCTAAGTGTCAAAAAGAATTTGAGCAACAAGGTGGAATTAGATGTCCTGTTCAAATGTATCTTTCGATCCATAAAAATGAAGGTGACATTCGACTTCATTTGTACAACAATGGATTTAAGCCAAATTATCGGATATGGACTCGTCATGGCGAGGTAGCACCGGAGTTTCTCGTGCCAATATAATTAATGTTCATCCGGTTGATATTGTTCCCGTCCAAGAAGTAGAAGGTGGCACTTTCAAGTCCGATCGTAGAAACTGCTGGGCTCATCGACTATGGGAAATCACCGTTTGATGTTGTTCGGGGATGATACGTGATGCTATCGGTGTTAATTTGGATTTTGAGGAACCACAATATGATCTTTGAAGAAGTTCCAATGAAGAAGCTCGGAGGTTTTATATGTTTTTGAGTGAGACAAATCAACCATTATTTGAAGGATCTAACGAATCTAAATTATCAATGTGTGTTCGGTTGTTGGGTCTCAAGTCTCAATTTAATGTTGCTGAATTGTGCATGGAATATATGACAAAAATGATGTTGGATGCAACCCCATTAGAGGACTTTTGCCGCAGAGTTATTATGATGCTAAAAGATCGTGTCGAAGCTTGGCTTAAAATCTAAGAGAATTGATTGTTGTGTGTCGGGTTGCATGCTATATTATAGCAATGAGTTTGGGATAAATGATGGAGAGTTGTCGGAATGCAAGTTGTGTGGAGAGCCACGCTACCGTGCAGCAGAGAAAGGGACGAGTAGAGGCAAACCGGTTCCACGGAAAGCAATGTTCTATCCGCCTCTTATACCAAGGCTACAGAGGATGTTTACTTCAAAGGAGATCGCGGGTAAAATGTCATGGCACTATGAAAATAGAAACAATTACGTGAATTACGCCACCCATCCGATGGTGAAGCTTGGAAGCATTTCGATCGTGTTCATCCAGATTTTGCTAGTGATCCACGCAATGTTCGCCTTGGTTTATGCTCTGATGGTTTCACACCGTATATTCAAGCATCGGCATCACCGTATTCTTGTTGGCGCGTTATTGTTACCCCGTACAACCTTCCTCCGTAAATGTGTATGTCTAAACCATACATGTTCTTAAATGCCATTATTCCAGGACCACACAATCCAACAGCTGGCATTGACATATATTTGCAACCTTTGATCGATGACCTAAAAAGGTTGTGGCATGGTGTTTTAACTTATGATGCAGCACGCAAACAAAATTTTCTCATGAGGGCGGCTTTGATGTGGACCATCAATGACTTCCCTGCCTATGGAATGTTGTCAGGATGGGGGACACATGGTAAGATGGCGTGTCCGATTTGCATGGTTGACACAAGAGCTTTTACTCTTAAATATGGAGGAAAAACATCATGGTTTGACTCACACCGTAGGTTTTACCTAGCGATCATCCATTTAGAAGGTCAAAATATGCATTCATCAAGGGAAATATTGAAACAGGTGAACCTCCCCGTAGGCTGACACCAGAAGAAGTTTGGAACAGTGTCAAGGATATCCCTCCAGTAGAAGTCGTTGCAGGTGTTGTTTCTCGTCCAGATGGTTATGGAGTATGACATAATTGGACAAAAAGAGTATTTTTGGGAACTTCCATATTGGAAAGATAATCTCTTGAGACACAACTGGATGTCATGCACATTGAAAAGAATTTTTTGATAACATATTTAACATCATTATGAATGTAAAAGGTAAAACAAAAGACAATGAGAAGGCTAGGAAGGACGTGGATCATTACTCGCAGCGTAAAGGATTTGTCGTTGGTTGAAGCAGGTACTAGGACGTTGAAACCCAAAGCCAATTATACTTTATCTACCGAACAAGCGAAAGAAGTTTATCGGTGGATAAAACAGTTGAAAATGCCGACTCGTTATTCTTCCAATTTAGCAAGATGTGCGGATGTGGATAATGGGAGGTTGCATGGGATGAAGAGCCATGATTGTCATGTATTCATGGAGTGCTTACTTCCTATCGCTTTTAGTTCGTTGCCAACACATGTTTTGAATCCGCTCATTGAAATAAGTCAATACTTTAAGAATTTGTGTTCTCGCAACGCTTAAAGCGGATGATCCGACAAAAATGGAACAAGACATCCCACTTATCTTATGCAAGTTGGAGAGAATTTTTCCCCTGGTTTCTTTGATTCTATGGAGCATGTTGTTTGTTCATCTCGCAAATCGAAGCTAAACTTGGTGGACTGTCCAATACAGATGGATGTATCCGTTTGAAAGGTCGGTTAATATACATATGAAAGAAGTTTACTACAATTTCAACACATTATTATTAACATATAATTTTCTATAGGTTCATGGGTGATTCAAAAGATCAGTCAAAAATAAAGCTAGAGTTGAAGGATCGATATGTTCGCCTTACTTGCATCGTGAAACAACTCATTTTTGTTCATATTATTTCAACAATGATTTGGCTCCTACAAGTAGTCGAAATGAAATCAACATTGAACCACCAAGACATCGCTTAGCTTTGTCTGCCTTTTGTCTCCCCGTCGTCCGTCTGGAAAAGAGTCAATTCATCAAGCTAATGTAAGAAGAGTTAAACTCAGCCCATGTTCATGTCTTGATAAATCTGCACTCGAGGTCCAACCATTCATTGAGTATGTCTTTCTCAACCTAGCTAGTTATCTTAATTTCTTTATAAATTAAAGAAATCTGCTGTAATGTAACAATTGTTAATTTCTCATTAGGGAGTTTTGACATCAGAGGGAGTAAGTGAAGAACAATCGTCTGCTCATATTCATGCGCATTTTCCAATGTGGTTTAAGCGGCGTATGTATTCCCTTCCGCCAACTCCTACCAACCAACACCTGAGAAACTTATCTGATGGTCCTCGAAGATGTGTTAAAGAATGGCACACATACTTTGTGAATGGTTACAAATTTCACACTCACAAATGGACAGAAGGTAGAGAAACAGTGAATAGTGGAGTTTGCATGAAGGGTGACACTGGGAGAGGCGAAGATGATTTCTATGGTGTTGTTGAACACATTTATGAACTTGCATACCCTTATCTTGATTATCATCAAAAGATAATCGTTTTTCTTGTAATTGGTTTGATCCGTCCCCTCGAGGAACAAAGTTTAACCCAAAGACAAATACAAAGGACATTAAAATGAGTGGTAGATATCGACTGTACGATCCTTTTGTGATTGCACAAAATGTGAGACAAGTCTACTATGTCTCTTATCCATCAACACGGACTGATCGGCGTGGTTGGTGTGTCGCAATTAAGACAAAACCAAGAGGTTACATCGAGACAAATGACACAATGGAAGATGTGCCATATCAGTCGGAAGAAATGTCCAATGTAAATGAAGTGATTGAAGTTGAGATCATTACTCGCTTTACGTGATGAGTCCAACACTGCCGATGAAGTTAATGAAGACGAAGATACGGATCATGAGGACGCAATCGATCATCACGCGGTGTATCGGGAGTTGACTTATCCGATGATGATGGTGATTTTGAGAAAGAATGGGATTCTAATTAATTAATGTCATGTTATCTTATTTAAATAATTTGTTGGTTTGTAATATTTATATTTATCGGACTTGATATATATTTGCCTATGTTATTCAAAGTTCAATATTATTTGTTGTCAAATAATATTTATATTTATCGACTTGATATATAATTTGTTGGTTTGTAATATTTATATTTATCGACTTGATATATATTTGCCTATGTTATTCATCATTAAAAGGAATTTGTTGTCAAATAATATTTATATTTATCAGTCTTGATATATATTTGCCTATGTTATATATTCATCATTTATATATGTTATTAACTTTTTTATAGCTACTAGAATAGTTATGGCATCGTTACGAGTGGTGACTCACCACATGATGAGGACCCACCCGCGCTTCTCGGATAAAGGAAAGAAGATATGTACTTCTTTACGCGGCGTAAGCGTAAGATAGTATATCGACTTGTTCATGGCAACTATGTGCGTATGCCATCATCGACGAGCTCCGGCGCTGAACTGCGGCCGCTCCACCCGTAGTATGGCACCCCCTCGCTGATCCAGATATCGCCGCGCGTGTATGATGCGCAAACCGACGTGGTTGATATTTTGGATGACGGTCGTATCGTTGTGGAGGTTGTTGGAAATCGTAAGTATTTATTATATATATTTGTATTTGTAATTGTATTTGAAATTTGTCTTTTAAATTAATATCATTTTAAATTTTCTTTCTTATGTACACTTGATCCCGGAGGATTGTGTCCAAAGCGATAACAAGTATAATCAAGGCAAATTACACAACTTCCCAGGTTAATTGGTCTGAGGTTAAAAAGATCCGCATCCAAATTTTGGAATCAATTTAGGGTAAGTTTTTTACTATTTAATTAATTTTTAATTATTCCAAATTCTTGAATTCATTAAGTTGTTTTTTCTAACAAGTTATTTTATTTTGTGCAACCAGCAACATTCGCATGGAAACTCGAGGATGACCATGCGCTTAAGAAAGTCTTCAATTCAAGAGCTTCTCACCGCTTTTTCAAAATGTCATGGAAGAGCGTGACAAGCCACCGAGTAGAGCATTCATTGGATTGGTCCGCCTATATGGGATCAACTCCAACTGAAATGGGCGCATGATGATTATAAAAAAATGTCGAGAGCTGCTGCGAATCGGGCTTCGAGAATGGTGGTTGCTTAAATCAGCGGCGTTCTATCACCATATGATCATGCTAAACGCTTTGTAATATTTTATATATCTTTCTTTTTAATTCTTCAAATTTTATATTTTATTAAATACTAATATTATAAATTAATACTATATATATACAGAGGCTTTTCTTGGTCGGCCACCTACTTTGCTTTGAGATACATACACGTGCAACTTCATATGCGCGAGGACACCGGAGTTTCTCAAGAGCGCCAAGGATGATTCAGAAGCATTCAATAATTGGCGCAGGGGTATCGGCAAACACAGAGAGTAAGCGGGACCGAGGTTGATCCCGATGAGGAGGCTCGATTGGCCTTAGCAAAATGGAAAGAACTTGGCCGGTCCATCGCCAAGAAAAGGTCGATTACCGAGATCCGGTGGTATGGGCCTGCGTTCTTTTCCAAATTCCATTGTTCAATTTCACGTCAAATTCCTCTTCAACAACAAGTACTGGACACTCTCATGTCCCCACTCCTGAAGAGCGAGCTGAGGTTGCGGTATTGACCGAGAAATTGAGCAACTATGAGCGTGAGATTCGGGAGATGCGAGAGCGCGCAGTCAAGAACGCAGAATCAATGAGGAATTCAGAAGCAAGTAATGGATAGTTTGTCTCATGCAAGGCCATCTATGCCATCATCATCCTCATCAGTACCTTATCCACCGCCAGGGATGCAACCCTACGGAGGTGCTTTCAGCTGATACCACTCGTGCCTTCCACCTCCAATCAACTATGAGCGGCTTTGCGCTTTCAATCGTCCGCCATACCCATATGGTCACCCTCATATGGTCACCCTCATATGGTCACCCTCATATGGTCACCGAGCCTCGATTTGAACTCTCCTCCGCAGCCCATTCCACCTCGGGCCCATCGCCAGCCCACGCCGCCCACGTCATGTCTCCCCGCAAGCACAATTCCAACAACCGTCCCAAAGAATTTCGGACCCGACCACGTCAACCACAACCCCAACAAAGCGGGACGATGAAGAAGATGATTGGACGACGGCGCTTTTACATCCGGATCCCAAAGACCCCCAAACCCAAATAGGCCTTATTATTAGTGGTTTGTTGTTGGATAATTTTATTGTGACTTTGTTGTTTTTATTAGTTGTTTAATTTGTATGGATAATTTTATTGTGACTTTGTTGGTTTTATTGTTGGTTTAAAATTTATTGTGACTTTGTTGGTTTTATTGTTGGTTTAAATTTTATTGTGAGTTTGTTGGTTTTATTAGTTGTTTTTAAAATAATTTTCAAATTTTAATAATTTACTTTTAAAATATTTAAAATTAGATTTTCAAATACTTTTTAAAAATAAATTTCAAATTGTTAAAAGAGATTTTAAAATTTAAATATTATTTTCAAATTATTAAATTAATTTATAATTTAAATATTAAAAATTTAAAAACGTTTTTAATATTTAAATTTATAATATTTAAATAATTTAAAACTAATAACGGTTTTTAATATTTAAATTTATAATTTAAATATTAAAAATTTAAAATTAAAATAAATTTTTAAAAACGTTTTTTTTTAAAAAAAATATATATTACCGGCGGCTTATATTAATTACCGGCGGAGTGTTTTAAAAAAAAAATTAAATTCAGAAAACATTACCGGCGGATATTATATTGTTACCGGCGTTTTTATATAAAAAAAAAAAAAAAAAAACTTACCGGCGGATTTGGTGTTGTTACCGGCGGATTCTATTAAAAAAATAAATAAAATTACCGGCGGATTGTTTGCACTTACCGGCGGCTTTTTCCGCCGGAATTATCCTGCACTTACCGGCGGCTTTTTCCGCCGGAATAAATCAAGTAGTTACCGGCGGATTTTCCGCCGGTAAGTGTTACGTACGACGTTTTAACCGGCGGAAAATCCGCCGGAAAGTTCCGCCGGAAACATTCACTTACCGGCGGTTTTTTGGCTTTACCGGCGGCTTAGGTCCGCCGGAAAACCTTGATTTTCTTGTAGTGCTTGTGCGGTGTCAACCATGTGTCGTGCACATATTTAATGAGAGCGAGTTTATCGAGAGCAAGCGGCCTAAAAAACTTCAGATTAGATAAGTACTCGACTCATCAATGTAATCAATAATACATAGCGGAGAGATTGGACTCGCTCCCGCCTATCCTTGTGCACCAACTCTTTAATCTTCGCTTTGACATTTTTTGTAACATGCCAATGACACAATAAATTTGTAGAAGAAGGAAAGACATCAAGAATAGCGGACATACAAAGAGATCTCTCGTCATCAAAGAAAACTGAGGATGAATAGAATGCAAATCACAAATATCTTTCTTTTCTTTGCAATACCCAAGAAAAATGAATAGCAAGCTCCTGTCCAATATAGGCAAATGCAACATGGAAACTCAACTCAGTTAGTTGAGAATTACAACAGTTTATTAAGTCAATTAATTAATTTGGAGTTTTATTTCATTTAGGAGGTGTTATAGTGATTAGTTATATTAAAAATAGGATGTTTAATATAACTAAGAGGTGTTGGGTAGTAAATAAGGGAGTGGTGATTTAATTAAAATAAGGAGTGGTTGAAGTACCTAGGGGGTGCAAATAAAGGGCCCATGGCCCACAAATGGACCCAAACTAAAGAAATAACCTTTGGGGGTAAGGTTTCCTCCTCATTTACAACCAAGAAAAGAAAAAAAAAGGGGAGGACAGCAGCCATGGAGGTGCGCAGCTGGGTGCTTGAGGGGGGAAGGGGAAAAATCATTTTCTTGCTTGGGTAAGTTGGTATTTGGTACCAATCTTCTCCATTTTTCTTTTCCTATCTTTTAGTATAAGTTTTAACCATTAATTCCCTTCCATTTCCTCTTTTCCATGAATGGGTTTTTGAAGCTCAAAGTAGAGGAGCTTCCATTTTTGGTGTTTCCAACAAGTATTTATTTGTCGAAATCCGAGGTCGTTTACTATTTTAATTAATTCGCCAAAGTAGGCGCATAGTTACAGAATTTTCTGCACCTGAGTTTAGGTAGATTAATTTGAACGTTGAATAAGATGATAAATTTGTTGAATAGCTTGAAGTTGAATTTTGTTGTGGTGGTCGTGTTAATTGTTGATGAGGATGATGTTGGATATGTGATAAATTGTTGAGATTGGTATTGTTGTGTTAATTGCAATTGTGGTGCTGTTGGGCCTCTTGCCATGGTTGTTGATTATCTCTGGTGTCGTATGTGTTTGCCTTCCGTTGAATAGGAAAATAAAAGTGACGATATAGGTAATTGTATCTAAAAGTAACGAGATAGACTTAGCGTCTCAAAGCGACAACGAGGATTCGGTCCTACTTAATTGGTGATGATGCCACGAGTTAGCTATGTTACGGTGATGGTTTGGTGACGGGAGCTCTGCTCCAATTTTTGTGTCTTGGGTGAACCTTAGACGGTGTTTGGGTAGTCGGGTAGGATTTTGACAACCTACAGGTTAGAATACCTATTTGGGGAGTAAGTGTGTAGAGGAGGATGTCTGGTCTGTTGCGCATACGATAGAATATGGATGAGAACGGTTAGAGGTGATAAGAAGAGTGGATGTTGATGTTCGTGAGTTTGGTGTAGATTTTCGAGGACGAAAATATTCTAAGTGGGAGAGAGTTGTAACGCCCCAAAATAATTCAATTAATTATTTAATTAAGTTAGTTGAGAATTACAACAGTTTATTAAGTCAATTAATTAATTTGGAGTTTTATTTCATTTAGGAGGTGTTATAGTGATTAGTTATATTAAAAATAGGATGTTTAATATAACTAAGAGGTGTTGGGTAGTAAATAAGGGAGTGGTGATTTAATTAAAATAAGGAGTGGTTGAAGTACCTAGGGGGTGCAAATAAAGGGCCCATGGCCCACAAATGAACCCAAACTAAAGAAATAACCTTTGGGGGTAGGGTTTCCTCCTCATTTACAACCAAGAAAAGGAAAAAAAAGGGGAGGACAGCAGCCATGGAGGTGCGCAGCTGGGTGCTTGAGGGGGGAAGGGGAAAAATCATTTTCTTGCTTGGGTAAGTTGGTATTTGGTACCAATCTTCTCCATTTTTCTTTCCCTATCTTTTAGTATAAGTTTTAACCATTAATTCCCTTCCATTTCCTCTTTTCCATGAATGGGTTTTTGAAGCTCAAAGTAGAGGAGCTTCCATTTTTGGTGTTTTCTTGTGTTTTTGAAGGAGAAGCTTCTTGGGTTTCCAATTTTGAGGTATGGGGGCTCTCTTTCATGGCTAATAATTTATAAACCTTGAAATCATATGGATTAGGTGTTAGGAGTAGTTGTTTAATTAATTAATGAAGTAATTGAGTGTTTGTGTGTTTGTTTGATTGTATATGTGATTATATTAATTGTTGTATGGAGATTGAAATGCTATTGTGTTGATTGTTGATATGAGGGTGTTATGACATGATTTTAATGAAGGATAATAAATAGAATTAAAGTGATGGCTAGGTGTTTGATGTTATGTTTGAATGAACATGAAAATGTTTTATAAGATGGTATGGTGTGGTGTTTTACATGAGAGTGTTGTTCTTGGTTGGGGGTTAAGGTGAGTTACATGAATTTAATGCAAAATAATGTGTAATAGGTGTTAAATAATAATGAGGTGATTGGTGTTAATTAATATAAATGATTAGGAGAAATATTGGTTTGTAGGTGTTTAATAAATTGTTTGAAATTAGAGTTTGGTTGGAGTGTGTATGTGTGGTTGAGAAATTATATATTGGGTTGCTGTCAATAGTGTTAGGGGCGCCACTTTGCTAGGAAAATGGCGCCTAGGCTGCTGTATTTTTGGTCTGAGTGTTGTGCAGGGGAGGGGGCACCAGTTCGCTGGGAACTTGGCGCCTGTGTGTGCGCCAGGAGTGGGGCGTGAGGTGTGTGCAGGGGGGGTGCCATTTGGTTGCCCCAGGGCGCCAGTTTGTGCGCCCGTGTCTGCGCCAGTGTGTGTTGCTGGGCGCCATTTGGCTGCCCTGTGCGTCTGCTTGGGCGCCTGGCTGTGCTAGGGTGTCTAAGTGTGGGTTCAAAATAGTCCCTAAGTGCTAAAATAATCCTTATGGTGACAAAATAGTCCCTATGTGTCAAAATGGTCCCCGAGGTGTTAAAATGGTCCTTATGGTGTCAAATTGGTCCTTAGGTGCTGAAATGGTCCTTAGGTGTCACATTAGTCCTTAGGAGGTGATTTGGTCCTTAGGTGTGGGTTTAGTCCTTGGTGTGACATTTAGTCCAACAATGAGGTGTGTTGCGTTGTGGTGATGATAGAGCGATGTGTGGGCTTCGGCCCAAAGCGATGTGTGGGCTTCGGCCAAAGCGATGTGTGGGCTTCGGCCAAAGCGATGTGTGGGCTTCGGCCAAAGCAGTGTGTAGGCTTCGACCAAATATTGTGATTAGAGTTGAGTTGCGAAATGAAAAGTGGTGAGTTAATGATTGTTGTGGTAAATGTATTGTGTTGTGGTGCATTGTCATGGCGTCACATAAATCATGTACATTCAGCGAAGATGTAGGCTTCGGCCATTGCGGTGTGTAGGCTTCGGCCTAAGCGACGATGGGCTTCGGGCAAAGCGACGATGGGCTTCAGCCAAAGCGACGATGGGCTTCGGCCAAAGCCACGATGGGCTTCGGCCAAAGCGGTGTGTGCCCTCAAGGCTTATTGCGGTGATGATGGATCCACATGCATATTGCATTTCATACATTACATGCATACTCTGGTGATTGATTGGTTGTTCATGAATTAATGGTGTGGTTGGTGTAACTGTGTTTGGTGTAACTGTATTTGGTGTAACTGTATATGTGATGTAACTGTATATTTGACGTAACTGTATATTTGGCGTAACTGTAATTGGTGTAACTGCATTAATGATGTATTTGCATTGACTGTATTTCTGGTGTGCCTATTCTACTGTGTTTCCTGTTTTATTTATTATTATCTATGTATTGAGACTCACCCTACTGCGTCGTGTTGCTTCGTATGTCGGCAACCTGCAGGTGATAGCAAATGAAGTAGTCTAGTGATGGTCATGCTCTGATATGTAGCACCGGGGGCGGGAAGTCTTAGATATTTAGTAATTTATTTTGATGTATTCAGTCTGATATAGGATGTTGTATTAAATACTTTGAGACTGGTCGATGTTCTGCTGTGCTGGTGATTTATAATCAGGATGTTGTAAATAACTAAAGAAGTGTTTTTGAGGGTTCGCCCCATTTTGACGTGCTATGTATCACGCACAAGTTGTTTTATGAAAATTCAATTCGTCGTTTTATGTTTTTGAAGAAATGTAGCACTCTCTTTGAGGTGCGTGGAATAATTTTTGAAAACTCTGATTTTAAAATTGACTAAATAGTAGTAAATAGAAAGGGGGTGTTACAGTTAGTCACTCCCACAATCTGCAAAAGAGGCAAGTTGTACTGTTGGTCTTGTAGGTTGAGTCAAGAATGAGAACCTTCGGAAACAACCTGAGTAACTTGACGTAGTGGGATGAGCCCACATGATATCACCGACTACATCGCACCCGAATAACTGCCTACTCCAACATAGATAATTATGTGATGCAATCGGTCTCAACACCTCCGAATGTCCGTTCTAGGACCCTCTTTGTAGACCGGTGTTTGTGGACGCCGCCTATAAACTTGACGAAGACTAGTCACATTCTCCGGATCTAGCTTCTTCAAAGCGATAATAATAGTAGCTTTCGGTCCGACATCAAGATCCGCATGCTCGTTAACTGATCCTTTGCGCGCTTAGACAGACGCCCAAATAAACAAGTACCAATGGAAGTTTTAAGCAACTCGTATGCGTGTGTCTACCATTTAACCGTCACACACCAACCCCACGGCTAATCAAAGGTAGTAGCTTTCAATCTAAAAGGACAACCTCTCCTTTTAGAACCGAAACCCTTGAATCATTAGTAAACCCACCTTGCTTCTCACACCAAAAACAATCTTATCTCGCCTCCCTCTTTCCACCGCTTTTACGATCTCACAATAACAACGACTACACCGATACTTCTACCAACAAATTTTGCCCACTCTCCACAAACCGTGTAGAAAATATCTACAAAATATATAATTTACTAAGTACTTAAGTAATTTAATTCTATTTACCAAACTTGAGTAACAAAAATATACCGTATCCGCGTGAACGCCGTCGATGTAGTATCAATATCAATGTAAGCCAACCGAGAGTTGGCATCCGCCGTCAGAGGCGGTCAATATCTGCTCCAACAAAACAGATATCAACTTAGGAAAAACGAAAAAATAACTCAGTCGTATATACCTCCTCGACCATGTATATACGATGGGTATTTTTTCACGTCATATATACATGGCCCAGATGTATATACGATTAGATCTTCAAGCCCACTCGTATATAACCTATATACGATGGGTAGTCAACGAAGCATTTAATAATGCATTCGTATATATGCCTTGAAGGACATATATACGATGGATAGTCAACGTAGCATTTAATAATGCAATCGTTTATATGTCTTGAAGGACATATATACGATGAGTACTTTTTCAGGTCAGCGTTAAATATTAAATGTAATCGTATATACCTTCCATTGAGGTATATACGATGCGAATTAATGTGGGTCCCAGTCAGAGTGAATTTAATGAAAGTCAAAATGTGATTTATGGCAGGGGTAAAATCGGTATATCACAAATGGGTGGGGGTGGGAGGGGATGGGGTGGGGGTATAAAAAAACAAAGCCTTCCATGAATAGCAATGACATCCACCGTGGCCCGTGCTTGCATGGTGGGACTGGGGGGCTAGGGACACATGTAAAAAGAAGAGTAAACCTTAAATTTAGTCATTGAACTATGAAAATTTATAAAATTGTTTAAAAGTTTATCTCTATTTATTAGTTTAGTCCCTAATTTTTTATTTATTTATGGACTAAGTCACTACAAGAAAATCACTGGTTTGCCACGGCAATTTCCGTCGCAAAATGGCTAATTTCCGTTGCAAAACAGCATTCGCCACAGATTTGCGACAGGCAAAAATTGGAGGCAAAAACGCTCGTCGCAAATCGTTTGGCACAAAATTTTCCGTGGCAAATGTTTCTGTTGCAAATATCCGTGGCAAAGTCGTCGCGAATTTCATCGCAAATCTGTCGCAAATCTATAAAAAATTAAAAAAAATAAAATTAAATCATACTTTGAATTCTTCAACCTATTCTGCCCAAAATATTACTTTCAGTTTTTATTGCAAAAGGAAAAGTTTAGTAATATACACTACAAAAAAAACGAGGATTAGCGACGGAATTAGCGAGAGAAATTTTGTCCCTCGCAAAAAACGAGGATTAGCGACGGAACTACAAGTCCCTCGCTAATGTGACCATTAGCGAGGGAATTAGCGACAGAATTTCAAGTCCCTCGCTAATGTCTGAACGTCCTGGCTGATTTGATCGCTGCAGATCGCTCGCTCGACTATGCCAGAGCGATGTGGCGCTTAGCGACGAGGCGCACGTCCTCGCTAATGTCCAGTTATTTTTTTACCAAATATCTGATTCTCTCACTCTTCTCTCATTCTTTCACTTTTAACCCTCACTCCTCTTCTATTCCTCTTCCTCTTCCTCTTCCTCTACTCTCTCTCTCTTTCTCACCTACAAACTCTAACCCACCACCACACAACCACCACCACCACCACCACCACCACCACTCACTCTTATTTTTCACTCACAACACCCTCATTCTTCTCTCTCACCTACAAACTCTAACCCACCACCACACAACCACCACCACCACGCCCCCACCACACCACAACCACTCTCACTCCTCTCTCTCTCCTCAACCACACAACCTCTCTCTCTCTCACTCTCTTTCTTCCACACCACCACCACACCACCACAACCACATACCTCTTTCTCTCACTCTCTTTCTTCCACCACCACCACCACCACCACCACTCTCTTTCTCCCTTACTCCTTCTCTCTCTACGACCACCACCACACAACCACCACCACCACCACCACCACATACATCTCACTCTTTTTCTCCCTTACTCTTCTCCTTCTTCTTCTCTCTTTACGACACCACCACCACCACCACCACCACCACCACCACCACCACCACCACCATCACACCACCACCACTCTCCTCCTCTCAAAATAATAATAATAATAATAACAACAATAATAATAATAATAATACTAATAATAATAATAACAACAGTAATAATAATACTACTAATACTAATAATAATAATAATAATAATAATAATAATAATAATAATAATAATAATTCAGATTGATAAGTGTGCCAATCAGACTCAGGAAGCGTGTAGCGACGGAATTAGCGAGGGACTGTCCCTCGCTAATTAGCGACGGAACACATTTCTCTCGCTAATTTCCATTAGCGAGGAGGGAATTAGCGACCGAACTGGTCCCTCGCTAATTCCCTCGCTAATGGCAATTAGCGACGGAATTGGGCATGTTAGCGACCGAAAATTCCCTCGCTAATGACCGTGTTTTTTGTAGTGATAAAGAGTTATAACTTACTTTACAATAACTCTAGAAAATAATTAAGAATTATTAACTATCTAAAGAGTTCAGTAATATAAAGAGTTGTAACATAAAGAACTACTCATATTCCGTCCCATATTAGCGACCAGCCCATATTCCGTCGCAAATTAGCGACCGAATTATGCTCCTTGGCAAATTTTGATGGCTAAAAACGAGTTTTCTTGTAGTGAGTTTTTTTTTTTTGACAACTTGTAGTGAGTTGATTGTTGAGAAACATGACATCCATAGAAGATTGGAGGAAAAAACTCTCAAAGACTCATATAATAATAAAGTAGAAGTAATACAAAATGAGAAAGATTAACTAAAGTGATTATATCAAGTCTATTTATAGGCACTCATTAACTACTTAACAAATTCATTAACTACTAATAACTAACCACTAACAAATTCCCTAACTACCAATCACTAACTATATCTAATATTGATTGAAAAGAGTATTATTATTCTATTTTCAATTTAATTTATAAACTATGAAAACTTATGAAATAGACCATTAAGTTTATTTCTGTTTATTAATTTAGTCTTCAAAATTTTTGGTTTATAGACTAAATTGATTGATAAACTTCAGAAACTAGATAATATATGTTTACATTTTATACTTTGTAGACTAAATAAGTGAGAGATTGATTTTTTTTTAATAAATCGGGTATCCTCTGCGCGCAATTGCAGAGACTAATTCCTCGAGTTGGGTAGATTCAGAGTGGATGATAAAGCTCTCACTCAAAAAATTTAACATTGTTGCATGTCTAATCCAGGACCTGAAAGAAAGATACTTTCACAACCAAATTGAAGATTTATATATAAAAAAAATCTCTTATATCAAACGATGCCCAAACCTAGTTTTGGAAGAAATGAAGCAACCTACTTTAGACTTTAGATTTCAATTCTTTTTACAGTAAATACATGCCTTCATTCGTTTGATAAAAACCAGAACATTACAACTAGATGATCAGTCAATGTTGGGACATGCCCCAACTACAAATTAGAGTTGCTCCTAGCTATTAGACAATACAAAGTATTGGCATCAATACACAAAACAAGCACACACAACATTGGTTTCACAACAAACTTACCAACTATTCCAATCAACCAAGCAAACAACTTCCGCATATGGTAAATGGCCAACAAAGCAGGAGAATCCAAAGTCTTTGACTCTATCCAGTTAAAGATCAATTTTTTAACTGGGATATGAGCGATTCGACTGTGCATGATCTCACGGTGGTCCAGACTTAATTACCATATTAACGCAAGCAGCTTGACAGTCAGAGGGGTAGATGAGTCGGTTGTTGGTGTACACCCATGTTGCTACACAAAATCTGCAATTCCTAGAAACTAGAGGGCCCAGGACCAAAGCAAAAGCTCCCACTACAAAAAAAAAACCAGTATTAGCGAGGGAAATTAGGTGGGTCGCTAAAAATCAAATACCGAGGGAATTAGCGACGGACATGGCCGTTGCTAAAGAGGCGCTGACTTTTTTTTTTTATTTTTAACAATTTCGTCGCTAAAACTTCACCTTCCGTCGCTAAAACTTTAACGGCTGTAACCCACAACAGTTACATTTCAAATTCTGTCCCTAAAACGTTGATTTTCGTCGCTAAATCTGACAGTTATGACACTGCACAGATTTCCTCGCTAAATTTCAAAATCCCTCGCTAAGTTTTTTAATGTAGTCCGATCTATTTCTTTCCTCTTCCCTCTCATTTCTCTTCTCTCACTCATTTCTCACCTCTTCCTCTACGGCTCCAACACCAACACCACCCATATCTCCTCATTTTCTCCTCCACCACCGTCCACGCTAGCACCACCACCGTCCACGCCACCACCACCATCACTAATGTTTGTTTTTTCTCACTCTTCTCTCTCTCTCTCTCTCTCTCTCTCTCTCTCTTTCTCTATTCTCCGAAATTCCTCTCTATTTCTCTCTAATGGTTTTTCTTTTTTTCCTCACCTACAACCACGATTTGTTTCTCACCACTGCACCGGAGTGCACATCGTCACCAAAACTCCAAAAGACCGTTGGATTCTTGACTCAAAACGATTAGTTTTTATTTATTTTTGATTTTAGTGGGTAGGATTGGTTTTTAGAACTTGATTTGATTTTAGTGTATTTAGGATTGATATTGACATTTGTGTTTAGGAATGATTTTTGAGATGTTTAGAAATTGATATTATTAGTATTAGTGTTTAGGAATTTGATTGAAATTTGATTTGAAGTTGATTGAAATATTATTTTTCTTTATAAATTTGATTGCTATTAGTGTTTAGGATTGATATTATGTTGAATAATAATGTATGAAAAGTGTATGTTGTTGGAGATGTTAAATGAGAAGTGTATGTTTGTTAAATTGGAATTGATAATTGTTGTAAAGTGTACATTAATTTTGAAATTAAAATTGTGTTAAATAGTTGTTTTGATGTTTGATGAACCCTAGGTTAGATGACTATATCAGATGCTTTTATTGTGTGTTGTTGATGGAAAAGGGTGAGGTGGTGTCCCTCACCCCCATATTTTGCTCGAAATCATCTCCATTGAGATAATTGCGAGACAATTCTAACAACGGTAAGGTTGGGAGTTTGAAATAACTTCCTTCACTACTTGGATGGAAAAGGGTTTTGTGCTGTCCTTGACCCCCATATTCGGCTCGAAATCATTTCCACCGAGATAATATCGATGCCACTAACTTGATATGTTATATGTTGGGAATTTTATTGGAATCTAACTCACTTTTTTAAATGCGTGTAGATGAATTGGAATCAATTAAATCGTGGTTGGGTGTATGATAGGTTATATCCGGGAAGATGTTTTTTGAAAGAAACTTTTGTTAAAGGGGTTGAAGAGTTTCTATGGGTAGCATGGCAACGTGAGAAGGCTAAAAATGAAGGAGGGGTTAGATGTCTATGCCATAATTGCAACGGTGTACCTATTAGTACTGATGATGAAATTAGGGAGCACTTGTATCGTAACGGGTTTAAGCCAAATTATTTTATTTGGGAGGATCATGGAGAACGACTTCCAAATTTTGACTTAGGGGCTTCAAGTAGTTCTAGTTTTCGTGTTCCATCTAATGAGCAATTCAGTCGATGGAAAACATGATTGTGATGGTCTTGGTGTGAATGTACCATTTGATGAGCCTCAATATGACGATCATGATGAAGCTCCAAATGAAGAAGCACAAAGATTTTATTGCGTGTTAAAAGAGGCAAACACACCGTTGTTTGAAGGCTCGCCAGAGTTAAAATTATCTATGTGTGTGAAGCTTTTAGCTCTCAAGTCCATGACCCATATTTCTGAGTTGGGTTTAAATTTTGTGACTCAAATGATGTTGAACTGGACACCTAATAAGGATAATTTGTCAAAAAGTTATTATGAAGCAAAAATGTTAGTTTCAAAGTTGGGATTGGAATATAAGAAGATTGACTGTTGTGAGGATGGACACATGTTGTTTTACGACAACGAATTTGGTAAAACGATGCGCGCTACAAGCGCAAGCGGATTCTCGTTGAAAGTCGAGGTATCATGTTCGTAAAGGAGACAAACGTAACTATAAACCCATTCCTGTAAGATCGATGTTCTATTTGCCTATTGTTCCAAGGTTGCAAAGAATGTTTGCATCGGCTGAAATTGCGAAGAAAATGACGTGGCATTGTGAGAATAGACATACCTCAGATATTTTACGCCATCCATCCAGATGACTATTCTTCTAATCTTGCAAGATGTGCAAATGTGAATACCGGGAAGATTCATGGGATGAAAAGTCATGATTGTCATGTATTCATGGAGTGTTTACTTCCAATTGCTTTTAACTCATTGCCAAAGTGTGTTTTGGAACCACTAACTGAAGTGAGCCAATTTTTTAAGAATATACGTTCTTCAACATTGAGAAAGAATGATCTTATTAAGATGGAGCAGAATATTCCCTTTCATTATCTGTAAGTTGGAGAGAATACTTCCTCTTGGTTTCTTTGATTCGATGGAGCATTCTCGGTTCACCTTGCATATGAAGCAATGCTTGGTGGACCCGTTCATTATAGGTGGATGTATCCATTTGAGAGGTAATTGATAACTCATATTTATATGAGTTATTTATACTTATTCAAAGATAAATCATGCAAGTTCTCTAGCAATTGTAGGTTGATTCTATTAGTTTTCTGTTAGTTTATTGTTTCTTAGTTAGCTAGGGGCTAAATTACGAGTTCTGTGCATTTTGGCACCAATTGGTGCCTTTGTGAGCATTTTGATGCTTTTTGTGCTTGTGCAGGAAATTTAGAGCCGAACGTCGCAACGTCCCTCACCACGTCTGAGCAAGGGCAGCAGAGCAAGAGTGAAATATCTCGCTTATGGCGCACTAGCAATGATGGTTAAAGATTCAACAAGTCGGAAGATCTTCTATTCCCCATGTCTTTGACAAGGATGACGCATCAGTAGCACCGCATGCTGTCGGGCCTCGAAGTGCGCGCATGTGCTTGGTAGGTGGGCAAATGACATCAGCAACATGTGACCCATTTGGCTATTTAATGGAAGACTTGTCTCTCTCTAGATATGCATACACACACCGCATCATACCACCCACACCTCCATCATCTACCTTCCTCCATTGTTCGAAAAGAGTTCTCAAAACGGTTCGGACACGCACTTCGGTTTTTGAACTCTACTCAACTCCATTTCCAAATAACCACTCATCGTGAAGCTCGGGACGTTGTAACGCTCTCTACAGCATCGCATGCAGGAAAGTTACTTAGGTGTATCTTTTGCACTCGCTTTCTTTTCGATTATGTATGGTATTTTAACTTCTTATCTTTCAGAGAGAGATGCTCAAAGATGAGCTAAACATTTTGTAGTTGGGTTGTTGTTTTGCATGTAATGAATTTCTAGTTAAATGTTATGAAGTATTGACGCTACATGTTTTAAATCTTTGCATGATAATATTTCCAAACTTGTTTTGAGACCGATCACTTAAAATAGGTAGATTCATAGGTACAGCATATGGTCTATGAAAAGAACTCAAAGATTTATATGAACGAAAAAAGGTGCACTAAAGACATTTAGGCATTTTTTATCTAAGTCTAGACATAGAAAGGATAAATAGTTCATAGAACATTGCCGTGGGTGCTTAAAATACGTGAGTGGGCCTATTTAGAACCTGACATAGGACCTCTTATACTTGAAACTCGACGCTTTGTCTTTGAAAAGCATAGCTCTTTTGCAACAAATGCTCAAACGTGGCCACGCTCTATACGAGAATAGCATTTGTACGTAATAACGTGTAAAACGTTATAACGCCCGACTAGAGAGGAATTACTTGCATGCAACAACCCAACTCATTCTCATCCATATTCACAACCACTATCTTATTTACTTGTTTTATTTATGTTCCTAGTTTTAACACCAACTTTTAGTGCCGATTTGTTACTTGTTTCACTTGTGTTTTAAGACTTGAACTTTGAAAGTACAATCAATCCTCGTGGGAACGATCTCTTACTTATATCCACTCTATTACTTGTACGACGTGTATACTTGCACTAAATTTGCGAATACCACACTATTTTACACGCAAACAGTAATTATGAATTTCAACATTTTAATTAAATTTCATATTTAGTATGACTATTTGTTTAATAACTCCACTTCCTCCATACGTTTAGATTAATGGGTGATTATAAACGATCTGTGAATAATAAAGCTAGAGTCGAAGGATCTATCTGCGCAACTTACTTGCACCGTGAAACCATTTATTTCTGTTCTCATTATTTCAACAACTTTATGTTGTCAGCAAATAATAGAAACGAAATAGAGGTTGAAGAAGATAGGCACTCACTCACTTTATCCATGTTTAACAAACCTGGTCGCCCCTCGGGAAAGAAGTCGACTCATTGGTTATCACAAAAGGAGTGGACATCAGCACATGTTCATGTCTTGATCAATTGCACTGAAGTTAAACCATATGTTGAGTAAGTATGCTTCAATTTAGTCTTTAATCTATACACCTTTAGAGTATGAAGTTAAATCATGGTTTGATCAACTTTCAATTACACCATTTCAGCGCATTCTTACAAATTGAGGGTATACCGGCCGAAGACTCTTCTGTTCATATACATGAAAGTTTTCCAATCTGGTTAAAGGCTAGAGTAAGTAAATAAAATAATATTTTAATGTCAAACGTTTAAAGTAGATATGCGACATTACTTATATTTTTCCATATGTGATTAATTAGGTTTATGAAGCGGAACCAACTCCCCTAATCCAACACTTGAGGAACTTAGCTAATGGTCCTTTTCGTGAATTTTGTGACTGGCCCACATACCTCGTTAACGGTTATAAATTTGACACTCAATCATGGAGTGAGGGAAAACAAACCATTAATAGTGGTGTATATGTTAAAGGGGAAACATGAGGAGGTGAAGATGACTACTACAGTGTCATCCAACGCATATATGAGCTTGAATACACGTATTTAGACTATGAAAAGAGAATAGTTTTGTTTTATTGTAGTTGGTTTGATCCATCGGTTAAAGGAACGAAATTGAATCCAAAATGTAATACGGTCGACATTCAAATGGATAAGAAGTATAAGCTTTATGATCCTTTTATCATGCCCGAAAATGTGAGACAAGTGTATTATGCAATGTTATTAAAACCGAACCGGAGATCGACCCGGTCAAGACACTGGGTCACTGGGTCAAGGGTCGGACCGAGGGGTCACTGATTGACCCGCGTGACCCGTGGCACTACTAAAATATGATAAAATTAGTTATACTGTGTATAAATTCACAAATCACAGAGTCACAAAAATTTTCATAGTCTAAATAATAGACATTTAGGCACAAGTTTTATAAATATATTTTAATACAACATATTAGTAATTGCAAATATATTTTATAAGACTTTATTAAATATTTTTAAGCCAACATTTACTTTGTTAAAAAATATATTTAACAAAGTAAATGGATGAGTTGATCTAAAAAAAAACGGATGTAGGAATTGCCTCAAGTAAAATGCAGTTAGATGATATAACAACAACGTGTGGTAGCTCAGCTGGAAAAATTCGGCATCTCCAACAAGGAGGGGACGGTTCGAATCTCCCCACTGTCATTTTTAGTAATTCCCACGAATATATCTGCAATAATCAAGTGTGACCGGGTCAACTCGGATTACCGAGTCAACACCGGGTTTCACCGAGTTAAGGCGGGTTGACCGAGTCAACCTCGGTTCATTTGCAGGTGCGGTACAATTGGCCAACCGACCCGAGCAAGGCACCGTTTCCCGGTCGAACCGGTCCGACCGGCCGGTTCGGACCGGGTTTAATAACACTGGTATTATGTTCCATACCCATCAACTCGCAGAGGATGGTGTGTTGCAATTAAGACAAAACAACGGGGTCGCATTGAAGCCACTGATGTGGGGGATGAGGTACCTTATCAAGTGGATGAAATGTCAGGTGTCAATGAGGTAATTGAAGTTGAACCAATCAATACCTTTTGTGATGATCGATACCATGTTGAAGAAGTTGAACCGGTATTAGAAGAAGAAGTTAGAGAATATGAAGAAGAGGAACAAGTAGAAGAAGAGGAACAAGAAGAAGAAGATGAAGAATATGAAGAATTTGATTAGTTTGAATAGTATTAATTCCATGGATCTATGTGATGATCGACTCCATTGTTGTCTTTAAATGTTGTTGTTGTTGTCTTTTTATAGTATTAATTCCATGGATCTATTGTTGTTGTTATTAGTTTGAATAGTATTAATTCCATGGATCTATTGTTATTGTTGTCTTTAAATTTATATATACCATTATGTGTTTCGTCTTTAAATCCCTAGATCTAGTTGCTTGTTCATGTAATTTTAAAGATATATACCATTATGTGTTTCGTTTTCCATAGATATGGATCCAGGAGGAGGTTATGACCCACAGAGAGGTAAGGTGAAGAACAAATCACAGAGGAGGAAGCATCGCCCAACTCGTGAGGTACTTAGTGAGAATTATTCGATGCTGCCTCATACCACCACTACTGCTGGAGGAGCCGGGACTTCACATTCCGCTCCAATTGGCCCACCGCGTGGTGATTCTCCCACCGGAGCTAATTGGTATCCTATCTCTTCATCTAGCAAATCATCTGCATATAGCCAGACATCAACATCCTATGGGTATTTTTCAGGTCCACATCAGCATCCTATGACCACACTAGCTGGATATGTGGGCCCACATCAGCATCCTATGGCCACACTAGCTGGATATGTGGGCCCACATATACTCCATCCTATGGGCCCACAAATGGGCCCTCCTATGGGCCCACCTATGTAACATCCTGGATATATGAGTTCACAGATAGGACTATCTATGCCTACACCTGAGTTGCATCCTCAACCTGTATGCTGACCCTGATGATGATGATGATGATGCTGACACTGATGGTGGTGATATTGACGCTGATGGTGGTGATATTGACGACATATCATCAGAGGAAGAGGTTGTTGTCGACCCTATCACTCAAAGATGTCGCAAAGTTATCAGGCCCTGTGGCAATGTGTAAGTATTGTTTTCCTTTTACTTAATTTAAATTCATGGTTTGATGCATATATATATATATATATATATATATATATATATATATATATATATATATATATATATATATATATATATATATATATATATATATATATGCTTGTTAATTTTGCAACAATTTCATTATGCGAGTTTCTTTAATCTCCCAATTTGGTTCACAAGCGGTCACTCAAGTGATTAAGAAATATTATTTGACAGAGTTTCGTGCAAAGTTGACATCCATCACTGAGGAGGAGGAGAAAGAGTGTTTGAGGATTTTCTCCGTAAGTATTAATTATGTCATTTCTTATGTTGTTAATTTTAATGTATTGTTTAATGGTTAATATATTTACTAATATGTGTTTTGATTTTGTTTAATATAGACCATAGTGGCTTGGAAACCTGAAGATGAGGAGGAGGTCAAGAGGGTTTTTTGGATTAGAATGTCCAAGCAATTATCAGACTTGTGTTACAAATTGAGAGCCAAAAATGTATGCCCAAAGTTTATGAGTGAAGATGTCTGAAAAAAATACAAGGATGCTTGTGAAGAAGATACATGGAAAGGGAAAGTTGAAAAAGCCAAGCAGAATAGGTCATTCACTGCCTTGGCTCCGTCAACCTGCCTCATCATGCTAATAGACTGGTAAGCTATTTTAATTTTTTTTTTACTTTTTAGTTTAGATATAAATTGAAATTTGTTTCATTTTTACAGGCTAGGAAGGCTGGTCGCCCTCTCACAGTTCCTGAGCTGCATAGAGCCACTCATGTGAGGAAAGATAACAACCAGTATGTTGAGAAGCGCGCTAAAAGGACACAGGTAAATATGCAACTTGATTTCTATTGTATTTAGTTCTTTTCTTAATGGAGACCTAATTATCATTATGTTTTGTGGTTATGCAATGCAATAGAAAAATGTTGAGTTGATGTTTGAGCCTACTCAGGGGAGCTGGAACCTTGACTCACTTGGTCCACTTTCCCCTGAGATGATGGCTTTGGCAAACAAAAACTGGAAGAAGGCAGTAGGCAAGTCGAATAAAAATCGTCTGTATGGTGCGGGGCCCTTGGCTCCACTTGTGAAATTTGCCGATCACTATGACACCAGCTCTAGTAGTCGACATTCCCATGCTTCATCAGTTGAGACACAGCAGCTCAGGCAGCAGGTAGAGCATTTGGTGGCTGAGCAGCAGAGGAAGGATCATACTATTGCAGAGATGCAAGCAAACCAGTTGAGGATGCAACGTGAGCAGGAGAGGTTGTTCGCTCTCTTTAACAGCTTGAGGCCACCTGAGTCGTCGTGTGATCAAACAGAGTCTGATCATCCTGATCATCCTCATCATCCCTCTTCCCCCCTATTGATTTGGATTATGTTATTGCTGTCCATTTGGATTATTTGGATTATGTTGTTGCTTTCCGTTTGGATTATTTGGATTATGTTATAACATTTCAGATCTGATTATGGGTTTTATTTGACTATTCTAGAAATATGAAGTTGCATTTAGTTTTATTACCATTATTTATAAGCAAAAAAGTAGGAATTTTAAATAAAAAAATTCTTAAAAAATCCCTCGCTAATGCAACAAAAAATCCCTCGCTAATAACAAAAACAAATCCCTCGCTAATTCCCTCGCTAAAATTCCCTCGCTAAAATTCTCTCGCTAATTCCCTCGCTATATTTCCCTCGCTAAAGTACGTTAGCGAGGGATTTTTGTGCTTTAGCGAGGGAATCATGCGTCGCTAAATGACGTTTTTTTTATAGTGTACCATGGACACAACAATAATCCAAAAAAGACTTGCACTTCCAGTATCTTTCATAAACCACACAACAACTAGAAAAGGGAAAACAAAAAACGACATAAACATTAACAAACACTGATGGTAGAGGCCCGAATAGAAGAAATAGACCCGTTAAACAATGAACGCAAAAAATTAACTCGAAACCACGTCTGTGGGCCCAAACCAAAATGGTAAGCCCAATTGTGAGAAAAATGACTTTAGATAAGCCCAATTAGGTTCTACTAAGCCTAGATACGAAGATTAAACTGAAGAATGCACGAAAAGACCGATCATTCGCGTGCATGCCAAGTTTAAACTACGGTATTTTTATTTAATTGAACTGGATAATTGAAATTGGCTTAGGTTAGAAAATGAGACGTCATTCTAACAATTCTCGTAATCGCGTGACCTTAAAATACGAATTAAATAAGATGACTAAAACAAGAAAAAGAAGACGGACAAAATTGGGGTATAACAGGGGGAAAACCCTCCACTAACACTAAGGTTGAGAGGAGAAAAGATGATTCTAGAGATAAGTGAGAGCTTGTCTCTCATCTTAGGACTTGACTTTCTGTGTTAGATTTCAAAATTTTTATTGGCGTTTCTCGGTAATAAAAAAATAGTAGCTAAAATATATTTTTATGAAAGCAACAATTTCGAATTGTTGGGTTGAGTACAATCAATAGTAAGCCTTGAAACCACAATTTTTTTATAGATTTATACATCAAAGATAATTCTACCATATTATCTGATTAGAATTTTAAAATGTATACATTTCACGGTGTTTAACAACAACTCAAATGGGTTAACTTGTTCATCACTTGGATGAGATGGTAGGAGTCTCTTCCAGTTTAATAAAGATCTTGTGTTTCAATCCAGCTTTGAGCACATCAGTGTTAAATCTCTAGAAGAAAAGCTTTGTCGTCCATTGTGATCCTATCTGGTTTATACCAAAAATTCAAATGGGTTAAGTTGGTCTAGACAGAGTCAAACTAATTTGGGCCATTGTTTTCAAATACCTAACTCCCCCTCCCCGTATTTCAATATCTCAAAAGTACTCGTACCACTAACATATCCCCTCCATCTCCACCTTTTCTCCTCTCTCTTCATTCCTTCTCCCACGCACTCACTTAGCTCCTTTACTCTCACTTTGAGCCTCTCATTCTCACTCCCTCACCACCTTGCACACCACCTCCTCTCCTTTGATGCACCACCATAATACGACTGTGAGTCTTCCTTCTTCATTTCATTTTTTTCTTTCGAATCTATCTATTGTTCGGTACCTTAGTTCCGCATACGTTAGATACTTTGGTACCATGTGTGGGCTTTGTGAACATGATCAAAAATACATCCGGTATCAAGGTACCAAACGATTGTGTATCGAAATACCGAGTGTTGTTTTGGAAGTTGTTCACACAATCTACATGCGGTACTAAAGTACCAAGGAATTTCGGAGCTAAGGTACCATTTCCTCTTGGTACTGCTCTCGGGTGTATCGGCCAAATACGAGGATCGCCATCAAAGAATTGGACTCGCGGCCCGACCCATCATCTCGACGCCCAAACACGCCGCTTGGAGCGCACTTCGCCGCGAAAATCTCGCAAAACGGCGGACCGCAAAGATATATACGCCATTCGCATATGGCATCGTGCACGTTCTCTAACCTTGTGCTATCCGCCCGAGCGACCTCTCACTAGATCGTCGGAGTGTCTTTGCGTGTACCACCCGAGGTGCTCAACGCGTGAAAGCCGTGACCTGGCCCTTTCACTCATTCAACGACCGGCCCATTCGACGGAGCAACAACTACTTCAACACTTTATTGGTCAAGGTACGATCAGTACCAAGTCTAGCTAAAGCACCAAAAAAATGTCGTATGAGTTGAAGGAAACTTTTCTATATTTAAGAATATTTTAGACTTTTTACCAATTTTCTTTTTTGGTCGTCTTTTTACCAATTTTGAGGTGGATGTTTTGGAGAGTAATGGGGATTGTGCCAAAAGAATGAGCCTTTTATTAGTCCAGGCCACCCTTCATATTGGGCTACCAGATCAGCCCACCATTTAACACCTCTCTTTACATGCACAAAATCCATAGATGCTGTTGATCAAAAAAAAAAAAATCCATAGATGCCCCTAGATTTTTCTCTTTGGGTTTACGTGGCTGTTTTGTTAACAACACCACACTCTCAAAGTTTCGAGAAATGTCCCCATTCCTCCAAAACACAGAACCTTCTAAACACTTCTTTCCTTTTCTGCTAAAGAAGATTGCTCCATCACATCACAAACACCCAACGATCAAAACGTCCTCCTTCGCTTATATATACACTCTCACACTATCCCATTTTCTCACCACAAAATCGCCAATCATCAGCAAATAACAATTTCCACAACCAGCAACAAACCTCTTGTACTTTGAATTTCTGTTTAAGAACAAACAATGTCGCTAATTCCAAGCGTGTTCGGAACTACAGGGCGAAGGACCAACATCTTCGACCCGTTCTCTCTCGACTTATTGGACCCATTCCAATACTTTCCTCTTGCACGAGCCACCAACGGCAGTACTGTCGGCGAAGCTGCAGCATTTGCAAACGCACGAATTGACTGGAAAGAAACTCCAGAGGCACATGTTTTCAAGGCAGATCTTCCAGGAGTGAAGAAAGAAGAAGTGAAGGTGGAGATCGAAGAGGGTCGTGTGCTGCAGATTAGAGGAGAGAGGAGCAAGGAAAAGGAAGACAAGAACGACACGTGGCACCGTGTGGAGCGAAGTCAGGGTAGTTTCGTTCGCCGTTTCAGGTTGCCAGAGAATGCAAAAGTGGACCAGGTTAAGGCTGCGATGGAGAATGGAGTGCTTACTGTAACTGTTCCTAAGGAGGAGGTGAAGAAGCCTGGTGTGAAGCCAGTTCAGATCACAGGCTAGGGGACCTTCACTTTCACTCTCTACAAAAATATGCTGCCCTCAAATATCACTGCAATAAATAAACAAGTCAAGTATATATAGCTGAGTTCAATTGTATGAGAATGAGAATGAGATTGAGAAATGAATATATAGACTAGGTTACTAAGAGTGTCTTTGTGTTAGTGTCGATTACTGTCTCCTGTATCGAATATGAGCTTTTTTTTGAATGTATGAAATTTTTAAGTTGCTTTTGATTTAGTTTGTGTTCACTTTTGGGTAATGTGTCACAACTCTTGAATCACTTCCCTTAATTCAGCTATCAATATCTACTTCATTGTGAATGTATTATATCAGGAATGTTGCATTTTCAAAGCCCCCAAATGGAATGTCAAATGAGCCATAAATTTGTGGAGTTCTAATGCCAGACTTTCTAATTTTTGGTCATTTGGAAAATATCATCGTCGTCCATCCCCCCCATGGCTTGGTTGTTGGCATTAGTAGTATTGATTAAGGGTAATTTGGTAATTAGGCCTTAAGTCAAAGTCAATAGAATAGCAATTGTTGTATAGGTGATTCGGTTAGTTAAAGTCAGTTAGGGCTTATTGTTGATAGCTCAAGTTGCTTCTTCATTGCATATAAGCTAAACTTTGTAACCAATTGATTAGTTTAATGATTCCCAAACATGTTCATTTAGCTTGGAGGACCCTAATAAATCCTCTAGGGCCTACACGATGGATACCACTTTCAAATGAATTGTACAAAATTAATTTTGATGTTGCAGGACCGATTAATGGTAAATGGGGTGTAAGCGCAGTTGTCAGAGACTACTCTAGTTCCTTTTATGCTGCTGCAACTTGGTTTTTCATGGGTCCACCAGACTTATATAGCTGAAGCAATTATTATGAGAAAGACTTTATCTTTTACTTTTGAGATTGGTTTTTTCAACCTGCAGGGGGGAACTGATTGCTTGCAATTGGTTAATGACTTGAAAACTTCAATAGGAATGCTCTCCTACCCTGCACGAATTTTACATGAGTGTAATGACATCTCAAATTAACTTAGAACTTTTCAATTATTGCATGTTAGGAGAGAGGGTAATGTGGTAGCTCATCATTTAGCTAAGTATGCTCTCAATAACTCTGAAACTGTTTGGATTGAGGTTATTCCTACTTGCATTGATCCGATTTAGGAGGGTCCAAATGAAATTATTTTCACGTCAAAAAGAAGCAAAGATAATATATATATATATATATATATATATATATATATATATATATATATATATATATATATATATATATATGAGTAGGTATCAATTTACTCCAATAGTAGCTTTAAAAGAGTTACTCCGCATCTTAACCGTTGATTTGGATATAATCCAATGGTAATAATACAACACCGATATATAAAAAAACATTGCAGACCGATAATAAAAAAATCACGAGATAATCGCACTTTCTTTTCTCACCATCTACTATAATCTACTAATCAACTAAAATAATCAATCGTTTCTACGGTAGATCGAAGTTTACCTTGGCTCAGGTGCAGTGTGTGTACACGCATTGCAGGCCGGACCCAATAATAATTTTAGGGCTTCAATATAGAAAACACGTTATATAAGGGTTTTTTTTTGTACCCCCACCATCTTCCTCCATACCCCCACATAATAGTGAAACCCCAAAATACCCTTGACCAAACGTATTTTTTTAATTTTTGTCCAATCAGATATATGTTCAAATGAACATATATACGACCCTAAAATGATTAACCCATCGTATATACACCCCAAAGCGATATACGATTGGCCCACCACATCAATCGTATATACGCCTTGGGGTATATATACGATGAGTTAATGTTTAGGTCGTATATATGTGCATTTGAACATATATACGATCCCATTATTTTCTGTATTTAATTTTTTTAGTCAAATAAAAATTAATTAAGGCGTGAAAATAGGTTTAGTTAACACGTGACGATGTTATACGTCGAACGAATAATTTAGGCTTAAAAATGAGTTTTTGGGCAACCTACTCCGATAGCAATGAAACCACAGCCATTAAATCCGAAAAAATTCAAGAATCACGACTCTCGTAGAAGAGACTTCTTATGGGACTACGGCCTCAAAATCCCAAATTCCATCGTTACTATCTTTTATGAATTTTTTTAATCTTTCATAGTCTCCAAAAAATCTTAAAAAATTTGCATAGACTTCTTTTAGTTTTGTTAGATTTTTAGTAGTGTTTTTATAATTGTTTTTATTAGTTTTGACTCTTTAACGAATTTTTAGTAGTCTTTTGGTGAAAAAAATTAAAACAATTCATTAAAAAAAATAAAAAACTTATCGTATATATGTTTTGAGTACTATATATGATTGGACTCAAAATAGTCATCGTATATACGTACTCAAGACGTATATACGATTTATTTATTTTATTTAAAAAAATTAGTTTTCAATGGAGCATTTTGGGGTTTTCAAATTTGGTGGTGGTATATAGGGATTGGGTGGGGTAAAAAAAACCGTTATATAATTATACTTAAGTTTCATTCCGTTGCGTCAAAAAAAAAAGTTTCATTCCGTTGTTGACCATATTGTTTCTTTTTATTTTTGGGTTAGTTGTATCTCTTTTTTTTTTTTACTTGGAAACGCATCTAATGTTTTTTTTACAGTTGCATTTTTTTTTTTACAATGATTTGATAAAATAAGTAAATATATTATATTATATTGTTTTTGGATTGTATTCAACAAAAAAAATATATGTCTTTTAGCAAATGTTTTTTCTGAACAAATATTTGAAAATTTCCAAAAGATAAGTTCAACAATTTAAAACCAATTTTTTTTTGACCAAAAAACCAAAATTATTTATATTTACAGTTGTTTTTAAAAAAAATATATTCATTGAAGATTTTGACCCCACAATAAATTACGTAAAACTCGGTCGCTGAAGGATCTAATTTGATAAAAGTAGGGGCCCAATTTTAAGATTTGCACAGGGCCCCTCAATTGTTTGGGACGGCCCTGCTACGAGATAACTGCACTGATATATAAAAAAATACGGGATAACTGCACTAAAATATAAAAAAAACACTATATTAATATCTAAAAAACAAGAAGACGTAATCACTATTTAAACTAATATTTAAAACATATGTGACAAATATTTGTCACTAACCTAAAAAATGACATATAATTGTCACGGATATATACTAAAATATGTGATAAATATTTATTATTGATAATCTACTCTCTATCTTTTACTATATAATATAATCTACTAATCAACTAAAATAATCAATTGAAACTATGAGATAACTGCACTGACATATAAAAAAACAAGAGATAACTGCACAGATATAAAAAAAATATGGGACAACTGCAATAATATAAATAAAAACACGGGATAGCTGCACTGATATATAAAAAAACGGGATAACAATACTGATATATATATAAAAAAACCATTGCACTGATATAAAAAAATACGGTATAAATGCACAGTCATTTTTAAATGATACTTTCACATTTTTAGATTTTAATATTTATCTATTTTTTATTTGAGACTACTTTTTTATCTACTTTAAATTTGTATTTATTTTCACGGAGTAATGTTCAGACTATTTAAATTATGTATAAATTCATTCATAGAAATAACACGACAGTTTCCGTAGGTATACACAAGTATTCTACTAGTTAGTATCTATATTCATATACTTGTATATTTTTTTATCAAATTATTGGACTTAACAACGTTATTGAAAAGAAAAAAATGTATTTAAAATGGCATATTGCTAAAGCTAACTAGTAACGACACGAAGCCACCTGAAATGTTCGGGAAATCTCATGACTATTCTACGAGTCCACGCTGGCATGCCACTTTGATCAAGCATTCCGCAGAAGGCTCTAAACACTTCTTTCCTTTTCTGCTAAAGATAGCTCGGTCCTGAATTATCCAGAACAATTCACCCATCCATTCAATGATCAAAACATCATCCTATATATACTCCCTCACACCATTCCATTTCTCATCGCAAAAAAAACATTGTAGCAGCAAACAAAAACAACAACACAACAAGTCTTTTACTCTTGCCATTTTATATCCAGCATCTGTTTAACAACAATGTCGCTGATTCCAAGCGTGTTCGGTACTACTGGACGGAGGACCAACATCTTCGACCCATTTTCCCTTGACTTATGGGACCCGTTCCAAGACTTCCCTCTAGCACGAGCCACCACCGGCACTGCCAGCGAAACTGCAGCGTTTGCGAACGCACGAATTGACTGGAAAGAAACTCCAGAGGCACATGTTTTCAAAGCAGATCTTCCAGGAGTGAAGAAAGAAGAAGTGAAGGTGGAGATCGAAGAGGGTCGTGTGCTGCAGATTAGCGGAGAGAGGAGCAAGGAAAAGGAAGACAAGAACGACACGTGGCACCGTGTGGAGCGAAGTCAGGGTAGTTTCGTTCGCCGTTTCAGGTTGCCAGAGAATGCAAAAGTGGACCAGGTTAAGGCTGCAATGGAGAATGGAGTGCTGACTGTCACTGTTCCTAAGGAGGAGGTGAAGAAGCCTGATGTGAAGCCAGTTCAGATCACAGGCTAGGGGACCTTCACTTTCACTTAGAACAAGATATGTTGCCCTCAAATATTACTGCAATAAATAAACAAGTCAATTGTATGAGAATGAGATTGAGACATGCATATTAGATTCAGCTATTACTACTGTCTAAGAGTGTCTTTGTGTTGGTGATGATAGTGTATCTTGTATGAGCTTTTGAATTTTATGAAATTTTTAAGTTGCTTTTGATTAAGTAGTGTTGGCTTTTCTTTTTCAACTTCTTTTTTTTTTTTGTTAAATAAAAAGCATTAGCTGGGGACACTGAAGATGCAATCAATTTTAGGTGATTAATTAAGTGACGTTCTCATAATTTAACCGTTAGAATTTGTGGCGTATAGGTGCCTTATTCCATTCCAATCACTCTTTCAAAAGTCTTTTTCTACTCTATAGTGCACACTTTTTTTTCTTTCTAAACATGAATATATGATAAGAGATGTAACTTAGCAATAGATTTGAGGTAAAACAAAACAAAACTATATGAAAAGACTCTTTCACCGTTGATTGTTTTGGCAATTCAGTAATATTATGTGAACTTTGTTAGTGTGTGTATGGTGTTTATTTGTCATTTCATCTGAAAAACATAATTTTAACATCCACATGAATATACTCATTGAGAAACACAAGCATCCAATGGAAGTTTGAAGAAAAAAACTCTAAATGACTCTTATATTGATAAAGGTAAAATGATACAAATGAGAAAAGTTAAAATGAGATTACAACAAGTCTCTTTATATAGGCAACTCCTAACTAATTCACTAATTACTAAAGCTATATCTCTAATACTAAAGCTATATCTCTAATATATACAAATCTAATTAAAAAAAGATCTTAAGTAGGTAGATCACTGCTTGACGAGCTAAGGATACCAAGGAGTGCACAAAATGAGTGCAAAAAGGAGGTCTCAGTGTTCAAACCCGAGAAACTAACATTTCCGCCTCCCCACTAACGTTGCTTATAAAAACAAATCTAAACCCCACTAACATTGCTTATAAAAAAACAAATCTAAGAAAAATAAAAACTATTATGAAAGCATATACCTATCATAATTAGTGACTCTTCTATTTTAGTAGGTTCGTGTATTATTTTAGGTTCAAATCATTGTTGGCAACTCATAGAGTGTTCCAACACTTTCAACAAAATCTCTGCTCAGTATTTAGAAACAAATTTTGTATTGAGCATGATATACGCTTAGTCATGGTTCGTAAAGGTAAGATGGTTAATCCATATTAGTGTGGTTTATTGACGCCACTATGTTTATCTTTACTCAAGTTTCATCCAAAACAAATTCAAGAAGTAAGATTTATGCGCTTAAGAAGTTTTAAGATATAAATATGTATATTGTTATATTTGAGCGTAGATTTTATTATCTATTGACAAATTAACAGATGATGACATAAAAAATTGAGCGCCTAGATCATCGACACCGTTAGAATTTACATTTAATATATATATATATATATATATATATATATATATATATATATATATATATATATATATATATATATATATATATATATATATATATATAACGAACGATATTATGAGAGGACTTTTATGATGAGAGGCGAGAGGAACCAATCATGACCATAGATCAAATCAAGAATGGTTGAGATTAAAACAAAAAGTCAACGTGATAACTACCCACTTTCTAATCACAACCACCCATGTTGTGTTATAGGGTCCAGATTTACTCCTCTCATCTCTCATAATAAACACTCCTCTCACCTTATACATCCCCTATATATATATATATATATATATATATATATATATATACACCCTTGTTGTTCCTCATTGTAAATATTAATTTTTATATAAATGATTATTTTGCTTGAGCCCTAACAAAAAATATATATTAGACACTGTTGGTAAAATATTATTTTCTTTAGGAACATATCAAATTTTATAAATGATTTATCATTCTTGTAAATCCAAATGGGAAAGCTCGTATATTACATGTGTAGCGACCGAAAAATCCGGGAAAGGATTCTTAGGAAGCCGCCACCAAATTTTAGTTTAAGGGCAAATTCGGAAAATCCCTTTAGGTTTTAGGACAAGGCCTTGTTAGGGTTCTGAGTCGTTATGTGTGGGGAAGGTATTAGCACCTCACGACATCCATGGTCTAATTAATTTGAGATTTATTTAATTATTACCCTTTTATTTGTATAGAAAAAGACTTGTTTAAGTTTTTGGTTTTAGTGCTTGACAAGAGTTGAGTCTTGCTCCTCTACGCACTCTCCGATGCAATGGAGGAATCAAAGCTACGTAGTTCTTCCCAAAAAGGTTTGTGGGTTGGTGTTTTTTTAGTGTAGGGGTCCTAGGATTCCTTGAACTGCATAACCATCGATCCTCAGACACCGACCGACGATTGTACAATCGACTTAGTCCCCTACTTTTTGAAAATAATTTTTGAGTTTTTTGAAAGAAACTGGTTTGGTGTGAGGTGGGTCAGTTTTAGAATAGATATTCTAGAACTCCTGAACTGTACAGCTCATTAGTCCTAGAACGCTGACTAACCCGGTTGTACAACCGATTTAGTCCCCTATTTTTTTAGGAAAAATAATTTATTTATATTTTATTAAGTTCTTTGTAGGATTACTTGAATCAGATGAACTCATTGGTCCTAAATGATGACTAACTTGCTTGTACAACCGACTTAGCCGTTTATTTTTAGAGAAAAGTAATTTATTCGTATTTATTAAGTTTGCAGGGTTACTGAACTGTACAGCTCATTGGCCCTAAAATAATGACTAACCCGGTTGTACAACCGACTTAGCCGTTCATTTGATTTCGAGAGAAAAATTATTTATGTTTGAGTTGGAAAGGAATTAAAAAAAGAGACAGGGGTGCAGATTGTAAATTTGGGTTTTATCAATAGCAGGGTGTTGTTTAAATAATTGGAGGTGCAATGAATGAGGGGCCCAGGCCGCATAGGAGGCCAAATATGCGAAACTGGGCTTAAGTGGGGAAGGGGTGCGCGCAGGAATCAGTGGGGTGTGACTAGTGTTCTGAATAATTAAAAAAAATTGAAAAAATAAAAGCCCAATATATAAACCTAAACCTAATAAACCGAAACCCTAAATTCACACCCCTTCCTTCTTCCTACTTGCTGCTGCGGCGCAGCTTAGAGAGAGAGAGAGCCAGGCGAAATTTTCGCGGTTTTCACACAGTGGAGGCGCGCGGTTAAGGGCGAGATGTTCGCCGGTTTAGAGCGAGACAGTGAGGGAGGGAAAAGGACGGCTTCGGTTTCGGTGTTGGGTGGTGAAGGAGGTGGCGCCGAGGGCGGTTGTTCCGGCGAAATAAACGACACCGGTGGTGGGTTTTTCCGGTGGTGATTTTCTGGTTTTTGGCTCTGTTTTGGATCGGTTTGGGTTGTTGGTGGCTGTGAGTTTCATTTTGGTAGTGGCTGTTTGAGAGGAGTTTCGGTTTTGGTGGTTTCTTTGCTTCTTATCCCATCCTTGTTATTTTTAATTTTCTGCAGCTCTTCTTTTTTACAATACAAACATATTCACAAGCTTGGCATCAACAAAAACAATAAAAAAAATAAACAGAAGGATTAAGGCTTTGAATCTTTAAACTAACACAGTGAGATTCATCTAATATTTAGAGTAGCATAAGTCTAATACTGGTCTTGAAGGCTTATCTAATTTTTACAACAAAAAGCACCTCTAACATTTCTCATATTTGATGATCTATTATGGAGGATAATATACAAGAAAAAAAACGAAGCACTAACCTCAAGTTCCAAACCTTTGTAAACTCTTGTTATTTATTTATTATCATCAAGCTAATGTTCGCGGGTCGCTACCCTCTTGCTTCCTGTATTTCTAGCTCCCGAGAGGCTCCATTGATCTTTTCTCGTCACAACTACGGGCTCTACTTCTAGGACTAAACTCAAGAGTTTTTGGTGATTAGGATTTCGATGTGAAACCCTAATCCTTTTTTGGGTGATTTTAGCAGTAGTTTTCTGCCTTGATTTCTGTGTCTATTTTACTGTGGACTGACTGCTTATTTATAGTATAATACTAGGTTAAGGCATTTATTATTTTTAACCAGGCTTTGACCCTATTTCAGGTTGGAACCTGTGCCCGATAGCACTTGTAGTGACTGAATGTCGCTTGAAACCCTAATTTGCTATTTATTTTTGTATTTTCGGATTTGTTATTTTTTGCATTTTTAGTATTATTTATTTTTGTATTTTTGGACTTATTTGACTCTTAAGTGCTTCTAATTTGTAAATTAAACTAAATAGAATTTTGGATTGCATATATGCTTAAATAAATTAAATAAGAATAAAAAATAATAAGAAAAAGGAGTCAGGTCAAATACAAAGACGAGAACGGGCCGGACTCGACAAATACGCTAAAACTAGACCGAAAATAAGAGAAATGGGCGCGTTAACTAAGTAACCACAAAATTAACTCGGAATCGCATTATTAAGTCTGAATTTAAACCAAATTTGAGAAAAATGCCTTTAGGTAGACCTGTTCACGTACGACCAAACTCGAATACAGATATTAAATTGAAGAACGCACGAAAAGATCGATCATTCGCGTGCGTGCCTAACTTAAACAACGGCGTTTCGATTTAGCTGAACGGAGTGACTGGAATTGGTTTGGGTTGGTAACCGAGATTCTTCACTAATAATTCTCGTAATCATGCGACTCCGAAACACGCCCCTAATAAAAATAGACGACTAAAGCAAGAAAAAGAAGACGGACAAAATTGGGGTATAACAACATGTTATCAGAATAATTTCATTGTCTTTGAACACATCAATTTTGGGTGCATCTAATATGGACATTTTTTTTATTGGGTCGATTGGTGGTCCTCCTAGTAACATGATTGGGAGTAGTGGGTAAATGCGAACTACTGAAGATTTAAGTTTCTTCACATTTGTTTCCTTGTATATTTCTTCATTTTACATTAGTCCTTTAGGGTTTAGAAAACTTGATATCCAAAGACAAACGTAAAATAGATAGATAGATAGATAGATATATAGATGGAGAGAGAGAGAGAGAGTCGTGACGAGACGACCTTCTTTCCTTCTGCTCCTGTGTGACACGTTCATTTTTGTTGTGTGTTTCTTATAGCAATGAGAACTATACAAATGTTTTAATTCGAATGGAATTTTTTGATTACTTAGTTAGCGTGTCGCTTGGTTTGCTTCAATGTCTGCTTTCTCAGATTAACAACTATATTGAATTTGGATATTTCTTTTGTGTGTCGCTTCAATGTCTCTGCTTCTCATTAACAAATATTGCTTCAATGTCTGCTTCCTCGTATACATTTCCATTCCTTCATTCACTCATTTCTTCCATTCCTTCACCACTAAAATTAATTTTTCTTCTCTCCTCTCTCAAACTTCAAGGTATGTTTTAGTTTATATTTTGTTTTAATTTATACTTTGTTTTAAACTATTAGTTACTAATTGTGGTATTGTTTGCTTAGGAGTTGTTAGAGTTTGGTGACATATGCTTGTTTGTTCAAAGGACTCCAGTTTAACGTCAAGTCAGAGACCTCTCAGCACCACCGGTTAGTTATTGAAGTTATTAGTTGTCCTAAAACGTTATTTGATGTTATTAGTTAGAATTTGTTCAATAAATAAATATGAAATATTATAATATATTAGTTAATATTAGTAATTAATTATTTAATATTAGTAAATAATTAGTAGAAAAAATATTAATGTATTTAAATATTTTTTTAACTTTTAAACTTTTGTTAATATTTTTTTAATAATAAATACATAAATACGAAATAAAATAGTTAATATATTTATTAAATTTTAATTTTTGTTAATATTTTAGAGGAAATACAAATTATATAGTTAAAAATTAAATTATATCTATTTATTAATTATTAATTTATGTTTTTAATACTTTTTAGATAATTGTGAAATACAAGAATATATTAGTTTTTCGAAAATTCATTATATAATCATTATTTTGATTAATTTGTTAAAGTTTATTATTATAGTTTTGAAAATTCATTATATTATCATTTTTTTAAGTTGTTAAAATCTATTATATTTTTGAAAATTCATTATATTATCATTTTTTTAAGTTGTTAAAATCTATTATATTTTTGAAAATTTTTATATTGTCAATTAATATATCAAAGAGTGTATATAATTTATTTTCATTTAAGTAGTTATGATATGTAATTTATTGTTATATTTATGTGTTAAAATGTTATTTATGTTGTTAATTAATAGAGTGTTAGTTAAAATGACTAATATTAACGTTTACCATAACATAATATATAAAATGTGTTAATTATTTAAATTCTATTTATTATATTATAATTAATTAATGTTTACATTGTTAGTGTATGTAAATATTTGTATGTGTATATGTGTATGTGTATGTATGTATATGATCATATGATATTTGTATGTGTATGCGTATGATCATATGATATTTTTGATTTATATTTTTGAAAATTCATTATTTTATCATTTTTTTTGTTTAAGTTGTTAAAATCTATTATATTTTTGAAAATTCATTATATTATCATTATTTTTGTTTAAGTTGTTAAAATCTATTATATTTTTGAAAATTCATTATATTATAATTAATTAATGTAATGTTTACATTGTTAGTGTATGTAAATATTTGTATATGTATATGTGTATGTGTATGTATGTATGTACATATATGATCATATGATATTTGTATGTGTATGCGTATGTATGTGTATGAGTATGTAAGTAAGAAAATATAAAGTTTGATTTATTATTTATGAAATGAAAAGTAATAGTTATTGTTTATGATAATTTTTATTGTAGTACGTAGTACTAGCTAGGATCTTGAAAACATGGATCGTAGTTGGATGTATGATCGATTATTTCCTGGAAGAAGCGGTTTAAAGAGACGTTTTGCAGAAGGAGTAGAAGAGTTTATTTTTTGTGCTAAGCGTGACGAATGATTTGCGCGAGAAGGGGAAATTAGATGTCCGTGCGCGAAATGTTCAATTCGATTTATAAAAAATGAAGATGAAGTCAGAATGCATTTGTACAATAATGGGTTTAGGCCAGATTATTGGATATGGAGTCGCCACGCGAAGTAGCACGGGTACTCGCGTAGTCGTTCTCGCGTTAATGTTCCGATTGAAGTATATCTTTCAAGTACTAATGTTCCGTTGAAGAAGTAGCTTCCACATCCGGATCCGCCAAATCATGCAACCCGCGTTAGATGTTTATCGTGGAATGATATCTCATGCCGTTGGAGTAAATTTGGATTTTGAAGAACCTAATATGATGTCAAGAAGTTCCAAATGAGGAAGCGCAATTGTTTTACACGTATTTGAGTGAGACAAATAAACCATTATTTGAAGGATCTAAAGACTCAAAATTATCAATGTGTGTTCGGTTGTTGGGTCTTAAGTCTCAATTTAATGTTGCCGAGTTGTGCATGGAATATATGACCAAAATGATGTTGGATGCAACCCCTATTAAGGGACTTTTTGCCGCAGAGTTATTATGATGCTAAAAGACTGCATCGGGCTTGGCTTAAAATCTAAAAGAATTGATTGTTGTGTGTCCGTTGCATGCTCTATTATAATAATGAGTTTGGCATAAATAATGGAAATTTGACTAATGCAAGTTGTGTGGAGAGCCACGCTACCGCGCAACAGGAAAGGGACGAGCAGCGTAGGCAAACCGGTTCCACGGAAAGCAATGTTTTATCTCGCCGCTTATACCAAGGCTACAGAGGATGTTTACATCAATGGAGACCACTGGTAAAATGACGTGGCACCATGAAAATAGAAACAATTCGTGAATTACGCCACCCATCCGATGGTGAAGCTTGGAAGCATTTTGATCGTGTTCATCCGCATTTTGCCGATGATCCACGCAATGTTCGGCTTGGTTTATGCTCCGATGATTTCACACCCTATATTCAAGCATCGGCATCACCGTATTCTTGTTGGCCGCTTATTGTTACCCCATACAACCTTCCACTGTAAATGTGTATGTCTAAACCATACATGTTTTTAAATGCTATTATTCCGGCCAAGCAATCCAACAAATGGTATTGACATATATTTGCAACCTTTGATTGATGACCTAAAAAGGTTGTGGCATGGTGTTTTAACTTATGATGCAAAGACGCAAAACAAAATTTCGTAATGAGGCGCACTTTTGATGTGGACAATTAATGACTTCCCGCCATGGAATGTTGTCCGGATGGGGAACACATGGTAAGATGGCGTGTCCGATTTGCATGGTTGACACAAGGGCTTTCACTCTTAAATACGGAGGGAAAACTTCGTGGTTTGACTCGCATCGTAGGTTCTTACCTATGGATCACCCATTTAGAAAGCGTAAATATGCATTCATCAAGGACACGTTGAAACAAGTGGACCTCCTCATAGTTTGACACCGTGAGGAAGTTTGGGGATGTTGTTAAAGACATCCTCTCCAGGAAGTCGAGCGGGTGTTGTTTCTCGCCCGTAAGGCTATGGGCAATGACACCACCGACAAAGAGAAGTATCTTTTGGGAACTTCCCTATTGGAAAGATAATCTCATCGAGACACAATCTGGATGTAATGCATACAGAGAAGAATTTTTTGATAACATATTTAACACCGCCATGGACGTGAAAGGTAAAACGAAAGACAATGAGAAAGCTAGGAAGGACATAGCTCATTATTGTAGACGAAAGGATTTGTTGTTGGTTGAGCAAGGTACTAGGACATTGAAACCCAAAGCCAATTATACTTTATCTAAGGAAGAAGCGAAAGCGCTTTATCTGGTGGATAAAAGAGTTGAAAATGCCGACGGTTATTCTTCCCATTTATCCAGATGTGCGGATGTGGATAATGGGAAGTTGCATGGGATGAAGAGTCATGATTGTCATGTATTCATGGAGTGCTTACTTCCCATCGCTTTTAGTTCGTTGCCAACACACGTTTTGAACCCGCTGATTGAAATAAGTACATGCTTTAAGAATTTGTGTTCAAAGAACCCTAAAAGTTGATGATCTTACAAAATGGAACAAGACATCCCACTTTTCTTATGCAAGTTGGAGAGAGTATTTCCACCGTTTCTTTGATTCTATGGAGCATCTACCGCAGCATCTCGTGATCCGGTTAAACTTGGCGGACTGTCCCAATACAGATGGATGTATCCGCTTGAAAGGTCGCTTATTTATTATAATATAAAAGGAGGTTTAAAAATAACATTATTAATTAATTAACATATCGCTTAATTTATCTAGGTTCATGGGTGATTCAAAAAGATCGGTGAAAAACAAAGCTAGAGTTGAAGGATCGATATGTTCTTCATACTTACACCGTGAAACAACCAACTTTTGTTCTTATTATTTCAAGAATGAATTTGCTCCAAGAAGCAAATAAATGAAATGGATGTTGAATGTCCTAGACATGAATTAGCTTTGTCTGTCTTTTGTCTACCCTGGCCGTCCATCCGGGAGGAGTCAATTCACCGGGTCGACAGAGGAAGAGTTCAAGGCAAAGACATATTCATGTGTTGATAAACTCTGTATCGAGGTGCAACCATTCATTGAGTATGTATTCCTCAACATTAACTATATATATCGATCTTAATTAAGTCAATAAAAGTAGACAAATGTGTAACAATTAATTATTTCTTTTAGGGAATTCTTGTCATCCGAGGAAATAAGTGAAGAACAATCTTCGGCTTATATTAATGCACATTTTCCAATGTGGTTTAGGCAACGTGTTTATGCCCTCCCACCAACTCCTCCCAACCAACACTTGAGGAACTTATCGACGGGTCCTCGAAGATGTGTTAAAGAATGGCACACATACTTTGTCAATGGATACAAATTTCACAATAATGAATGGACACAGGCGAGAAACAATCAATAGTGGAGTTTGCATGAAGGGTGTCACCGGAGGTGGTGAAGGTGATTTTTATGGTGTGATTCAACACATATACGAAGTTGCACTTTCTATCTAGACTATAGTCGACGGTAGTGCTTTTTATTGTAATTGGTTTGATCCGTCTCGCTCGAGGAACAAGGGTAAATTCAAAGTCAAATACAATGACATTAAAATGAGTAGTAGATATTGATCAGTATGATCCGCTCGTCATTGCTCAAAATGTGAGACAAGTCTATTATGTCCCTTATCCATCAACGCGATCGATAGGCGTGGTTGGTGTGTCGCAATTAAGACAAAACCAAGAGGTCGGATTGAGACAAATGACACACTGGAAGATGTCCCATTTCAAATGGATGAGATGTCTAATGTAAATGAAGTGATTCAAGTGGAACCCATTACTCGTTTATGTGATCAACCAAACACCGACGATGAAGTTGATGACGAAGAAGATGCTGATGAAGATGCAGAAGAACATATTGGTGTATCAAGAATTCCCTGCTCATCTGATGATGATGATTTTGAGAATGAGTGGGATTCAAATTAGTTTTTCTAGTTATTCAGTTTTATTTGGTACTTAATTAGTAACTATAATAGTATGGATATTTATGGTTATTTTGTATGAATATTTGTACGAATGTTTATGCAATATACATGTTTCTTTTTTTAATATTTAAATGTATGTATATATATATGTATACGTACAGGTATGTCATCATCTGGATCCTCATCTGATCGTGACGACACACACGATGTTACTCCACCTGTCGCGGATACGGCAAGTGGGAGCCGGAAGAAGATTATTACTCGCCTAACGCGCCACAGACGCGGCGTCGTTGTGTTGTTCCTCTTGGCGATATTTGCCAAAGCCAACCTCGATGGTGCGAGTAGTAGTAGTAGTTGTGCACCTCTTCCGGTGGATCAAGTTGGCGGGGATGACTTACGGCCACACATGTTGAAGATGGTCGTGTCATCGTGGTGCCTCAAGGAGATTCGTAAGTATATAATTATTTATTAATTTTTTGTTGCCTTTTATACAACTACTTTCGTGGTCCAAAATATTCAGTTTTTTTAAAAAATTTCAGGTTTCTTCCTTCAAAGCCTGCAGCCACCGCAGTCATAAACGCAATTCAGCAGAATTTCTTCAAAGGTTGGAAAAATTGGATAGCTGTTAAGAAAGATAAAGAAGATAGAAAAGACTATTTTAGGGTCATGCTCAATTCTTTCTTGGTAAGTTCTACGAAATAATTAATTTTTAATTATTTTATTGAATTGTTTAATTTGTCTGTATTAACAATATTCTTCTAATTTTTTTAAATAGGAACAATGTACATGGTTACCGAGCAATGTAAAGATGTTGAGCATGCTTCAACAAGAGATGCAGTTGATAGATACTCTGGCATCATGCGGGTGTACGGCAAGCAAATGCAAAACCTGATTTTATGGGACCAGAGGCTTATGCACAACTGCTCGCGTACTAGAAGACGGATGAATTTAAAAATAAAGTAGAGAAAGCTAAGAAGAACCGTGGCTTCAAAAATGCCTACTCTTATCGCAATCACGCAGTGGATGTGTTAGTGCCTTTGGAACTCATCACCAAATAGCATGGTACGTAATTTTATAACTATTACTTTTATTCATCAATTAATTAAATTTATTAACTATGTGTTAATTAAGTAGTTGTTATTAAATAATAAAATTATGTATCTAGGAGGAAGAACTTGACGGGAGGTCGGTTTGTTCGAGTTGCATCGCAACTTGTATATGCGAGAGGAGGATGGTACATTTATCCACGATAGAGCGAGGAGGATTCAGGTAAAACTACATTATGTTATTAGTTATTTATCTTTAAATACAATATATATATTTATATTGTTTTTATTGTTTTTTTATTAATATTTATTTATTTATCCGTTGTTTTTTAGGATGCTTATGATGCTGGGATGGCCGAGTGGCGTGAGTCTCACCAGAGAGCAATGGGTCACGATCGTGAGGAGGAGGGCTAGAGTGGGTCGCTTCTATGTGGGATAGAGCAATTGGCCCACAAAAGAGTGATCGCTTGACAGATCCGTAGCATGGGACCCAAGTTCTTCAAGGAAATCATTCTCGCCGAGTCGATCATATTCGGGGACGAGAGTACTGGTCGTTCTTATGTCGCTGCCCCAACGCAGCGGGTAGATCAATTGACCCAACAATTTAACCGTAGAGATTGAACGAGCAGGCGGAGAAATATGCACGATAACCGGAAGAGCAAGCTAGATCATTGAGGAGCGCTTGGCCGCCGAGCGAAGTAGATCATCGAGGAGCGCACTGGCCGAGCAAGCTAGAGAACTGAGGAGTGTTTTCAAAGCGATTGATGGCTCGGATGAACCATCCTTCGAGGCCATCATCATCATCATCATCACATATGGCTTCCTACCACCGCAGCCTTTGGCCTCGTGATCCTCCGCACTCTCAAAGACACTACAAGAATTATGCAAAATACCGCGCCAACTTTCCGGCGGATTGTATCCGCCAGAAATTACCGCGGCTTTAGAAAGTTTCAGCTGGATTTTATCCGCTCGTAAGTTACCGCGGCTTTAGAAAGTTTTCCTAGCGGATTTATTTGCGCGCAGCACCTTCCGGCGCGCTTTCTTGTCTATTACCGGCGGGTTTTTTGAAATATATCCGTTATTTTTTTAATTTTTTAAAAGGGGCCGCCGGTAATTGTAATGGTCCGCCGGTAATTTAATTGGCCGCCGGTAATATAAGCCGCCGGTAATAGTTAATTCCGCCGGTAATTGTGCTAAGCCGCCGGTAATTGAAAAGCCGCCAGGTAATGTAATTATTTCCGCCAGAGATTGGCGCCTCAGAAACTGAAAATTAGCAATAAATCCGCCAGTACTTTCAAAAATTCCGCCAGAACACATTTGAAAATTTGACCGTTGAGATTTCTCTATTTATACAAAACCGATTCATCTCTTCACTTTCTTCACTTCTCACTTCTTCTTCTTCTTCTTCTTCTGAATTTCTCTCAAATTCTCTCTAGTTTTTCAAAATTTGTATCATAATCTCTCTTTTTCTACTGAAATTAGTCCAGATTGATTTTAAAGGTATGTTATTTACATAATATACTTAATTTTGACAATTTGTATTAATATTAGTTAGTCCTTATTGATTCTGATGTTATTTATTTTGAAGTTGGATTCTTCTCTAGTGTGGTGGTTGAAGTTGGAGAGTTTTTTCATCACGATTCAAATTGCTCAAAGCTATTAACGTAAAGTCGAAATCTTCTCGGCATTACTGGTTAGTACTTACTATTCGATTTGTTACTAATAATTATTATTTTGCTGATTTGGTATTAGTTAAAGAATTAGATTTAAAATTACTATTGCTATAACTAATATTATTTTGTTTGTTTAAAATTTAAATTGAAAATGTTTATTTTTTAATATAATACTTAATTTTTATAAGGTTATTATAATATTTCAGCTTAAAATAAAAAAGTTAAAAGACTATATAATAAATTATTAATTACTTTATTTTTGGTCCAAAAATTATTATTTACTTATACGATATATATTTTAAATATTTTGTATAATATTTAGATTAGATGTTATTTAAAATAAAATTGGAGTTTATGAGTTAGTAATACATTAATATGATTATTTTTTGAACAATGTTAATTGGGATTATTTTTTGAGAAGAACTTAATAAATATTATGTGATATTAAATATTATTTGACATAATAAATATTATGTGATACAAAATAATATACTAAATGTTATTTGATGTATTTAATTGAAATGAAATAATTATAATGATAGTAAAAAATAATGATTGATGGTTTATTTAGTTATAAGATATTTTTGGATAAAAATATAATTTGAAATGTTTTTATGTTTACAAAAAAAATAAGTAGGAATTATTATAATTTTACTATAATATTTGAGTTTAAAAAGTAAACATAATATATAATATTATTATTTTCTTAAATTCAAAATTTTTGGTATAATATTTAGATTAGTTATTTGTTAATATTTGTTTCATTTATTGTTTATTATTGTTATTTGATTTAATGAATTGAAATAATTAGGGTCATAGTAAAATATAATAGTTGATAGTTTATTTAAATTTTTGTTAGTCTACAAATATAATAGTAGCTATAATATTAAAAATGAAAATGTCTATTGTTCTGATAGACATATATGTTGTAATAAATTTATTTAGGACATCCACAAAAAATGGATCGTAGTTGGATGTATGATCGATTATATCCCGGAAGAGCGGGGGTTGAAACGACGCTTTGTTGAAGGAGTTGAAGAGTTTGTTCTTTTAGCTAAGCGTCAAAAAGAATTTGAGCAACAAGGTGGAATTAGATGTCCTTGTTCGAAATGTATCTTTCGAGCCATAAAAATGAAGGTGATATTCGACTTCATTTGTACAACAATGGATTTAAGCCAAATTATTGGATATGGACTCGCCATGGCGAGGTAGCAAATGGAGTTTCTCGTGTTAATATAATTAATGTTCCTCCTGGTTGATATTGTTCCCGCCCAAGAAGTAGAAGGTGGCACTTCAAGTCCAGTCGTAGAAGCTGTTGGCTCATCGACAAATCAGCCGTTTGATGTTGTTCAGGGGATGATATGTGATGTTATCGGTGTAAATTTGGATTTTGAGGAACCACAATATGATGTCAAGAAGTTCCAATGAAGAAGCTCGGAGGTTTTATATGTTTTTGAGTGAGACAAATCAACTATTATTCAAGGATCTAACGAATCTAAATTATAATTGTGTGTTCGGTTGTTGGGTCTCAAGTCTCAATTTAATGTTGCTGAATTGTGCATGGAATATATGACAAAAATGATGTTGGATGCAACCCCATTAGAGGACTTTTGCCGCAGAGTTATTATGATGCTAAAAGATCGTGTCGTCGAAGCTTGGCTTAAAATCTAAGAGAATTGATTGTTGTGTGTCGGGTTGCATGCTATATTATAGCAATGAGTTTGGGATAAATGATGGAGAGTTGTCGGAATGCAAGTTGTGTGGAGAGCCACGCCATCGCGCAGCAGGAAAGGGGACGAGTAGAGGCAAACCGGTTCCACTGAAAGCAATGTTCTATCCGCCTCTTATACCAAGGCTACAGAGGATGTTTACTTCAAAGGAGATCATGGGTAAAATGTCATGGCACTATGAAAATAGAAACAATTCGGTGAATTACGCCACCCATCCGATGGTGAAGCTTGGAAGCATTTCGATCGTGTTCATCCGCATTTTTGCTAGTGATCCACGCAATGTTCGGCTTGGTTTATGCTCCGATGGTTTCACACCCTATATTCAAGCATCGGCATCACCGTATTCTTGTTGGCCGCTTATTGTTACCCCGCATAACCTTCCTCCGTAAATGTGTATGTCTAAACCATACATGTTCTTAAATGCCATTATTCCAGACCACACAATCCAACAACTGGTATTGACATATATTTGCAACCTTTGATCGATGATCTAAAAAGGTTGTGGCATGGTGTTTTAACTTATGATGCAGCACGCAAACAAAATTTTCTCATGAGGGCGGCTTTGATGTGGATGATAACTCATATTTATATGCGTTATTTATACCTCTAATCATTAAATTAAGTAAGTTCTCAAGTAATTTTAGTATAGTATTTATTGCATTTATGTTAATATTAGGAAAAGAAGGGCTAAACACTGCTTTGCTATGAAATTGACACATTTAGTGCCCGTGTGAATGTTTTGATGTATTTTGTGAAGTAGTGCAGTGTTTAGCGCTATAGCGTCAAGAAGGCAGATCAACTGAGCATCTAAAGGAAAAGTGCAATTTTGGCGCCAAGCTCATTAATCCAAGCTCCATATCTTGTGTCCACTGTGCTTGCTGACATGTGCGGATTTTATTGGATATGTGTGGACACTTGGCATGGCATGAGTGAGGAATAGTGGAGTTGGTGAAAAAGCAAACATCACCTTTCTTGACTTTTGAGGAGATTTGTACCACATGCTAGAAATATAGAGGGATGCTGATTTTCCTATACACTTCCAACGGATATAGAGAGAGTATTGGGAGAGAGAGAAAGTGTGACACTTCTTCTTCTCCATTGATACACCTTTGAAGCTTTTGCTATTTTACTTTCTTCTTTGTAATTCCCGTATTTTTCTCATGGTGTAAGGTCGATGATGAGCCATCTTTGCGTGGATGATTAGGAGACTTCAAGCTTGTATCTTTGCACTTGTATTTTCCTTCTTACCTACTGTAATGCAAGTAGTTATATTTGTGTTATTTTGATGATGCTCAACATGAGCTAAACTCTTTGAGTTGGGTTGCTATAGCTTGTAATGAACCTTTAATACTACGTATATAATTTCTCACGCTTTTGTGTTTTAATCCTTGTGTGATAACTCTTCCAAACTTGTTTTATATTTGGCCACGTAAACTAGTACCTCTCGTGGATTCGCATACATGAACCATAGAAAGAACTCAAGGATTAATATAAATGATAAGGTTGGTTGAAGACATTTAATCAATTTTTGCTTCCTCTAGACATAGAAGTTGCAATAGTTTATAAAGCATAAGTCATGGGATCTTGATTATACAGTGGTGAACCTATTTAGAACCTAGACATAGGCATCTTGTAGTGAAACCCTGGCGCTAGTGACTGAAAGGCACAAAATATTTGCAACAGCGCTTAACGCTATAGCGTGTGACGTTATAGCGTCTTGTTTCTGGGAATTTACATAGTGAAAGCAATCCAACTTATTTCTCTTATATTTTTAACCACTTTTAACTTTGTACCTTAAACAACTCTTGTTCAACTGAAACTTTGTTACTCCAACTATTTGCTACTTGTTCCTCTAAGAGTAATTCCTTTTTAAACTCTAAAATTAATACCAATCCCTGTGGAGACGAACTCTACTTATCAGTATATTACTTGCTTGCGATTGTGTACACTTGCACAACTAATTTTCTCACAACAAGTTTTTGGCGCCATTGCCGGGGATTGCATTTAATTTTTATTGTTTAAGAAATTATTACATCCTTAGGGAGGTTTTACCTTGGTATTTTTCTGTGGTGTGTTACAGGAAGTGCTATAGCGTTTGACGTTATAGCGTATGCCCGCATCGTAACCACCCACTTTTGAGTTTGATCCTCGAACTGCAGAGAAGATTCGTATACTAAGACGCCAACAAAAGCTACAACAACTCGCACTAACTATGTCTGAGCACACTCATCCTTCTGTTAGAGGTTCAATGGGTGGAAGAACACCCTCTCTTATTGGAGGAAGAGGTCCAAGAGGTGGAAGGCAAGGTCCTTTTACCCATACCGGTTGATAATGAATACTGTACAGAGACGCATTCCTTAATCAAGGACCCGATCAAATGGTGAATGACAGAGACAAAGCCAATGAGAGATTATGCTGTGTTTGATCCACATTCCATGGAAACAAGCATCACTAGGCTCACAGGATCGCTACTCATTTCGAGTTCAAGCTTATGATGTTCCAAATGCTCCAAACAACTGGACAATTTGGAGGTTCCACTCAAGAAGATCCTTTTGCTCATCTGAGAAACTTTCTAGAAGTGTGCAGCAATTTCATCATTCCAGGGGTGAGTGAGGATGCCTTCAGACTGAAGTTGTTCCCTTATTCTTTAAAAGACAGAGCAAAGGCTTGGTTGAATTCCTTGGAGTCTAATTCCATCACCACTTGGGAAGACATGACAAAGAAATTTCTGAGAAATATTTTCCACCAAACAAGAATGCTAGAATGAGGAATGACATCACATCCTTCAAGCAAAGAGAAGGTGAATCATTACATGAAGCTTGGGAGAGATGGAAAGAATTGCTTAGGAAATGTCCACATCATGGAATTCCTATAGTAATTCAAATGGAGACTTTCTACAATGGACTAGAGGCACCTACTAGGTCTATGTTAGATGCCTCATCCGGAGGTGTAATTCTCAACTCCTCATACAATGAAGCTTGTGAGCTTATAGAGCGCATTGCCATAAATAGCTTCTTCATGGCCTCACCGAGAGGCTAAATTCTACGAGGAAAGTAGCCGGGGTTCATGAAGTGAGTGAAGTTTCTGCTCTCTCAGCCCAAGTGGCTACTCTGACAAATATGATAAAGGAGCTGAACACTGCCAACGCTATAGCATCTGATGCTATAGCGCTGAAAAGCGTCTATCATGCAGCAGCAGCCTATTGAACAAGCTCCACCGGAGAAACTAGTTGTGTATATTGTGGAGGGGCTCATCTGTATGAAGAATGCACAACAAACCCTGCTTCAGTCAACTATGTGGGTTACAACAAGGGCAACAACCCTTATTCCAATACATACAACCCTGGTTGCAGGAATCATCCTAACTTCAGATGGGGGGGAGGAAATAATGCTAACACAAGCACAAATGCTCCTGCTATTCCCCCGTGGTTCCCAAGACAACAACAACAACAAAGAACCTCCTGATGTAATGCTCCCCGCCTCTCCTATGGATAACTCAATGGAGTCTCTGCTAAGATCATTCATCGCTGATTGCAAAACAACAATGCACTCATGAAGCATCAATCAAAACTCGAGAACCAAGTGGGACAGATTGCATCTGCTCTCACACAAAGGCAGAATGGTGGACTCCCATCTACTATCGAACCTTCTTCATCTCATGCACCAGGCAAGGAGCATGTGAAAGCAATAACCACCAGAAGTGGTAAAGAGGTAACTACTGCACCCAAGAATTTAGAGTCAAGTGTTGCTTGAAAATGAAAAGAATTTTTCAGACGTTATAGCACCGGACGCTATAGCGTCAAATGCAAACAGTAACACCAACCTAAATTGGTGCCTCGAATATCCCGCTCCCCTATCCTCAAAGGTTAAAAAGGCACATGAGGACAAACAATTTAATAAATTCCTTGAGGTGTTAAAACAATTGCACATTAATGTTCCTCTAGTTGAGGCATTACAACAAATGCCCAACTATGCCAAATTTATGAAAGATGTTTTGACAAAGAAAAGAAGGTTGGAGAATTTGAAATCGTGGCAATGATCGGGAATGCAAAGATGTTGATGCAAAATAAACTCCCCGTGAAAATTGAAGGACCCCGGTAGTTTCACAATACCGCTGTTCCATTGGAAATTTTTATTCGTCGTGCTTTGTGTGTGACTTAGGGGCAAGTATTAACTTAATGCCCAAGTCCATTTACACACAATTGGGTATAGGAACCGCCAGCTCTATTCCTCGTAAGCCTCCAGCTAGGCGATGGGTCACTTGCCTATCCCGAGGGAATACTTGGAGGATGTTTTAATTAAGGTAGATAAATTTGTTTTTCCCGTTGACTTTGTTATTCTAGATTTTGAAGCGTATGCAGAGGTACCTATCATTTTAGGTAGACCCTTTTTGGCTACAGGAAGACACTCATAGATGTACAAAAAGGAGAATTGACAATGAGGTTAATGATCAAGAAGTGAAGATCAATGTTCTCAATGCATTAAAACTTCCAGATGTCAATATCAAGAGTGTTCCTTTGTGGTTTCTCTTGACCAAGTGGTTCAAAAACATTTTCAAAAAACTAACAACCACTGGGAAAGGTGCTTAACAATACCGAGGAACATGAATTGTTGGAAGAAGAAGAAATTTCAAGAAGGCAAGCAAGTCAGTGAATGAGGTTTGGGCTAGGAGATATGAGTCACTAGAGCAAGAAAACTCAAACCTCAAGAAGAGTGTGCCTTCTATTATTCAACCACCGATCTAGAGTTGAAAGAATTACCCAAGCACCAAGTATGCATATCCGGGGAGAATGAGACTCGCTGCACATCATCATTTCTGCTAGTTTGGATCAAAACCAAGAGGTGGAGCTCATTTCAACTCTGAAAAGGCACAAGAAGGCAATAGGTTGGCAAATGTCTGATATACATGGGATAAGTCCTACAATCTGCATGCACAGGATTGTGTTAGAGGAAAATGCTAAACATAGCATTGAAGGTCAAAGAAGGCTTAATCCCATAATGAAGGAAGTGGTGAAGAAGGAAATCCTCAAGTGGTTAGATGCAGGGATTGTATACCCTATTTCTGACAGTGCATGGGTGAGCCCTGTGCAGTGTGTTCCCAAGAAGGGTGGTGTCACTGTGATCACAAATGACAAAAATGAGTTAATTCCCACAAGAACAGTGACTGGTTGGAGGATTTGCATGGACTACAGGAAATTGAACAAGGCCACAAAGAAGGACCACTTTCCTCTCCCTTTATTGACCAAATGTTGGGACAGACTTGCTGGTAAGGACTATTACTGTTTTCTTGATGGCTACTCTGGCTATAATCAAATAGCAATAGTTCCTGAAGACCAGCAAAAGACCACATTCACATGTCCTTATGGCACATTTGCTTTTAGGAGAATGCCCTTTGGACTGTGTAATGCCCCTGCAACTTTCCAGAGATGTATGATGTCCATATTCTCTGATTTCATTGAAAAATCTATGGAGGTTTTTATGGATGACTTCTCTGTGTTTGGGGATAGTTTTCTGTAAGTGCTCGACAACTTGGAAGAGATAATCGATAAGGTGTGAAGAAACAAATCTTGTGCTTAATTGGGAGAAATGTCACTTCATGGTGCAAGAAGGGATTGTACTAGGGCATAGGATCTCCAAGAAAGGCTTAGAGGTGGATAGGGCCAAGATTGAAGTCATTGAAAAATTGCCACCACCCTCAAGTGTCAAAGGTATAAGAAGTTTCCTTGGGCATGCTGGCTTCTATAGGAGATTCATTAAGGACTTCTCAAAGATCTCAAAGCCTCTATGTCAACTCCTTCAACATGACATCACATTCAATTTTGATGAAGCCTGTCTTGAGGCATTTCGTAGAATTAAAGACAAAGATTAGTCATCGCACTGTTATTGTCACTCCCGATTGGAGTAAACCTTTTGAGTGATGTGTGATGCAAGTGACTATGCCAGGGAGCTGTGGCTTGGTCAAAGGTATGACAAAATCTTTCATTCTATATATTATGCAAGCAAAACACTTGTAGAAGCACAATTAAACTACATCATCACGTAAAAAGAGCTATTGGTCGTGGTTTTTGCATTTGATAAATTCGGATCGTACTTGGTGGGCACAAAAGTTATTGTTTTTACAGCACCACTCGCCATCAAGTACTTGATCTCTAAGAAAGATGCAAAACCAAGGCTAATTAGATGGGTTCTCCTCCTCCAAGAATTTGACTTGGAAATTCGTGATAAGAAGGGGGTGGAGAACTGTGTTGTTGACCATTTATCTAGGCTTGAAGGTGCGGTACATCACGTGGTGAAATAAAAGAAATCTTCCCGGATGAGAAACCGCGATGATGATTCAGCAAAAGTGTAACGCTATAGCGGTTGCCGCTATAACTCCGCACGCTATAGCGTCGATGATACCGCTCCTTGGTTGCGCGACATCAGGAATAACTTGGTGAGCGTAATTGTGCTCGCAGATCCGAATTACCAACAGAGAAAAAGGTTTTTCCATATAGTCAAGGACTATTATTGGGATGAACCTTTTCTTTTCAAGAAATGTCAAGATCAATTGATAAGAAGGTGCCTTGCGTAAAGAAGAACAACCTCAAGTGTTAGAGCATTGTCATGCTTCACCATGCGGTGGACACTTTGGAGGAACTAGAACACCGCAAAGGTACCGCAATGTGGGTATTATCGCCTACATTATTCAAGGATGCTCGTGAATTGGTAAAGAGTCGTGCAAAGTGTCAAAGGACTGGGAACATCTCAAACAAGCATGAAATGCCCTTAACCAACATTCTAGAGATTGAACTCTTTGATGTGTGGGGCATGGATTTCATGGGTCCCTTTCCTCCTTCTCATGGGAATTTGTACATATTGGTGGTCAGGATTATGTTTCCAAATGGGTTGAAGCCGTGGCTCTCCCCAACAATGATGCCAAGTCACAAGCAAGTTCCCGCAGAAGAACATATTCACCGATATGGTACACCAAGAGCAATTATCGCGATGAGGGTTCTCACTTCAGAATAAGTTGATTGAGTCTTTATTGGGAAAATATGGAGTGAGGCATAAAATTGCCAATCGCATATCACCCCAAACAAATGGGCAAGCTGAATTGTCCAATAGAGAGATCAAGAGGATGCTTGAAAAGATGGTGGGACCTTCAAGAAAGGATTGGTCAATCCATTTGATGATGCATTATGGGCTTACAGATGATGCCTCCTTCAAAACACCTTTGGGAATGTCTCCTACTGCACTTGTGTTTGGGAAAGCTTGCCACCTCCCTATTGAATTGGAACACAAGGCTCATTGGGCCATAAAAAGCTCAATTTTGATTTTGATAGGGCAGAAAGGCTAGGCTACTGCAGCTTGAATGAGCTTGATGAGATTAGGCATGCCGCCTATGAGAGCTCAAATATATCTACAAGGAGAAAACAAAGGTGTGGCATGACAAGAAGATCCGAATGCAGAGCTGATTGAAGGAGGCCAAGTGCTCCTTTTAATTCAAGATTAAAATTGTTTCTGGCAAGCTTAAGTCCGATGGTCCGGACCATTCAAATTAGTCAAGGTCTACCCTTATGGTGTCAGAGAGATTTATATGATCAAACAACCAACACTACTTTCAAAGTAAATGGTCGAGAGTCAAACAAAGCACCATGGTGACAATGTGATGAGGACAAGACCTCAATTGATCTTCAAGATCCCTAACATTAAAGGGAGAAGTCAGTGAGGACTCTTAAAACAAGCGCTCTTGGGAGGCACCCCAAGGTTTTATTAATTAACATTTCATTTCTTTATTTGTGTTTTATTTTGCAGGAGGGAAAATTTTTGTGTTGAGGAATTTGGGAACTTGAAGGCCTGAAGTGTGATATTGACGCTATAGCGTCAAGAGGTGGTAGCTGGCAAGAAGAAACAATTTTTTTTTTTAAAGTATGGGACAGTTACAAATGACGTGGCACGCGCGCTCTGTGCACATCAACTGCTTCACCCTATGCGCCCACGTGTGACAGCCTAGTCACTTCAGTCACTCCGCCCCATCAACAACGGTCACATCATTCAATTCCCCATAACCTCTCACTCAACCACTCCCTTCTCTTTCTCTCCTTCTAACCGTTGATTCTCCTCCTTCTTCCATAACCCCATCGCCTCATAACTTCCATTCCTCGCTTTCTCTGCAAATCAATCTTGCAACTGCTCCAAAAATTCACAAAACACCCCCAAATCTTCAAAAATCTCAAAATGGTGAAGAAACATTCAATTGAAAAACCCCAGAGAAAGACCAAAACCTCGTAACCCAGTTCTCAAGAGCTATAGACCCAAAGGACGCGATCCTGCGCATTCATCGGAAGATGAATTTCATCGCAGAAAAGGGGTTTTAAAACAGAAAAAGCACCTGACGTGTTCACATCCACTGTTATAGCGTTAGGGTGGCAGAAATTCATCAAGCACAGAGGGGAATTTGTGGTGCCATTGGTAAGGGAGTTCTACCAGGGTATTCCTCCTCCAAAAGGGGGAAGGCCCCAAACCTATTCCCTGGTTAGAGGTGAAACAGTTGATTTTAGCCCAAGTGCCATCAATGAGCACTTCAAGTTAGGGTATTCTGGCAAAGCATTGGAGAAAAAGCTTGATACGTGGGGTTGTGATGAAATGGAGGAGGTCAAGAAGAGAATCTGTGTGGAGGAAGCAACATGGGAACGGTTTGGATCTGAATTTAAGGTGAAGAAAGCATTTCTGGTGGATGAGGCTGCAATGTGGTTTACTTTTATCAGGCATTCACTCATGCCTACTTCCCACACAACCAATGTGGAGAAGGACAGGTTGATAGTGCTAGATGCTATTCTGGAAGGTGAGAGCATAGATGTGGGCAAAATCATTGCAAGGGAGATTGAGAAAAGCAGACTGAAGACTGATGGTAACCTTTACTTTCCGTGTTTAATCACTGAGTTGTGTAAGAATGCCGAGGTAGAAATTGAGATTCGTGATGAAAGGAGAACTCCTCAAGGAGATATCCTCGCCGTGTTCAAGCCTGCATAAAGAAGTGCTAGCACTATAGCGTCGATGCTATAGCGCCAATCGCTTGAAAAGAATCAAGAAACACCGTGTAAGTTTGTTAAGGCTAAGTTTGAATGGGAGAAGGCAGTATTGGAGAAGTTATCTAGGGGCAAAGAGTTAATGGAACCCCCGTGTTCCCAGAGTGGTTAATTGAAGAAGAGGGTGTGAAGGAGCCACCTCAACCAAAAGAAAGGGTGAGTAAAAAGGTCACTGCAGATCCAATCAAGAAGAGAGCAAGGAGCCCCCGCCTTGAAGAAGGTAAAGAGCCTGCTAAGAAGAAAACAAAGGTGAGCAAAGAAGAATCCTCAACACCGAGGATTTAGAAGAACTCAAAGAAGAAGATGAAGAGGAGACTAGGAAGTCGATGAAGGAAGTAAATGATGAAGAAGAGGATGAAGATTCTGAAAGTGAGGAAAAATCAAAGTGAGAGAGCCTTAGAAAGGAGGAAGGATCAGAGAGTGAAGAATATGAGGAAGTGATCACGATCCCACACCTAGCCCCACTAGACATCCTTCACCACAAATACCTTCACCACCGCCCCAAGATCAATGTATTCTCAAACACCCCAATCTGCAAAGAACAATACCTCCACCCATCCCAGAAAAAGAAACATCACCCCCACCTACACAGCAAACACCAAATCTAAATGAACCAGCACAACCAGAACCATCTGTCCAATCCCCAAATCCCACCAAAGAACCAAGTCCAGAACATGCATCACCACAACAACCCATTTCCCAAAATCCTGCTAAGGAACCTGCTAGCGCTATAGCGTCTGATGCTATAGCGCCTGCAGCACAGAAAAGCCCATCATCATCTGTGTCAAGTACAACAAAATCTCCTAGGCTGAAGCAAAAAGCCCAAAGGAGCCCTCAATCAAAAGCTAACATTCTTGCAGGTTCTGAAGAAGAAGCTCAGGCTATGAGTGATAGTCCTCCAAGGGAGGTGGTGCAAGGCCCATTGCCATCCGCACACCAAGCGCAGCTTTGAAAGAGAAGCACGTGGCGCAAAGAAAGAGGCCAACATATGTGTCGCCAAGAAGAAGGAGCCCAGAGCAAAGCTTTCATCGTGATTGAGGAAGATGATGAAGAAAGTGTGCGAAATGTAAGCACAAGAATCAAAAGGAAGCGTCCCAACAAGAAAAGGAGGCCGCTAGCAAGTTAGCGAGATGAAGGCAAGCAAAGAGAGGAAGCCCCTAGTGAGCGGCGCTTATAGCGTCCGAGGCTATAGCGCTGAGGAAGGTCGAAGAAGGAAGAGAAGAAGAAGAAAAAAAGGTCAGAAAGCCTCCTCAACCAACTCGTGTCGGTTCAAGGACCAGTCCGGTCTAACAAAAAATGATTTCAATGTTTAGTATAGTAGTTTTTAATAATAGTGTATGTTCAATAAGTTGTGAAGCGCTATAGCGTCTGCTCTTGCGCTTCACAAATGTTAAAGACTTGTTTTATTTTGTTTCTGCTTTGTCTCGTGCTTATCCCTAGTTCTTTAAGAGCAAGTGGGGACACCGCTCACTTTGTCATGTGGGGAGGGCCTAAAGTTATTAATGCTCTGTTTCAAGTGTTTCGCTTTTAAGTATAATCATCGAATGCATTCTCTTTGGGCTAGCTTTAGTGATGATTGTGTGAGTGAGTAAGAGAGCCGTGCTTTTAGATAAAATCTTTGCTTATTATTGCTCCCACACATAAATCTCGTGGCTTAAGTAGAAACTTAGCTAGCCAAGGACTATCCGAGGATTAGGCTAGTCCGAGTTAACCAAGGTGAGATCAAGGCTTGACTAAAAACTTGAAGAGTTTTGAAGCAAAGTTTGGGGGTGTTTTGGGCTATATAAAGGTTAGGTACAAAGGTCTTAGGGTGGTCATGACTTAGAAGTTCAATGTAAATATGTTGTAAAGTCAGTAGCCATCCAAGCAAAAGCTAGGTCAGTCTCCCCAAGGCAAAGAGGCAAAGCCTCATGTGTAAAAAAAAAAAAATTAAAAAAAAAAAATAATAATAATAATAATAATTGCTGAGGAGCCAAGTAATGAGGGGGCTGCAGCTAGTAAATAAATCTGTATCATAGTCTAAGCGCTATAGCGCCAAACGCTATAGCGTGAGTTGTTCGGGCCAATAAGTTAGAGCGCTGGCCATAGACCTGAAATGCCTAGTTAAACCCTTTGTCATGTTTGAAACTTCCCCATTTCTGTGTGAAAATGTTAATCTAGTCATTGTTTTGAAAAAGTTCTTGATGTCACCAAAAGAAGACCATTCTTTCCAAGGCTAAAGAGACATCCAAATCTAGCTAGGAATTGAGATGAGTCAAGAGATCACACACGCACCGCTGAGCAAAGAATAAGCTTGGAAGTTGAATAAATGCATTGGTGTGTTGGTGTGAGTGTGAATCAATTATTAGCCCATTGAGAATATATTTGAATGAGTGTGCATAGAAATGAAGTGTTGATCAGGGCATGTGTGTTGTGAATAAGTGTCAGTGTGTTGTCTTTGCAAGTGTCATTACTTGAGGACAAGCAATGGTTTAAGTTTGGGGGTGTGATAACTCATATTTATATGCGTTATTTATACCTCTAATCATTAAATTAAGTAAGTTCTCAAGTAATTTTAGTATAGTATTTATTGCATTTATGTTAATATTAGGAAAACAAGGGCTAAACACTGCTTTGCTATGAAATTGGCACATTTAGTGCCCGTGTGAATGTTTTGATGTATTTTGTGAAGTAGTGCAGTGTTTAGCGCTATAGCGTCTAACGCTATAGCGTCAAGAAGGCAGATCAACTGAGCATCTAAAGGAAAAGTGCAATTTTGGCGCCAAGCTCATTAATCCAAGCTCCATATCTTGTGTCCACTGTGCTTGCTGACATGTGCGGATTTTATTGGATATGTGTGGACACTTGGCATGACATGAGTGAGGAATAGTGGAGTTGGTGAAAAAGCAAACATCACCTTTCTTGACTTTTGAGGAGATTTGTACCACATGCTAGAAATATAGAGGGATGCTGATTTTCCTATACACTTCCAACGGATATAGAGAGAGTATTGGGAGAGAGAGAAAGTGTGACACTTCTTCTTCTCCATTGATACACCTTTGAAGCTTTTGCTATTTTACTTTCTTCTTTTGTAATTTCTGTATTTTTCTCATGGTGTAAGGTCGATGATGAGCCATCTTTGCGTGGATGATTAGGAGACTTCAAGCTTGTATCTTTGCACTTGTATTTTCCTTCTTACCTACTGTAATGCAAGTAGTTATATTTGTGTTATTTTGATGATGCTCAACATGAGCTAAACTCTTTGAGTTGGGTTGCTATAGCTTGTAATGAACCTTTAATACTACGTATATAATTTCTCACGTTTTGTGTTTTAATCCTTGTGTGATAACTCTTCCAAACTTGTTTTATATTTGGCCACGTAAAACTAGTACCTCTGTGGATTCGCATATGAACCATAGAAAGAACTCAAGGATTAATATAAATGATAAGGTTGGTTGAAGACATTTAATCAATTTTTGCTTCCTCTAGACATAGAAGTTGCAATAGTTTATAAAGCATAAGCTGTGGGATCTTGATTATACAGGGGTGAACCTATTTAGAACCTAGACATAGGCATCTTGTAGTGAAACCACAGCGCTAGTGACCGAAAGGCACAAAATATTTGCAACAGCGCTTAACGCTATAGCGTGTGACGTTATAGCGTCTTGTTTCTGGGAATTTACATAGTGAAAGCAATCCAACTTATTTCTCTTATATTTTTAACCACTTTTAACTTTGTACCTTAAACAACTCTTGTTCAACTGAAACTTTGTTACTCCAACTATTTGCTACTTGTTCCTCTAAGAGTAATTCCTTTTTAAACTCTAAAATTAATACCAATCCCTGTGGAGACGAACTCTACTTATCAGTATATTACTTGCTTGCGATTGTGTACACTTGCACAACTAATTTTCTCACAACAGTGGACCATCAATGACTTCCCTGCCTATGGAATGTTGTCAGGATGGGGGACACATGGTAAGATGGCGTGTCCGATTTGCATGGTTGACACAAGAGCTTTTACTCTTAAATATGGAGGAAAAACATCATGGTTTGACTCACACCGTAGGTTTTTACCTAGCGATCATCCATTTAGAAGGTCAAAATATGCATTCATCAAGGGAAGTATTGAAACAGTGAACCTCCCCGTAGTGGTGACACGTAAGAAGTTTGGAACAGTGGTCAAGGATATCCCTCCAAAGAGAAGTCGTTGCAGGTGTTGTTTCTCGTCCGCATGGTTATGGAGTATGGCATAATTGGACAAAAAGAGTATTTTTGGGAACTTCCATATTGGAAAGATAATCTACTTAGACACAACTGGATGTCATGCACATTGAAAAGAATTTTTTGATAACATATTTAACAATCATTATGAATGTAAAAGGTAAAACAAAAGACAATGAGAAGGCTAGGAAGGGCGTGGATCATTACCGCAGCGAAAGGATTTGTCGTTGGTTGAGCGGGTACTAGGGCGTTGAAACCCAAAGCCAATTATACTTTATCTACCGAAGCGAAAAGAAGTTTGTAGGTGGATAAAACAGCTTGAAAATGCCGCATTGGTTATTCTTCCAATTTAGCAAGATGTGCGATGTGGATAATGGGAGGTTGCATGGGATGAAGAGCCATGATTGTCATGTATTCATGGAGTGCTTACTTCCTATCGCTTTTAGTTCGTTACAACACATGTTTTGAATCCGCCATTGAAATAAGTCAATACTTTAAGAATTTGTGTTCTCGCAACGCTTAAAAGCGGATGATCTAACAAAAATGGAACAAGACATCCCACTTATCTTATGCAAGTTGGAGAGAATTTTTCCCCGGTTTCTTTGATTCTATGGAGCATGTTCATTGCTTCATCTCGCAAACGGTTAAACTTGGTGGACTGTCCCAATACAGATGGATGTATCCGCTTGAAAGGTCGGTAATATACATATGAAAGAAGTTTACTACAATTTCAACACATTATTATTAACATATAATTTTCTATAGGTTCATGGGTGATTCAAAAGATCACCAAAAATAAAGCTAGAGTTGAAGGATCGATATGTTCGCCTTTACTTGCATCGTGAAACAACTCATTTTTGTTCATATTATTTCAACAATGATTTGGCTCCTACAAGTAGTCGAAATGAAATCAACATTGAACCACCAAGACATCGTTTAGCTTTGTCTGCTTTTTGTCTCCCGGTCGTCCGTCTGCGAAAAGAGTCAATTCATCAAGCAATGTAAGAAGAGTTAAACTCACTCCATGTTCATGTCTTGATAAACTGTGCTGAGGTCCAACCATTCATTGAGTATGTCTTTCTCAACCTAGTTATCTTAATTTCTTTATAAATTAAAGAAATCACTGTGTGTAACAATTGTTAATTTCTCATTAGGGAGTTTTTGACATCGGAGGAGTAAGTGAAGAACAATCGCCCGCTTCATATTCATGCGCATTTTCCAATGTGGTTTAAGCGGCGTATGTATTCCCTTCCGCCAACTCCTACCAACCAACACCTGAGAAACTTATCTGATGGTCCTCGAAGATGTGTTAAAGAATGGCACACATACTTTGTGAATGGTTACAAATTTCACACTAACAAATGGACAGAAGGTAGAGAAACAGTGAATAGTGGAGTTTGCATGAAGGGTGACACTGGGAGAGGCGAAGATGATTTCTATGGTGTTGTTGAACACATTTATGAACTTGCATACCCTTATCTTGATTATCATCAAAAGATAATCGCTTTTTATCAGAATTGGTTTGATCCGTCCCCTCGAGGAACAAAGTTTAACCCAAAGACAAATACAGTGGACATTAAAATGAGTGGTAGATATCGGCTGTACGATCCTTTTGTCATTGCACAAAATGTGAGACAAGTCTACTATGTCTCTTATCCATCAACACGGACTGATCGGCGTGGTTGGTGTGTCGCAATTAAGACAAAACCAAGAGGTTACATCGAGACAAATGACACAGTGGAAGATGTGTCATATCAGTCAGAAGAAATGTCCAATGTAAATGAAGTGATTGAAGTTGAGATCATTACTCGCTTACGTGATGAGTCCAACGCCACTGATGAAGTTAATGAAGACGCGAAGATACGAGATCATGAGGACGCAATCGATCACGCTTGTGTATCGGGAGTTGACTTATCCGATGATGATGGTGATTTTGAGAAAGAATGGGATTCTAATTAATTAATGTCATGTTATCTTATTTAAATAATTTGTTGGTTTGTAATATTTATATTTATCGACTTGATATATATTTGCCTATGTTATTCAAAGTCAAATATTATTTGTTGTCAAATAATATTTATATTTATCGACTTGATATATATAATTTGTTGGTTTGTAATATTTATATTTATCAGACTTGATATATATTTGCCTATGTTATTCATCATTAAAAGAAATTTGTTGTCAAGTAATATTTATATTTATCAGAGTTGATATATATTTGCCTATGTTTTTCATCATTTATATATGTTATTAACTTTATTTTATAGCTACAGAATAGTTATGGCATCGTTAGGAAATAGTGACTCACCACATGATGAGGACCCACCCGTGCCGCCTCATGATAAAGGAAAGAAGATATGTACTTCTTTACGCGACAGTAAGCGTAAGATAGTATATCGACTTGTTCATGGCAACTATGTGGGTATGCCTTCATCAGACGAGCTCGAGGGCGTTGAACCCGTGCCGCCTCCACCCGGTAGTATGGCACCCCCTGCTGATCCAGATACGCCGCCACGCGTGTATGATGCGCAAACCGACGTGGTTGATATTTTGGATGACGGTCGTATCGTTGTGGAGGTTGTTGGACACCTGTAAGTATTTATTATATATATATTTGTATTTGTATTTGAAATTTGTCTTTTTAAATTAATATCATTTTAATTTTTCTTTCTTATGTACAGCTTTGATCCTGGGAGGATTGTGTCCCGCGCGATAACAAGTATAATCAAGGCAAATTACACAACTTCCTGGGTTGATTGGTCGGAGGTTAAAAAAGATCCGCAGTCCAAAATGTGGAATCAATTTAGGGTAAGTTTTTTTACTATTTAATTAATTTTTAATTATTCCAAATTCTTGAATTCATTAAGTTGTTTTTTCTAACAACTTATTTTATTTTATGCAACCAGGCAACATTCGCATGGAAACCTGAGGATGACCATGCAGTTAAGAAAGTCTTCAATTCAAGAGCTTCTCACCGTTTTTCTGAAATGCTGCGGGAAGAGCGTGACAAGCCTGCTGGATCAGAGGTAGCTGATTGGATTGGTCCGCCTATATGGGATGAACTCCAACTGAAATGGGCGCATGATGATTATAAAAAAATGTAAGAGAGTCTTTGCGAATCGGGCTTACGAGAATGGTGGTTGCGTAAATCAAGCGTTTCTATCACCATATGAACATGCTAAACGCTTTGTAATATTTTATATATCTTTGTTTTTAATTCTTCAAATTTTATATTTTATTAAATACTAATATTATAAATTAATACTATATACTGAGGCTTTTCTTGGTCGGCCACCTACTTTGCCGAGATACACGTGCAACTTCATATGCGCGAGGACACCGTGAGTTTCTGAAGAGCGCCCAGGATGATTCAGAAGCATTCAATAATTGGCAGCAGGAGTATCGCCAAACACAGGAGAGTAGCGGGACTGAGGTTGATCCCGATGAGGAGGCTCGATTGGCCTTAGCAAAATGGAAAGAACTTGCTGGTCCATCAGCAAGAAAAGGTCGGTTACCAGGATCTGGTGGTATGGGCCGGCGTTCTTTTCCAAATTCCATTGTTCGAATTTCAGTCAAATTCCTCTTCAACAAGAAGTACCGACGCTCATGTCCCCACCTCAAGAGCGAGCTGAGGTTGCGGTATTGACCGAGAAATTGAGCAACTATGAGCGTGAGATTCGGGAGTTGCGAGAGCAGCAAGCTGAGGAGCGCAGGTTGGCGGCTGAAGAACGCAGAATCAATGAGGAATTCAGGAAGCAAGTAATGGATAATATGTCTCATGCAAGGCCATCTATGCCATCATCATCATCATCAGTACCTTATCCACCGCCAGGGATGCAGCCCTACGGAGGTGCTTTCCAGCAGTACCCTGGTGCCTTCCAGCCTCCAATCAACTATGAGCAGCCTGCCTTCAACTGTCCGCCATACCCATATGGTCAGCCCTCATATGGTCAGCCGAGCCTCGATTTAAACTCTCCTCCGCAGCCATTCCAGCCTCAGGCCCATCAGCAGCCACGTCAGCCACGTCATGTCTCCCCGCAGCAATTCCAACAACCACCGTCCCCAAAGAATTTTCAGACCCGTACCACGCCAACCACAACCCCAACAAAGGGACGATGAAGAAGATGATTGGACGACGCCGCTTTTACGGTACTGGATCCCAACAAAGAACCCAACCCAAGGCCTTATTATTAGTGGTTTGTTGTTGGATAATTTTATTGTGACTTTGTTGGTTTTATTAGTTGTTTAATTTGTATGGATAATTTAAATTTAATTACTGCTTTGTTGGTTTGATTATTTATTTATCTATTGATAATTTATTTCTCGTTTAATTTGACATTCAATAAATGTTTTACGGTCTTTTAAATAATTTAAAAGTAATAACGGTTTTTTAAAAATAATTTTCAAATTTTAATAATTTACTTTTAAAATTTTAATAATTGACTTTTAATAATTTACTTTTAAAATATTTAAAATTAGATTTTCAAATACTTTTTAAAAATAATTTTCAAATTTCAAATTGTTAAAAGAGATTTTAAAATTTAAATATTATTTTCAAATTATTAAATTAAATTAATTTATATTTTAAATATTAAAAATTAGATATAAATTTTTAAAAACGTTTTTTTTTAAAAATATATATTACCGGCGGATTTTAAATAAATACCGGCGGAATATGCACTTTTTTTTAAAAAAAAAAAACCGAAAACATTTTACCGGCGGATATAGTATGTTACCGGCGGCTTTTTTAAAAAATAAAATAAAATAAAATAAAATATTACCGGCGGATATAATGTATTACCGGCGGCTTTTCTGAATAAAAAAAAAAGAAATTATTACCGCAGCGAATTTGAGTTGCTACGGCGCTTTTTCCGCGCAAATATCCTGTGGTTACTGCGCGCTTTTTCCGCGGAAAAAATCAGCTAGTTATGCGCGGATTTTCCGCGGTAAGTGTTACGTCGCTGCCCGTTTAACCGGCGGAAAATCCGCCGGAAAGTTCCGCGAAACGTTCACTTACCGGCGGTTTTTTTTTTACCGGCGGCTTTGGTCCACGGAAACCTTGATTTTCTTGTAGTGGCGATCCACAAAGATACTCCCCACCCCCATTATTCTCAAAGCAGATCCATCACCTCGGTATCCTTCCCAAAGATCCTCCCAAAGACTGATCCACCACTCCAAATGACAAAGCAATGATCCATCCCAAATCTTCCCAAAGACTGATCCACTACCTCAAGAAGAAATGTATCAACCCCAAAGAAGAATCACCCCATCTCTTCAATAATAATATTGATCTAAATTATAGTGCGTTAGAGGCTTGTTTGTTCAGTGATGATCAACCAGCACGAGGTGATCAATATTATCACAGAGATGACTCCGATGAGCACGCACTTTAGTAGTTTTATATTTGATTATGTATGTTTATTATTATGGATATCGGAGTGATTTGTTGGATTTGAATTTATGGATGTTTATTATTTGGTTGATTATGAATGTTTTTTTTTATTGTTGATTATGGATGTTTATTATTTGGTATTTGAGTTTTTTAATTTAAATATGCTATTTATATTTTTAATTTAAATTTATTAATTTTTAAAAAACATTTTATTTGGTTTTATCACAATTTTAGTTTTTTAATTTAAATATGTTATTTATATATTTTTTTAAAATTTATTTAATTTTAAAAACGCGTTTTTCAACTTTTTTAAAATGTTTTTAAATTTTTTTTTTTAAAAAAAAAAGTATTTTTCGGCGGATTTTAGTGTATTTTTCGGCGGATTTAAAAAAAAAATAATAATTTTGGCGGAAAAATCCGCCAGAAAGTCCAAAATTCACGGAAAGTACCGGAAATCCATATAAATTTCCCAAAAAATCCACGGAAATTACCGTGAATTTCCACTAAATACTACTTTTTGCGCGGATTTGGGTGTTTTTTGGCGGAAAAATCCGCCAAAAAATCCCATTTTTTGGCGGAAAGACTGTAGTATATTAAAAAAAAAAAAACCAAAATAACACACTTTTAGGATTATTTACCAAACCAAAAATACCCAACTTCTCAACTAGATTTTTCTAATTTTATTTTTAAATACGAAATTAAATCATCTAAAATAAAAAAAATAAAAAACACAAAATACAATAGAAATGATGATAAATGTCATTCTACTTGTTCCGATCTATTTCCTATTTATAAATGTCATTCTACTTGTTCTGATCTATTTCCTGGAGAGGAACTAGACAAAACACAAAATAACATGAAAATGATGATAATCCTAAGAAAATAGTATAGAGAATAAGTAAAAAGTTTGGAAAATCCTTTTCACTGGTCTTTGAGGACGATATATAGTACAAAGAGTAATTATTGATATTTATTATACATTATAGTCGTTGTGGCCGTTACATGACATAGAGGAATAATAGGGATCACAATAACTGTGTTGACTATCATTACTACAAAGATGGCCGAAAATATGTAGGAGCAGATGAGGAACGGAAGCCGATCGAATTGAATGAGATGTGGTTTGACTGTCTGAAAAATGTGGGTTGACCGAATGAAGAAATGTAAGCCGACCGAAATGAGATGTGAGCCGACCGATGGAGAGCTTATGTTGTGTTCTCCTTTTTTTTTGACGAGGTGTTCTTCTTCCTTTGAGTGCAAGTAAGTCCGCCGAGCCTTCGGATACCTGGCCTCATTCAGAGAGAAAACACCATTTTCTAAATAAAATTTTGATTTTAAGTCTGAACGAAAAAATATTAAATGTTATTAGTATAATTTAGTTGTCTCTAAACACATTTTAAACTTTATAAAATAAAGTTTTGTTTTTAACTTTCAACGAAAAAATTACATGTTATTAGTATAAATTAGTTGTATCTAAACACATTTTAAATTTAATACATGTTGTTACTATTGGCACAAAGATGTGGTGTAAATACTAGTTGGGTCAGTGGATTGTTGAAAGGCCCAAATCAAGTTCAGCTCACTTAATCTCCCAAGGCCCAAGTCTCTCTCTATCTAGCTCGGTTAGCTCTCTGCGTTGACTCACTTCGCTTCTTTCAGCTTGTTGGTGATTTGGAGATCGGTTGAAGACGGTTGTGAGTGATAACAGAATCAGTTATCATATCGTAACTGATTCTGTGGGTACCTCTGCATAAATACTCTTCTCTTGTTCAATTGTAATACAATAGAAGTTAGATTCACATTAGAGCAAGGAAACACCAAAAAAACCTAGAGAGAGAAATCTGAGAGATTTGAGTGATTCTCAGATCTCGAACTTGAAGTTCATCATCTTGTAACATCTTCATTCATATAGTGGAATCTTTGAAGCTCTAATCAGTCCCCAAAGTAGGATTTAATCCGAACTAGGTTAACAAATCTTGTGGTGTCTTCTTCTCCTTCTCTCTTTACTTTGCATGTTCAATTACATTCTATTTCTGCAAGATCTATGTTAGTTTTAGCGTGTATATAGTTATGATATATTGATTAGTTCAATTAGGGTTCTTGCTCGATACTTTGATTGGTTTTGTGATTCATTGTTTCAGTACATTGTGGCTCATTTATTGAGTCCAATCCTAACACATGTTATGTTAATTACAAATAATAATATTTATATTAGAGTGCTCCTAATGTAGAGGCATGGAGAGACATTACATATTATCAATTTAATTTTATGTTTTTTTTTACCTAAAGAAAGTTATAAAATGTTATTTTATTTTTTATGATTTGTTATTTTAATTCTTTAATTAATTACTATCGGTCTTTCTGTAATTTTTGAGAATAAAAAAACTAAACAAATGTAAAAGTGTAAAACTTTTATTTATTTATTTTATAAAAAAGTGTATTTGAAATGGCATATTATTGCTAAGGATGCCAAGTAACACGACAATTGCATAAGTCAGTCTCTCAAAGGTTCGGGAAATGTCATGATTTTTCTACAACGTCCAGGTTGGCATGGCACTTTAATTATTCCGCAGAAACTTCTAAACCCATCTTTCATTTTTTGCTAAAGATTGCTCTGTCCTGAATCATCCAGAACAATTCACCCATCTATTCAATGATCAAAACATCATCCTCTTCCTCCTCCTATATATATATATACTCTCTCACACCATACATTTCCGTCATAGAAAATTCGATCATTAGCAGCAAATAACAACAATTCTCTCACTCTAGCAATTCTATATATCCAACTTAAGAAAAAACAATGTCGCTGATTCCAAGTGTTTTCGGTACTACAGGGAGAAGGACCAACATCTTCGACCCATTCTCCCTCGACTTGTGGGACCCATTCCAGGACTTCCCGTTAGCACGAGCCACCACTACCGGCGAAACCGCGGCCTTTGCCAATGCTCGCATTGACTGGAAGGAAACTCCAGAGGCACACGTGTTCAAAGCAGATCTTCCAGGAGTGAAGAAAGAGGAAGTGAAGGTGGAGATTGAAGAAGGTCGTGTGCTGCAGATTAGCGGAGAGAGAAGCAAGGAGAAGGAAGACAAGAACGACACGTGGCACCGTGTGGAGCGTAGTCAGGGGAGTTTCGTTCGGCGTTTCAGGCTGCCGGAGAATGCCAAAGTTGACCAAGTGAAAGCTGGTTTGGAGAATGGTGTGCTAACTGTCACTGTTCCGAAGGAGGAAGTCAAGAAGGCTGATGTGAAGCCAGTTCAGATCACAGGCTGAAGAGGCTAGCTTGTTCTTTTCACTCTCACTGTGTTGCTCCGAATCAGATGTAATAAACGAAATAAGTGTGTACGTAGTTGAGTGTGCTTGTGATCGCATGTCTTGTGTTCTGTTTTGTTTCCTAAATTATTATGTTGATATTATAGCTATGAAAATAGCTTCTGAAACTATGAAAATTCTAAGCTTCTTTTGATTAATTAACTCTTAAGTCTTGCTTTTTACTCTTAACCGTAGGATAAGCTAAGCAAACATAAAATCTTGATCACAAGGGATTCTTCTAAAATTTGTAACTCAGAACAGTGGCTACATCTTCTCTATTTGTTTGGTCTGTCCCTGTTTATCTGTAAAATACCACATTATATAAACAGTCAAATAAAATCTCAACAAGTTCTTTTGAGACCCCTTACAACTGAACTTTCGGTGTTTTGTTATTATATTTTCTCTTATCTCAGCACAATACTGGACAATCGCTACGCGATTCCAACGGTGAACCCTCCGATAATAGCTATTACCGAGTCAATTTTACTCTGGGCCTAAGCTTAGGGCTAATTACTTCCCCTCACCTAGTGTGCTATTGGCTTGGGATCATCATCCCCTTGGTGTCTTATGTGTTTATTTAGACGCTTGGGTTTTCTCACTCGAATTACAAGTTCTCAGTTGTTACATAAAGCATTTATAACATTAGAAATGATTAGGGAGAGCACTTAGGGTAATTGGACAATCAAATTTGAAGAAAAACATGAAGGTGCAGCTTTGGACACGGGCACCTGTGTCAGAGGGACACAAATCATGTCCCTTAGTAAACAAAAGCGCCAGGGACAACTTATGACACGGGCACCCGTGCCACTAGGACACGGACCGTGTCCTTGTCGCAGAGGCCCTATTTCTCTGGTTTAAAACTTGATTCTAAATTCCCTAAGGTAATTGCTTTTGGGTGGCGCACCCTCCTTAATAAGGTCGCAACTCGGGCTATTGTGTGTTGTGTGGAGACCCCTTGGAGGCTGAGAATCATTTGTTTTTGAGGTGTGAGTTTTCCATTAGGTTGTGGTACTCAGTGTTTAGGTGGTTGGCTTTGGTGGTGGTGCTCCCTCCTGATCTCCCTACTTTGTTTTCAATTCTCTATGTAGGGGTCAACCTCACTAAAGGGAGGAAGGAATTAATCATGAATTGACATTCAATCCTCTGGGCTATTTGGGAGACTAGGAATGAGGTGATATTTTTTCTAATAATTCTTTGGACCCCATGAGACCTTCTTTTTGATAAAGTTTTACTCATGGAATTGGTTTTTGGTTAAAAATTTTCACTATCGTTGTTTCATGATCTATGAGTGGTGTGAGGCTTGATGGAGTGTATTTATAGGGGTTAGAATAGGAGCATTCTTTTGTTCGTTTTTGCTGATTCTCCATGGTGTGCATCTGTTCAATTGGTTTCGGGAGGTAGTTTTTGTGGTTGCTTTTTGAACTAATCATGTTTGTGGCTGCCTCGATACTCATTATATAAAGATTTTTTTGTGTTCCTTAAAAATACATCTCATATATATATATATATATATATATATATATATTACTTTTCTTTGTTGTTTCAAAAAACAATTAGAAAAAAATTTGTTAACCAAATAACCGCTAAAAAACAAAGAAAATATGATAGAATATTAAAATTAATAAAATTAAAATTGGAAAAATGACCAAAGCGCATGGCAGAAGTGGAGCTATAACTATTTAAAAACACATAAAAATTTTAGGAAAAAAAGTTTAAGAAAATAGAATAAAAAAATAGCCAAACATCCAAAAAATAGTAAAAGAAAAAAAAAAGGCATGGAAATTTTAGGAAAAAAATAGTTTAAGCAAAAATAATATAAAAAAACTTACTAAAAAGAAAAAATAGAAAAAGAAAAAAAAGTTAAGGGTGGGGGGAGACTTCTGCATCAAGACTACTCTCAGTTTATTAATGAGGCCCCTTATATTTATACCGGTTGAGGTACCCGTTTGCATCTCTTTTAATAAATTTTTTGTTTATAAAAAAAATAGAAGATAGATAAATAAATAGATAAGTTTAACTCAATCAATCAATTTCAATAAAAACAAATAGGGTGGTTTATGTCTATAATGGAAGCAGTAGTTATTAAATATATATATATATATATATAATAAAATTGTTTAAAAAATATTATATAAAATGAATATATTTCATTAATTTTTTTGCATGTTTTTATAATATTTATTAAGATATTATATTTTGTGACTGAAACATATAGAGTTTAACAATATTCTATACCCTCTAAAAACAATTGTATATATTTAAAGAAATGAATCCAATTTACTCAAGTCCAAAATATAAGAAACAAACTCTACTCATACAGACCAAAGAATCATATTTAAATCATTGGGGAAAATTCAAGTCCCACATTGACTAGTAATAAGGTCTCAAGAGGGTTTATAATGAATAGGCAGCCCTCACCTTATAAGCCGGTTTTGTGGGGTTGAGTTAGGCCTAAACCACAATATTCTAAGAAGGTATCAGAGCCTATCCTAGATCCTTCGGGCCACCTACCGTTATTATCCATGCACCAAAGCACGTGAGGGGGTGTATTGGGGAAAATCTCAAGTCTCACATTGGCTAGTGATAAGGTCTCAAGAGTGTTTATAATGAATAGACAACTCTCATACAAACTAATTTTGTGGGGTTGAGTTAGGCCTAAACCACATTCTAAGAGTTATTCTCATTTAATAAAGCTAAATATTTCACTTCTTTTCAAAGATGCTTTTCTTTATTATTAAACGTAGTTCATAATCCTAATTAATGACATCACTTTTTATTATACTACCCAATTAGTGATAAAGTTATAATTGACCATTTAATACATCTTAAAAATAGTTTTTGTTTTTTATATTTTGTGTCAACAAAAAACCCATTTTATTTTGTATATTTTGGATCGGAGAGCATAATAATTATCTAATACAACGTTTCATTTAATTAAATATTTCGTGTGAGTCCCATTAAATGAATGATATTTTAGTATAATATCATTAAATAGGATGAAAAAGTCAAACCAGCATCAAATATATAATACATATAGGACAAATAAACACGTTAAATATTTAATTATTAAAATTTATTGTAAAAAACAATATATTCTATTTTAAATGTAGTCAAACATGAAATATTATGTGACATTGTTACAATATACAATATTTTGAGTCTTTTAAAGATGCAAGACAACAATTAACTCTTTTATTTTTATTTCAGTTATCCAAAGACAACTACAAAGAAGATATTTTAGTAATAGTTAGCACAAATTAATTGTACCTCAATTTATGTGTAATAATCCAAAAGTAACAAAGATTAAAAACGGGGAGAGTACATGTATATCACAATATTTAATGATACATAATTAATAAATTTAATATGTATTTTTTTGACCAACATTTAATATGTATTTAATGACGCATATTTAATATGTACTGTTACCAATACCTTCTTTCTAAAAGGCATAACCTAGACCCAAATTTACATCTATATAACATCCACAGGGAGGAGAGGTTTCATTGCATAAAATCAGAAGATGGCTTAGTGGAAGAACGGAGGAGAGATCTCAAACATGGGAGAGGAAGCTGTCGTGAAAGCGCTAGACAACATGAAGTGTCGCTTGAAGGAACTGGAAGAGGAAGCTGAATCTCTTCGCGAGAAGCAAGCCAATATCGAGAGCGAGAATGCATCTGTTCAAGATCCACAAGAGGAGGTAGATTCTCGATCTATTTTTGTTGGTAATGTTGATTATGCATGCACACCAGAAGAAGTGCGACATCATTTTCAATCATGTGGTACAGTGAACAGAGTAACTATCTTGACGAACAAGTTTGGTCATCCTAAAGGTTTTGCTTATGTGGAATTTGATGAATTTGAAGTTGTGCAAGAGGCTCTCCAATTGAATGAATCTGAACTTCATGGTCGTCAATTGAAAGTTCTGCCTAAGAGGACCAATGTTCCTGGATTGAAACAAGATCGTCCTTGGGGATTTAATCCTTACATGATACCATATCCTGCTCCTCATGTTTACTCCCCTAACCCTTACGGATATGGGAAGGTTCCTAGGTTTAGAGGGTCAACCCATTACATGCCATATAACTAGAATGTGTTAATAATAGGTACCCTAGAGTAATTAGATTTCAACCCGTGACTTTTCATTTTGAGGGTACTCTTTTTTCTCCTTGTGTCTTTTTCCCAATGAGTTTTGGCCTTGGAGGTTTTAACGAGTTTCCCTTGTAATTGTACGGGATTGGAGTACTCCATGTGCTCCCCGTTAATAAAATTTTTGCATCTAAAAAAAAGGCTAAACTGCTCTTGGGTCTCTTAACTTAATGTCAGGTAACAATTTAGTCATTTATCTTTTTATATCCCAAATAAGTCTTTTATGTTTTAAATATTTAGCAATGTTACTCTTTTCTGTTAGTCTCCATCTAACTCCGTTAAAAAAATACCTAGTCATCATTTGAGTTATATTTTTCATTTTATTTTATTTATAATTATGTGGTTGATGATTCATAATTTTTAATTTATTTTAATTAAAACTAGTATAAAATCATCATCAATTGCTTTCCTGCAATTTCCCAAATAAACTCAACGATTTATGGAAATCTTTGAGTCATCAACCACATAAGCATAAATAAAATATTATTAATCATCAACCATATTTCTTCGTTTAACTAGTTTTTATGTTTGGTTCAAAGAATCGCATTGTAACCTCCCAAGAATACTTGGCTTTCTGTTATTTTTGTAAGAGCGTTGATATTTAGTACGATAAGAAAGTCACGAAGCGAGCATAGATGTATATCTACTAGTGTGTAACCTGTATGATGCACGGGAAACCGTTTTCATGCATAATATTAAATTTAAATATTTTTATGAAAAAATAACTAACATAATTAAAAGAAAAGAAGTCAAGAAAATTGTATCTAAATTTAGTAAAGTGTGATACCAACGAATCATGGTAGTTGATTTTAATTGAGTATTTATGTGTTTAATATTCGTGATCCATCTTGTACCAATATTATTCTTAATGATATGTTAACGCTATTAGGGAGTCTTACCAATTTTTTGAACACCGAAAGAATAACTATGGAACACTAATGATAATCGAGACAATTTTCTGACAAATCCGTTTCATTTGATAATATAAAGTTTTTTTTTGATTTGACTTTTTTAAAGTGATCAACTTACTTTACATTGTAAAGTAAGTAACCTCAATTATGATAACAAAACTAATGGTAACTTTGTTTTCTTGCCAAAGGTTTTGGCTTAGTCCCATTTGGGCTCTTTTTCTCAGGCTCTTTTTTGGTAATATTCAGAGGAGATCCTCATCTTATAAAAAGAAGAAGAAAAGAATTAATGGAAACAAAATGATAAATGTGTTAGAGCTTACAACCCTTTTTTTTGACAAATCCTTAATTTTTTATTAGTCGTTGAGATTGGTTACTTTTTAATCTAAAGTTAACTTCCTACTTTTTTTTAACAAAAGTTAATTTCTCACTTAATATGAGTTGGATCTGCTTTTTATTCACTTAATCTACCCATTCGGAGGTTTTGAAAAACCCATTTATTCTTTTCTTATCATGTTGATCAATACACTAATACAATCTTTATCAGAAAAATATACCAAAACAATTTATCCCCTTATTTTTTATAAGTTTATTTTGTTTTTTTATAAGAATCAATGCTGAAAAACCCATTTGGAGGTTTTGAAAAACCCATTTATTCTTTTCTTATCATGTTGATCAATACACCAATACAATCTTTATCAGAAAAAAATACACCAAAACAATTTATCCCTTTATTTTTATTAGTTTATTTTATTTTTTTTATAAGATTCAATGCTGACAAATGTATCAAGCATGATTGTGTAATAAAACAGTTTCATTCAAGCATACTCTGGACAATCAAGACAATTTTTTTTATAAGCCAAAAATCTCGATCATTAATTTAATTAGTTGAATACAAAATTGAAAGAAGCACAATTTGTGCTAAATGTTGCGTGTGGCAGGCTTTTATAACATCCATAAAAACATGATCTTGAATGTCTCTTAATAAAAAAATATTTATTAAAAAACCATCAATGGTTTCTCACAGCCACTTCGCAGTATGACGATAAGCATTCACCATTTTTGTTAGAGGGAACACAGTTTTTATAGAACCGGTAACGAATAGAGAACCAAATTAAAGCAATCAATTAAACATGACACAATTTAGGAAGATGTAGGACTCAAATTCATCGAAGTCTACCGATATAACTAAAAAAATCCTCCTATAAGTATCTAATATTTAAAACTCACTTTTCTCTTTCCTCTTCAACTATCAACTATATATGAACCATAACTTTAATCAAGCTAAAATCTTTTTAATCAAAATACCCACTACTAATATCTCTATTTTTCTTTCTCTTATTTAACCTTAATAGTTTTATACAAAACAACCACTACCAAAATTGTCAATCTATCCTTCTTTGAAACTCATTTTTTGAGGACAAATATGTCATTTTTAATTATTCCATTTCTTTTGTCAAAAAAAGTTATTCTATTTCACTTTTTATTTTTTGTGGGTCCCACTTTCTCACTCATCTCTTAACCTTTTAATCTCATTTTTAAAACTCACTTTTCTTTTTCCTCTTTAACTATCAATTATATATGAACCATAACTTTAATCAATATACAATCTTTTTAATCAAAATACCCACTACTAATATCTCTATTTTTCTTTCTCCTATTTAACCTTAATAATCACCCAACCATCAACTATATCTTTAATCAGTCAACTATATATATTTAATTAAAACAACCACTACCAAAAATACCAAATTACCCTTATATAAAACCAATTTTTTGAGGACAAATACGTCAATTACTAATTATTTAATCTCACTTTTTATATTTTGTGGGTCTAACTTTCTCACATCATCTCTTAACTTTTTTATCTCACATTTAAAACACATTTTTTCTATTTCATCTCTCCCTCTTCAAATTTCTAATTTTATTACTCTATTTTTGAGTTATGTACAACGGGAAAATGTTACATGTTGGTATAATTTTATTATTGATAAAATAAATTTTGTGTTATTCGTCATGGGGCTGCATTATTACTACATGATTGGTAATTATCTAACGATTAAAAATGTCAATTGAAGAAAATATTCTAAAATTATGAAACTTCACAATACATCTACTTTAATTTCATCTACATGTCTCATTCTTTTTAATATTCTATTTTCTCTATCGATAAGTTTTATTTAGTCTCTACGGGAATATTACAATTTAGAAAAATTAAAATTTTAATGTAATTTTGTTTTCTAATATCTACAGAAAATATTACATATTGTTGATAAATATTTACGGGGTAATGTTCGAACTAACTCAATTACTATTTGAAACTTTTTGTTTATCTACTTTAAAAATAACACGACAACACCTGTGCGTATGCACGGATATACTGCTAGTTTAGGCTTTGTGAACGTATTCAAAAACACATCCGGTATCAAGGTACCAAATAATTTTGCATCAAAATACCGAGTGCTGTTTTGGAAGTTGTTCACAAAGCCAACACGTGGTACATAAGTACCGAGGGAAACTTTTCTAAAATATTCTTGAATATAGAAAAGTTTCCCTCGGTACTTATGGAAGTTGTTTACCAATTTTGAGGGGGAAGTGGGAGAGTAGTGGGGAGTGTGGCAAAAAAATGAGCCTTTTTTTTATTCCAGACAACCCTTCATATTGGGCTACCAGATCAGCCCATTGACACCTCTCTTTACATGCGCAAAATCCACATCTCATAGATTTTTGTCTTTGGGTTTACGTGGCTGCTTTGTTAACAATGCGACATTCCTCCACAAAACAGAACCTTCTAAACACTTCTTTCCTTTTCTGCTAAAGAAGATTGCTCCATCACGAACAATTAGCCCATCATCCAATGATCAAAACGTCCTCCTTCGCATATATATACGCTCTAACACAATCCCATTTTCTCATCACAAAATCGCCAATCATCAGCAAATAACAATTTCCACAACCAGCAACAAACCTCTCACCTGAATTTCTGTTTAAGAACAAACAATGTCGCTAATTCCAAGCGTATTCGGTACTACAGGGCGAAGGACCAACATCTTCGATCCATTCTCTCTCGACTTGTGGGACCCATTCCAGGACTTTCCATTAGCACGAGCCACCACCGGCACTGCCAGCGAAACTGCAGCGTTTGCGAACGCACGAATTGACTGGAAAGAAACTCCAGAGGCACATGTTTTCAAGGCAGATCTTCCAGGAGTGAAGAAAGAGGAAGTGAAGGTGGAGATTGAAGAAGGTCGTGTGCTGCAGATTAGCGGAGAGAGGAGCAAGGAAAAGGAAGACAAGAACGACACGTGGCACCGTGTGGAGCGCAGTCAGGGTAGTTTCGTTCGCCGTTTCAGGTTACCGGAGAATGCCAAGGTGGATCAAGTGAAAGCTGGTTTGGAGAATGGAGTGCTGACTGTAACTATTCCAAAGGAGGAGGTGAAGAAGCCTGATGTGAAACCAATTCAGATTACAGGCTAGGGAACCTTCTCTTTCACTCAGAACAAGATATATGTTGCCCTCAAATATCACTTCAATAAATAAACAAGTCAAGTATATATAACTGAGTTCACAAGCTTGATCCTCTGGTTCGCAGCAGGAACGAGACGAGCTGTGAGTTCTGGGTTCCTCCTCCTTCTGGCTTCGTGAAACTAAATGCGGATGGTTCAGGTGGAGCGAGTGCTGGTTGTGGAGGTGTCACACGGGGTCACAGTGAATTCCTCTTTACTTTTTCTCTGATGCCATCTAGAGTCCAATTGTATGAGCCATCCGTCAAGCTGTCGTTAACACCCTTGAACGCCGCCTCTTCTACATCCCCTCTTTCAAGATTTACCGCGGTGTCGCTGGTCTCTATGATTATGGCCCTCCCGGTTGCTCCCTCAAGTCTAACGTCCTCTCTTTCTGGCGTCAGTAATTACTTCAATTCACTAAACCCTCATTTCCTTGCCGTTACTTTCGTCGTTATAGACTTAGAGTTGCTATTGATATTGTAATTGTTATTGTTGTTGTGCATGCAATGCAATGCAGCATTTTGTTTTGGAAGAAAACATGTTGGAGGTTGATTGTCCATGTGTGACGCCGGAGGTGGTTCTTAAGGCTTCCGGTCATGTGGAAAAATTCACTGATCTCATGGTGAAGGATGACAAAACCGGCACGTGCTACCGTGCAGATCACTTGGTGAAGGACTATTGCAATGAGAAACTTCAAAAGGACCTCATTTTGTCTGCTGATAAAGCAGCTGAGCTCAAGCATGTGTTGGCTATGCTTGACGATTTCTCATCTGAAGAACTCGGTGCTAAGATTAAGGAGTATGGCTGGTGGATAGTAAGATTCGGATAGAACAATGTTTTACCACAGAAGCCAAAAGTGGTGTACCTTCACCACCACACGTGGCAGCAACACCAGCCATAGTTGTAGCAGTGAGAGTAATCATGTTTATTGAATTCAAAAGAAGGGTATTCCAATTATTACGTTGTTCACCAACGTTTTTGTGCATTTCAACTCTGTCGGCTACAGCCTCCAAAACTTCATAGAGTTGGGTTAGCACCTTTGAGTTTTTGTTGTCGAGTCTATGTAATAAATACTCATTTGATTGTGTAGTGAGGACATTGTTTTGTAATTGAAGTGAGTCTATGGATCTACGATCAAATTCATCATCGACGAGCTTTGTTTTATGTGATTGTGGAAACGTGAAAGGAAGTACACGTGGGAGTTTTGGGACATGGAGAGCAGCGTTAACTGTCCTCATTGAAGAATTAACGGCTGAGATTTGTAAAGAAACCACGGGATGGGATTGATTGATTGATTGCTGGGTTCGTCTGTTGGTGTTATTTTGGTGGGTGTGTCGTATGTTTGTGATGAGTGTGAGAGGTGAAAGAATGAGATGAGAAATGGATGGGTGTGGGGTTGTATATATAGCAACAAGTAGAGATAGGAAGCAGTCATATATATCATACAAAAATGTTATATGAACATTGGATTTTAGACAAAAATAGATAAAAATCAGCTTACAACACCAATTAACTAAGTTTTTTAGACAATTAGTCAACTTGTTTTTTCACAGTTTTCGAGGTGTTGATTAAAAATTTGGTTAATTAAAAGTCAGCTCTAACACATAAGACGCCACGTCAGCCGTTAACTGCCAACATGGCGTCCGTTAAGTTAATGGATGGAAAATACCAAAAAAGGACCAAAATGACACAGACATGAAAGATGAGGGACCAAAACGAGAAAAAAAAAGATAAAGGACCAAAACGAAATCAAGGCCAAAGATAAAGGACTAAAAGAGTAATTTAGCCTTTTTTTTACCCCCACCAGAATCCCTTATACCCCTACAAAATTTAAAAACCTCAAAATATCCTCAGCTCCAAAAAATATACATATAAATCGTATATACCCCTCCTCCTAAATCGTATATACCAAATGTGGAGGGTATATACAATTTGTAAAATTACAAAGTCGTATACACCCCCACTTTTGGTATATACGGCTTTGTAGTTAAATAAAAATAATTAAATTATTTAAAAAAATAAAATTATATATTTTTTAAAAAATTAAATATGAATAATTTAAGCTAAAAAATCAGTTTAGTGTATAGTTCGTTAACACGTGACGATGTTATACGTCGAACGAATAATTTAGGCTAAACAATCGATTTTCGAGCAACCTACTCCGATTGTAATGAAACCACAACCATTAAATCCAAAAAAATCAAAGACCAAGACACCCTTAGAATGAATTTTTATTGGACTGCGAGGCTTAAATTCCCAAATTCCATCATTTACTATTTTTTATTAATTTTTTTAATTTTTCATAGTCTCCAAAAAATCTAAAAAAAATTATATAGACTTATTTTAGTTTTGTTAGATTTTTAGCGGTGTTTTTATAAAAAATTTTATTAGTTTTGACTCTTTAATAGATTTTTAGTAGCCTTTTTATAACCTTTTTAATTTAAATAAAAAAAAATTAAATAACAAATCGTATATACATATGGGGGGTAACATATCGTATATACCCCCACAAATACGTATAAACGATTTTTTTTTTAAAAAGTCGTATATACATATTTGTGGGGGTATATACGATTTTGTAATTTTACAAGTCATATATACGATTGTGTCTAATTTGTTTAGGGCTATTTTCGTCAAAAAAAGTCTTTTGGTGGTAGATGGGAGAGTGGTGGGGGTACAAAAAAAACCCTTAAATGAACGAGGCTCTCTCCTACTGAATTTTCAAGTACTTAGATAAAACTGACAAAATGGTAGTTTTTTTGGACCCCCACCTCTTTTCCCTATACTCGCACCATTAGGGGTGTTCAAAACCAGCGGTGGATCTTAATGGGAGTTGGGGGATGTCACGGTACCCTAAAATTTTGTAAAAAAATTAATATATACACATATATTTTATACTCAAAGTTAGAATATATAGAACCGAATGAACACTAAGTAACAAATGTATCAATAGTTGAGCGGTTAAGAGCATGACTGGTGTATTTAGGGTCCCTAATTTGATTCCTATGATGGCTACTCTTCTCTTTTGTAGTTATTTGTATATTTTTTCAATAATTAATATAAAAACTACATCAAACAAGATTTGAACCCATGACATTAAAATTGACATAGGTAACTTTGACCACTAAGCCAAACAAACCATTATGAATACACACTTAATTTTTGTTTATATATTTGTTACTATTTTGGCCCTCCAATTTTTTGTCAAGATCTGTCACTGTTCAAAAATGAACCAACCCAATAGAAAATTGCAAACTCGACCAACCCAAACTGAAAACCGCCAAAAACTGCAAAATCTATTTGGTTTTTTTTTCAATCAACCGCACTGTTTGGTTTGGCCCGTAGTTTTTGTTCCACCAACCGAACCAAACCAAACCAAACTGCAAGTAACACTAAGGCTTATTGACTTACAACCTTCCTTACTAACTTATTAGTCCAAATCCAACTAAAACCCAACTCTCACTCGCTTACTAACGCAATTCAATTGATTCCTTGACTCACTTACAAACAATTGAATGGGAGGCATCAAAGTTTACATCAATGTTAATAGGTCAACGTCATCACTCTTCAGTAACCAAGTACCTCTTGATTAAGATCAAAGAGCATTACTGAATTTTCACAAGATGAAAATGAAATGCAAAAAAATAAGCAAATAACTAGCATTTATAAATTGTAACAAGTTAAAATGACGAAGATAAATTTCCTATTTGACAGAACTGCTATTAGATGTTTTGCAATTGACTTTTGGGTGGGAATATTATAATTTCGCATAGTCCCTTACATATTATATTATTATAGGGTGGGAATATCATAATTTCAGAAGCAATAATATTATAGGGTAGAACTTTTTTTGAATCTGACACTGAACGTAGATACACCAAACACAAATAAATAATTTCTAATAATAAACCATCCACAGTTGAGGGTTATCAACATATACATAGCAAGTGCAATATACTATGGCACAAAAACTCGATCAGTCCTTTTGGACTATTTAAGTTTTCTACTGAATAATATTTCCAAGCAACTAAATCATTAAATAAAGTTCATGCAAAGCCAAACTCAAAATTAGGAAGCTCTTCCTACCAGGTGATCCATTTTCGGGCTGAAACCATTGTTTGATCCATAAGGCAATTCTCCAACAAAAACTAGTCCATTTGGATTTGATTTCTGAACAAGAAGATGCCTAACACCATTCATTGCTTCCTTATACATTTCATAGAGATATGATGTATTACTATCTCTGCTAGCTCCACTCTGAAGCCATACTTTAATTAAGTACTCATAGTAACTGTCGCCTCGAGATCCCAATCTAATATTTTCTCCACTAAATTGACCAGAATCAGGGCTGCATTTAATCAATAGAAATATCTAATGTTAATAAAAGTACGACTGGAGAAGGAACGAGGACACAAACCTTGAAGTGGCTAAAAACAATTTATTGGGAGTTTAAGGAATATAAAAGAAGCAGTTTATAAGGCTATGTGGAGAGAGGCTAAGGAATGTCTTTATGTTGAAGCTGATGAAGGTAGCCAGGGTAAAGGTGTTTATTGGTATAAAAATAAGCTGTAAAATTAGTTAGAAGAAGAACTACTGTGTTTTTATGTGTCTGTGTGTGGTTGGGAAATCAGAAGCTAGCTAGCTAGTGTTTTGTTTTCCTGATCATTTAGGTTGTTTCTCTTTTATCTACCATTGGAATCTCTGTTTGTTGTCATGTGTCCTTGGAATAATTTTTATGATGAAAATTATTTGGTATGGTAATAAAATGGGAGTGGCATTATATATATCTTGCCCATGTGATTGTGTTATATATATATATATATATATATATATATATATATATATATATATAGCTAAGGCTTACATCACTAAGCCTTTTGCTTAGTGATGATCACTAAATCTATATTAGCCGTTGGATGATAAATATATTACTTAAATTGTATCAAATGGTTGTTATTATAGGAGGGTAATTTAGTACTATCAAATATTTTTATAATAATTAATTTAATATAAATAACAAATAAAACCATTATCAAATAATAATTAATTTAGTACTATTAAATATTCTTTATAATATATATATATATATATATATATATATATATATATATATATATATATATATATATATATATATATATATATATATATATATATATATATATATATATATATATATATATATATATAATATAAATGTATCGGGTGAGAACTAGTGTTCATAATCACATATAAGAACTAATCATTATCGTTTGATTAAAATCAGCGATTTAAATTACCTCCTTAATTCTAGGATGTTGTGTGTTTTGCTTCGTTTTTAATTACAAATCACTTGGAGTCCTATAAGGAGTGCGATCTAATTGTTAGTTTTAACCTACTGATATAATTAAGAGTTTTCATATCTCCATATGAACACTATATATAATTGATTTTTTTATACAAATATATATATATATATATATATATATATATATATATAATTGATTTAAATTGCATGTAAAAAAGGAAAAACCGTGTTTATACTAGGGATGACAATGGGTACCCTATGAACAGGATATCATAGTGCCCGTACCCGAGCCCGCACATGTAGGGGCAGGGCACTATAATGCCCGTCCCCGTACCCTCTGGGCACCAAGTGCCCATGGGCACACCAATTACCAGCACTTTAACAACACAAAATAACAAATAACATAAAAAACATTATAATTCAATTTAAAGAGCCATTATTTTTTTTGTATCTACTAATTAAAATATTACAGACAAAAATATTTAGTGAATAAAAAATATCCAAAATGTTATTTAGTAGTTAAATTTAGTGTTTTATGAAAAAAATCATTTTTTAAAATTGTATATAGGTAAAGTTGTAATATAATTAATATATATATATATATATATATATATATATATATATGCGGGTGTGGGTTTGGGTCGGGCTGGGCACTGTAGTGCCCGTACCCGCGCCCGCGCCCATATGTGCGGGTAATTACCCACCTGTTTGCGGGTAATTTTTGCGGGTACCCTATGGACATGGGCTCAATTGCCATCTCTAGTTTGTACACTATCTGTTAAAAAACCAAGGTCATTAGATGATTAATAGGATCCAATTAAAAATAAATATTGTTTTAATTCGATAAATTAATTAATGCATTAAATAAATAGGTTTTAGTACACTATCCTCCGTTAAAAAAATAGAAAACATTATGAAAATGCAGGCATGAAAAGAATGAGGTTTTTATTTTTGGTCATTAATAAACTTTTCTTTAATTTTTTTTATCTCTACTTATACCATCATTTGAACTTTTGATTATGAAGTTAACTTGGCTTTTCTTTTTTTTTTTTTTGATAATCGAATTCTTCTTGCGCCAACATACCAATAGTTTTAACCAAATGAGACGATCTTTTGATTTTGCACCAACGAACCAAGAATTTTAACAGGTGAACCAATATTTTGATTTTACGCCGACCCAAGAATATAATCGGCGACAATCTCTCTATATATATATATGGCTTCTAGGGACGAAGAACTAGTCGATAATATGTTTGGTGTGAAGTTGGTACCCCGCATCATTTAACTATTATAGGACCCTAGTGTTTCATCGACACGTGTACACGTGACTCGCTAGTCAAATATGCTAGTTAAATCTGCTCAAACGCTACTTCAAATATCGTTTAAAAAATCAAAATGTTATCCAAAAATACTAAACTCTAGTGATTAACGAACACGCGTGCTCGTCACCTACTAGTTAAATACGGTGTCGCATCTGCTATTCATTAGCGAATTGGGCCACGCCAAATAGAAACATAATATATATATATATATATATATATATATATATATATATATATATATATATATATATATATATATATATAATGGGTTATTAAGAGAAGTAAAAAGGTTTTGAAAAAAGAAAAAACGTAAAAAAGGAAAGGCGCGTATAGGTGTAGAGAGAAAGAACAAAAAAGGTAACCAACGAAGGCAACGCTAACACTAACACTGAGTAGTAGAGTAGAGAACAGAACAGAAAAGGTGTAACCTTGATTCTCTACAGAGAGTGAGTTCACAAGTACTCTTTCTTCGGACACTACCTCCTCAAAACTACTCGCTCCACACTTTCATTGCCACCTCAAAAACACTTCACTCAAATCTCTCCTAATAATTTGACCACACACCAATTTTACCTCCAAAACAAGTTCTTGATTACTTTCACAACCATTCTCCTTTTCATCTCCCTCATCAATCCATTCCATCCCAATTAAGCTTCAAGTTTCCATTTTTACAAAAAAACAAGGTAAGCAATTACTCTGTTTTGTTTTTTTTTTCCAAAAAAAATTGTTGGATCATTCAGAACTCAAGAGAGAGTAACTAACGATGCCCCAAAATCTCCCTCTCTATGGCCCTTGTATTAGATTTAGTTGTATACATGTGTGTAGTGTACAATAACCTACTAATAAATAAAAATGATTCCTTTTCAGAGCCACTTTTTGAGCTTGCTTTCTTTGTTTTTCCTCCCATCATGTTCCTTGATCTTCAAAATGTGTTACTTAGTTTCAAATATTTTTTCTCAATCTCCGTCAAAAGCATTGTTGGTGTGGTGTGGCTTCACAATCAATTCCATATTCACCATCCCTCAGGTAGTCACTCTCGTTCTTTAATGTTGATAAACATTCTTCGGTAACAAAAAAATTAACTAGCTAGAGACAGAGTGATATTTGATTCATTAATCTTGTTTCTTAACTTGCTAGTGAAGTAATTACTCCAATGCAATTCTTAATTTCCTATGACAACACTGTTCAATGTATTTTAAGAGTAATAATGCCAATTCTCGCGAATCACCTTTTCGTGAATTTCATGACTTTGAGATTTAAGCTTTAACAAGTACTCTAGTAGTAGTAGTTGTTATTTAACCCAAAGTTAGACTATTATAAAATAGATCTACGAGTATTTCTTCCCCTGCTGTGTTCAGTGTGGTCCTGAGATTTCGGAAGCCCTGGGCGAACCAACAAAATGACGCCATAATTATAAAACACGAGACAAAAAATATATTTTAGTCTAAAGTTTATTAGTGCTATTATAATTAAATGTCATAATAATATGTGAAATAATTTGTTAGTGTGTATCTATATGGTAACGTTAATCAACTTTATTCAATCTTATTTTATTTTCTTTAATATATCTCAGAAAAAAATTAAATATAAATATAAAATTAAATATTTTAATATACAAAAATATATATTTTTAGAATTTTATTTTTCAAATTAACTATTTATGAAAAATTATTCAAAAATAATTTTTCTCATAAATAGAAAATAACATTTCATATATCTACAATGCACGAGTTACACACTTATTTTAATATAGAGTGAGAGATAGTGAGAATAAAATGAAAAGAGATACTAAGAAAGTTAACGAGGAGAAGAAGGGATGAATAATGTTTTATAAGGTAGAGTGGCTTAATTATCATGTATAAGTATATCACATGACAATCATGTTTGCTATCCAAAGAATACTTTGTGTTCTTTGTGTAAAAGTTGTTAGTAGGTTTCATGTAAACATGCAATTATATATGCAAAAAAAAACCATGCAATTCTAATGTGGTAGTTTTTAAAGAAAAATAAATAAATAGAGACATAAAGGCGACTTGTATACCCTTTTAACTAACACATAATCTATTTACCTTTTTTTTTTTAAAATTTTACTAGCTTATTAACAAGCTACATCGATAACTATTCATAAAAAGTACATTGATAAGTCACAAACAATTTATCAAAATCTTATTATGGCATAGGAAACTTAACACCGAGTTGCATATTCTTATGCACTTTGTCGCTCTCTCTCACCGCCTCTAGGACATAGTCGATCTTAGGATTTTGGTTATCCTAGAGGACCGGACACAAACAATTAAAATGATGCCCTTTGTAGTTATTTGAATAATATTCTCATTGCATTTTTGTTGAAAACCGTTAATAATTCGTTCATAATTAAAAACATTATGAATTATTTTCAATGAAACTAAAGTGAGACTACTTAATCTAATTTGTGACATTATAGATCCCAAATAAATTTTTAACAATTTCAATTTATAATTTTTTTGTAATGAAATAATTAATATTGTGCTATATATATATATATATATATATATATATATATATATATATATATATATATATATATATATATATATATATATATGCAACCATTAGAAAACAATTTATTGTCTTTAAATAATTCAATGTATTATATAACTTGATTTTTATTCGGTGGTTAGAATATCTCTCTAATGATTTCCAATTCTTTAAATATATAATTATAATTCTATAACATAAAATCTTTATTTTAAATATATCTATATATTTCTAAGTAAAAAAATTTTTGGTGTCTTCAACAAAATGGGGCCTTGGGCGATTGCCCCTCTTGCCCATGCTCTCAGCCACCGCGGGCTGTGTTGTAAAGGCAATCCACCATCACCCCTATGCTATGCTATGCTTCAAATAGTGATTTCTTTTTGAAATCACATTGACGGTACATAACAATACCTTTATCTATTTTGCTTATTCAATACATCCAACTTACCAAATTGAAGAAATAATATTTGATGACAATATGTTTAGGAACAAAACCAACTTATTGAATCAGAATCAAAACCAACAGAATGCATGAAGCTTCAAACTATTAAGAGTTAAACTCTATCTATGAATTGAATATAAATTTTATTCAAAAAAATGGTGAAGTAAAAATTTAATACAATATGAAGAGATGATCATTATATATAGTGCACCTTCTAGTGAAAGTAAATACAAAAATTCAACTAACTAACTAACTAACTAAGAAAAGTAGTTGCAATTGAAAACTAATTTAACTAACTTGTAAACTAACTTTCTAATACTCCCCCTCAAGTTGGAAGAGAGATGTCAAGATCTTCCAACTTGGAGATGAGATGCTAAAATAAAGCTTTCATGCATCTTGCACTATCGGTCAACCAAAAATTCAAATACACAAGCCACGTGAATATGATTTCCATTCAGCAACCATTGTAGACACTTTAGGAAACTTAGGAAATTGAAATCTCATTCTACGAGGCCAAACATAGTGCTACTATGTTGATGGCAATTGAAAACTTGCAAGAAACCACATGTAGTCGACAAAAGAACATTGAGCAGTCTTCAAAAAACCCCAGGCAAAAATGTGGATTCAAGAAATCAATCCAAGAATCCAACAAGAAAACAAGATGAAATACAACCAAACGGTGAATTCCTTATCAAACATAGAAAACCTTGAATTCTATGGAAAGGAGAAAGGCTAAGAATAGTAGGAGAAAATCCTAAAATGTACCAAACATATCCGAAAGACCATATGAGTTAAAAAATATTTCATTTGCTGGTCCATTCGCTCTTCCATAGCTACACAGCTCGACTAGGAAGAAACAAGAGACATAAACGCAACAAATATGATGAAGCAAACTTGAGGGATGATCGAGGAAGAAGCTTCAAAGAACTTCTTGAATACACGCAAGAAGTGGACCGAATTTGTCCTTAGAGAGATGTTGAGATACCAACACAAGAGCGGAATTATCCGAAGGATGGAAGTATAATGCGTCATCATGGTTCTATGGAGGATTTATCATGGCAGAGATGAGTTGAACAACAACCAAGCAGGTCAAAGAACAAATGAAGAATGATGATGCGCCAAGAATCTCAAAGAACATATGGAAGAAAAAATCAAGAAATTTAAATTTCTTTTGATACCATGGTGAACACTATTGTTCATGAATTGCAAAAGAAAAGAAGAAATTTGCGAGAAGACAATGGAGGAATCACCGATGAGAGATGAACGCGGAAGCTACATAATTGCTCTGATACCATATTAAGAGTTAAACTCTATCTATGAATTGAATATAAATTTTATTCAAAAAAATGGTGAAATAAAAACTTAATACAATATGAAGAGGTGATCACTATATATAGTGCACCTTCTAGTGAAAGTAAATACAAAAATCCAACTAACTAACTAACTAATTAAGAAAAGTAGTTACAATTGAAAACTAAATTTAACTAACTTGTAAACTAACTTTCTAATACAAACTTCCCATTTCCCTTTTTCAACCTTTTTCATTTGTATTGGCAATGCAGCAATATTTTTATATACATTTCAACTCTTTTTCTTTTAGGACAATGCATACTTCTACTAAGTTGTGCACTGGGAGTCTTATTGTCACATCATGTTGCGCGCCAATTGGCGTCGAGTTGATCAAGACCATGTTTGCTCCTTTAGCAAAACAAGGGGTTTACGTTAAAAAGTTCCGGTTCAATGTTAGTGAATTAAACCGGGAGGTGAAGGAGCTGAAAGCCATAAGAGAAAGAATGCGACAACTGATTGCAGAAGAGGAGATAAAAGGGAGAATATTGTATTCAGACGTAGGAGACTGGTTCCAAGACGTGGAGGATGTTATTAAAAAAGGCAAATCAGATTCTTGAAGATCCTCACAACAAAATAATGGTTGGTTGCTCAACCAAGTTAATCTTCCAATGCCTCCCCTGCTGCTTGACCATTAGACGCAAGCTTAGTAGGAAAGCGGTCAAAACCAGAGAAGTTGTGCTCAAATTGCAATGCCAAGAGAAATGGAGAATACAAGAAGGTGCAAGAGGAATAGGGTTCTTAGAGGCCTAACTCAACCCCACAAAATCGGCTTGTAAGGTGAGGGATGCCTCCCACTTATAAAGTCTTTTTCAGGCCATATCACATCCCCCTCACGCCCAGGAACATACATCTGGTGCGTGAGTTAGCCCAGGAATAGACATCTGGAGCGGGTGGCCCAACGGATCTTGGATTGGCTCTGATGCCATCTTAGAATGTGGTTAAGGCCTAACTTAAGGGAGGTAAGTGTAATTTCCCCATTTTTTTATATACTACAATTTTCATTTTGCCCACACTGATAGAACAATATAAGGAACTAATTTCGGCCTAGTTTTCACACCTTTATCCCTGATTCTATTTCTTAATACGTTATGAAGTGCACCCATAAGCATCATCATACATATATATCAGTAATAATTCTCTACAACAATAAAAAAAAATCTAATGTGGTTGTGTCTAATGAGGAAACCAATATTTGTTAACCAAGCGACGCACTAACGAAGTAATCCAAAAATACCATTCGAATTAAAACTTGGAATAGTTCTCATTCCTATAAGAAACACACAACAAAAATGAACGTGTCGCACGCAGGAGAGCGGAAAGGAAAGAAGGTCGTCTCAATCACGACTCTATCTATCTATCTATCTATCTATCTATGTATCTTATGTTTGTACTGGGTATCAAGTTTTCTAAACCCTAAAGGACTAATGTAAAATGAAGAAATATACAAGGAAACAAATGTGAAGAAACTAAAATATTCGGTAGGCCGCATTTACCCACTTCTCCCAATCATGTTACTAGGAGTACCACCAATGGACCCAATAAAAAAAATGTCCATATTAGATGCACCCAAAATTGATATGTGTTCAAAGACAGTGAAATTATTCTGATAACTTGTAATATACAAGCTTTCCCATTTAGATTTACGAGAATGATAAATCATTTATAAAATTTGATATGTTCCTAAAAAATATATTTTACCAACAGTGTGTAATATATATTTTTGTTAGGGCTCAAGCAAAATAATCATTTATAAAAATTAATATTTACAATGAGGAACCACAACCACAAGTATCTATATGTATATTTTTGTGTAAATTCTAACAGTGTCTGATGATCTAGGCGCTCAATTCTTTATATCATCTCCATCTGTCAATAGATTACAAAATCTACGCTCAAATACAACAATATACATATTTATATCCTAAAACTTCTTGAACGCGCAAATCTTACTTCTTGAATTTGTTTCGACGAAACTTGAGTAAAGATAAACATAGTGACGTCAATAAACCACACTAATATGGATTAACCATCTTACCTTTCTGAACCATAACTAAACGTGTATCATGCTCTATTGAGTTTGACTCTCGCAGTAGATAATTCATATTACTCGATACAAAATTTGCTTCTAAATACGAACAGAGATTTTGTTGAAAGTGTTGAAACACTCTATGAGTAACCAACAATGATTTAAACCTAAAATAAAACACAAACCTACAAACATAGAAGAGTCACTAATTATGATAGGCGTATGCTTTCATAATAGCTTTTTCTTTTTTTTAGATTTGTTTTTTTATAAGCAACGTTAGTGGGGGAGGAGAAATGTTAGTTTCTGGTTTGACTTGAACCTCCTTTTTGCACTCATTTGGTTCACTCTTTCAAGATATCACTTACCAAACCAGTAAAATACCTACTCACTGAGATTTTTTAAGATTTTGTATATACATTTGGATGTTAGAGTTTTATTTTTTGTATTTGAAATGACAAATAAACATCACGTACACATACTAACAAAGTTCACATAATATCGCTGAATTGCCAAAACAACCAAAAGTGAAAGAGTCTTTTCATATAGTTTTGTTTTGTTTTACCTCAAATCTTTTGCTAAGTTACATCTCTTTTCATATATTCACGTTTAGAAAGAAAAAAAAGTGTGCACTATATAGTAGAAAAAGACATGTTAGAGTGATTGGAATGGAATAAGGCACCTATACGCGACAAATTCTAACGGTTAAATTATGAGACCATCACTTAATTAATCACCTAAAATTGATTGCATCTTCGGTGTCCCCAGCTAATGTTCAATCTTACTTCCATAGTAGAAGGGTGTTGTTTTTCGCACCCCCCTCGTTCCCTATCTCACCCCATATTTTCACACTATCCCGTTTTTACCCCTGGTTTGTTAAAAAATTAAAAATTTCGGAATTACCTCTAAAAAAGTGTAATTCCGGTTCAAAAAATAAAGGAATTTCGGATTTACCCTGTAATTCCGAAAATTTTTAATTACTCAGAAATGAGGTAATTCCGTTCACATTTGTGAACCTAATTACCTATTTCGAGGTAATTCCAAAAATTACAATTTTTTTATTTTCAATTATTAATTTTTTTCGGAATTATTAATATTTTTTATTTCGAACGAATAATTTAGGCTAAAAAATCGGTTTTCGGACAACATACTCTGATCGTAATGAAACCACAGTTTACTATTTTTTACGATTTTTTTTTTAATTTTTCATAGTCTCCAAAAAATCTAAAAAAATTGTATAGCCTTATTTTGGTTTTGTTAGATTTTTAGTGGCGTTTTTATATTTTTATAGAGTAGTTTTGACTATTTTTAGTAGCCTTTTAGTAATAAAAATTAAAACAAATCGTATACATGTCATGTTGGACATATATACGATGCCTACTAACCGTGATGCCCTACATGTCGCCCGTTCATGTCCTAGGAGAGGGTGTAGAGAGCAGCTGCATTGGCCCGGGATGCCCTAAATGTCGCCCGTTCACCTACTTCACGTGCTTATTTTCAGTCATTTTTAGACATTTTGGACCCATAGTTGTATTTGTACTCCTATTTTATGTTGGTCATTTTATATATTTTGACGTATTGTTATTTAAATCGTAAATCGTTCGTATCATATTTCCAAAATAAAACGAGTTTAAATCTTAATTTAATATACAAACTTTTTAAAAAAATTAAAATTAAAAATTTCTGAATTACCTTTTTAGAGGTAATTCCGAAATTTTTAATTTTTTTTGAACCGGAATTACCTTTTTTAGAGGTAATTGCGAAAATTTTAATTTTTTTAAAAGACAGGGGTATTTTTGGGTTTTTTTGAATTATGGGGGTGTAGGAGATAATGAGGGGGGTGGGTAAAACAACAACCATAGTAGAAACCCACCCATACTTAATCAAAAGCAACACGGACATCACCAACACTTGATTTTCTAATTGTATTTGAAGATATAATCATGTGTTCTCAAAATTAGAAACTGTGGATGAAGGAGAAAGATGAAGAAAATTGTACGGGAGTAGAAGAAGTCTTTGTAATGGTGTATTAAATTTTAGGGATTAGAAATAATCCAATAATTTGAGGGGAGGTTATTGTCAAGGGAAAAACTAGAGGGGAGGTGTGTGGCATTTAACTAGACTTCAAGGGAGGTGAGTGTTCAATTTAAAATTAAAGGGGAGGTGTGTGACATTTGACCAAAACTTAAGGGAGGTGAGTGTAATTTCCCCTAAAAAAACCAAAACAACACACTTTTAGGATTATTTACCAAACTAACACATTTTTTTTGCAGTTAAGACGTCTCCCCAACTTCTCAAATAGATTTTTCTAATTTTATTTTAAAATACGAAATTAAATCATCTAAAATAAAAAAATAAAAAAAGTGTTGGCAAATTAAAATATGTTAGATATTAAATTTTGTAAAAAAACATTTAAAAATAAATAGTTATTAATATATAACAAGTTATAATTATTTAAATTAAATTGACTAGCAAAGTTTTATTTTCTTAGATGGTGTCCAGCCCCACATCGTGTCAGTCGGCAATTATAATGTGGACGTTGTTGTGTTTGAATTTGTACAATCGGGTTATTTAAACAAAAATTATTCACAAAATATGGGTCGATTGAGGCCGTAGATCCTCGATAATATTCTTGGGTTGGCGTAAAATCTATTGTCTGGTTGATCATCTCATAATCCTGATAAGTTGGCGTGAAAGAAAAGGGAGTGGCGTTGGGGCACACGATCTTCGCTTTCCTTATGTCGATTATCGCCCCAACGTTCGATTGACTTGTTGGCATAGTTGGTGCTTCTTCTCGCTCATCCACATATAACTAAAATGGTATTTCCTAGTGCCTTAGTTGTTGATCGACAAATATGTATTGCCTAGAATTTTCCCTAAGCCACAAACATACATTCCTCCGAGTGCTTGGGTATTCAATGTAGCGCCTGACCCACAACAAATATACCATTTCTTCCATTCCACTACTAAATCCACTCATCATGTTTTTGTCTCCATGCTAGCACAAATATTTTCTTAAACAATAGAAAAACAAATCCACGTCGCCTTTTCTTAAACATATGCAGCACAATCTTTGGATTTATTTCTTAAACATATTGTTAGGATTTAAACCAGAGTAATGCAGAAACGAAATCTGCAGTGAATCATTGTGACAGTAACCCGATAAACCAGCTAAGATCGAATTCACGTGATAACGAATTAAAGATGCGAGGAAACGATTGTAATCAATCACACAACTAACAACAATGATTAATCGAAAGCCAATTCAACGTCAATTGCACAATTAATCGGTAATTTGAACGAAACTCAGTAAGAACCCTAAACAGAAAAATTGGGGAAAAATGCAAGAAATCACAACACAGAGATTTGTTTACCCAGTTCAATTTTAAGATTACTCTGGGGGACGAAGCAATTGCTTGAGTCCAATATTATTGATCTTCCTGGAATTCCAATGAGTATACACTATAGAACAATGTTCTTAGTCTTCCCAAGTGTTCAATCCCCCTCACTTCCCAAATCCAAGAATCCCAATGTTTTTCTCCACTCACCAAAGATCTTGCAAGCTTCTAACTATTACAATATTGATCCTAAGCTATTTATACACTGTTAACCAATTTTGGCGCCAAATAACAGACTTGAATTTCTCATTATAACCGATAACAACTTCATAGCTTCTCCACTGCTTGATTAGGACAAGGAAAAACTCCACGTAGGATACCATTGTTGATGAGGATACACACTTGGCGGTGCCACATAAGCAACAATCTTCACCTTGGCACTTCCAATACAACCAATAATAGAACCGATCCAAGCAAAAGCTCCACCCAAAAACTCCACCTCAATTAGAACACACTTAGCAAGTTCAAGCAATGCTTGAACTTAGCTAATGGAACTACCTTTGTAATAAAATCTGCAAGATTGTGAGCTATAGGTATCTTTACGATCCGCACTTTACCTTGAGACTATGTCGTTGATCCAATGCAACCTTGTATCAATATGTTTTGTTCTCTCATGAAATGATTGGTTCTTGCATAGGTGAATTGCACTTTGATTATCACAATGCACATTCACACTATCTTGTTTAACACCTAATTCATTCACAAGACCTTTTAACCATAGGGCTTCCTTTACAACTTCTCAGAACACCTATGTATTCAACTTGGTGGTAGATAATGCCACCACATGTTGCAAGGATGCTTTCCAACTCACTTTGTTTTTCCATACAATGTGAACACATGCCCCATGAGTGACATTCTCTTGTCACGATCACCATGTAAAATCTGAGTCTACATACCCAACCACACCAAAGAGAGTTACCACCTTCCTTTTGATAGCTCAAACCAAGCTTCAAACTACCCTTGAGGTATCTTAGGATATGCTTGTCAGCATTCCAATGTTGTTGTCCCGGGTTAGCAAAATACCTGCTAACCAAACTCAAACCATAAGCAAGATCAGGTCTAGTACAAACCATGGCATACATTAAGCTGCCAACAGCACTAGCATATGGAATTCTCTCCATTTCCTTTTGTTCATACTCACTACTAGGAGAGTCCTCTTTGGACAATTTGAATTGAGATCCAATTGGCACATAATTGCTGGTTTAGCAGTATCCATGTTAAACCTGTGAATGACTCTCTGTGAGTACCCTTCTTGAGTGATGGTGAGACAATTCTCCTTAGGATTGGACTGATTTCCATGCCTAAGATCTTCCTAGCTTGCCCAAGGTCTTTCATTTCAAATTATTTGCCTAGCAAAGCCTTGAGAGTATCAATTTCTCTCTTTTCTTTGCTAGCAATTAGCATATCATCTACATAGAGTAGAAGATATATGTAATTGTCATCACCTAGTCTTTTATAGTATACACAGCTATCATGATTGCTTCTCTTGTAGTCAATATTCAACATATAGTTGTCAAATCGTTTATACCATTGCCTAGGTGATTGTTTTAAGCCATACAATGATTTCTGCAGTAGATAGACCATATTTTCCTTGCCTTTCTCCTCAAATCCCTTAGGTTGAGACATGAAGATTTTCTCCTCCAAAATACCATGAAGAAATGTTGTTTTTACATCCATTTGTTCAAGGTACAAGCCATACTCAGCAACTAGAGCTAACAATACTCTAATTGAAGTATGCTTCACAACAGGAGAGAAAATTTCATTAAAGTCTACCCCTTCTCTTTGAGTATACCCTTTTGCAACCAACCTTGCTTTGAATCTAGGAGGATCCTTATCTGAATTACCTTCCTTCTTCTTGTATATCCACTTGCACCCTACTATCTTTGCACCAGTAGGTTTCTTAACAAGTTTCCAAGTTTGGTTTTTCTCCAAGGACTTCATTTCATCTATCATAGCTTCTATCCACTTGTTTCTTTCTTTACCATTCATTGCTTGCTCGAAGGTATTAGGTTCATCATTTGTTAGACAAATAGAAGTGTTCAAGGCATATGCGAAATGTAGATTCATGTCCAAACCTATCGTGTGGTTTAATTTCCTTCTTGTTCTATCCTCGCTAAGCAAATAATCTCAAGACTTGATCATTGTTCTGATCATGCTCCTCTAGCTCTTCACTCTCTGAACTTGAGTTTTCTTCATTTATTTGATTTGCAGGTAGATCAACATTGTTATTTGTACCTTGATTCTTCTCTTTAGCAGCTTCAAACTCCACCTCAATACCAGACTTTGATCAACAGTATCCTTCTCAAGAGTTTCATCTCCATTTGTTTCACTCATCATTTTTGATTCATTGAAGACTACATCTCTACTGATTATACACTTTTCCTCATCAATAGACCAGATTCTATACCCCTTTACTCCTTGAGGATATCCCATGAACAAGCTGTTGAGGTAAAATCCTAGTAATGTTTTGATGTTCAATAAACCTCGGGATGAGAAGCTTAAGGTTTCGATCATATGTATTACTAATGTTCTTGTTGAGTGTGTTATAAAGAACAGGACTTCTAGTGATTCTCAGCAAGATATCTGCTTATGAGAAGCATCAATTCTAAGAGAAAACAGAAAAGAAACATTGCCTACACTACTACTAGAAAGGAAGCTTTTTCAAGCATAAATGATTGAAGTCAAGGACCACTTGGAAATCTTGGAAGAATTCTGCTTGAGAAGATTCATCAAGTGAAATGGAAATATGAGAAGAACATCTAAGAAGATCAAGCATGAGAAGAGTCATGACAAAGAAAATTGAAGAAGATGAAATGCAATATCAAGCTAAGAAGAGTCATGATCCCAAGAAGGGTCATTATCATAAGAATCATGTTAAGAAGAGTCATGGACCTGAGAAGGGCCATGACAAAACGAGTCATCATCCTTAAAGTACTGCATCAACATGAGAAGATTCATCTTGAGAAGCATCATCTTCAACTTAACAAGTCATGAGAAGAATCACAGTGAGAAGGGTCACCGCGAGAAGGGTGATGATAATCGCGTGTTCTGCGATCTTTGAAAATGACAAAGACAGAGCGTCTTTCTTCTAACGACTCCAAACGGTTAGCTGTTGATGCAATGGCTCTATTTCTTGGACCAGGAGTTAAAGGGCTACAACAACTCTATATAACAACAAATCTGGTCTTCATTGATCTTCAAGAGAGTGAATTAAACTTTGAGCTATCAACCTTCTCACACATTCAAGTTTTCTCTCTTCCATACTTAGCTACTTTTAAACCAGAAGGGATTCATCTTTCTCTGAGTATGTATTAAGTCTTGTGTTGTAAATAATTCATGTATATCCTATATATGGCAACCAAGCTCTAAGTAATCCCAAAACCCTTGTAATCAAAGAACCTTGAATAGGGAACCTTCTCAAGTAGCATGTGTTGCTATAGGACTTGAGAAGTGAGTGCTCTTGTGTTAAAAGCAGTCTAATAGCTTTGAAGAAGTCTATTAGTGGAGTATACAGTAGGTAGAGCTGTGAGAAGAAAACTACCAAGAGCTTTCAACTTGTGTGAAGTGTGAAAGGGTGTAAACTATTTGGAAAATAGTGGAAAATCTCATTGGGTTTGAGGAGTGGAGTAGCCCATGTATTGTTGGGTGAACCACTATAAATCCATGTGTTATTTACTGCTTTAAGTACTTAGTTTACGGTTTGAGAAAAACTCCTCTTGAGGAGAGATTTTTGAAAACCTGAGAAGAGTTCATTCTGACCCTTCTCAGTTACAACTAGAACAAGAGTTTTTCAACCCTTCTCTGCAGAACTTGTCAAAGACTATAAATGTTTTGAAACTCTTAACAAGTGGTTTGCAAACTTAAAATATCTTTTACAGTAAGACTCTACTTAAAACAATTGGGAAGCAACTATGAGAAGAGTGAAAAAGTTTTGAATGATCCTTCTCATTTCACAATCATGAAGACAATTCAATCACCCTTCTTAACTCATCTAATTCATTAAGAGGATTGTTTACAGATAACACATAACACTCACTCTCCCCGATTCTCAAGTACACTTGTGAATCAAAGTTCTTTTATTTCAGGAAAGTTTAATTTTTAAGTTTCAACGAAAAAATTACATGTTATTAGTATAAATTAGTTGTATCTAAACACATTTTAAATTTTATAAATGTCATGTTAGTTACAAATAATTTTTATATTAATGTGGAGCACTCCTAATGTAGAGGCATGAAGAGGCATTACATATTATCAATTTAAATTTATGTCTTTTGTTTTAGCAAAGAAAGTTATGACATTTCATTCATAATCAATTTAATTTTATGTTGTAATATTTTAATCTCTAATAATTATAAACTGTTATTTTATTTTATATTTTTTTGATTTGTTATTTTAATTCTTTAATTTTACTGTCGGTCTTTCTGTAATTTTTGAGAATAAAACAACTAAACAAATGTTAAAGTGTAAAACTTTTATTTATTTATTTGCTAAGGATGCCAAGTTTTTTTTTAATAAGCAATAATAACTAAGGATGCCAAGTCACTGTCTCAAATGTTCGAGAAATGTCATGATTTTTCTACGACGTCCATCCAGGTTGGCATGGCACTTTAAGCATTCCTCAGAAACCTCTAAACCCTTCTTTCATTTTCTGCTCTCCTGAATCATCCAGAACTATAGTGTTCACCCATCCATTCAATGATCAAAACATCATCCTCTTCCTCCTCCTATATATATATATATATACTCTCTCACACCATTCCATTCCCGTCATAGAAAAGTCGATTATAAGCAGCAAATAGCAACAACTCCCTCACTCTAGCAATTCTATATACAAACAATGTCTCTGATTCCAAGTGTTTTCGGTACTACAGGGAGAAGGACCAACATCTTCGACCCATTCTCCCTCGACTTGTGGGACCCATTCCAGGACTTCCCGTTAGCACGAGCCACCACTACCGGCGAAACCGCGGCCTTTGCCAATGCTCGCATTGACTGGAAGGAAACTCCAGAGGCACACGTGTTCAAAGCAGATCTTCCAGGAGTGAAGAAAGAGGAAGTGAAGGTGGAGATTGAAGAAGGTCGTGTGCTGCAGATTAGCGGAGAGAGAAGCAAGGAGAAGGAAGACAAGAACGACACGTGGCACCGTGTGGAGCGTAGTCAGGGGAGTTTCGTTCGGCGTTTCAGGCTGCCGGAGAATGCCAAAGTTGACCAAGTGAAAGCTGGTTTGGAGAATGGTGTGCTGACTGTAACTGTTCCGAAGGAGGAAGTCAAGAAGGCTGATGTGAAGCCAGTTCAGATCACAGGCTGAAGAGGCTAGCTTGTTCTTTTCACTCTCACTGTGTTGCTCCGAATCAGATGTAATAAACGAAATAAGTGTGTACGTAGTTGAGTGTGCTTGTGATCGCATGTCTTGTGTTCTGTTTTGTTTCCTAAATTATTATGTTGATATTATAGCTATGAAAATAGCTTCTGAAACTATGAAAATTCTAAGCTTCTTTTGATTAACTCATAAGTCTTCTTTCTTACTTTTTTGGAAACGAGAGGAATTATATATGTCTGCGAAGATATTCTTCTTCCATTCACGAATTTGTTAAACTCTTTTTCAAGCAACATGAATTCGTTGTTATTTTTTGTAAACAAAAATATAATTCAATTAAAAACATCAAATATCAACAATCGTTTAAGAAGAGTAGTAATTTTCAAATTATCATCAAATTCAGTTTTGCTTCTAGATTGGCGGATGGACAGCTTCATATCATGAAGGTTAAGCTGCAAATTCTTTCTCACTCAACATATCACAAAATGTACGACCGTTTGTGAGACTAAGTAAATCATTTTCGAAAGGAACCTTAAAGGGATTTTTATAAAAGTGAATGTGCCACATGAATCAAAGAATTAGATTTATGAGCTTATCTAAAAAAAAAAAAGAATTAGATTTATGAAAATAAATTACCTTTGAAAATTACAGCTTTTCGAGAGATTTCACGTCTGAGAACAGTGAAAATAGATTTTTGAGAAAAAACTCAATGTGGTGGCCTCTCATCCCTTCAATTCTTTGAAGAACGAGGGTGCCCAATAACTAGTGTTAGAGGTTTAGTGGAGTAGTTTAGCTTTGAGTGTCTTACATTTGAAAAAAATAAAATTGAGACCACGCCTGGCTAACAAGTTTTCAAGAAATGTAAGTGAGGTTTCAAAACCAATAATGGTAGCGTTTGAATCAAGGGGATCTAGAACCAAGTTGAATAACTTTCAGGACACTCAGGTCACTACAAGAATAAGGCTTATTTGCCACCAAAATTTTTGACGAAATATTCTCCGTAGCAAAATAGCGATGGATTTGCAACTAAACACACTTGTTTGATGAAAACACGCTCTCAGAACCCTCATTTCAACTCGACCCCTCATTTCACTTCAACACATCACTCTCTCCCTCAGAACCCTCACTTCAACTCGAACCCTCATTTCACCCCACTCAGAACTCACTCTCTCATTTCACCACCGCGTCGGGCTCACTCACGCAGTACTCACTCTCTCCCACCGTTCTCCTTCTCCTGCTCCTTATTTCAACGCCTCAAGCCTCACACCTCAAACCACCAAATCCATCCTTCTCTCATCCATCGAAACCAACGCCTGTTCTCTTTCAATCCCCTTCTCTCAGTGTATTTTCTTTTTCTCTTTACCTCTCAATTGTAATTTCGTTGTCTGATTCTTCTTCTCAAAGTTCTCAAATCTTTGCACCCTAATTTGATGCCATGAGGAAGAAACCCTAATTTCTTACCCTGCAGTTAGTGTTTTGTGCTTTTTAGTTATAAAGATTTTGTCTTTTCATATTTCTATTGTGTTTGGCATCTGGGAAAATTTCCCCACTTTTATTGAACATTAGGGTTTTTGGGTGGGTCATTGGGGTGCGAATGGTTTGAAATCCTAATCAGGTTTTTGTGTTATTGTTGAAATCTTATTCAATTGAATCTTGTTCATGTGATTTAGGAACATTTTAAATCACTACTTAATTTTTTCTGATGTAATGCGACGAGCGTTTTTGCCACCATTTTTGGTCTGTCGCAATTCCGTGGCAAATGCTAGTTTGCGACAGAAATTGGTGCATTTGCCACGAAAAATGTCGTGGCAAACCAGCGATTTTCTTGTAGTGGGTGCGAGTGATCCAATTGTGATGACTAGAATCAAGGGGGATCTACAATCAAGTGCTTTCTGGCATGATCATTGGATTGATGCTTCCCCAATAAAGGTAGTCTTCCCGAGGCTCTTTTCCATCTCGAACCAAAAGGATCTTTCTGTCCAAAAGGTGTGTGGGATGGAGGGTGGGGTGGGAAGTAGAACTCCTAGGGGAGCTATTGGCACTTCTAGCTCCGGTGGATCTCTCTCCCTCTGAGGAAAGATGGTGTTGGGAGCTATAACATCCTAGTATTTCAACCTTGGAAGAAATACTGAGACTTCCAATATTAGCATACATCATAGTACTAATCCTGCTTAAGAACACTACAAAAAAACGTGATTTAGCGACGCAGGATTCCCTCGCTAAAGCACAAAAATCCCTCGCTAACGTACTTTAGCGAGGGAATTAGCGAGGATCCAAATCCCTCGCTAAAATGCTTCTCGCTAAATTTAGCGAGAGAATTAGCGAGGGAAATATAGCGAGGGAATTAGCGAGGGATTTGTTTATGTTATTAGCGAGGGATTTTTTAAGCATTAGCGAGGGATTTTTTAAGCATTAGCGGGGGATTTTTTAAGATTTTTTTTTATTTTAAAATTCCTGCTTTTTTGCTTATCTTATAAATATAAATAATGGAAATAAAATAAACTAAATGCAACTTCATATTTCTAAAATAGTCAAATAAAATCCATAATCAAATCTGAAATGTCACTACAAGAAAACCTGTTTTTAGCCACCAAAATTTGCCACGGCGTAAGGGGCGGTCGCTAATTTGCGACGAAATATGGGGTCGGTCGCTAATATGGGACATAATATGGGCCTACGCGTATTTTTGCCACGGAATATGGGCTGTCGGTAATTTGCGACGGGCATTTCGGTCGCAAACTCGTGGCAAACACTTGCATTTTCACTTAATCCCTCACACTCATACGATTCATTTCATTCATCAGTTTCCCCTCTTCCCTCAACCTCGCCTCCTCCCTCAACCTTCGCCTCCTCCCCACCACTCTTCCTCTTCCCAGAAAAACGCCCACCACCACCACCACCACAGTTCCTCTTCTTTGCCCGCGTTCCTCCACTCCAACACCACGTACGATTCCTCTTCTCTAGTCGTGTTCCTCCTCTCCACCACTGTAGAATCAGAAAGATCCTTCATTGCTGGCCAATCCGAACCCTACTCATTCTATTTCGTATTCTTCTTCAATGGTGAGTATTCCACTTCTGTTCTATTCTATTTCAGACAAAAGCCCTAATTTTTTATTCACTGAAAACCCTAACTTCCTCTTCTTAATTTCACAGGTTCAATCCGAGTTGTTGAGTTGTTGGTTCTATGTATTGTCGGTGTTGATAATTCTCTTGCTCAAGTGTGCTCTGAGAGTGGTGCAATGGATCCTCTTATGAATTCTTATGTTGAACGAATGCAAGCTACAACAAGGGTAATCCTAGTTATCTTATTTATTTATAAAATTTTGGCCTTTGGGTATCTATATGTTTTTTCAAGGTTCTTATTGATTTTGGGTAAATTGAAACCAATTAGCTTCACTAAATATGCATATGGGGTCAATTCATGTTCGTAAATCGATGCGAGATTGGGTGAACATTCAAGAAGCACATGCTTTTTCCACATTGGATGGATATTCATTAGATGCTTTTGTTGTTGATGGTTGGGCAGTCGAGGTATTTTCCTCTTCATCCTTAATTCTAAAACTGTTTCTTTGTGACTAGTTAGTTACTTGATTAATGTCCACGGATGAACTTTTATAGGAGACTGAGAAGCTCAAACATGAAGTCACAAAGAAAATGCGAAAACTCGTGTATGCCCCTTTGTATTTCATTTCTTACACCTTTTGCTTTATGAATGCATTCTAACTTCTAAGATATAATTTTACTTATTACCAGGAAGATCAATGGTTTCCCCTACCCCTTTTTCCTAAGGTATCCATCTTTATATTTGCCACTTAATTCTTACTTCTTGCATATGATAGTAGTTCAGATGTGAAATTAACAGGAGACTGAGATGCTTAAACATATTCCGACAAAGAAAATCAAGATACTCGACCACGTGAACATGCGTATGAGTAGAAATTATGTCTGGGAAATTGATGCAAGCTGTTTAAGATATGAAAAGCAAATTGCATGTGGATCAGTCAGTGATTTGTGAGTATATTATCATTTCATAGTTCATATTCTTGTTATCTCTGTGAGTCAATACATGTTGAGTTACAGCTTGATTGTCATAGGTACAAAGGCACTTATATTAATCAAGATGTGGCTATCAAAGTCTTTAAAAACGGTAATTTGAATGAAAATACACAAAGGGAGTTCTCTCAGGAAGTCTATATCTTGAGGTCAGTTCTATCATCACAGAATCCATTTATTATCCAATATAAGTAAGTGCCTTTATTGGTGCATATTTTTAATTGAATCATCATTGCAGTAAAGTTCAGCACAAGAATGTTATCAAATTTATTGGTGCATGTACGAAACCAAACTTTTATCTTGTCACAGGTAAAATTTGTCATTCTGGATGCAGTTAATATTGCTCTATATTTTGTTTTATTGACTGAAAGTTCAACATACATTGGAAACATTATATTCAGTTTCAATTCAATTTGTTTTTGCTCAGAATATATGTCGGGTGGAAATATGTATGACTTTCTGCATATACAGAAGGTCGTTCTTACTCTTCAATCTTTGCTCAAAGTAGCAATTGATGTCTCCAAAGGAATGAATTATTTACATCAGAACGATATTATACATCGAGACCTCAAAGTAGCAATTGATGTCTTTAGTTTTGGGATTATTCTTTGGGAGCTGCTCACAGGAAAGGTAATGCTCTCTGCATTTCTACTAGTCAATTGGCTCCTTCATACATTTTTTTTTGGGAAAATAGGGGTTGTTTGTATTAAGTTTTCAGCACTTAATTGGGTTACCAAACTTCCCAAGATTCATCTGCATCAGTCAGCAAAGTATCCTGCATGCAAAATATCTTATTAAGTTTTATTTGATTGAATGCTCTTAGTATGTTTATCGGTACTTGTTTTGTCTGTCAGATTTTGGGGTACATGACGATAGATCCCCATTCATTGAAGTTGGTTACTGTGATTCAGAGTCTACAGAAGTTGGTTACTGACGAAATATCTTAATAAAGTCATTTGCATTTACTATACGCTATTATCTTTACTTCTCTATAGATGTTGATGTTGCCTTATCCAAAGCCCAGGCCTGAGATTCAACTTTCATAAAAAAAAAGTGTACATGATTCATTGTCAAAGTAGGTTTTCTCCAACATTGATGCTGTGGCTTGTTTATTTATCTTTCTGGCATTACAATGAAGTTTGAGAGGCCCCTGCATTTTTTTCGGTGTCTGTTACCAGATTTTTGCAGTAGGTAATGGGAATGCTCGCTCAATATGGGAAAACATAGGTGGTGGTCTTTCTCCTTTGAGTACAGGGCAACAAAGCCAGATTGATTGGTCAAAGTATGTGTCCTTTATTAACTTTTCTTTCCTATTTTGTGTTGTGGTGCAAGCTAGCTAGCATTACCTGTGCATTGTAATGTCTTAACAACATGTTTTTTCTTTTGTAAATCTGCTTTTGGCATAATTTTTTGTTGTAACTTGATAGGTGGTTTAACCCCTTTTCCCTCCCTAATGTTGAGGCAATACTTGTACAGTATATGTCGTATTTAAGTCTCAATGAGTTTTTTTTTGATGATCAAGCCTGAGTTTCTATCTTTCTAATGTTTTCATTCATGTAATGATGAATGGTGAAGAAATGCTCTAGTTAATCATTTTCTTCTCCACAGTTGAGAAACACAGTTGAGAACATTTTTCAAAATATCATCTAAGAAAGCTGTCAGAATAAATGTAATTAATTGTAAATATTGCATTGACTAATGGTGATTATTACATCATTACATTTTTTTGACAATGTTATTACATCATTATTACATGATCATTCAAGATCAATCCTAGGCTATGGATCAGCTATGCATATGGAAGGTAATTATACACAATTATGCACTTGTCTAAAGCTAATTACAGTATGTTGTTGCCTAATACAATATTTACAATTCATTACAATAATTCTGACACAACCAAACACAATCTGTTGTTAACTTGTTGGCTTAGCAAAATAGTGGTGCCAATACTTAATATCAATTTCACCGCTCTGGAAACTCTAAACCACGCACGCACTTGGTAGTTCATGCTAATGACTTGCAGGATATAGCAGAATTCTTGACCATAAGAGCACAAGAGGTTGGAAGATCAAGAACCACTAGAAGTCCTTTTGGTGATGCAGCCCAGGCTGTGGGCTATGTGGGTTATGCAGGTGGCAAGCTTGATGATGTAATCATTATAGTGTCATTAGTTCAAACTAGATAACTCTTTCTCCTTTATTTTTCTTTTTATCTATCTATATGTATGTATATTTTATGTGTACATACAACCCCCATTTTTTTTTGAAAATTTATCATGACACTGAAGAGGTGCAATTTTTTGCCAATGAATTGTCACCTATTTATAATTTATGTATTATTGTAGTCCTTAAGTGCATTATAGTGATATTTTCAAGTCATGCATGCTTCACTAGGTCAATTCTTGGAGTCTTTTGTTTTTTCATTTACATTAATCATATTATCCTTTATTTTTTTTAATATCTCCTAGCTAAATTTCAAGTGTAGGGAGTTTGATTCTAAATAATTGTGATGATAACATTGACTAATGAATGGGTTGAAGAATTAAAATTATGATTAAATTTTTTTAAAATTTTTTTTAATTTTTGCGACGGATTTGCGATGAAATTTGCGACGACTTTGCCACGGATAGTTGCGACAGATTTGCCACGGGTTTGCGACGGAAAAATTTTCCACGGAAAAGTCCGTGGCAAACGATTTGCGGCGAGCGTTTTTGCCAACATTTTTGGTCCGTGGCAAATGTTGTTTTGCCACGGAAATTTGTACATTTGCCACGGAAATGTCCGTGGCAAATCAACGATTTTCTTGTAGTGTGTACATAATCTAAATAATCCAAACAGAAAGCAACAACATAATCCAAACCGAAAGCAACAACATAATCCAAATAATCCAAATGGACAGCAATAACATAATCCAAATCAATAGGGGAAGAGGGATGATCAGACGACTCATGTGGCCTCAAGCTATTAAAGAGAGCGAACAACCTCTCCTGCTCACGTTCCATCCTCAACTAGTTTGCTTGCATCTCTGCAATAGTCTGATCCTTCCTCTGCTGCTCAGCCATCAATTGCTCTATCTGCTGCTTGAGCTGCTGTGTCTCAATTGATGAAGCATGGGAACTACTAGACCTGGTGTCATAGTGATCAGCAAACATCAAAACATAATAACAATCCTAAACACTAATATCAATCAACTTTATAAACAAAAATAATATTTCAATCAACTTCCAATCAAATTTCAATCAAATTCCTTTTCCATCAACAACACAAAATAAAAACATCTGATATAGTCATCTAACCTAAGGTTCATCAAACATCAAAACAACTATTTAACACATTTCAATTTCAAAATTAACGTACACTTGTCAACAATTATTAATTACAATTTAACAAACATACACTTCTCATTTAACATCTTCAACAACATAGACTTTTCATACATTATTATTCAACATAATAACAATCCTAAACATTAATATCAATCAACTTTATAAACAAAAATAATATTTCAATAAACTTCCAATCAAATTTCAATCAAATTCCTTAACTATTATTACTTTCTAAATAAAAATCATTCTTAAACACTAATACTAATCAAATCAATTTCTAAACATTTCAAAAATCATTCCTAAACACAAATGTCAATATCTATCCTAATCAATCCTAAATACACTAAAATCAAATCAATTTCTAAACATTCTAAAAACAAATCCTATACACTAAAATCAAAAATAAAGAAAAACTAACCGTTTTGAGTCAAGAATCCAACGGTCTTTTGGAGTTTCGGTGATGATGTGCACTCGGTGCAGTGGTGAGAAGCAAATCGTGGTTGTAGGTGAGGAAAAAAATAAAAACCATTAGAGAGAAATTGATAGGAATTTCAGAGAAGAGAGAAAGAGGAAGAGAAGAGTGAGAAAAAACAAACCTTAGTGATAGTGGTGGTGGCGTGGACGGTGATGTGGTGGCGTGGACGGTGGTGGAGGAACAAATGAGGAGATATGGGTGGTGGTGGTGTTGGAGCAGTAGGGGAAGATGAAGAAATGAGTGAGAGAAGAGAAATGAGAGGGAATGAGAGGGAAGAGGAAGAAAATAGATCGGATTACATTAAAAAAAGTTAGCGAGGGATTTTTAATTTTAGCGAGGGAACTTTTTAGCGAGGGATTTTGAATTTTAGCGAGGTAATCTGTGCAGTGTCAGATTTAGCGACGGAAATCAATGTTTTAGCGACGGAATTTGAAATGTATCTGTTGTGCGTTACAACTATTAAAGTTTTAGCGAGGGAATCCTAACTTTTAGCGACGGAATTGTTAAAAAAAAATCAGCTCCTCTTTAGCGACAGCACTTTCCGTCGCTAATTCCCTTGGTATTTAATTTTTAGCGACCCACCTAGATTCCTTCGCTAAATTCCCTCGCTAATACTGTTTTTTTTGTAGTGGAAATTGAACACACCTAACTTGAAATTTTTTCATCACACATAAGTTCAAAAGGGTAAAATTACCAAATGGAATAACTTAATGACAAAAGGTTTAGTCATATGTCATTAGTATACTTCTAGTGTTCAACATTCAAAAGCGGAATTCACAATATGAGACTTAAAACTTCGATTACAAATCATAAATTAAAGTTCAAACATTTCACTTGTTACATAAAGTGGTGGATAAGCTAAGCAAACATAAAATCTTGATCACAAGGGATCCTTCTAAAATTTGTAATCCAGAACAGCAGCTACATCTTCTCTGTTTGCTTGGTATGTCCCTGCTTATCTCTAAAACACCACATTATAAACAGTGAGATAAAATCTCAACGAGTTTTTTCGAGACCCCTTACAACCAAACTCTCGGTGTTTTGTTATTATATTTTCTCTTATCTCAGCACAACACAGGACAATCACTACGCGATTCCCCCGGTGAACCCTCCGATAATAGCTATTACCGAATCAATTTTACTCTAGGTCTAAGCTTAGGACTAATTACTTCCCCTCACCAAGTGTGCTCTTGGCTTTTGATCGTCATCCCTTTGGTGTCTTATGTGTTTATTTAGAAGCTTGGGTTTTCTCACTCGAATTACAAGTTCTCAATCGTTACATAAAGCATTTATAACATACTCCCTCCGGTCTCTTTTATAAGTAAAATTAACTAACTTTGCGGTAATTAAGAGAATTTTAGTTAAGTACAATTAATTGTCTAGTTTTCATACAAAAAGTTGACCAAATTTACCAAATCAGCCTTTTTATTATTTAATGAAAAGAATTTTTTATTTGACTTTATTGTCAAGCACTCTATTAAATGAAGGGTATTTGTGGAACAATTGCAATAAATAAATATGGTAAAACTAGTTAACTTTTGCTTATAAAAGAGACCAAAATTGAAACATGTTTTATGCTTATAAATGAGACCGGAGGGAGTATGAATAATTAGGGAGAGCACTTAGGGTAATTGGGCCATCAAATTTGAAGAAAAACATGAAGGTGCAGCTTTGGACACGAGCACCAGTGTTAGAGGGACACAGACCGTGTCCCTTAGTAAAAAAAATGCGCCAGGGAGAGCGTATGACACGGGCACCCATGTCATAGTGGCCTTGTTTTTCAAAATAATGATACTTTTAGAAAACCAATGTACAATTCACTATACTTTTCCAAATACACCCTTCATACTTATTGAGTTTTTTAGAATTCCAAAGCATAAATTAATTGTTTCAATACACATTTATTTTGATTTCAATTATCCCAAGACAACTATAAAAGGGGGTATTTTAGTACTACTTAACTAACACAAATTAATGGTACCTTAATTTGTGTATAACAAGCCAAAAGTAACAAAGATATATTAGGAACGAAGGGAGTACAACATTTCATTTAATTGAATATTTCATGTGTGTCCCATTAAATGAAGTATATTTTTGTATATTATCATTAAATAGGATGAAAAAGTCAAACCTGCATCAAATAGTTAATACATATAGGACAAATAAACACATTAACTATTTAACTTATTAAAATTTATTGTAAAAAAACAATGTATTCTAATTTAAATAAATGTGGTCAAACATGAAATATTATGTGACAATATTGTTACATTATAAAATATTTTGAGTCTTTTAAAGATGCAAGACAACAATTAACTCTTTTTATTTTTATTTCAGTTATCCAAAGTCAACTAAAGAGAAGATATTTAGTAATAGCTAACGCAAATTAATTGTACCTCAATTTATGTGTAACAAACTAAAAGTAACAAAGATTAGAATCGGGGAGACTACATGTATACCTACATATTTAATGATACATATTTAATACATTTAATATGCATTTTTTGACCAACATTTAATATGTATTTAATTATGCATATTTAATATGTACCGTTAACAATACCTTCTTTCTAAAAGGCATAACTTAGACTCAAATTTACATCTATATAACAACCAGAGGAAGGAGAGGCTTCATTGCATAGAATCAGAAGATGACGGAGAGGAAGAACGGGGGAGAGATCTCAAATATCGGAGAGGAAGCTGATGTGAAAGCGCTAGACAACATGAAGCGTCGCTTGAAGGAACTGGAAGAGGAAGCTGATGCTCTTCGCGAGAAGCAAGCCAATATCAAGAGCGAGATAGAATCTGTTCAAGATCCTTGGGAGGAGGTAGATTCTCGATCTATTTATGTTGGTAATGTTGATTATGCATGCACACCAGAAGAAGTGCAACATCATTTTCAATCATGTGGTACAAGTGAACAGAGTAACTATCTTGACCAACAAGTTTGGTCATCCAAAAGGTTTTGCTTATGTGGAATTTGATGAATTTGAAGCTGTGCAAGAGGCTCTCCAATTGAATGAATTTGAACTTCATGGTCGTCAATTGAAAGTTCAGCCTAAGAGGACCAATGTTCCTGGATTGAAACAAGATCGTCCTTGGGGATTTAATCCTTACATGACACCATATCTTGCTCCTCATGTTTACTCCCCTAACCCTTGTGGATATGGGAAGGTTCCTAGGTTTAGAGGGTCAACCCTTTACATGCCATATAACTAGAATGTGTTAAAGCTTTAATAATAGGTTCACCCTAGAGTAATTAGATTTCAACCCATGAATTTTCATTTTGAGGGTACTCTTTTTTCTCCTTGTATCTTTTTCTCAATGGATTTTGGCCATTGGAGGTTTTAACGAGATCCCCTTGTAATTGTACAGGATTGGAGTACCCTTTGTGCTCCCCCATTAATAAAATATTTGCTTCTAAAAAATGCTAAACTGCTTCTGGGGTCCCTTAACTTAATGTCAGGTAACAATTTAGTCATTTATCCTTTATTTTATTTCTCAAATAAATCTTTTATGTCAGGTAACCATTTACCCCTTGTTACTCTTTTCCGTTAGTCTCCGTCTAACTCCGTTAAAAAATACCTATTCATCATTTGAGTTATATTTTTAATTTTATTTTATTTATGCTTATGTGGTTGATGATTCATAATTTTTAATTTTATTTTAATTAAAACTAGTATAAAATAATCATCAATTGCTTTCCTGCAATTTCCCAAATAAACTCAACGATTTATGGAAATCTCTGAATCATCAACCACATTTCATCGTTTAACTAGTTTTTATGTTTGGTTAAAAGAATCGCATTGTAACCTCCCAAGAATATTTGGCTTTTGATATTTTTGTAAAGCTTTAATGTTTAGTACGATAAGAAAGTCACGAAGTGAGTATATCTATTAGGGTCTGCATATGCAGCGAGGTTGCTATATTTAATGGGGACTGGAGTGTTTTTTGGTTTCGTTTCGTATGAATAAATATTTCTCTTATTATAAATCAAAACTTGGTTTGTTTTCAAGTATTATTAGGGCTCGTTTTTCTTGTGTTTTTTTTAGTTTGTTGACTAACGAGGTGACTCGACTTCGAGAGTACCTTCTCAACCTTCATCCACCTCTAAACTCAAAATTTGAGTAACCTCATATCTGCCTTCTCAGCCCATATCCAACCATATCCAATGCAAAACCTCGGAACGTGCTTTGATCATGCTTAAGACCAAGACCATTCCGTAGTCAAGATATTCTCGATAGAGTAATTTTGTGAATTTGAAAAGGGAATGACCCGTTGATTTCCTTATCCGGTTGAGTTGATATAACTTGACAAAATAAATGAAGTTAGGGTGTAATGTAATACCCAAATACGTAATTGAATATCACACGGTTGCTATTTGTGCTTAACTAAAAATGATTTGACAGTTGTTTAATTTTTTACTTAGTTGATAATTAAACACGTGTGTTCAAACTTGCTAGGAATTTAGAATGATAAAAACCTAGTGTTAAAAAGGGAGGTGTGAGCAGAAAATCTGATTTCACCACAAGGTGAGTTGGATAATAGGTCCAACCCAATCAGTCAACCCAATCATCTTTGATTCAACTGATTGAAGAGAGGGAAGAAGCGTTTTTGTTTAAACTTAGTTCCAACAAAAGAAAAGAAAAGAAGAGAAAAGCTTGGAGAGTGGAACAACTAGAAAGCTTGAGTAATGTGACTATGTGAGTTCCTCACTCCCTTTCCACTTGTTACATCTAGGGTTTTCAGTACCAATTGGTACTCAAGCCCTTCTTGTTAGTTAAATCGAGACTTTGCTAAGTGTTGGGATGTTTGCTTGAAGGATTGGGTGTTGAGTTTTGTTGAAATTGAATTAGATGCTATGTTTTTGAATTGTATGAGCTCATATGTAGAATTGAAATGATATGTGTAGCCTAGCTTGGAGTTGTTTTCTGTTTTTATTTCCACTCATTTTAATTGATATATTAAGGGGAAATTACACTCACCTCCCCTGAAGTCTAGTTAAATGTAACACACCTCCCCTCTAGTTTCCTCTTGACAATAACCTCCCATCAATTTAACACTGTTAGTGTTTCGTTCAGTTTTATAAAGGAAGTTATTATCGTGTACCAAAAAAAAGGAAGTTATTCTCGCGTGGTTTTCTGCATCCTTCTCCTTCATTCACGCTTTCTTATTGAGTAAGATTCAAGGTTCGGCATCACAGTAACAGTTGCAGCAAGATCAAGTTTCGGCATCATGTATCTCAGCATATAGGCCAAAGTATCAAGTCTACTTGCATCGAAAAGTATTTGATACACTCCCCAATCAAAGAAGAATCAAACACCAGTTGTGATGACAGAATTTAGAGCACTGGCTGTGATGGACAACCCCTCTTCTTTACAATGATTATTGTCACCAATAGAACTTCGCTTCCAAAAATGAGGGAAGGGACCCTGTGATGATATAGTATGGATCAATGGCTGAGATGGGAAGCGACACTACTTAGTCATGATTGTTCACTAATTGCCGAAATGCACCCAACACGATAGTGAACCTGGAATGATATCAGCAAGGAACTAGTTGCAGCACTACACATCCTCATGACAAATTTATTCTTAATAGCAAGTTGAGATGAAAGCGCTGAACAGAGAGAAGGAACTGGATCGGAGCGAAAGGGCAAAGAAGAAGGGTGCTAATTAGAGAGACTTGAGTTTCAATTTTTAATGAAAAAGTGCAAAGCAGATAGAGAACATGATTTCTTAACGGAAGTCACAAACACAAACAGTCTTAACTTCCAAAGGGGTGTTAATGTTGTGAGAAGAAAAAATAAGGGAGATCATTGTTAAATTTAAAACTAGAGGGGAGGTGTGTGACATTTGACTAAAACGTAAGGGAAGTGAGTGTAATTTCCCTATATATTAAAGAAAACGAATTTTATATTTTCAAAAAAATGCCAAAATTTTTTTTCATTGGCTTTCAAAATGATTTCTCCCTATAGCTAGCTCCCGTATTCTTTTATCATCATTGTTCACGCCAATAGCTTTTCATCTTGTTGTTAGCATTTTAAAATGAATACAAATTTTTGATAATGAAAACTATTTTTTAGAAAGTAGACGGGCTTTAAGACTCTAAGATGTGACATTTCTCCAACATTACACTTCTAACAATCAATTAAGCACAAGAACATGTAGTTTTTTTAAGACTTCGCCTATGGTGGACAAGCATACTAGGTGGTCCATGAAAGAACAACACTTTTGATAAATTTGAATCGTTTGATTAGTTAGTCCTCACGTTAATCTTATAGACCCCACACATTGGTTCCTCTCACCCTAACTGATCAATGCATTGTCATTGCAAGTGGTGTCTTCCTTCCTCCTCTTGTAACCCCTTCCTTCCCCTCCCCACCTCATTGTGATCTAGAACTTAGCCAAATGAACATAGTTGTGAAGTCTCATTGTCGTGAGCCACAAGACAAAATCCACCCATTTGTGCTTTGGGTTTTAATTTTTGTACCCCCCTCATTGGCCTCCATACCCCATAAACCAACTTAATACCAAAATATTCCTCTAATTTTCACTTTTTCAAGAAAATTATTAGGTCAATTTTTTGACTCCGCATTTATCTTTTGATGATAAATCCGTAGCCAATTTTTTGACTCTGGATTTATCCTCAAGAGATAAATCTGTAGTCAATTTTTTAACTCTAGATTTATCCTCAAGAGATAAATCCAGAAAGGTGAAGTCCATTCCCGGATTTATCTCTTGGTGATAAATCCGTAGTCAATTTTTTTAACTCCGGATTTATCCTCAAGAGATAAATCCATAGTCAATTTTTTTAGCACTGGATTTATCCTCAAGAGATAAATCCGTAGTCAATTTTTTGACTCCAGATTTATCTCAGAGAGATGTTTCTAGAAAAAATAATAAATAGTAACGTTTTTTGTTTTTTAGTAGGGACAAAAGGGGTATAGGGTCCAAGGGAGGGGGTACATAAATTAAAACTCTTGTGCTTTTTCTCTGTCATGCGCGTTTCCATAACATAGCGACCCTCCATAGCACCCCTCTAGAGATTTTCCCATGCAATGTCTCTCCTCCTAGTGGAGTTGGGGTTGGTTTGTCTGTATGTGCGGCGCAACGGTTGTCTATGGAGAAGGAGAGAGATTATTTTGGTTCAATTGTCAAAGAGATCAGAAAAGTGTTGGTCTTTCATAGACCATCTAGTCTACTATTAAGGGTGTTCAATGATTCGGTCAAATTCAAATATATCAACTCAAATATACACTCCAAACTGATTTCTTTGATTCAAATATTTTTCGTTCTTGTGCCAAACCCGAACAAACCATGATTGTTTGGCTCGGGCAATGGATTTAAAAAAACAAACCCACAATGTGTTATTTGCTTATAGGCTCACCTCAATAATTGATAATTAAGTTGTAAAATTTAATACTATGAATTGGAAGACTATTAATGACTTTGAGTTTGGATTGGTGTAATTTTTAAATTTTAGATTTTTTTTTTGCTATTTAGAAATATTGGAATATAAAAAAAAAAGGTGTAGTTTTTATTTATATTTTAAAAATTAACATCATAGTGTGACCTGTGAGCTAAACTCAAACTAACCCATCCAATGTCAAATTGGTGTGGTTCGAACTTTAGAGAGAAAACGTAAAATCTATAAACTGAATAATTGTAATTGATTTGGGAAACGAACTTGGGTAAATCAAATTCAAACCGACCTGTAAACACCCCTAAGTCCACCCTAGTTTAGTTGTGGTTAACACTAGTCCACCCCCGTTGGAGTTTCTTTTAATTGTAGTGTGGAGAGTGCAAGAATCAAAGGACAAAGCAACTTCTTAGGAGGGGGTCACATCATATTTCAACCCAAATATCTTAGATTTACTCCGGCCCAATCCGTTTTGTATTTTTAAAACCATATTTATCTATTAAAATGATAAATACGTTTTGTATTGAAAAATAAAAATTTATTTTCTTTAAGTTTTTTAAAAAATGTTATAAAAACACTACTAAAAATTCGTTAAGCAATCAGAACTAATCTAAAAATTATAAAAATACTACTAAAATCAAATAAAATCAAAAGAAGGTTATGCAAAAAAATTTAGATTTTTTGGAGATTATGAAAAAAATCAAAAAAAAAATAATAAAAAATAGTAAACGATGGAATTTTTCGGATTTAATGGTTGTGATTTCAAGACAATCGGAGTAGGCTGTCTAAAAATCGATTTTTAGCTTAGATTATCTAGCCGGCGTACAATATCGTCACGTGTAGCGAATATCTATAACTAAACAGAACCAAAAGATCGCCTATATCCATATCTATTTTATTTTATTTTTTAAAACAAAAGTTAATTATATTTTTTTAACAGATTTATCTATTTTATTTTGCAAAGCAGAATATTTATCTATTAAATATTTTAATTCGGTTTTGAAAATTGCAAAACGAATTTATCTATAAATATGTTTTCATTTTTTTTTGACAAAACAGATTTATCCTATAAAATAAATGGTTTTTGTTAGGGAAATAAGTCAGGGAGTTAGGCTAAGGAGATGCGAACAAAAGTCTATTTTATGTAATAAGCCCATGTATTCGATCGGGTGGTCCATTTCTAAAGGCCCGTGCTTCTTACACACCCCCTCGTACTCACCACCCACCACCCACTACCCACCCCTCAAAATTCCTAAAATACCCACAGTAGTTCGGATCTTAACTATCAAACTGGTTCGATTATTAACCATTGAACCAGTTCAGAACAATTTTTGGGGTGTGCCTAACCATTTAACGTACTCGGTAGTTAGTGATCGAACCTGTTCAATGCTAATCTACTGAACCTTCCTTATCCTGCAAAAGAAATTAAAACTCAAGCATTTCATTAAGCGCAACTCCATCTTTTCACACGTCTTGGTAGTGAGTGTTGAGTAGGATGGGGTGTGCAAGAAGCATTAGCCTTTCTAAAGCAATCATTTTTTTTGTGAAATCTAAAGAAATAGTTTAGCCAAAAAAAGAAGCAATAGTTTAGAAACCTTACCCTTAAGTTAGTCATCATACCTCATCCCACTTCAATATGCATCATTAGCCACGTCTTTAACAAAAGTAAGAGAAATAAAATAGAATGAAAGTCTTGACCAAAAAAAAAATAGAATGAAAGTCAAAATGCGGTACAAATCAAGTTATGTTAATTTCACCAATCAAAATAATACAAAGGTGTTATACTATTTGACTTTTAGTCTGTTTGGAAAAAACCAATCTGGTTGCTTATAGCAGATAGCAGATAGCAGATAGCAGGGTCGACTTCGAGCTTGTGCAAGCTGTACTACGGCACAGGCCCAGACCCAATAATTGTTTGGGGCCCAAAAACACAAACACGTTATATAATATGCTCATGCTTTTTAGAACCTCCTAGCTACTCATTATAACTCTCATACAACTTTTTATTCCCAAAATACTCCTGAATTTAAAACTTTTTTTTAAAACATTAACTACGATTCGGCCATGCGTGCGCCGAACTTGTTAAGTGTGGTTCGACCATGCGTGCATCGAACCGTTCGCACTTGGCATAGTCGAACCTCCCTGATTGTTGCTGGATGCTGAGTTGTTTAATTTTAACTGCTTTTTAACGATTCGATTTATTCCTTGCTAACACTAGTATGGCTAACACTAGTTTAATTTTAACTGATTTTTAACGATTCAATTTATTCTTTACTAACACTAGTTGTTTAATTTTAACTGATTTTTAACGATTCATTTATTCATTGCACGATTTATTTTTTTAGACTTTTTCGGTTTGTATGACTTGTTGCACTTTTCTATAATAGGTGTGATCGAATGTGAGCCGTTGATTTAAAACAATCGAAACCGTTAAACTTATAACCGTTGGGGAGAATTCAAAAATTTAGCGATTGGTGGACGGTGGAGAGGGTTCGCGCCGCACGATCGATCGATTTCGGACGGCACACGCCAGTCGAACCTAGTCAAAACATAATTTGGGTGTCTGAGTAAATTTTGACTGGTTCGGCGCAGCGAGATTCGATCAACCGAGTGCCGAACCGTGCATAATCTTTGATGTTGGAAACTTGGAACAACACCAATCAACCACAACTCCACAAGTCAAGCACAATGAAGTAGTAATGGCTATCTAAAAACCAACTACTCCTCTGGTGCATATATAATTGCTTAGAGAAGACAATTCAAAAGGAAGTTACAAATGCTGCATGACAATAATGACAGGAAATAAGTCTATGCTAATACTAATACTTATCTTTACTGGAAAAAAAAATATGAAAATAATATGGACAATATTTTTGGTCATAATAATTGTGTTGACAGAGGCACATACAACACAAGACAGACTGTCAAATTAGGGTTACTTATTAAGGTTTGTCAAAGGAAAAATCAATATTATGGATATCTTGATTCCTAGGAGGAGCTTGTTGCGTTTGTGTAGATACAGATCTCTCCATATCTGAAAAATCAGTATCAGATTGGTATGATCTTGGAGAATAGAGAACACTTTCTGTGTCTGTAACTGTGTGACTAGGCTTGTAGTCATGGTTTTTTTTACAACTGCATTTTGTTATTTTTAAAATGATTTGACAAAATAATTAAATATATTATATTATATTGTTTTTGGAATGTATTCAATAAATGGCTTTTAGCAAATGTTTTTCTGAAAAAATATTTGAAAATTTGCAAAAAATAAGTCAAGCAATTTAAAACCAAAATTATTATATTTACATTTATTTTTTAAAAATATATTCATTGATTATTTTGACTTCCCCATTAAATTACGTAAAACTCAACCGCTGAGGGGTCTAATTTGATAAAAGTAGGAGCCTAATTTTAAAATTTGCACAGGGCTCCTCAATTGTTTGGGACTGCCCTGCAGATAGATTATAGTGGATAAGCTAATTTTAGGTGTTTGACATCACGAGCTTATAGCATTTTGCCACTAGCTTATAGTGTTTTCTGAAACGCAACTTGAGTAGCGTAGCGTTTGAAACTTATAAATTATAAGCGTTTCATTTTTTTTCTTCCACTTTTACCCTCACTATTTTAATTAAACTTCTCATTTATCCTATATTAAATAAGTATTATCTCTCATCTTTTAGCAATAATTACAAATGTCTATTTATGTCATTTTATATTTATAAGTTAGTTTAACCTCTAGTTTTACCGAACACTTTAAATTCAATTCGCTAGTTTATCCGTTATCAGCTATCTATTATAAGCTCATCCGCTATAAACTAGTTTATCCGCTGACTTATTTGTTATCCCATTGTAACAGCGGACACATCTTGTGCTCTGTTTCAATGAAATCTCTTACTTATCTAAATAAATAAAAAATAAAAAATAAAATAAAATAAAAAGCTTATCCGCTCACTTATTTGTTATCCACTCTTTTTTATTCTTTATTTTGAGAAATACTAAAAAGTGTTGTTCTTATAATCATTAAAAAAAATATCTCAGAAATCATCAACAAAAAAAATCTCATAATAATAAATAACCCTAAACAAAAGTTAGAAATGTACAATCACTTTCTCTCTTGGTTGCCGCAATTGATTGAGTTGATAGCACGCTTGTCACGGACGGATAAAGATAAGGTGAACATTCTTATGATAATTGATGAACCACATTAACAAAAGCAATCAACGCCGCATGTCAGCATGTGTATGGATGTGGGCCTCCTCCGTGGATAAACACTGCAGCTACCTTAATCAACCTTCGTACACACATATAATCAACATAGTTAGCAGTTAGTTGAGCTAAGTAGGAGCTGTAGACTTGTAATTATTCAGTACATTTCTCAAATTGGGGGTATTCTTTTCGATTCTTTTTCTCAATGTATTTTGATCTTCGGAGGTTTTAACCTTGTACTTGTTTGGGATTCGAGTACCACTTATGCTCCCATAAATAAAATCTTTGCTTATAAAAAAAAAACATTCACACGCGCACAATAAAAACCTCCCTTGTTGCTACCGCAGACAATGACAGATCTAAGACATTGAATTAAGGGTGCAAAAATTTTAAACATGCGTAACTAAAAAATATAATAAAAATATAATTGTATATATTTAAATAAATAAATTACGCAACTCATAATTATTCTCTATTGTGATACATTATAATGATATATCGTAATCTCAATTCGATTTTCTGGATCCAATGATGATTCATCTAAATTAAATTCAACATGTTGTTGTGATTGTGAAGTTGATCGGCATTGCTCGTTTGATGAACAACACAAATCGGGAAAAAAATTGAACAGCGCAAATCAAGAATAATTAGTTCACAATGTGTAAAAATCAAACAACTAATTTGACCCTATTGTATCGCATAACAGTTAAACAGAAAAAAGAGAAGAAAGAAGTACGCTCAGTAGTGAGGAATGCAATGAGAGAAAAAAAATTAGAAATGTGTGGGAATGTGAGTTATGTGAGTGTTGCATCAGAGTGGTGCTGAACATTTGGGTGCAAAAACATTTCTTATTGATAATTTATTATCTCTCTTTTTCTATCTACTATATAATCTACTAATCAACTAAAATAATCAATTGAAACTACGAGATAACAACACTGATATTTAAAAAAATACGGGATAACTGCATTGATATATAAAAAAACACACGATTAATATTTGTCATTGATAATTAATGTTTTTGAATACTACTACAAACCTGCTATCTAAAAACAACAAGAAGACTTAATTACTATTTAAACTACTGATTAGTATTTAAAACAAATATTTCTTATTGATAATCTACTATCTACTATAATCTTTTTTTTCATAATCTACTAATCAACTAAAATAATCAATTGAAACTATGATATAACTACAATGATATATAAGAAAATACATGATAACCGCACTGATATATTAAAAAAATGATTAATACTTCTCATCGAAAATTATAATTTTTGAAGACTACTATAAACCTACTATCTAAAAAACAAGAAGATTTAATGAGAATTTAAACTCTTGATTAATATTTCAACAAATATTTCTTATTGATAATTTACTATCTCTCTTTTACTATCTACTATAATCTACTAATCAACTAAAATAATCAATTGAAACTAATAGATAACAACACTGGTATATAAAAAAACACGGGATAACTACATTGATATATAAAAAAACACGGGATAACTACATTGATATATAAAAAAACACGGGATAACTACATTGATATATAAAAAAACAAGGGATTAATATTTGTCATTGATAATTAATGTTTTTGAATACTACTAAAAACCTACTATCTAAAAACAACAAGAAGACTTAATTACTATTTAAACTACTGATTAATATTTAAAACAAATATTTTGTTATTGATAATCTACTATATATCTTTTACTATCTACTATAATCTACTAATCAACTAAAATAATCAAATGAAACTACGAGATAACTGCACTGATATATAAAAAAACACGGGATAGCTGCATTGATATAAAAAAATACAATATTAATATTTGCCTTTGATAATTATAAGGTTTGAAGACTACTATAAACCTATTATCTAGCTAAAAACAAGAAGACTTAATGACAATTTAAACTATTGATTAATATTTAAAACACACATGACAAATATTTGTCACTAATACCTAAAAAGGACAAATAGTTATCACTGATATATAAAAAAATACGGGATAAAGATTTTTTATTGATGATCTACTATCTATTATAATATATTAATCAACTAAAATAATCAATTGAAACTATGAGATAATTGCACTGATATATAAAAAACACGGGATAACTTCACTAATATATAAAAAATACAGGATAACTGCAATGATGCACTGATATATAAAAAACACGGGATAGCAACACTAATATATAAAAAAAAAACACGGGATAAATGCACAAATTATTTTTAAATGATACATTTACATTTTTAGATTTTAATATTTATCTATTTTTTATTTGAGACTCCTTTTTTATCTCCTTAAATTTGTGTTTATTTTCACGGAGTGATGTTCAAATTATTTAAATTCTGTCAAAGTTCATTCATAAAAAAAATACGTCAGCACCGTGCGTATGCACAGGTATCCTACTAGTTCTTATGATAATTGATGAACCACATTAACAAAAGCAATCAACGCCGCATGTCAGCATGTGTATGGATGTGGGCCTCCTCCGTGGATAAACACTGCAGCTACCTTAATCAACCTTCGTACACATATAATCAACATAGTTAGCAGTTAGTTGAGCTAAGTAGGAGCTGTAGACTTGTAATTATTCAGTACATTTCTCAAATTGGGGGTATTCTTTTCGATTCTTTTTCTCAATGTATTTTGATCTTCGGAGGTTTTAACCTTGTACTTGTTTGGGATTCGAGTACCACTTATGCTCCCATAAATAAAATCTTTGCTTATAAAAAAAAAACATTCACACGCGCACAATAAAAACCTCCCTTGTTGCTACCGCAGACAATGACAGATCTAAGACATTGAATTAAGGGTGCAAAAATTTTAAACATGCGTAACTAAAAAATATAATAAAAATATAATTGTATATATTTAAATAAATAAATTACGCAACTCATAATTATTCTCTATTGTGATACATTATAATGATATATCGTAATCTCAATTCGATTTTCTGGATCCAATGATGATTCATCTAAATTAAATTCAACATGTTGTTGTGATTGTGAAGTTGATCGGCATTGCTCGTTTGATGAACAACACAAATCGGGAAAAAAATTGAACAGCGCAAATCAAGAATAATTAGTTCACAATGTGTAAAAATCAAACAACTAATTTGACCCTATTGTATCGCATAACAGCTTAAACGAAAAAGAGAAGAAAGAAGTACGCTCGGAGTGAGGAATGCAATGAGAGAAAAAATTAGAAATGTGTGGGAATGTGAGTTATGTGAGTGTTGCATCGTGAGTGGTGTTTGAACATTTGGGTGCAAAAATATTTTCAAGGTGTGTGCATAACATTTTTAATGAAGGTATCGGTCTTAATTTTATTTTTTTTTAAGGTGTGCGCTTGACTCACATGGACAACATATGGATCTCGCCATCGACCACGATATGCACTAGTTTGGTTTAGTCACCCGACTCCAAAAATATTTGTGTGTGATATGACGAGGGAACAATTATTTTTGACAAATATTTAGTGTTTAAAATTCGAATCTAATAGTTTAGCCAAGTGATTTGTCAACACGCTTCGTATACAACAATGTGAGAACTTGACTGGATTGCATGGTTCAACTGGGAATCAGCCAGTTTGGCAGTTGGTTCAACTACAAATGGAATATAGACCGATGAACCGTCCAGAACAAATTGAACTGTAGTTGAACTGATTCAAATAAGTTTTTTATTTACTTTTTTCTGAAATAATACCTTTATTTACTTCTTGTGACCCTATTGTATTTTTTCTGAAATATAATGCAACCCTAGTTGAATCGATTAAACCGTGACTCAACAATTTCATCAGTTTGATTTCCGAACTGATTTTTAAAGCATTGATATATCGTATGGTTATTTGGACTGTCTGACCTTTTGATATGGTGGTTTGAGTAATTAAAGTAATTGAATCATGACTCAAATGTCTAACCGCTTTGATGTCTAGTTTTTGTTTGTTTTTTGTCTAGAGCTTTTCAACCTCACTCATGCTTCTAAGGATTCTAGTTAATCTGAAGCTCAGCCGGAAGATAAGTAGAGTCTAACTCTAAGACGTTTCAACATTGAATAATAGGCACACTCTTTATATGGAATACATTAACCAATCATGCCTATCCGTCCTAGTATTTTATGGTTAGTTTTTCAAAACGTTAGAACAATTGGGACTGTCTTGAAACTCAACATTGTTTAATTAAAGAAATGCTTTATTATGTTGCCTTTGTGTTTGGGTGCCACTTCTTGTTTTTTTGGTGACAATAGTTTATTTGTTCGGCTATAGCTTGCAACAAAAGTATTTGTAAATTGGAGATAGTATCAAAGAAGCATGTGGTTGTAGATTAGATATTGTACGAGCTAGAAAAGGGTATATAAATAAGTACAATGGACCCATTAGAAACGTGATTGACGGCTAGATATGGGCCAGAAATGGAGTAATCCAAAACCCATTTGTCAAAAAAAAAGGGTTTTTTTTGTGTACCCCCACATTTTCCCCCAATACCCCCACACATCCAGTGAAAAGGCCAAAATACCCCTGCGTTTTTACAAAATCTCAATTTCTTCACATTATTGGTCATATCTACGATTGACCACCTTTCACTCGCATATACCTATCTGAAACGTATATACGAGTGAGCCAATTTCACCCCACTCGCATATACCTCACCAGCACCCTATATACGACCCTTGCTTTTTTACCCATCGTATATACGTTATTCAGGCGTATATACGATTAGACCAGAAATCAGCCACTCGCATTTACGTCCAACACAACATATATATGACGCCTAAAATAGTAAGCATCGTATATACCCTACTTCTGATGTATATACGATGGGCATTTTTATTATTTATATTTTTTTACTGTTTTTTTTCCTTTGTGTGCAGTGTCCGGTAGGCACCGCAGTCGTCAGAGAGGGAGATGGGAGGTATCTCCTATCAGAGAGAGAGGGGGGAGTCATCTTCGGCTACTCCCAACACGAGGACTCAGAGGCATAACCGGTTGCATGCTTCTACGAGGAGACAGGATATCAGACAGGCTGGCGCAACTCAGTACCAGCCGGAGGCAGCTAAGTACCATCCCCCGCCTCAGTAACAGGACGCTAGAGATTTCTATCACGGGGATTTCTTACAGCAGAGTCAGCATGAGGATTGATATCGGGGGAGGCCACCTCCTGAGTACCATCCCCATCCTCCTCAGTACCATCCACAGGCTCCTCAGTACCAGCCATAGCCTCTTCATTACCATCCCCCGCCTCCCGAGTATCAGCAGGAGCAGCCTCAGGGGCATGAGGGGTCTCAGACTGATTCGTCGTTCTCAGATGAGTCTATGTCTGAGCATCACGAGGAGCAACCTCAGCAGGATCAGGGGCATCGGATCGAGCCACGGCCTCGGTAGCTCTCTTGGTGACTGGCGGATCATGTCTCGCACTTCTATACTCGGCCGACCCTGCAGTTGAATTTTTGCTTACATAATTTATTTAACGCACATAGTCTGCACTTTTTGCTTACATCATTTATTTATTTTTAATTAAGGATTATCAACGTGTTGTGAAATTATGGGCTCATGGCAACAAAGTCCATACCAGTCGCAGCCTACAAAGATGCAGCCCTACTTCAAATACGTACCACGCTGGTCGAGACTCGGTCGGGCGCAACTTATCTACACTGGCCACGCCACAGTAGACCATGAGTTGTTGTCTGCTGGCGACCATTTGAGGATCACATGGATGTTAGACCCTTTGAGCAAATCTCCCTATACAAGGGCTTCATCATCTGGGCTGATTTCTGAGTTCCTTACATGCCTGATAGGTGCCTGCGACAGTTTGGGTACGTTCAGATCATCCCACGTGACCCTCTCAGAGGTCGTCCTAGCCATACTGACTGCGTCTTTCTGATCACCAACTTCATTGCTAGTGTGAATGACATTCTGCGCACTATCGATTTTGCTCGTGCGCAAGCGGATGAGACTCAGCACTAGGTACTTAGAGTGGTACGCTCGTGCATCTATCCCCGACTATTACCGCTCCCACCGTCACCATGTCCCGACACCCTCCCGAGCTACGATTCGACGATCCCGAGTGGATGCGGAGGTTGTGGACCGCCAGTAGGAGGGGGCTTCGTGATGGCGAGATGATCACTAGTGGCACTCGGGCGTATCAGACACTCTATCGGCTGGTGGGGATGGCAATACCAGATGCTCCACGAGGACGAGGACGGGGACGAGGACGAGGACGGGGACGAGGACGAGGACGATGACGTTAGGGATTTTCTATTAGTACTTTGATGTATTTGTACTCATGTTACTTTTATGTTTGCACTTTATTATTACTTTTTTCGGGTGTTATATTTTACGAGTTTCCATAAATTTTCGATTTCATTGATTCGATAAAACAAACTTACACAAGCGATAAAACATAAACAACTAGAATAAAAATAGACAAATAAAAAGAAAATACAATAGAAACTACTGAGCTGGTGGAGTTAATCGACGAAGGACCTCAGCGACAGTCCTTCTGGTTTCGACGTACAAATGAATGTAACTCTTCCATTTAAATCTAATATGATTGGACATCATTTCTCAGAGGTCTTCCTCGTTGTTGACATCCATGGTAGACCAGTGAAGACCTTCATCACTCCATTCCAGTTTCCGATAAATAATACGAATTATCTCATGCTCGCTGCTTCTCAAGTTGAACCACCATCTGCGCAGAGTTTCGCTAAGAAGCGAAGAAATGATATGCAAGATGTTTTAACGCATAATCGCATAACATCTCTCCCATTGAAACCTACACTATCATCTTGCAAGGTGATGCCCTGATGATCAATGAGACCCAAATTAGAATGAAAAATAGCGATTGAAGAAGGCTCGTAGTATGACATTAGCGAAGCCTGCATCATCTTGACTTGTGTTGTGTGAGAGAAGGAAGTTGAATTTTTGGTGTGAAAATAGTGATGGTGGGAGTGGGTATTTTATAGTTGAGGTAAAATATTATCAACCGCTGATTTTGTTTCAGAAAAATCCACACCGCTGATCAACTTTGAAAGTGATATCCTAACCGTTTAATTTTTTTTTTACAAAAAAAACATTTACAAACCAATCGTATATATGTATTTTGGACACATATACGATGTCTAATTTTAACCCGTCGTATATATGTCCTTAAGACGTATATACGATTGAATCTTACGCAGTCAATCGTATATATGTTTTAAGCATATATATACGACGTTAAAATTAAAAGATCGTATATATGTCCAAAATACATATATACGATCTGATCTTTTTTTTAAAAAAATAGATTGCAAATGAGTATTTTGGGGTTTCACAATTAATTGGGTTTATATGGGGTAATGGTGGGGTATGACCTAAAAAAGGAGAAAAACAAAACAAAACAAAACAAAAAAAAGTAAACGAATCACCACCTCCACCTCCACCACCACCCATGATGTCACACAGCCACTCTTACCAGCATTTTGTGACCCTCCACGTGTTGACAGCCCATCTCACCTTCCATGTTACTTTCAATTATTTTTGCAGGCTTTGCTTGGTATCTTGGTAGCAAAGATAAGTCCACAACACTTAATTGAACAAGCACAAACCTTGCATAGTTGGATAAGAGTAATTAATTTTAAATGTATTATTGTCATGATCGACCAAACGTAATTATAAGTCATTATAATTCTTGCCAATACTAACGAAAATTTGAACTGATAATTTTTCTCAAATTCAAATTTAAGGATTAAGTTGAAACTTTTTTTTTTTAGAATTGTCAATTTTGGCCTAGCTCAACAGACCAACTCAATGGCATGTTCTTAGTTAGGTGAGACTCGCTAAATTAAAACTCAAAAATAATTGAAATTTTTTTTGCCTAGCTCGACTTGATTCATGCACTAGGCTAGACAGCTTTTTTATGCTTTTTTGTTTGCTTTTACGCTTTCTTTTGGCAAAAGTTGGGTCGACTTACTGAATTAGTATTTTGGGATAGACTATGGTAAAAAAACACAGTCCAATTGATAATTGGGCTGGTCTAAGCTAATCCGCTTTTACGATTTGACCTGTGAACTGTACGACCCAATTTGTTTTTATATAACTTTGAATTTTAAATTAAATATTTACTCCTTTGAATAAATTAATATAGTTTTATTTTCTTAAGGAGCTAGCTATTCACCGGCAAGAAAACCAAATGGAGAGATCTTCTTGAGCCAATATGGACATGCAATTCCAACATAAAATACAAGAAAAGGACAATTAATAAACTAGTTGAAAGCGATACTAATCTACACGGTTTAATTAATTAATGGTGTACTAGTAATATAAAACAACAATAAGCTTAAATTGCAATAATTGAGTTTTAATGTCGACAGGAGTGATGTACTTTACTTTGTTGCTTCATAGGGACAAATCTAACTCACTCACACCGCTTGGGTTTGATTAAGAAGTGAGTAACTAGACAAAAGAAACGAATTAATTGTATGCAACAACTCTCACCGACTTCTATTTGTCCTTTCACTATTTTCAAATTAACCACTTCTTAATCCTAATTAACTAGCTAAGTCATATGAGTGAGTACAAAAATCATTGGTTAGTTCATCTAAGAACGCCAATTAAGCAAAGCAAATCAGAACCAAAACTATATACTCTGAACTGTCAGCAACTGATAAAGTTCCCTCGGATCTTGAAAAGACAGCTAGCTATGCTTATTCTCCCTTGAATATGAACAAAGTAGATAATTAGCTTATTATGATTCCCAAGCGATTATTGTAAGTAAAAATAGGCATTGTCCTACTTACTCTTGGAATCAAAATCAAAGGTGGAAGATTAAATATGTCTAAATCAAGTAAGTATTAACTAGCTAGCTAGTTAAAACAATCAATTTGGGTCCTCTTTGAACTAGCTACACGTGACACAGGGGATAGAGATTTTTATGTTCTTTGCTTGCATAATAAACCAAAAAAGTGAAGGTGCATGCACAACCAAGATCCCTAATACACATGTCTAATTACTAGTATCTCTGTCTCAATTAATTAAGTTAATAGGAGAACCTACAGAAAAATTTATTCAAAATTTAATATTTTTTTGAAATAATTAAATAATTAAAGATATTCTATAGGTAAAATTAAATCAAAATTTTATTTTTTTTTGTTGAAATAACTAAATATATAAAATGCTACGTTATTAAGTGAATGGATATTAGGTACCATACCAAAAAAAAAAAATCTTAGGTATTAGATTGTTCTCCTTAAAAATTTGGTTCTAATCGACTACACATGGGTTCCGACCCAAAGACAACCACGGACCGACCTCAACGGATGGCAACAATGTATCTCGGCATGCGCAAGTCCGAAGTAAGCCAGCGCACGAAAGCACAGATCGCCATCCGTGCCTCACCCAGTTCAAGGGTTAGGATCAACCCTAATCCAACGGTTCACGGCAAACTTTCCAACCCTATAAATACCACTCCGTCTCCGCACCCCAGTTAAGATCTAATATCTCATCTCACCATCCAATTCACTATACTGACTTGGCGTCGAGTGTGTGCGCAGTACTCACACCCACGCTTGTCCATCACCATTAGCTCGGAGGGAACGTTGATCTAACTTGGAAATCATCTCAACTCTTGTTCTACATCAGGACAACATGTGAAGTGATTAATTAGATGCTTCTTTTAAATCTTACTTTTAGCCTTTTAATCTATTACACGCTAAGCTTTAATAAGTTACTTACAAGGTTTATGGATAAATGCTTGATTTTAATAGATTAACTTTATTTTCAGCTTCTAATATGCTAATCATAATGCTCTAATAGATAAAGCCAAGTTAATTAACCTATCAAATTTTATGTTTTAATCTATTAAATTCTAGACTCTAATCCATTAGACTAAGCTAATATGCCTACATGCACTAATTTATGTTCCTAACTTGCTTGATTAAGTGTGTTTGTGCATAGTTAGAACTATTTTAGTTTGTGTCAATCCTCAAGAGAGACTTACAACTCTTTAAGACAATAGAATCTCCTAACTGCTACCCTCAACCCGAGTCTTGGAGAGTCCTTTTTTCTTGCTTCCACTTCCGTTGTTTGTCATTGACGCTAGATTAATCATCATCAAAACTTAACCTACTACACATGCTATCCATATATCACATTTTGCTGCATGGATTGTGGTATAACCATTGTGACCTATAGTAAAGCCCTGTAATTTAGACGCTACAAGTAATAAACACATATTCATAGGGAAATACCTTACAAACCGGTGGAAACTAAAGTGTAACAGCATCAAAATGCAACCTCAGTAGTGGTGATTGTCGAGGGATTCTGAGGGACGTGTCCCTTGGATAGTTGGTTTTAGAGCCAATTTGAAGCATTGATCTTCCTTTGTGGTTGAGTTGTAGGGGTGTTGCATTGTCTAAAATTGGCCTTGTGAAATGACAAAAGGAGGGCCATAGTAGAACTTGATAATAATTTTAGGCAAAATTGCGCTCAGGGTCTCTTATCTTAATTTCAAATTTTGATTTCGTCTTTTAAGTTTTGTTTTTTCGAATTAGTATTTTAATTAAGTCTCAAATTTTTAGCAAAGTTGACATTTTCTTTTACAGTTTTCATTCAACACCGTTAAAAAAATGTTTGTGTGACTGTTACGTAGATTACGTGACATTATACTATTTTCTTAATCAATTTTCATTTAAAAATTATGTTCATCATGTTCATCTCCAGTTTGTCATGTCCCCCCTCGCACCTATTTGTCTCTCCCTAGATCGAGTCCTTGTTGTATGCTCACATCTATTTCCAAATTTGTGTCTGGTAATAACATGAATCATAAGCAATAGGAAATTGGGTTGTTTTTTTGGTACCCCACCAAATCCCCATATACCCCACCAAAATTGGCAAACCCCAAAACGCCTTTTCAATCTTTTTTTTTTTTTTTTTTTAAGGCTATCATCAGATATATATGTCATTTGGACATATATATACGATGCTCAATTTAACACATCGTATATATGTCCCCCAAGAAGTATATACGATTTGCCGTAGAGATTCAATCGTATATACCTCTTAAGGACATATATACGATGTGTTAAAATTGAGCATCGTATATATGTCCAAAATGACATATATACGATGGATTTGAATTTATTTATTTTTACAAAAAAAAAAATCCCTAGGAAAAATGATGAAGACCCATTCGAG